>CM048926.1:515000-1115000 GCA_026686955.1 Epinephelus cyanopodus | reverse complement strand
GAGTTTGCTCCAAAATACAGTTGGTTTGTCCCTGATGTGGATTTGCTGCTCATGTGAATCCTCCCACAGTGTTTGATTAGCAGCTGTAACCACAGTGACTGTGATCAAACAGGAATCATCAGAATCCATGTGATATGAAGCTGTGGTTTGAATACCACTTCCCTCCTCTTTGAAGAGTAGTCAGATATCTGTGTTCAGGTTTTTGTACAGCCTCTTCTACACTTTGTATCACTGTGTTTCTAGAGCACAGTAGTAGAGAGCTGTGTCTGCCAGGGTTAGATCCTTTATGGTCAGTTCAGTTGAGTCTGGTGATGTTTTGGATTCATATTTTTTTTTATCAGGAATATGTTCATTTGTGTTCCTTTTTGCTCCTTTCCAGAGTATAAACTGAGGTGCCTGAAGGTCAGAATGATGCCTGTACCAGTGGAGTGCAGGACCAGTCCACGTTGTCTCATATCGACATGTGAGTGTGACAGATTGTCCTTCTCTTTTAGTGAATTCATCTTGTACAGGAGAGATTTTGTCTCCAGCTATTAGTCCTGGAAAAAGTAGAGAAAATGAAGCCATTAGACTAACATTGTTGATGAGGCTGAGAGGAGAAGACAGTGGAAAATGTCAAGTGTACAGTGTTACTCTGTGGACAGAAACAGCTCAACTGTTGAGAGATTTCTGCTCTGAACTCCAGTTTGTATCAATCTTTAGAAAAGAATCAAAACATGTAGTTGTTTGTATCTTACCAAAGAAAAGAGCAGCAAGAATAATCCACAGCCAATGTTCCATCTCTACAACAAGGTTTAAATCAACAGGAGAAACTAGCTGATGTTCAACATTCAGTGTGAGAATTGTTCTCTTCACAGCAGCACTTCTTATTGACTGAATGGTTGAACACAGTGCAGAAGTAGTGCAGCGCCTACTTGATAATGTGGCCCTCTAGTGGAGGTAAAAAGTTGAGTCCAACAGTGTGGAAAAAAGGCTTCCAGCAGCTTGTCAGTGTGTCAGCTTGTGTTTTTGTACAGAGACTGTGGCTTTGCTGTCACTGTGGGCCTCACAGCACAGTAGTACACAGCAGAGTCTGTCACTGCAGCAGAGGAGATGTTCATATTGATTAGGTTTTGATCCACTTTAATTGTTAGTCCAGGAATTGGTTGATTTAATATTGCTCCAGTCCCTGAATGATACATGATGAACTCTGGTGGTTTTCCTGGATATTGACGATACCAGTAAAACTGATTACTGCTCGTTGCTTGTTTGGAGTATCTGTAGGACAGAGTAACAGTGCTGCCTTCTAAACTGTGCTCTTCATTCTTGACTGGAGTGAGTTCTTCACAGCTGACACCTAAAGGAAGAGATAACTCTGTTATAACATGTTGTAAAAGTCATAATAAGTGAATGACATTGAGAAACGTTGACAGTGATCTTTTTGAAATGCAGAATGTAACATACCTGTTAGAATGTAAAGAAACAGCAGAGAAAAGACACAATACTGCAGTGACAGCATGTTGAATAAAGGTAATGTTGATGGTTTGTGTATTGAACTCTGTTGAATATACAAGTTTCTCTCTCTTCTATAGTTCAGTAACATCTTAGCTCCTCCCTGAGTCTCTCCGTCTCCTCTTAGATCTGTATTTTCACTTCTCTCACTTACACTTCCTCCTGCTTAACAGACTGGGAGCAGCATTTTGTACCAGCTGGAGGTGGGAAATTCAGTTATTCTTCTTTTTGTGACGCTTTATAACAGCAGTTTCTGAAACATAGTTCCAATAATTTTACGGATAAATCACGTTTTCAGGGTTTTAGCCGAATAGAGGAATTACCTAATTTGTTCTTGTGAAGTGGAGACAATTTAAATCAGCCAATAATAAAGAAAAGCTCAGCTTCAAATGGTTTACCCAGACTATGAGCTGTAAGCCTAACATCGGTTATAGAATGTTCGGAGCAAGTTTAAGAATCTCTTGTAGAAAGGTCTGGGACACCTGCACGTTATCTGTAATAAACAAGCTGCAATAGTTACTGGATTTTCATGCAATTCCTAATTACATATTGTCAGTAAAACACTGGGAATCAATTGTATTTAGAAACAATCTAAAGATCATAGGAAAAAAGAAAATTAGAGGAACTAGGATTGAACCCTGTGGTACACCACAAGAAATCACAGCCTGACAGAACAACAGAGAAACGTCTTTTATGAACTTCAAAATAAAACCTGAGTCTGTGATGCCAACCAGTTTATGAAATTATCTGATTCAAAATATGTGATTTTCCACTGCTGGAGTTAAATTTGACAGTAAATAAAATGACACATTATTGCATATGATTACACTGTTTATGGGAATGTTGTGGATCAAGCAGTCAAAACATAAAAAGCTCAAGCTGACATTTCATAAAAGGTGGGTTTATTTTCCCAAGAAATTAATTTCACAGAGCAGATAACTGGATACAACAGAATTAGAGTTATAGGGCCCTTAAAGGACCAGTGTGTAATATTTGGGATGGTTCATTGTCAAATCTGAATCTGAATATTCTACCCATTAATATGTTTATATAAGTGTATAATCGCTATAAAATAAAATTCATTTGGATTTTTGTAGCCTTATTATAAAATAGGTGTTGGCTTACTGAATACCAAACTTGAGACCTATTGATGATAGATGAATAAATCAGAAGGCACTGATTTCAGGAAGGTATCTGCACTCTCCACAGGTTGTCCGGTAAGAACAGGAATAATGTTGATGGGTTAATGAATCCAATTCACACACACTCTCATTGAGATGCCACTCATTTGTTTGTGAACAAACTCTTCTGTTGATATTGTCTGTGTGGTTACTACAATAAAGAAATAAACAAGAATGTGCATATTAATCATAATGCAATATTAATGATAAACAAACAGACTGCCGTAAATTACACAATGCAAAAATAAGGCTATGTAATGATAAACAGTAAAAAGATGAATAAATGAGATTTGAGTGTTTATAAATTTAAGGGACTGTCAACAAAAGCAACAGCTTAGCTCAGAAAGGCCCATATCTATTTCACTGGCATAGTGTGCACAGAGGGCGAGACAAATAAATGTGGGACGATCCCTTAATACACACATCGGCACGCTCACTACACTGCCGTGACATAAATATTAACACCTGACGGCACAGCAGTACACCATTATTCGACCTAACAATATTATCAGGGATCATATACATCAATTGGAATATGAAATCGGCAATGATTGACCAATGCCCGAGACACAGTACAGTACTATGAACTTAATTGCCAAATAACACACAGAATATAATTAAGAACAGTAACAGAATGATAACGTATGACTCACACTCTCATGGACGCACAAGACGGAGCAAATCAACAAAAGGGGAAGCAAGAATCCAGAAAAACACAGCTGCAAGTTAAAATAGAGTCCAAACTGCTGGGATGAACGAATAAAATCCAGAAACTGCAGCAGTGAATAAAACTCTCTTCATCGGCTCGCGCCAGACACTTCACACAGTGCAGCAGAGGTCTCTGATTGGTTCAGCGCATCATGCCATTAACTGTGCATGTGCGCTGTGAATGGGCTGATGAGGGACGCTGTGTTAGAATTGGCAATGAAGGGCTACCCTTCTGAACACTTATAATTATGCTTTTATATATATAGACATAGCAAGGGCCTTGCTTTAGAGAGGTCGCCATCTTGCGCCGCCATGTATGTACGGCAGACCGAGTGGACAATCCAGCCAGCCAGAGAACGCGTTTCGTGTGTAGAAATAAACCAACAAAGACAGCGGGAGGAAGGAAGAAGGAGGACGAAACAGCAGGGAGTGTTAGTAGTTCGTCAATAGAGAGTAGTGAAAAGTTTTTTTTAGTCATAAAGTTTGCGAATGGACCACACTTACCACGCAACAGGAGAGAATGAACCCGAACTGTCAATCTGCGAGGAAAAGAAGACGCAACTTCACTCCTTGTGATGCACTTTCTGCAGCGCTTTGTCTCCTGGTGATATATCTCCCCAACGATGGCAGCAGTGAATCCCATTCTGTGCATTCAGCCTCTCTTCTCGTCCGCTCAGCTTCCAACACATGGAGTTCCTCATCTGTGTGCTCCGGCTCAAACAGGTATGACTCTGGGTCTGTGTCCGCTACAAGAAACTCTTCAAAATCATGTTCAAAGTCGTCCATTGCAGCTGCTACAGTCCGGAGATATTGCTCGGCTAAATAAACAGCTGAACTCTGTTTACAGGCTGCGCTGTCAGTCAACGGGCCTTTAAACGGGCCTTTTTCCCGAACGCTCCTCTGGTCTCGGGCTCGTGACGGATTCATTACAATATCGTAACATGGTTTAGATTTCGAAATAAACATTCACCTCGTCGCTAGATAGACCGACTCCTGAGAGAAACTCGTGTCTGCACAAGCCTTTTTTTCCCTACAAGGCCACCGTCATGTACCTGACGGGAGGGGTGAGCGAGTGAGCCCTGCAATCTAGAATTTGATCACTAATGTCACGGTTTTCAACCCATTTTACACACTGGCCCTTTAAAAGAGGTCAACAAAATATAACTACTGAGAAATAAGGCGAACACAAGTAGTTGTTATCTCAACTAACAGACTGAACAGAATGAGACACTGGGGTAATATATATATACTGGCTGATGAGACCAAATTAAACACACAGAGGAGAACTACATAGACAATCACTAAAAGTATAACCCCCACAACAAAAGCAAAACACAATGTAAATGAAATGTGTGCGTTTCATCTATAAACAGTGTTGTTAAAGTGCTGATAAATACATTTTAAATAAACACACTGGCTGTTGTATGTCATTTATGTGTCTGCAGATTAAAGGTAACTGAACATGTTGTAACGCTGTGGGTTAGTGTGTCAGTCATTCAACCGTTTGTGTGGTTGTGGGCACGGCCATCACTCAGATTTTGAACATTTTACTCATAACAGTGTAAAAACAGTGTTCACATTATATAATGCTTTTCCTATTAGGACAGATATGAATATGTAACAGAGTGCCTTCCAATAACAGCTGACCCACAGAGTTCACTTTGAGCTCTTAGATATCACATGATTTGCCATTATTCATTTTTGATGAAATATTGTTCCTCTAAATAACATCCAGCGACACCTCGTCATCCTCAGTTTGTGTTGTATGAAACACTTTGTCTCATTCTGTGTTTCATCCTCAGTGCTTTATTTAGTCTAACAGTGTGTGACTCCCTCTAGTGGATGTTGTGGAGTATTGTGTTGTCTTTGCTCATCATGTTTTTGTACAGAGACTGTGGCTTTGCTGTCACTGTGGGCTGCAGAGCACAGTAGTACACAGCAGAGTCTGTCACTGCAGCAGAGGAGATCTGCAGGTTCATTTGGGTTTTATCTTCACTCACTCTAAAAGACAGTCTATAAATTGAATTGCTTAGTTTTGTTCCAGTTCCTGAATGGGAGATGAGGAACTCTGGTGGTTTTCCTGGATATTGTCGATACCAGAAGAATCGATCACTACCAGTTGCTTGTTTGGAGTATCTGTAGGACAGAGTAACAGTGCTGCCTTCTAAACTGTGCTCTTCATTCTTGACTGGAGTGAGTTCTTCACAGCTGACACCTAAAGGAAGAGATAACTCTGTTATAACATGTTGTAAAAGTCATAATAAGTGAATGACATTGAGAAACGTTGACAGTGATCTTTTTGAAATGCAGAATGTAACATACCTGTTAGAATGTAAAGAAACAGCAGAGAAAAGACACAATACTGCAGTGACAGCATGTTGAATAAAGGTAATGTTGATGGTTTGTGTATTGAACTCTGTTGAATATACAAGTTTCTCTCTCTTCTATAGTTCAGTAACATCTTAGCTCCTCCCTGAGTCTCTCCGTCTCCTCTTAGATCTGTATTTTCACTTCTCTCACTTACACTTCCTCCTGCTTAACAGACTGGAAGCAGCATTTTGTACCAGCTTGACTTTTCTTTTCATCTAGTGATTCCTTTATCACCTAATCTTACACAGATCTGGAACACCAGCACTTCACATGTAATAAACAAGTTACCATAGTTACTGGATGTTAATGAATTATAATCACATATTGTCAGCCAAACAATTGAAATTAATGTTTTGTTTCAACATCATTTTCTCCAAAAGCAACAGGTAATTATAAAATGAGAGGACCCAGGATTGAACCCTGTGGTACACCACAAGAAGTCACAGACCTTCAGCCACAGTTATGACCAATGGACTAACATCACAACCTTTCACACTGCATAAGGAGACAAGGCAAGGATGCCCACTCTCTCCCTATTTATTCACCATTTTCATTGAACCTCTAGCTGCTGCCATCCGTCAAAACACTAGTATCACAGGTATCCAAACTCAAAACGTACACCACAAAATTAGTCTCTATGCCGATGACATTTTACTTTTTTTTTTACAAAACCCCCACTCATCCTTACCAAAAACAATTAAACTCATAGAAACATTCTCTTGCATCTCTGACTACTCCATAAACTGGCTTAAATCTTCGATCGTCCCATTGCACAGTAACAGCTGGGATGTGGGAGCCTACACTCCACCTATTCCCTTATGCACAAGTCACATTACATATTTGGGTATTAACATTTCCCCCATGCTGTCAGAACTGTTTAGCATCAACTACACCCCAATTCCAACAACCTTCTCCGTTGGATGAACCTGCCATTCTCCATAATAGGTAGAATAGCAACAGTTAAAATGACAATACTCCCAAAAATCAATTATCTTTTTACTATGATTCCAACCCAACCCACCCTTTCCTGGTTCAAATCATTAGACTCAATCACAACAAAATTTTACTGGAAAAACAAAACACCAAGAATTAAACTAACAACCTTACAAAAACCAAAGACACAAGGAGGACTTACTGCACCAAATTTTTATCATTACCTTTTAGCAAATCAACTACAATACATACACAAATGGACCCATCCCCACCAATCTAACATCACATGGTCAGATATTGAACAGACAGTTTGGAAAAACATTCCCATCTCAGACTTACCATTTCTTAATCAATCCATCAAACACCACCCTTGTTTTAAAACATTAACAATATCAGCAACTCTGACAGCCTGGTGGAAATTCCACAATATTACGAACTCAACACTTGGGCCATCAAAATTCACCCCAATCTGGAACAACCCCGATATTCTCATCAACAAGAAACCACTTCGCTTCCGCACATGGTTAGAAAAAGGGATCACTCATCTACAACACATTTTTCTGGACAATAGACTGGCTCCATTCTCCCACCTGGTCCAGGAGTACGGCATCGGGAGCAGTCAATTTCTGGAATACCTACAACCTAAATCATCAATTCAGGCCACTTGCAGCACCACAGTCACCAACCTTGACTTCCCCCCATCAACCTCAAAACTAGTTAGCATCTGCTCCACAAAAAAAACTCCTCAGCAAAATATATAGAATAATGTCACAATCCGATGAAACTCTGTCTCTACCCACAAGACATTGGGAAAATGACCTCTCAATTGCTCCTGATTGCGACTCCTGGAACCAAATCTGTCAAAATATTTATCTCATGACAAGAAATGCAAATCTACAACTAATTCAATACAACATACTCCACAGAACTCACTATACAGGACAGAAAATGTTTAAAATGGGTTTCTCACAGGAAATTTGTACTAACTGCACCCAAAACAAACCAGACACTTACATCCATGCCATCTGGCACTGCACACCCATTCAACAATTTTGGAGCAAGGTCACAAAGTCACTCTCAACTTTCTTCGGCTGCCACATCCCTCTATCCCTCTTACTCTGCTCACTCGGTGACACATCAACAATAAACTTGAACAAATCAAACAATAAATTGCTCCTAACAGCCCGAGCTATCGCCAAGAAAACTATCCTCATGAACTGGAAATCAAAACATAACACAAATATTACACAATGGAAAAACTTGCTTATGGATCACATCTCTATGGAACATTCCGCCCAGCACACGACAGCAGAACCCTTCTCCATCTGGTCACCACTAATTAACTTTTTACAGACCTAAACTATCCGACTTTTTTTTTTTTTTGCCTGAGAACCAACCACTATATTTACCGCTGCTATTAGTATTGCTGTTATCATCATCATTGTTATTATATAGTAGATTATATAGTAGATTTGCATTAACTTTTTTTTTCTTTGTTCTCTTTCACCTACCAACCCTACACTGATCACTCCCCAGTATACTTTTGTTGAATTCAACATTCATCCATCTATTCATTCATTCACTCATAAATACATGCCCTTTTTTTTGTTTGTTTTTGTTTGTTTTTTTGTTTTGTTGTTGTTTTTGTTGTTTTTGTTTTGTTTGTTGTTGCTGTTGTTGTTACTGTTGTTCAGTGGGCACCACTTATTATTACTACTTTATTATTATTATTATTATTATTATTATTATCATTACTGTTATTAGGAGATAAACATTGAACGGAGAGGGGAAGAAAATATACCTATATATAAGTGTAACTGCCTCCTTGTTTCTGCATCATCATGATTATTATTATTGTCATCGCTATTATTACTATTATTATATTATTATATTATTATTGTTATTGTTATTATTACTATTATCATTATTATTATTATTATTACTACTACATGGGCTTTGCCTCGGATCCTCGGCGGGCTGGGGTGGGCTGGCCCCGCTCTGATTCATATTAATTATTATATATTAATAGAATAACTTGGACTTATATGTATGTATATATTTTTTCTTCTCCTCTCTTCCCCAGCCCTCCAACTTCGATGATGATGATTATTATAATTGCTATTATTATCATCTCTACTAATATATTATTATTAGTAGTATATTATTATTATTAATACTGTTGTTGTTATTATTACTATTATTATTATTATTATCTCCCATCCAAGATGATGATGATGATGATGATGATTATTACTATTACCACTATTATTATTATTATCATTATTACTATTATTATTATTATTAGTATTATTATTATTATTATTATTATTGTGATTATGGTTATTTTACTATCGGTTCCTTTCTCACACACACACACACACACACACACACACACACACACACACACACACACACACGCTCACTCAGTCACTAGTATTGTTGCGTCATGTCATGTGTCGTAGTGTAACCGTGTCCCACCTGTCTTGTTTTGTCATGTTTGTTAAGCATTAATAAGAAAAAAAAAAAAAAGAAATCACAGCCTGACAGAACAACAGAGAAACTTCTTTTATGAAGATCAGAACAAAATCAAAACCTGAGTCTGTGATGAAAACCAGTTTATGAAGATATTTGATTCAAAATGTTTCAGTTGTGATGGAGCTAAATATAACAGTAAATATAGTGACATGATATACAACATGGCAGCAGCAGCAGCGCGTTGTGCTGGTGTTGCATGTTTTCTTTCAAAACCCGAAGTTTATGAAACAACCAGTAAAGTGATAGCGGAAGATAATTTCTACACTTTATTTCTGCTAAAATGAGAAAACTGTGACTCCTGTATGAATTGTGCCCAACAAAGCAGCGAAACACCAAACATAAGGGCGCATGAGCGCAAAGATGTTAATAACGTCAAGGACTGTTTGAAACTGCTCAGCGAGCGTGGTGAGAGTATTCCCAGATTTGTCCCACATTTCCTGGACAAAATTCCATCTGTTGGCTTCGGCAACATGGACGCCTCTGCCCTGCGCCTGAGCCAGGAAGTCTCTATGCTAAGAGGAGTTATGGAAACTCAGGCTAACGTGAGTGAAAATCTGGGGCTGGCGACTGCTGCTCTGGAGCGCCGGCTGACGGATATTGAAACACCCCGTGACTCTATCCGGGCCAACGAAGCCGCGCCGGGACCCAAACAGAGAGAAACACCAGCGCTGCAGCTGGAGAAAGGATGCAAAGCAACGACCCCTGTCTCCAGTATGGAGTAGGCCTGCTGTCCTGAAGGAAGGGAAGCCGAAGCCTCAGAAGCTCTTGAAGGTGGCTGTGTCGTTGAGACCTGGTTTCCAAAATCACTCAAAGCGGGAGCAGTGCAAAGGGGGAATAATGTCCAAAGGACAGAGGGATGTCGCATGCTGTAAAGCCCTGTGAGGCAAATTGTGATTTGTGATATTGGCTTTATAAATAAAATTGACTGATTGATTGAAATTGATTGATAATAGGCACCGGCACAGCGAGCAACATCACAGTGGTCAAAACCAAGCTGGTGAGTGTTTTTGCCAGTAGAGTTTCTCCTGACCTCGATGCTGGCACTCTGTGTGCCGACTTGACTGAGAAACTGGGCAAATCTGTGAAGTGCCGAAAGATTGACTCCATGCACAACAGATTTAGCTCGTTTCATATCACTGCAGAGTGCAATGAAGTTCCAGACATGTACGACCCACAATGTTGGCCGTTGGGTGTCTGTGTGCGTCGTGTCCACCCAGGATCAGATCAGAGACTGGTACACAGCGGGAGAACTCTGAGAACGTATTTGCACCTGAAGCACCACAGGGCAGCAACGGCCACGCAGATCAGGATGAATTAATGAGTGTCATATAATGCGCGAGGTCTGCGTGTTGGGCACAGTGAAGCAGACACAGCGCGTCGCTTTGTGGTGGATAAACTTTTGGACACTTGTGATGTACTGTGTGTGCAAGAGACGTTTTTACCTAAGCAGGACTTACAGAGACTGAACTGCCTACATAAAGATTTCTATGGAGCAGGTGAATCCACCACTGACCTGAGTACCAGGATAATACGGGGCAGGATAGCTGGTGGTGTTGCAATATTGTGGCACAGAAAATATGATCAGCTGGTTACTGTGGTTAGACTGAATGTGGACTGGGCCACAGGGATTAAGTTCACCTGTGGAGATAAGAACTTCATTGTCCTGAATATATACACACCATATGAGTGTCCTCAAAATGAAGATGAATTTCTTAATAGATTATCTTTTATCATGTCTTTTATACAAGATAATGCCTCTAACTGTTTTTTTATTGTGGGTGATTTAAACGCAGATGCGTCTGATAATCACTCACTATTTGCCAAACATTTAATGCAGTTTTGTTCTAACAATGGCCTGATTCTCTCTAGTAAAGTGCTTCTGCCTGATGGCAGCTGCACCTATATCAGCGATGCATAGCACACAACCTCATGGTTAGATCACTGCATTTGTACGACTGATGCTCATGATTCTATAGAGGCCATTAGGGTCAATTATGAATTTGCCACTACTGATCATGTACCTTTCTCCTTATCTGTCAACATTAACAGCATACCTGCCCTTTTGCCTGTAGACAGTAACAGTGACATGAGTATGGGGAAAATAGCATGGCCTAACCTGTCTGATAAAGATCTGTTTGATTATTGTGATCAGTCTAACACCCTGCTCAGCAATTTATCTCTACCAAGAGATGCCATTTCAGGCCTTGGTATCAACTGTAAGGACCCTCGATATAGCATTGAGTTATGTGCTATGTATGAGAATGTTGTGAAGTCCCTCCTTGCCTCAAGCAGGCCACTGTATAAAACCAGCTCACACAGTATCAAGCCAGGCTGGAATGACTGTGTAGGAGAGCTTCATGCGGATGACCGAGACATTTATAGGCAGTATCGTACGATGTATGGACAAGCTAATGTGCTGATCAGAAAATTTGGTATGTGCTCATCCTCTGTGAAAATAACACTCTTTAAAGCCTATTGTACCCCAATGTCAATGCCCATCTGTGGCAGCGATACAAAAGAAGCAGCATTCAGAAACTCTATGTGGCATACAATGATGGTTTAAGGCTGCTACTCAAATTGCCTAGATGGAGTAGCGCTAGCCATCTGTTTGTAACTGTTGATGTAGCCACATGTCCTGCTGTACTCAGGAACCTGATGTATGTGTAGACTGTGTGTGTGTCATGCAGCAGCATAATTGCAGTTTTAGTGAATCCTACAATGAGCGCAGTCAGATTTACCTCAAGACTGTGGAGCCATTGGCGTCTTAATTTAGATGTGATTCATTGAACAATCCATGTACTGTGGTCTTTTAGATCTGCCTTACTAAGTTATTTATTTTATATGTTGAACGGGTTGCATCTTCCACCAGTTAGAGCTTACATGGATGACACGACACTGGTGACCACAACAATGCCATGTACAAAGAGGCTACTAGAGAAGGTAAACAAGAACCTCAAGTGGACCAGCATGAAGATCAAGCCTAGTAAATTTAATGACAGGAAGTTTGTCACAGATGATGAGGAAATCCCAACAATTAGGGAAAAGTCAGTGAAGAGTTTAGGTAGGTGGTACAATGTAGAGTTGAATGATGAGGAACAGGTGGTGAAATTTAGAAAAGATGTGGCTGAAGGATTGGCTAGAATAGATAAATCAGAACTTCCAGGAAAGTTGAAGTTGTGGTGTTTGCAATTTGGACTATATCCCAGGTTAATGTGGCCATTGTCAGTTTATGAAATCCCAATATCTGTTGTGGAGAGAATTGAAAGGTCGGTTAGCTCCTATATTAGGAAGTGGTTGGGCGTTCCTAGGTGCCTCAGTAGTGTTGCATTGTATGGAAAAGGGACACTTCAGCCAGTATCTAGTTAACAGAGGAATTAAATGTACCAAGGTCAGGACAGAGCTCTTGTTATCTGGGAGTATGGACGTGGTAGTTAGGAGTGTGGTTCCAAATCCAACCAAGTGGAGGAAGTGGAACCCAAGAACGGCAGTTCAGCAGGCAGAGGCAGCTCTTAGGCATGCGGAGATCGTAAATGTTCAGTTTGGCCGGGAGGCCTGGGGCTTGGCTCAGGCAAACCGGTTTGGAATACAGCAGGTCCCAAAGATAAAAGAAAGCTGGTTGTGGAACAGATACGCAGACAGGAGGAGATAGTAAGGGGTGCAAAGGTAGTGGCCCAGGCTAAACAGGGACAGTGATTGAATTGGGAAAGTGTAGAGAAGAGGAGGCTTAGTTGGAGGGACCTGTGGAGTATGGAGGAGAATAGTATTAGATTCCTGGTACATATGATGTGCTACCAACCCCCCAGAACCTAAAACTGTGGGTAAATGAGGACCCATCATGCCCATTGTGTTCACGTACCGCAACCTTAAAGCATATTGTGTCAGGCTGTAAGTTAGCTTGTCACAAGGCCGATATACATGGAGACATAACCAGGTGTTGAAATGTTTAGCTGCAGGAATCGAAGGGAAACGAAGAAGGTGAATTCAGAAGGTGTTAAGGAGTTTAGCAATTCAGTTTGTCCGTGAGGGAGAGAAATACAGAAGGGATAAGTTAGTAAGGAGGCAGGGGTGTGGCTGCCTAGTAGGTGCTTGTGATTGGGAAATGCAAGTAGATTTAGGGGGAAAGTTGTTCCCCAGGAATAGTCTGTACCAAGCAGAGGCCTGACACAGTGTTGTGGTCAGTGAGTCAACGGATAGTTTATTTCACTGAGCTGACAGTTCCTTGGGAAGACTCAGTGGAAGAAGCTTATGAAAGAAAAAGCTTAGATATGCAGATTTAGGAGCAGAAGCTGAGCAGCGAGGATGGAAGACTAGGATTTGTCCAGTGGAAGTGGGGTGTAGGGGATTCATAGCAAGATCAGCTGTCTCGCTCCTGGAGGAACTCGGAGTGCGGGGACAGAGTTTGAGGAAGACAGTGAAGGAAATGTGAGATAAAGCAGTTAGATGTAGCCAGTCGATCTGGAAGAGAAGAAATAATGTCAGTTGGGGGGCCAGCAGGGGGAACTACTGAGCAGGGCACATAACTCCTTGAGATCAGGTGGAGAGATCCACTTCCTGTCAGGAGGAAATCCAGGAAGAGGAAGGAGGTTCCCACCTGATGACCCCAAAGACATGTTAGTTATCACTGCTCACTGGTCTGTACAGTTAAGCCATAATAGCTTATCAAAGGGTTTAGGAGGTGATTCACTGAGTGCTGATCCTTCTCTAGAGCACAAACTTCTTGTGTTGATTTGAATTTGTACCGTACTATGGACCTTCCCTGTGTCTGGAATAAAGTTTGATTGATTGATTGATGGACACACTGTGACATATGATAATCATATTTCAACAATTAAATATACACTTCCAGTGTGTTGGTTGCATTTTTTAATTAGTCTCAGAATGAGACAGTTGTTCATATGTCAGAGCATTACTCATAAATAACTGACTTCTATAAGATTTAAGGGGATTTGCTGACACAATCAATTATAATGATTTATTGCTAATGTAAATATTATCCCACAACATAAGCGTTTCTAGCCCGTTTTTGGGGTTGCTGAAGCACCAATAAATTGAATCCCAGCACCCCTAAATTGAATCTCAGCACCCCTAAAATTTGAGAGATTTTTTTTTAGTATTATTATTACTGTATGTCCCTTTTTAACAAGCTAGAAAAGTGTCCAAACCATACAGTACTTGGTTGAAATGTAATATTTTAACAACAAAAATACAAAAATATACTAGAATGATGTTGTAAGTTGGATCAATGTATCAGTTTATATCTCTTCTTAGATATAAAACGCATTGTTTGATTATTTTCCTTTTGATTGACAGTACAAAGAGAGAGAGAGGAGCAGAGAGAGACTTTATTTATTAGTATTCTTATTAGTATGTTTGGTGCTCACTATAGGGGGCTGGTTTACTCCAGAAACATACATACTGCTTATGTGTATGTTGAGGAGCTGCTGTATCAAAATGAGTTGTCTTCCCCCAGAAATTAGGGTTACGATATGTTTCTTTTATAATTCCAATCCATTCCTCTTTTGCTGTGGCTCAGCATTTAAATAACCTTTATCAGATTTGATGGTTGATAGTTTACAGACTTTCTCAAAAAGTGTTGTGCTTTCACAAATGTGGGAATGAAATTGCGTTAAAATGTACAAAGCAGTGAAATTTATCTTGCCTGGCCGGGCAGCTCTCTGAGTGCTCAGCACCCCTAAACCTCTGATCCTAGAATCACCCCTGTCCCACAACACACATAATTCTCATCAGTTAGTGCTGAAAACAACAACACATTCCCTCAGACTGTTTAATCTTTAGTGCTTTATTTTGTGTTGTTTTTATCAGCACTACAAATCATCTAAACTGCATCATCACAAACGACTGAAGTCTAACAGTGCTTGACTCCCTCTAGTGGATGTTGTGGAGTATTGTGTTGTCTTTGCTCATCATGTTTTTGTACAGAGTTTTGGTGTTTCCTGTCACTGTGGCTTCACACATAGTACACAGCAGAGTCTGTCACTGCAGCAGAGGAGATGTTCATATTGATTTGTTTGCCCTCCACTTTAATTGTCAGTCTGTGGATTTGTTTATTTCCTTCTGTTCCTGAAGCAGAGTGTGAGATGATGAACTCTGGTGGTTTTTCTGGATATTGTCGATACCAGAAGAAATAATCACTCGATGACAGTTTGGAGTATCTGTAGGACAGAGTAACAGTGCTGCCTTCTAAACTGTGCTCTTCATTCTTGACTGGAGTGAGTTCTTCACAGCTGACACCTAAAGGAAGAGATAACTCTGTTATAACATGTTGTAAAAGTCATAATAAGTGAATGACATTGAGAAACGTTGACAGTGATCTTTTTGAAATGCAGAATGTAACATACCTGTTAGAATGTAAAGAAACAGCAGAGAAAAGACACAATACTGCAGTGACAGCATGTTGAATAAAGGTAATGTTGATGGTTTGTGTATTGAACTCTGTTGAATATACAAGTTTCTCTCTTCTATAGTTCAGTAACATCTTAGCTCCTCCCTGAGTCTGTCCGTCTCCTCTTAGATCTGTATTTTCACTTCTCTCACTTACACTTCCTCCTGCTTAACAGACTGGCAGCAGCATTTTGTACCAGCTGGACTTTTCCTTTCTTCTAGTGATTCCTTTATCACCTAATCTTACAAAGATCTGGAACACCAGCACTTCACATGTAATAAACAAGTTACCATAGTTACTGGATGTTAATGAAATGTATGATCACATATTGTAAGACAAACAATAGAAATTAATGTTTTGCTTCAACGTAATTTTCTCCAAAAGTATCAGGCAAATATAAAATGAGAGGACCCAGGATTGAACCCTGTGGTACACCACAAGAAATCACAGACCTGACAGAACAACAGAGAAACTTATTTTATGAAGATCAGAACGAAATCAAAACCTGAGTCTGTGATGACAAGAAGTTTATGAAGATACTGTTAAGGAATATAAATCAGTTGTTCCTACTTTGTCGTGCTGTCGCCTGAGGACAAACAGTCTTGTTCTTAACTATGATGGAATTGTTCTTTGTGGTGATTTCAACATTCATAGCGATGACTCATCTAATGTCCTTACTGCTGATTGTCTAAATACTACAGGTTTATTTGTCTTGCCGTAATAGCTTATCATAGGGCTTAGGAGGTTATTCACTGAGTGCTGATCCTTTTCTAGAGCTCAAACTTCTTGTGTTTATTTCAATAGTTTTCAACATGTGTGTCTGGCCAGATCAATCATGGCCAGACCCGAGACCTAGTGTTTAGTCTGGGTTGGAGAATATTCTGTAGGAATTGTGGACATGTTACTATCTGATCACCATTGCATTGTCTTTAACTCTGAATGAAGGCTGCTAATAAGGTCTTATCCCACTCCAAGTACACTCGCACCTTTAATGAGCACAGTTCCTCCAAATTCTGTACACTGTTTAATTTCATTGGCAATGTGTACTGTGATCTCACCTACACCAATGATTTGTTAACTCCTTCAACTGCATGTGCTCCACTACTTTCACCCTTACAGGACCTCTGAAGAAAAGATCTACCTCTAAGACTAGAATACAGCTGTGGTTAAATGAAAACATTCAAATCTGTAAAAGGGAATGCAGAAAAGCTGAATGCAGATGGAAGAAGTCAAGTCTTCAGGTTCACTTTGCTGATATGAAAGAGCAGCTAGTCATTTACAATAGGATGGTGAAAACTGCAAGATCTCACTACTACTCTGAAGTTATTTCCGCCAATCGACACAACCCCAGATTCCTATTCAAGACTGTTGACCGGTAAACCCAGCCTGTCCTTCTGCTCCTGCTGACTCTGATGCTGACTATGAGAACTGTCTCTCGTACTTTGCTGGTGAAGTAGAGTCAGTAGGAATCCCACCTTTTTGGATGTTGATCACCTGCACCATGATTCCCTGAGCTCTTTTTCCCCCATTACTCTGCCAGAGCTCCTAGAAGCCATGTCACATATGAAGGTTTCAACCACCTGTCTTGACATAATTTCTTCTTAGTTTTTATTTGAGGTGACTGATTGTATTCAGCCCCATTTGCTTTACATTGCTGATTGTGTCCCGGATTACTTTAAGACTGCTTGTGTCCAACTGGTCCTTAAAAAAAGCTGGGCTGGATCCCACCATCTTAGAAAAATGATCAGCCAATCTCTAAACTGCCTTTCATTTCTAAGATTCAGGAGACACTGTCTCAAAGCAGCCTCTTGCTGCTGTGGATGACAACAGCAAATTTGATAAGTCTGGTTTTGGCCGACATCACAGCACTGAGACAGCCCTTTTTAAAGTCACCAATGATGTCTAAATGAATGCTGACGGACTTAAGTGCAGCATTTGACACAACTGATCATGACATTCTTTTAGATAGACTGAGGCACTGGGTCGGTGTATCTGGTACTGCCCTAAACTGCTTTGCTTCATAGTTGCCAGACAGGAAGTTCTGTGTGTCCACTAACAATATCATGTCATCCATTTCCCATATGGAGTATGGTGTGCCTCAAGGGTCAATCCTTGTTCCTATCTTGTTCTCATTATACATGCTCCCCTTGGGTGATGTCATCCATCGACATGGTGTCTCTTTCCACTGTTACGCAGATGACACTCAGCTGTTCCTCCCTGTTAAACCGACTGACCTCAGCATGCTGAGCTCTCTACAGAACTGTCTGTGTGATATCAAAAACTGGATGTTGTTCAATTTTCTTCAGCTCGATTCTGATAAAACAGAAATCCTTGGAATTGGGTCACGAACAAATACTGCCCTCTACTGGTTACCTGTCACAACACATAAAGCCATAAAGTAATTTATGTTTTGAACAACATGTTACTGAGCTTGTCCAATCATGTTTCTATCACCTCAGAAATATTGCTAACATAAGATCAATTTAACTTTCACAGATACAGAAACTCTTGTACCTGCTTTGATCTCTTCGTGTCTTGATTATTGCAGCAGCCTTTATTCCTGTCTTCATCAAAAATCTTGCAACGACATTAGACTGTTCAGAACTCATCCGCAAGGCTTTTAACCAAAACCAAGAAGCCACGTCACACCAGTTTTAGCCTCTTTACACTGGCTCCCTGTTTGTTTTAAAATTGGCTTTAAAATCTTGTGAATTACTTTTGAGGCTCTTCATGGCTCCAGATCACATTTCAGACTTTGTTGTCCCTTATGAACCTCTGTGTGGTTTGAGATCTTTGGGCAGAGGTCCTGTGCTTGTCCCAGAGTCCAGACTGAAGACGAGAGGGGACAGAGCTTTGAAATCAGAGCCCTGAGGCTCTGGAACACCCTGCCCAAGGATATAACTGTCTCAGTCACTGTCTTTGTTTAAGTCTCTCTGAAAAACGTACTTCTATCAGAAAGCATACCCTGACTTTATCTCAGCTGTCTATTTTCTTGCTACTTTATTGATTTTATTTCCCAATTTTTTTCTGTGTTTTAGCTTTGGCCTTATTTTATCTTTCACTAGGTGGCATTTTATGACATTTGTTTATTTTCTTGTGTTTTAAATGTGTTTAGTTATATTGTACGGCACTTTGTAATTTTTTTTTTAATGCTATATAAATAGAGTTTATAATTATTATTATTCATTATAATACACATCAAAGTCCTGTTATGAATGACATGGGTCAAAAATTTGTGGCTTTGTTTTAGTTATTAAAAGTACATTCATCATGTGTTTATATTTCACAAACAGCGTCTGTTGTTATCACCACTACAAATCCTAATCATCACAAAGTGTTAAAGTCTAACAGTGTGTGACTCCCTCTAGTGGATGTTGTGGAGTATTGTGTTGTCTTTGCTCATCATGTTTTTGTACAGAGTTTTGGTGTTTCCTGTCACTGTGGGCTGCAGAGCACAGTAGTACACAGCAGAGTCAGACAGCTGAAGCTTCTGGATCTTCAGAGAAACTGATGTCTTGTTGAGTGTTGCATCAAATCTGTCTTTCTGGAACTCTGGAGCATTATCTTCTGTTCCTAATGTATCACGTCGTAAAATGTATTTAGGAATGTTATTCACTTCTTGTTTATGCCAGAACAAATATCCATTTGAGGCAACACTGATCTCAAATGTACAGTCAAGTGTAACTGTGTGTCCTTGAGTAGCGATGACATCTCCTGTTGGCTGGATCACGCTGTCTTCTCCTTTACACTCTGGGGAAGAAGAGAACATGCAGAGGAAGAGATGAATCAATAAAGATGATTGATTAAAGGAGAACAATCAGTAGGTTTAAAGAGTTACCTAGACAGAGAGTCAGAATCAGGATGTTTCTCAGCCAGTGTTTCATGTCTGCAGTGAGAGGGGAGGAGACAGAGGAAGAACATTGATACTCTGATGGATCTGGACCTTCACATCATTGGTCCTTCATCTTCATCATCTGCTGAGGAACTCTCAACATTGACATGACATTTAGCATGATGACATCATTGTCCTGACTCTCAGATTGTATTGGAGATGATAACAGGATGTCTGTTAACTCCATCTTATCAACAATGATAGAAACACAAACTGTAGAGAAAAAGCACTTCCTTCTCAAGAGCTTCTGTCTAAAGAGAGTTAAGAATCACACAAACACTGAACTGCATTACATCTTTTTAATCAAGATGGAAACAAATATAATGAGAGTTTAAACTCTGATGTCCTGCTCCAGTGATTTCTAGCAAACATTACAAACAGATCCCTTAAAGGCATTCATTCTTCCTGCTTTAACCTACCTTTGAATATGGTCAGAAAAATAGGAACAGTTCCACAGTGATGCAGTGCCAGCATCTTACACACAGTATCTGTGTTGTGTCTGCTTTAGATATTGATAGTGGGAGTCTTTTTCTCTTCTGCTCTTCTTTGACAGTGTTGCTCCTCCCTCAACCTATTCCTCCTCTCATATCACTGTATGTTATGAACACCAAAACCACACCTGAATATATTTTACAGTTTCATTTAAAGAGCTGAACCTCTGTTATCCTGCTGGCTTTTCTTTTTACAGGGTCTTTTTTCAGCAGTTATTTCTGTATTTATTTTCTGTTAGTTGTCATGGTGTCTTGAGTTTGCTCCAAAATACAGTTGGTTTGTCCTGATGTGGATTTGTGCTCATGTGAATCCTCCCACAGTGTTTCATTAGCAGCTGTAACCACAGTGACTGTGATCAAACAGGAATCATCAGAATCCATGTGATATGAAGCTGTGGTTTGAATACCACTTCCCTCCTCTTTGAAGAGTAGTCAGATATCTGTGTTCAGGTTTTTGTACAGCCTCTTCTACACTTTGTATCACTGTGTTTCTAGAGCACAGTAGTAGAGAGCTGTGTCTGCCAGGGTTAGATCCTTTATGGTCAGTTCAGTTGAGTCTGGTGATGTTTTGGATCCATATTTATTATTATCAGGAATATGTTCATCTGTGATCCCTTTTGCTCCTTTCCAGAGTATAAACTGAGGTGCCTGAAGGTCAGAATGATGTTTGTACCAGAGAAGCAAAATATTGTCTTCATCTGTCTCATATCGACATGTGAGTGTGACAGATTGTCCTTCTCTTGGAGTGAATTCATCTTGTACAGGAGAGATTTTGTCTCCAGCTATTAGTCCTGGAAAAAGTAGAGAAAATGAAGCCATTAGACTAACATTGTTGATGAGGCTGAGAGGAGAAGACAGTGGAAAATGTCAAGTGTACAGTGTTACTGTGGGACAGAAACAGCTCAACTGTTGAGAGATTTCTGCTCTGAACTCCAGTTTGTATAAATCTTTAGAAAAGAATCAAAACATGTAGTTGTTTGTATCTTACCAAAGAAAAGAGCAGCAAGAATAATCCACAGCCAATGTTCCATCTCTACAACAAGGTTTAAATCAACAGGAGAAACTAGCTGATGTTCAACATTCAGTGTGAGAATTGTTCTCTTCACAGCAGCACTTCTTATTGACTGAATGGTTGAACACAGTGCAGAAGTAGTGCAGCGCCTACTTGATAATGTGGCCCTCTAGTGGAGGTAAAAAGTTGAGTCCAACAGTGTGGAAAAAAGGCTTCCAGCAGCTTGTCAGTGTGTCAGCTTGTGTTTTTGTACAGAGACTGTGGCTTTGCTGTCACTGTGGGCCTCACAGCACAGTAGTACACAGCAGAGTCTGTCACTGCAGCAGAGGAGATGTTCATATTGATTAGGTTTTGATCCACTTTAATTGTTAGTCCAGGAATTGGTTGATTTAATATTGCTCCAGTCCCTGAATGATACATGATGAACTCTGGTGGTTTTCCTGGATATTGTCGATACCAGAAAAATTGATCCCCAGTTGCTTGTTTGGAGTATCTGTAGGACAGAGTAACAGTGCTGCCTTCTAAACTGTGCTCTTCATTCTTGACTGGAGTGAGTTCTTCACAGCTGACACCTAAAGGAAGAGATAACTCTGTTATAACATGTTGTAAAAGTCATAATAAGTGAATCACATTGAGAAATGTTGACAGTGATCTTTTTGAAATGCAGAATGTAACATACCTGTTAGAATGTAAAGAAACAGCAGAGAAAAGACACAATACTGCAGTGACAGCATGTTGAATAAAGGTAATGTTGATGGTTTGTGTATTGAACTCTGTTGAATATACAAGTTTCTCTCTCTTCTATAGTTCAGTAACATCTTAGCTCCTCCCTGAGTCTCTCCGTCTCCTCTTAGATCTGTATTTTCACTTCTCTCACTTACACTTCCTCCTGCTTAACAGACTGGGAGCAGCATTTTGTACCAGCTGGAGGTGGGAAGGAAATGGAATATCAAATCACAGATTGTCAGCAAAACAGTGGAAACCAATATTGTATTTAAAGTAATTTGCTCTACAGGCACCATGTCATAAAAATGAGAGGACCGAGGATTGAACCCTGTGGTACACCTCAGTAAAATCACAGCCTGAGAGACTCCAGTCACAAACACAGTGTTCGTTAGTAGACATACTTCTCTACATGGGTGAACATCATTTTACCAGCTGGACATTTTTAAATATCAGACCAACAATGATGTGTTAATTCATTTGAAAAATCAGTGAGGAACACAGTCAGCATACAGAGAAACATGTTATGTGTCAATAACATCAATCAGTGATCTATATTTTAATCATTATTTGTCCAAACTGTCAGGTTGTGTGAGCCAGTTTCAGCTTAAAGCAGCTGTGCGGAACTTTTCGTTTTCGTTGATCATTGCGTCCCTTTGGTTGAAGCGGTATGACACCCACAGCCTGGTGTCGTAAAATCTCGACTGCAACCGGCAATTACCACATGCATTTGTTTTGGAGAGCGAGAGGAAAATCATAAATGTTCTGGTGTAGCTCTGAAGTTCTTATGAACTGAGGACAACTGCCTGCTGTATATTTGTGTTCATGGTCACAGTCACATAAAATTTTGGGGCATTTGTTGTAACGTTACTAGATACAAGTGGTTCACATCAGCTAACATTACATTTAACTTGCTTATAACTTCCATGTCGTCATATTTGAAATGAAATAACCTCTAACCAGTTGTGGTATATTCTCTAAATAAAAACAAAAATGACATACCTGTCGATTAGGAAAAGGACCAACTCTGGCTCAGTTTTTAAACCTTTCAAATCTCTCAGCTCTCTCCACTTGGTGAATGCCCGACCGAGGTTTACACGCGTTTGGGCTCGAGCCCTGTCACTGTCCCATTTAGCCTTCTTCTTCTTCACCGACCCCGCTACATCCACCGAGGATCTGGTCGCCGGTTTGTTTCGTCCAAACACGGTGATCATGGTAACCGTCACCGATCCACCTCATCCCTCTGGTCGGTACGTCACACCGTCGCACAACAATTGCGTCATCAGAACGCCGCCACTCCGGTCGCAAAAGACAGCAGCGCGTATGGCCGGATGGACAGAAAACCCGGAGTGGATCACAGCGTCCTGCGCCCCCTTAATGGACTGGACTCCGCAGGCCATTCCACACTGGAATTATTAAATATTCAGTCACTGACAAACAAAGCTGGACTCATCAACGACCACATCACAGACAAGGAAATTGACATTCTTTGTCTTACAGAGACCTGGCAACAGCCTGAGGTCTACTCTGTCCTCAATGAGGCCTGTCCCCCTGGTTACAGCTACCTCAGTAAGGCCCGAACTACTGGTCGGGGGGGTGGTCTCGCTGTTTTTCACCGCAGCACCATTCAAACCTCTCTACTGTCTGTCCCACCCGTCAACACTTTTGAACATCTGGTTTTTAATTGCAAACACATCACATCACATCACATCACCTCTGCAACCATAACACTTATTTATCGCCCCCCCCCAAACCACATCCGTCATTCCTCTCTGAAGTTCATGACTTTCTCATCTCACTTTGCACCTCACACTCAAACATTTTGGTTCTGGAGGATTTCAACATCCACATGGACTCACTCTCCTGCCAACTGGCTGCTGAATTTAAACAGGTTCTGGACTGCCTCAACCTCCATCAATCTGTTGTTGGACCCACACCAAGGGCCACACACTGGACCTGGTCATCACAGATTCCATCCACATCTCAGACCTCCACATCCAGGACATCGGCATTTCAGACCATTATGCAGTCACCTTCAGGACCCCTTTCCCCTCCCCCCTCACCAAACCACAACGCCTCATATCCTTCAAATCTCAAGAACATTGACTCCACCTCCTCAGTCATCATCTCCAGCTCCTTTCTCCTCCTTTAAACACATCAGTTGCCGACCTCATGGACTACTACAACCATAATCTTCACTCTATCCTCAACTTTCATGCTCCACTTAAAACCAGGACAGTCACCTTCACCCGTTCTGCCCCCTGGTTCACTGAGGAGCTGAGACTGCTGAAAAGGAATGGCCGAGTCCTGGAGCGGGCCTACGTCACATCTGGGCTGACGGTGCATAAGTTGGCCTACCGGGAACATCGACGGAGATATGCCCAAGAACTCTCCAAGGCCAGGTCAGCACACTACTCCAACATCATCAACAATAACCTGGGTAATTCCAAACAACTCTTCTCCACCGTCAAACATCTTCTCAGACCTCAGACTTCACCACAACACAACCAAACAGTCACCTAGTGCAACAAATTCATGGATTTTTTTTTACCTACAAAATACACCATATCCGTGCATCTCTCTCCCCCGCCAACAGTTCTGTCCCATTGTTTGATATTGCACCCACCACACACCTCTCTCAATTCTCCCCCACAGTGCAGCAGGAGGTCGAGAAAATAATCAGTAAATCCAAACCGTCCACATGCTCCATCGATCCCTTCCCCTCCCCTCTGCTCAAAGCTCACTGTCATTCCATCAGTCAACTAATAACAAACATCATTAATCTCTCTCTTCAAACCGGCCACGTTCCGGCCAGCCTCAAAACAGCTATCATCAAGCCCTTCCTCAATCAATCAATCAATCAGACTTTATTTATAGAGCACTTTTCATACAAAGAAGCAACTCAAAGTGCTTTACATAAAACATGTAACAAACAATATACACAAAAGAAGCCCCCCTTCTCTCCCACATATTCTCATACCTACGTACACGTACACACACACGCACGCACGCGCGCACACACACACACACACACACACACACACACACACACACACACACACACATATAGATTTAAAACATTGAGAAATTAATAACACTGAGGAAACGCTATCCGACACTTGGCATTGTGAAGTGAGGAAGCACCAGAGAGAAGATAAAAGATAAATTAAAATAATAAAATAAATAAATAAATAAATACAGTTAGAATCTGACTAAGAAGGCAAAAAATAATAAAATATATAAAATTCCGTTAAACCAGTCTAAGAAGGTTAAAATAATAAAATAAATAAAGTTCTGTTAAACCAGACTAAAACACTGAAACATTAAAATAATAAAATAAGTAAAATTCAGTTAAATGCCAGACTAAAAAGGTAGGTCTTGAGTTTGCTTTTAAAAATGTCAACATTCTCTGTTTTCCTCAGGTCTTCAGGCAGGCTGTTCCACAGACGTGGGCCGTAATAATAAAAGGAGGCCTCACCATACGTTTTAGTTAAAACTTTAGGAGTAATTAAAAGCCTGCTGCTGGAAGACCTGAGCTTTCTAGAGGGCTCATATGTTAAAAGCAAATTTGATAAATAATCAGGACCAAGACCATTAAGAGCTTTAAAAACCAGTAAGAGTATTTTAAAATCGATTCTGAAGCAGACAGGTAACCAATGCAGGGACTTTAAAATTGGTGTAATGTGTGCCCTCTTTCTGGTCCTCATCAGCACTCGTGCAGCTGAGTTCTGTAGAAGCTGTAGTGGAGCAATGCTTTTCTTAGAGAGACCAGAAAGAAGAACGTTACAATAATCAATTCTACAGGTGATAAAAGCATGCATAAGTGTCTCTGTGTTGGCTTGAGATAAAAATGGTCGGACTCTGGCAATGTTCTTAAGATGATAAAAACCACTCTTAAGTATACTTTTGATGTGAGCATTAAAATTTAGTTTTGAATCTAAAATAACACCAAGGTTTTTTACCTGCTCAGATGTGTTCAAGGCCCGAGCTTTAAGTTTAAAATCAAGTTTTTCTCTGTGTGCTTCAGGACCGATGACAAGAACTTCTGTTTTGTCCTGGTTAAGCTGTAAGAAGTTATTTGTCATCCATGACTTGATATCTAAAATGCATTTTAAAAGGGCATCTATTGGCCCGGTGTCATCAGGAGACACGGCTATGTAAAGCTGTGTGTCATCAGCGTAACTATGGAAATTAATGCCATGTCTCCTGATGACATCCCCCAGTGGCAACATATAAAGATTAAAAAGAGTCGGACCTAAAATTGAGCCTTGGGGACCACACAGTTCAATTATAGCTTTTTGAGGAACATTCGTCCATGCTTATAAAAAATTCTCTGCCAGTAAGATAAGATTTAAACCAGTTAAAAACAGAACCAGAGAGGCCAGTCATGGTATGAAGTCTGTTCAGGAGGATTTCGTGGTCGACTGTATCAAATGCTGCACTTAAGTCAAGTAAAACAAGAACAGAGAGTTTCTTCATATCCATGTTGCATCTTAAGTCATTTATAACTTTAGTTAATGCTGTCTCTGTACTGTGTTTAGCCTGGAAACCAGATTGATATTTTTCAAAAATATTATGAGAGTTTAAAAAATCATTCAGCTGATTAAAAACAAGCTTTTCTAAAATCTTACTTAAAAATGGCAGATTTGATACAGGTCTGTAATTATTGAGATTTAATGGATCTAAATTGTTTCTCTTCAGAAGGGGTTTGACCATAGCAGTTTTGAGAGAAGTTGGGAAAACACCAGTCTGAAGAGAACAGTTAATAATGTGGAGCAATTCTTCGTCTCAAAAAACCCACCCTTGATCCTGAACCTCTGTCAAACTACAGACCCATCTCCAATCTCCCCTTCATCTCCAAAACCCTTGAAAGAATTGTATCCGTCCAACTCCACAACCATCTTAAATCTAACAGTCTGTATGAAAAATTCCAATCCGGTTTTCGTCCCTCCCACAGCACCGAGACAGCTCTCATCAGAGTCACCAATGCCCTCCTGATGACCTCCTGATGACCTCTGACTCCGGCTCCACTTCCCTCCTCATCCTTCTCGACCTCTCTGCTGCATTTGATACTGTTGATCATCACATCCTCCTTCACCGCCTCCAACATGACATTGGTATCTCTGGCACCGCCCTTCAATGGTTTCACTCTTACCTCACGGGAAGGACCGAGCTCGTTGCCCTGGGGGATGCTAAATCCCGCCCCCACACTGTTATCTGTGGGGTCCCCCAGGGCTCTGTGCTCGGTCCAACCCTCTTCACCATCTACATGCTCCCCCTCGGCCGTGTCGTCAGCAGGCATGGAATACAATTCCATTGCTATGCTGATGACACACAACTCTATCTCAAAGTCACCCCTTCCTCCACTCCCTCCTCCTCTGTCACTCAACTGGACTCCTGCCTGGAGGAGATAAAGGCTTGGATGAGTGAAAACTTCTTACAGCTGAACAGCTCCAAAACGGAAGCCATTCACGTAGGCACCCCTCACCAGCTCAGTTCCTCCCTCATTTCCTCCATCTCCTTTCTCGGCCACGACTTTTCCCTCTCTCCTTCTGTGACTAATTTGGGAGTCAGGTTTGACCCCCATCTTAGCTTTGACGATCATATCAACCATATCTGCAAAACCTCCTTCTTTCACCTCCGTAATATCGCCAAACTCCGGCCATCTCTCTCTCGTCCTGCTGCAGAAAGGCTCGTCCATGCCTTTGTCTCCTCCAGGCTGGACTACTGTAACGCACTTCTCATCGGGATCCCGGGCAAGAGCCTACAAAGGCTTCAATATGTCCAAAACAGCGCTGCCCGGGTCCTGATGAGAGTGCGTAAACATGAGCACATCACCCCCATCCTTCGCACTCTGCACTGGCTCCCCGTTCACCTCCGCATCGAATTCAAAATCTTGCTTCACACCCATCACTGTCTGCACTGTGCAGCCCCCACCTACCTCACCGAACTTCTCAACCCACATATCTCAGCCAGAACCCGGTCAGGCCAACTGCACCGTCTGCGCCCGCCCAGGACTCGGCTCAAGACCATGGGCGACAGGGCTTTCGAGGCTGCTGCTCCCCGTCTGTGGAACGCCCTCCCCGACCACCTCAGGGCTCCACAGACGGTGGATGCTTTTAAAAAAGGTCTCAAAACCTTCCTTTTTCAGAAAGCTTTTCCTGGCTGATTTTATCTGATTTTATCTGATTTCATCTGCTGACTGTTTATATTTTATATTGTCTTGTTCTGTTGCTCGATTTTATTGCCTCTGTTGCTTTTATGGTTATTGTTGCCTTTACTGTGCACTTTCAGATGTGTATTCAAATGTAAAGTGTTATAAATAAAATCTATTATTATTATTATTATTCTGTACTTTTTTTTAGATGGTGCTCCTTCTTTATCCGCCATGACATTGAAAGTGCAAAAAACTGCTATGTGTTCAGCGATGCCCGCTGCGTACCGCTTACTCGAAGAACACTCTGTAAACGCGGCTCCTTCTTCTTCTCTCAATTTACTGGCGGATCATAAACAACTTCCAGGTACATACTGCCACATACTGTACAAGAGTGTGCAGTGTGTCCCAAATCATTCACTACTCCCTACAACAAATCCTACTCGTAAACACAACTTCTTCTGTGGTTTAATGGCTGCGGGCCGCTGCGGGCGAGCAGACTTACTTCCGCCTCCAGGTGTCGTATTCTGGTTTGCTGACTTCCGCTGTGTCCGACCCGAGCCAGGCTACGCTAAATAGCCATATAGAGAAAGGCTTTATTGTTGCTGTTGGGTTCAAATAAATATGCAGATCTTCAAGGGGGGGTGATATGAACTAGGGACAGTTTTATAAATGGTGAAAAGTTCCGCACAGCTGCTTTAAAGGATCAGTGTTGGAGCCTCTCTGTTAGCATGTCTGAGGATTTTCTCTGTGAAACTCTCATTAATTTAAACTTCTCATTATCATAAAAGACACAAACACATATTTGATGCAGTAGATTCAGTCTTCTGTGTTTTGTGGCTTTGTTGTAAGTAGTAAGACTGTTGTAACTGACTTGTTGTAAGACTGTAGACTTTATTTGGACCTGCTGTTAAAGTCTAACAGTGTGTGACTCCCTCTAGTGGATGTTGTGGAGTATTGTGTTGTCTTTGCTCATCATGTTTTTGTGCAGAGTTTTGGTGTTTCCTGTCACTGTGGGCTGCAGAGCACAGTAGTACACAGCAGAGTCAGACAGCTGAAGCTTCTGGATCTTCAGAGGAACTGATCTGAAGGTGGAATTCAGTGTGGATGAAAATCTCTCTCTGGACTCTTCTGGTGTGTTCCCATCGTCCCCTTTAATGCGGCTCAGGATGAATCTGGGGCTGTTGTTTCCATCCTGTTTGTACCAGAACAAAGTTTGACTTAAAGCATTTGTCTCAAATGTACAGTCAAGTGTAACTGTGTGTCCTTGAGTAGCGATGACATCTCCTGTTGGCTGGATCACGCTGTCTTCTCCTTTACACTCTGGGGAAGAAGAGAACATGCAGAGGAAGAGATGAATCAATAAAGATGATTGATTAAAGGAGAACAATCAGTAGGTGTAAAGAGTTACCTAGACAGAGAGTCAGAATCAGGATGTTTCTCAGCCAGTGTTTCATGTCTGCAGTGAGAGGGGAGGAGACAGAGGAAGAACATTGATACTCTGATGGATCTGGACCTTCACATCATTGGTCCTTCATCTTCATCATCTGCTGAGGAACTCTCAACATTGACATGACATTTAGCATGATGACATCATTGTCCTGACTCTCAGTGATTGTATTGGAGATGATAACAGGATGTCTGTTAACTCCATCTTATCAACAATGATAGAAACACAAACTGTAGAGAAAAAGCACTTCCTTCTCAAGAGCTTCTGTCTAAAGAGAGTTAAGAATCACACAAACACTGAACTGCATTACAACTTTTTAATCAAGATGGAAACAAATATAATGAGAGTTTAAACTCTGATGTCCTGCTCCAGTGATTTCTAGCAAACATTACAAACAGATCCCTTAAAGGCATTCATTCTTCCTGCTTTAACCTACCTTTGAATATGGTCAGAAAATAGGAACAGTTCCACAGTGATGCAGTGCCAGCATCTTACACACAGTATCTGTGTTGTGTCTGCTTTAGATATTGATAGTGGGAGTCTTTTTTCTTCTGCTCTTCTTTGACAGTGTTGCTCCTCCCTCAACCTATTCCTCCTCTCATATCACTGTATGTTATGAACACCAAAACCACACCTGAATATATTTTACAGTTTCATTTAAAGAGCTGAACCTCTGTTATCCTGCTGGCTTTTCTTTTTACAGGGTCTTTTTTCAGCAGTTATTTCTGTATTTATTTTCTGTTAGTTGTCATGGTGTCTTGAGTTTGCTCCAAAATACAGTTGGTTTGTCCCTGATGTGGATTTGCTGCTCATGTGAATCCTCCCACAGTGTTTCATTAGCAGCTGTAACCACAGTGACTGTGATCAAACAGGAATCATCAGAATCCATGTGATATGAAGCTGTGGTTTGAATACCACTTCCCTCCTCTTTGAAGAGTAGTCAGATATCTGTGTTCAGGTTTTTGTACAGCCTCTTCTACACTTTGTATCACTGTGTTTCTAGAGCACAGTAGTAGAGAGCTGTGTCTGCCAGGGTTAGATCCTTTATGGCCAGTTCAGTTGAGGCTGGTGATGTTTCAGATCCATATTTATTATTATCAGGAATATGTTCAGTTTGTGCGCCCTTTTGCTCCTTTCCAGAGAATAAACTGAGGTGCCTGAAGGTCAGAATGATGTCTGTACCAGTTTAGGTAAATATTGTTGTAAATTGTCTCATATCGACATGTGAGTGTGACAGATTGTCCTTCTCTTGGAGTGAATTCATCTTGTACAGGAGAGATTTTGTCTCCAGCTATTAGTCCTGGAAAAAGTAGAGAAAAATGAAGCCATTAGACTAACATTGTTGATGAGGCTGAGAGGAGAAGACAGTGGAAAATGTCAAGTGTACAGTGTTACTCTGTGGACAGAAACAGCTCAACTGTTGAGAGATTTCTGCTCTGAACTCCAGTTTGTATCAATCTTTAGAAAAGAATCAAAACATGTAGTTGTTTGTATCTTACCAAAGAAAAGAGCAGCAAGAATAATCCACAGCCAATGTTCCATCTCTACAACAAGGTTTAAATCAACAGGAGAAACTAGCTGATGTTCAACATTCAGTGTGAGAATTGTTCTCTTCACAGCAGCACTTCTTATTGACTGAATGGTTGAACACAGTGCAGAAGTAGTGCAGCGCCTACTTGATAATGTGGCCCTCTAGTGGAGGTAAAAAGTTGAGTCCAACAGTGTGGAAAAAAGGCTTCCAGCAGCTTGTCAGTGTGTCAGCTTGTGTTTTTGTACAGAGACTGTGGCTTTGCTGTCACTGTGGGCCTCACAGCACAGTAGTACACAGCAGAGTCTGTCACTGCAGCAGAGGAGATGTTCATATTGATTAGGTTTTGATCCACTTTAATTGTTAGTCCAGGAATTGGTTGATTTAATATTGCTCCAGTCCCTGAATGATACATGATGAACTCTGGTGGTTTTCCTGGATATTGTCGATACCAGTAAAACTCATCACCACCAGCTGCTTGTTTGGAGTATCTGTAGGACAGAGTAACAGTGTTGCCTTCTAAACTGTGCTCTTCATTCTTGACTGGAGTGAGTTCTTCACAGCTGACACCTAAAGGAAGAGATAACTCTGTTATAACATGTTGTAAAAGTCATAATAAGTGAATGACATTGAGAAACGTTGACACTGATCTTTTTGAAATGCAGAATGTAACATACCTGTTAGAATGTAAAGAAACAGCAGAGAAAAGACACAATACTGCAGTGACAGCATGTTGAATAAAGGTAATGTTGATGGTTTGTGTATTGAACTCTGTTGAATATACAAGTTTCTCTCTCTTCTATAGTTCAGTAACATCTTAGCTCCTCCCTGAGTCTCTCCGTCTCCTCTTAGATCTGTATTTTCACTTCTCTCACTTACACTTCCTCCTGCTTAACAGACTGGGAGCAGCATTTTGTACCAGCTGGAGGTGGGAAGCTGTTTGTTTATTTGTTTGTTTTTCTTTTTTTCTCAGGTTTTACTCATAACAGGAGTTACAGACATGTAGCTTTGATATTTAAAGGATGGATCTACTTTCAGTGTTTCAAAACAGAAGAATGAGCTAATTTGAGCTTCTAATGTGGAAACTTCAGCTGATAATGATAGAAAATCTGCATCAAGTATTAAATGCACATCAAGTGGCCTTATCACAATTTTTTCCACAATATTTTCAGTTACCAAATGACTCTAAGCAAAATGATAATAATAACCTGATAATGTTGAACATTTTCCACACAGTTGTTGCTACGATGAGAATCGCACGTAATTCACTGTAAACGCACCCACACAAACACACAGAATACAGCGACCGAAATAAACAAACACTTTAATAAATGCCTAGCGGCAGTGCTATTAGGCAGTGTTATTAAGAAAACCATTAATCTTACCTGGATTTACAGGACACCAAATGTGGCCTTGTGCTGCTTATCAGTGTTGCTTACCAACTGCGACTGTGTGCTGTGGCTTCCGTCAGGTGTTTTCACACCAAATCAGTTCCTCAGTAAATAGGCCAATAAAGTTTTTTTGCAACCATTTTCCTCTGTTCTAACATATTCCACCCATAAAATATAAACAAAAAAAATTGATCTTAAAGCTGCACGTAATAAAAAATGAGAGGACCTAGGGTTGAGCCCTGTGGTACACCTCAAGAAAATCACAGCCTGTCAACATTATGTCTTCCATAACAATTCAGTCAGCCAACTCCAGGGTTCCCACAGTCAACCATCATGCACGGAAAATCTTCCATGGAATGTAATATAAAGGCAAATGTGTGTTCTGTCGGCTAGCTGATGATGTAACGCAGTCAGAAGATGTTTCGATGTGTGACTTTTTGTTTACTATCACATACATTTCTTCTTTTTCTCCCCTCGTGCTGTCTATCACTCCATGTGTGGCAGCTAGCTCTAGCTAAGTTTGAATAGAGTTTGAATCTGACATGTTTGAATAACCCCGAGCAAGTGGGGCAAAAGATTGATAATACTGGACATGTTTGCATAGTGATGCCGCATTATACTTTGAAATTGTTGGCTCCTGCATTTTTTGAGATGGAACAATTGACCTGGACAGCCGAGTGCACTCAACTGTCACCTGGAGCGCCAGTGTCCACTTTGGTTTCCTGTTAACTGCTCTGAGGCGAGGTAGATCGAAGATATGGAGCATGTTTGCATTCAGATTATTTCTGAGTATCACAGAAAAATCATTTGATCTGTGTCATCATATCATCCACAGTTCAGTCAGCAAATTCTACTGGATGTGAGTTTTTGATTTTAGCAAATGAGCCTTTTTCATATCTAATTGTGTTTTAATCATTCTGTCAAAGTGTTGTGTTTTTACAAATAAGCCAGAGTGAGAGCAGGCAGAGTTGAACAGCGAGCTCTAGTGAGTCATTTAAACCAAAAAGCCATTGCCTATATATTGAAGGAAAACCAGATTCAAAAACCTGTGGAGTGTAATTCAGAGATATCCCCTCCCACTAGAAAACTGGGGATGCAGCAGCAGCTGTACGTTAAAATAATTAGGTAGAAAAGAGACAGTGCATCTGCTTTAAATATATAAAACTCCAACACTAGGCTTCAACATACACATGAAAAGGCTGTTATTATAATTCTAATTAACCATAATGAACCATCATCTTTTCTTCATACCTCTCCAAGACCAGCTGGGTCATGCTGGTGCAAAACACGAGTAAACTGATTAGATATCAGAAACATATTGTGTCAAAGATATTAATGAGTCATTTTTGTCATCAGGAGCAAACTGTCAGGTCGTACAAAGCAGTTGATATTTAGGGAATAAAACAGCAGTGAAGAGAGATGACACCTTTGGTCTCTGCCTCTCAGATCGAACCTGACAACTTTTCTCATCTGTTGTTTCATTCTCTCTTAAAGTTATGTAGTATTCGGCTCCCTCTAGTGGACGCTGTGGAGTATTGTGTTGCCTTTGTTCAGAAGGATTTTGTACAGAGTTGAGTTGTTTCCTGTCACTGTGGCCTGCAGAGCACAGTAGTACACAGCAGAGTCTGTCACTTTAGCTGAGTTGATCTCCAGATCAACACGTTTCTCTGTTTTGTCAATGTGAGCTGAGAAATCAGAATCAGTTGGATAAATCGATCCTCCCTCTGTGATGTAGAGCAGGAACTCTGGTCTGGATCTCTGGTGCTGTCGGTACCACTGGATATTGTCGATATCACCCTCATATTTACAGGTCAGGTTGATGTTTGTGTCCTCTGCAACATGTTCTTCAGTTGTTTGTGGCTTTATGCTGTTCATGGAACCCAGGGCTGCAAAATGAGTATTATTTATGTCAGTTAGTCTGCAAGAGATTCTGACATCAGGAGACTTGTGAGATCAAACATGAGCAAATGTCTGTTTCTGTGGTAGAAATTGTTGCCTCACACAGATAAACCTGTAGTTGTGAGATATGTGGTTAATACAGCAGGTTAATGAGACTTTGATCTCTGTTGTCACACTCACCTATAAAGTGAAAGAAAAGTAAAAAGAGGTAAAGCAACATGTCTTTGGAGTTGTTAAAGCCAAACAGACAGCAGATGATCAATGTTCTTCACTGCAGTAGAATGAACAAACTAAAGAGCCTCTCTGCTGCACAGCCCTTCTCCTCAACATCAACCTCATTGTGCTTTTAGTTCCTCCAACATTTCTGCTCTGGAGACACAAACAGTCTCATTGGTTGATTCAAACACCAGTGGGCGGGGCCAGAGATAAACCTTTTGTTGCTTTTGATCCATCAAACTTCAAGCTGTAGAAATTATTTTGCATCTCTAACGTCTGTGCTTCTGGGGAAAAAAGTTAACTCTCTGAGACCCCAGCTTTGGTTTTTATGCATTTCAATTTCTTCTAGCTGTTTGGGATCAGCAGGACCTGATACGTCTAAAAACTAAACATTGTCTTTAAACAGGAAGTAGCTTTTTAATAGTGATGTCCTCATATGAGGCCAATGGGTTCATTTTTAATGGTGTGTAATAAAGTATATGTTACAACCCAGTATGTGTCTAGGATCTAGGACTCGTACTGCAGCGGTGCCTGGATAGTGTGACGTGTGTGGTTATGCTGCTGCCGTGGTCCTGCCAGATACCTCCTGCTGCTGCTGCTGCTGCTGCCATCATTAGTCATACTGTTATTATACACATATGATTATTATCATACATGTATACTGCCAGATACTAATATATACTTTCAACATATTGTACCACAGTAGCCAGAACTATAACGACAATATTATTACTTTCATGAATGTTGTTGTAAGCTACTGTCATTACCGAGGATGTCATACAGATTACTGTTAATTTGTTATGCTGATCTGTTCTGTACGACATCTACTGCACGTCTGTCCATCCTGGAAGAGGGATCCCTCCTCAGTTGCTCTTCCTGAGGTTTCTACCATTTTTTTTCCCCGGTAAAGGGTTTTTTTTGGGGGAGTTTTTCCTGATCAGCTGTGAGGGTCTTAAGGACAGAGGGATGTTGTATGCTGTAAAGCCCTGTGAGGCAAATTGTATTTGTGATATTGGGCTTTATAAATAAAATTGATTGATTGATTGATTGATTGATAGGAGTAAGGGAAGCAACATAAAACCAAACAATGACGTGAATAAGGCAAGCTGCCGTTTATTCATACACAAAATAAACAATACAAGCTACGCTTTTTGTAAGAAGCGGCACACAAAAAGAAAACGCGCTCGCAGGCTCTGCAACACAACCCGAAAATTGGGCTTCACGGAAGGAGCCTCGGCTGTGAATTACATTTAAGTATAACAAACTCAGGGAAGGGCAGCAGGTGACGGCAAACCATAAAACAATTAAAACAAAACTCTGACCTGTCACCAACAAAATAAACACCCCAACTAACTAACGGAGGTGGAAGACCACCCAGAATAACAAAACTAAAACACAGGCTATCTGCTCTACCACTTACCTGTCAAACAAAACAACACTCAAACCGACACCCATAAAGCTAATGTACCATACATCAAACAACCTACGTGTGTGTGTGCAAAGGATATGTGGCTACGCTTCAAAGCTAAATCCTAAAGCCCACAGATTCCCAAATACAACAACGAACAGATTACAGCAGCTGAAAACACAGACAGAGTGAGGCTGCTCAGGTTAAATCACAGCCGCCATTGCTCTTGACTCCGCGCAGCTTTTAAAGGTTCAGACGAGGGGCCGGTGAAGCGGTGACTGGCCGGAACCGATGACGACAGCGAGGGGCCGACCAGCAAGCGGGGGGAGCACTGAATAGCAGCAGAGGAGAGCAGGCTGGAGGCGTGGTCCGCCGGGGATTCCCTCCAGAAGAGCAGACAATTAGACACACACATAAATGATTGACAAGTGCTGGCCGAATAATTCCCATAATGACATGCACAGCACATTAAACACAGAAAATAAATGTACTAAGGTCCGGAGACTGTACCAGTATAAAACACTTCGTTTCAACATTGTTGTGCGAAAACAAAATTACAAACAATGCAGCATTTGTTCAGTGTTGTGTAACTCTGTGGGTTAGGGGGTCACTGTTCAAGTCTAAACTGTTCAACACTGTTTATTTCAACCACCTGAACTTGGCTGTGCAAAACTAAATTATAAATAAAAGCTATATATGTCTAAAAGCCATGTGATTTGTTCATTTCATAACTCTGGGTGGATTTTCCTTGCTCCATATTCCCAGCTAGGAATATTCTTTTGTTTGTAGGAACAGTCTGTCACACCTGATTGGCCTGTGTAAAAATGTTGTGATAATACAGTAGTAAAGTCTCAGTGTCCTCAAATGAGTATTTCTTAATTAACAGCAGCTCAGTTTGTTACTTTTGTCACAATTGGTCCAAGTTGTATGTATCAAACTACAAACATTATTAAGCTTAAACAAGTTTCATCCATATAATGTGATCAGGTTTTGTACCTTGGTGGCCATCTTGTTTTTACATGGATTAGTGTGTTGAGGTCTCACGACCACTAGAACGAGGACAACAGGGTTAAATTCAGCAGAATTAGCTATAAGGTGCAGGAAACCCCAAAATAAATGTCCTCATATGAGGACACAGGGTTGTAGGAGGGTAAATGTGTGTTCTGTCTGATTTTACCTGAGGTTAACTAATTACGTCTCTGTAAGATCATTAATTATTGCATTTGAATAATACCTGGGAAACAAAGTGAACTTACACAGAAGCACATTGTGTGTCAGTAAAAGTCACTGGGGATCATTATCTTGTAATGTGTCCTCTGGATCAAACTGTCAGACTGAACCAGTTTGACTTTGAAGGATCAAACAGCAGTGAAGAGAAAGGACATCTTTGGTGGATGCCTCTGATGTTGGTTGAGTTGTTTGAGTGTTTGTTGTGTTAAAGTCTAACTGTGTGTGACTCCCTCTAGTGGATGTTGTGGAGTATTGTGTTGTCTTTGCTCATCATGTTTTTGTGCAGAGTTTTGGTGTTTCCTGTCACTGTGGGCTGCAGAGCACAGTAGTACACAGCAGAGTCTGTCACTGCAGCAGAGGAGATCTGCAGGTCCACACGACGTTTTTCTTCAGTCAGTTCAGTAAAGAACCTTGTGTCTGATTTCAGAGATTCTGCTGTTCTTGTAATGTTCATCCCTGAGATGTACATGATGAACTCTGGTGGTTTTCCTGGATATTGTCGATACCAGAAGAAATAATCACTTCCAGCTGCTTGTTTGGAGTATCTGTAGGACAGAGTAACAGTGCTGCCTTCTAAACTGTGCTCTTCATTCTTGACTGGAGTGAGTTCTTCACAGCTGACACCTAAAGGAAGAGATAACTCTGTTATAACATGTTGTAAAAGTCATAATAAGTGAATGACATTGAGAAACGTTGACACTGATCTTTTTGAAATGCAGAATGTAACATACCTGTTAGAATGTAAAGAAACAGCAGAGAAAAGACACAATACTGCAGTGACAGCATGTTGAATAAAGGTAATGTTGATGGTTTGCGTATTGAACTCTGTTGAATATACAAGTTTCTCTCTCTTCTATAGTTCAGTAACATCTTAGCTCCTCCCTGAGTCTCTCCGTCTCCTCTTAGATCTGTATTTTCACTTCTCTCACTTACACTTCCTCCTGCTTAACAGACTGGGAGCAGCATTTTGTACCAGCTGGAGGTGGGAAGTGTTTTGTTTATTTGTTTGTTTGTTTTTCTTTTTTTCTCAGGTTTACTCATAACGGGAGTTACAGAAAAGCAGCTTTGAAATTTAAAGGATGGATCACCTTTCAGGGTGTAAAAACAGAAGAATGAGCTAATTTGAGCTTGAGTTTGTTTGTTTAAAGAACTGTGTGACTTTTTAAATGTTAATAATCCCACCCGGGCCACATTTTAGGGAATAAAATAAATCTACCTCTCTGGATTAAATTATAACAAATACATCCCATAAATACATCTGGACTGGCATATTTTGCAATGATGGAAGTGATCGTTTTGCAAATGCTTGTGTCCAGATCATGAAAATCTCCAAGGTAACACCATGTTTCATTTTTAAAAGATGTTTTAAAAGGTTTGAAGAGCATGCTCTCTTGCATGACTTGTACTACAGTGATCTTAGCAGAGTTACTCTGATACCAGATGTTGAACTAGCGTGGGAATATTTTCACTACATTTTCTGTCTGTTTTATTTATGTAGTTTTATTTTTATTTTCATTTAACCCATTTTTAACCCGATTAGTCACATTGAGATCAGTGGTCTCTTTTTAAAGGGAGACCTGGCCAAGACGGCAGCATAAAAATTCCAACACAACAATGAACAGCAAGAACATAAAAACCACAAACAAAAAAGATACTCACTAGGATATAAATGATTGAAATACCTACAGGCATCGACAAGTACTAACCGATTCATTCACCTATGTACTTATGAGACCTTTAAAACCAGACATAGGGACCAAAGCCCTCAGTTTCAGTACATCTTGCAGGCTGCTCCACGTGAGGGGAGCAGAGACCTTAAAAGATTTCTTTCCCAATTCCATCCGTTCACATGGGACAGACAATAAAACCAAATCTTGCGAGCTCAGACTATAACTACAGTCAGTGCAAATGTACAATGGTAGTCTACCCAGAATGGCTTTATAAATAAACAAATACCAGTGACTGAGCCTACACATGGTCAAAGATGGCCACCCAGCCCTGGAGTAAAGAACACAATGATGAGTGAGGGCTTCACAGTTTGTAACAAACTTCAGAGCACTGTGATATACAGTATCTGACGTGTGCAAACAATGTGCAGATACATCCATGTACAATAGATCACCATAATCAGGAATCAGTAAGAAGGTAGCAGAGATCAGTCTCCTTCTGGCCTCCATAGAGAAGCAGGACTTATTTCTGAAATAGAACCTTAACTTCAGTCTCAGCTTTAAGAAGATTTTCAACATGAGGTTTAAAAGAATGTCAATGTGTTTAATAAACATGTTCCTATGAAGAAGTTGAGGGTCAGTGCGAGGGACAATCCTTGGTTCTCAGACAGTCTCTCAGAGCTGCTTCGTTTTAAGAAAGAAATCTGGAGCCCAAACTCCTCTGCTGACTGGACGACATGTAGAGCCCTCAGGAACAAGTGTACCTTTCATGAGTAGAAAGTCCAAATCAGAGTTTTATCTGAAGTCAGTTACAGAGAACCTGAAAATCAATTAAACCTTTATTTGGTAGACATATTGTCTCAAGCCTCCAAGGACAAATTCTGGTTGGCTCAGATGAAAGAAAAGACAAGGCTGCCATGGGCAGTCACTTTAATAGATATTTTATTCAGGCTGGGTCGGTGTGTTTGATAGCTGAAATGTAAATACATCTCTCCCAAGTTCTGCCAATACTGCAGCTGATGGAAATTTAGATCTGTCTGATTTTAAACCTATTTCAGTTTTACAAGTTCGTAAAGCTCTGGGAGACACTGACCACAGAAAATCTGCAGGTCCAAACAGTCTGGATCCTTGTCTCTTAAAGGTGGCGGCAGATATTATTGCCGAGCCCATCTCTCATATTTTTGATTTGAGTCTTCTCTCCAACACCATACCTAAAATTTGGAAAGCTGCCTATGTTCTCCCTTAACTTAAAGGTGGAGACCCCTCAGAGCTGAACAATTACTGTCCGATTTCCAAACTTTCAGTTTTGGCTATGATACTTGAATCTCAGGTAAATTTACAGTTGAAACATTTTTTATTTGATATGAATATTTTAAATGATTCCTAATGATTTTAGAGCTGAGCTCAGCATCATTACTGCTGCCATGGCTGTGACAAATGATATAATTGGTGCCTTGGACAGAAAACAGCATTGTGCTGCTTGTTCGTGGATCTTTTGAAGGCATTTGATTCAGTGGACGACAGACTGCTCCTGAACAAGCTAAGGAATGCTGGTGTCTGTCCTCAGGCTGTACACTGGTTCCAAAATTATTTCACAGGTCATACTCACTGTTTTTATAAAGAAAGACATAAATATGAATTTCTTCAGATAACTAAAGGTGTCCCCCAGGGTTCCATCTTGGGGCCTCTTTTGTTCTCTCTCTCTTTTTTTTTAATATTTGGGGAAAGACATTTCAGCAAAAATACATTTATATGCAGATGACACTGTCATGTACACACATGCTTCCTCCACAGTGCAGGTGGTGCAGGAGCTTCAGACTGACTGTCAGTCATTACAAACTGCTCTGCTGAGTTTGACATTGATTTTAAACGTTTAGAAAACAAAGTTCATGGTCTTCTCAATAGCTCGCTCACAGCCTCTTGATGATTTTAGCATCTTGTCTTCTGACGGTAAATCCATTGAAAGACTGTTCTCATACTTGGATATATGGACAGATGATAAGCTTTCATTTAATGTACATACTGCTGCTCTAGTTTGGAAGCTTAAAGTGAAGATTGTGTTTATTTTAGAAATAAATCTTGTTTTACTTTTAGTGCTGAGAATAAACTTGTGGAAGCTACTTTTCTATCCGTTTATTATTATTATTATCAGACTCAAGGTCCATACTAAAAACATACAACCCTCAATACATTAAAACATATCACTCATTGTGATTGGTTAAGGTAACATATTGTATAGGCATGCAGCCTCCTCCATTTTACACAGCCTTGATTCAGTGTACAGTGCATCTCTACCTTTTATTACAAAGTCTCTGACTCATCACTGCATTCTTCATGATTTGGTGGGTTGGATGTTCTTGACCACTTGCAGACAACAGCACTGGTATATTTTTTATCTAGAAAGCAATATTGAGCAAACTCCCAGCCGACCTCTGCACCCTTCTGTGTGTCAGCTCTGGTAGTTTCCAACTACGCTCCTCCAACTGGCTGATTTTTAATGAAGCTCATGTTTTAACAGATCTGGGGAACATTTCCTACTCTGCACCACAGACATGGAACAATCTTCAAAATGATCTAAAATTGGAAACATTTATATCCACTGATGAATTTAAGGGCATCATAAAGAAAGTGGTGACAGAGACATGTGCTTGTTTTTTCTTTAGAGGCCACTGTGTTTTAACCTTTTTGGGGTTTTTTTTTATTTAATTTTTGTATTATATGTTGTATTTGTTGCATTTTAATGTGTTCTGATTGGCTGCTGCCTCGGCCAGGTCTCTCTTGTAAAAGAGATTTTCAATCTCAGTGGGACTTCATGATAAAATAAAGGCTACATATCAGAAAACAAAAACAGATTAAAGAAAATTTTAACCTCAAATTTTATACCCAGACCATGAGTGGTATTGTTCACACCAGCACAGAACACAGCATGATTTAAAATCACCTGGTTTACGGATTTTTAGGTGAAAGGTAAAGGATCTCCGTTCTAGACTCAGTCAGTTGTAGAAAGGTCTGGAACATCAGCATTTCACATGTAAGAAATTAGCACCAATAATGACTGGATTTTAATGGAATAATTACATATTGTCAGCAAAAGAGTGGAAGTGAGCCTTTCTACAAAAATACAAGTAAATACAACAGATACAAGATGAGTGGACCCAGGATCAAACCTTGTGGTACACCATGAGAAATCACAGCCTGAGAGAACAACAGAGAAACTTCTTTGATAAAAATCAGACCAAATCAAAACCTGAGTCTGTGATCACAACCTGTTTATGAAGTAAAGTGATTCAAACTGTATGATCTCTCATTTGTGGAGTAAAATAGGACAATATAATGTGATGAGCGTGTTACTTGGAATATGCAAGATTGTTCTCATAACAGTGTAAAAAAGAGTATTAACATTCTGAAAGTAGTTTCAAGTTATGGCAGTTATAAATATCTGTGAGAGTTTATCGTGAAAAGTTCTGACCTACAGAGCAGAATTTGAGCTCTGTTAGATGTCATAGGATTTACTGTCACACCTCATTATCATTTTGCTTTGTGTTGTATGAAACTTTAGTTTATTCTCTGTTTCATCTTCAGGGCTTTATTTCCTGTTGTTTATTGACTGTATCATCACAAACTGTTGAAGTTTATCAGTGTGTGACTCCCTCTAGTGGATCCAAAGGTTTTTGTACAGAGTTTTGGTGTTTCCTGTCACTGTGGGCCTCACAGCACAGTAGTACACAGCAGAGTCTGTCACTGCAGCAGAGGAGATCTGCAGGTTCACACGACGCTTTTCTTCAGTCAGTTCAGTAAAAAACGTTGTGTCTGATTTCAGAGATTCTGCTGGTCTTGTAATGCTGATCCCTGAGATGAACATGATGAACTCTGGTGGTTTTCCTGGATATTGTCGATACCAGAAGAAATTATCATTACCATCAGCTTGTTTGGAGTATCTGTAGGACAGAGTAACAGTGCTGCCTTCTAAACTGTGCTCTTCATTCTTGACTGGAGTGAGTTCTTCACAGCTGACACCTAAAGGAAGAGATAACTCTGTTATAACATGTTGTAAAAGTCATAATAAGTGAATGACATTGAGAAACGTTGACACTGATCTTTTTGAAATGCAGAATGTAACATACCTGTTAGAATGTAAAGAAACAGCAGAGAAAAGACACAATACTGCAGTGACAGCATGTTGAATAAAGGTAATGTTGATGGTTTGTGTATTGAACTCTGTTGAATATACAAGTTTCTCTCTCTTCTATAGTTCAGTAACATCTTAGCTCCTCCCTGAGTCTCTCCGTCTCCTCTTAGATCTGTATTTTCACTTCTCTCACTTACACTTCCTCCTGGTTAACAGACTGGCAGCAGCATTGTGTACCAGCTGGAGGTGGGAAGGAAATGGAATATCAAATCACAGATTGTCAGCAAAACAATGGAAACCAATATTGTATTTAAAGTAATTTGCTCTACAGGCACCATGTCATAAAAATGAGAGGACCTAGGATTGAACCCTGTGGTACACCTCAGTAAAATCACAGCCTGAGAGACTCCAGTCACAAACACAGTGTTTGTTAGTAGACATACTTCTCTACATGGGTGAACATCATTTTACCAGCTGGACATTTTTAAATATCAGACCAACAATGATGTGTTTATTCATTTGAAAAATCAGTGAGGAACACAGTCAGCATACAGAGAAACATGTTATGTGTCAATAAAATCAATTAGTGATCCATATTTTAAGGGACGCTAAAAGGCACAGTCTTCAACATGCTTCATTTAAATGTCCAGATTTGTTTACTTACATTGGTCCGGGTCCAGGTTGGTTTATAGTTGAATAAATGAGTGTGCACTCAAGTATATAAAATATATAACATGAAGCAAAAGGCTCTGTACACACATCATTTACGAGCGCTTGTAGTGGTTGAAAAACAATTTCTCTTCTCAGCGTCCACAGCTCTCACACACCTGTGCCTATTTCTATTAATGACAGACATGTGGCGATTACGTCATCGACTGAACTAAAAAATATGACGCCTTGTCGTTCTTACACAAAAAAACCAAAATGGCTCCTACAGGTAGGTCTGGTGATGATCCTCAAAATGTCCTTCGTTTTTTTATGATACAAACAATAAAGTTAAACTGAGACGACTCAGTATTTAGACAGAATCAGACTGTTCATATTAGTTTGGTCTTTTGGATTGAAAATGACAGATGAGACTCTGCTTTAAAGGGAACATGTGGAACTTATCATTTCCTGCAGCAGTGTCAGGTCGACAGCAAAGATGCTTTTAAAGCTGCTGTTGGTTTAAATCAGCTGCTTTTACTCCTCAACAGGTGACACGGCCACAAAGGTGAGGGGAGAGACATGCACAGATTGTTAGAGGGTTTGAAAGTAGAGGAGCCTTCAAATATACTGTCAGTGTGTCTCACAGTGTCTCCCTCTCAGCCCTGCTCCATCTTGTTGCCTCCTGTGAGTTAACTGTGTTCAGGTGTGCTGCTGCACACAGGTGAAGGGGCGTGGCCTTTGGAGGAACAAAGGAGCAGGGAATTGTTTGGGGAGGGTTTTCTGATTTTGTTTCCCAAGGAGGAAAGGAGAAAGGTGTTGGAGACCGGACAGCCTGCGATGAAAAGAAAATAAAGCTCAATGGACTCTTGCTTTTGGTGTTTCCTCGACCGGGTGTGTGTGTGTGTAGGGCCATAAAAGGACTGAGCCGACTAACAAGTAGGACCATTGTTTCTTTCCTTGATTCCACTGCGATGAGTTTGATTCCTGGTTTATTCTATTTTTTTTTTTTTTTTAAATTCCAATGCATTGCTGTTACCTGGTTCCTGTGTTTTTATTTTAAATAGTGGACATTTCTTCCTCACTGAAATGATCTTAAGTTGGACAAAGGAGATAATTATCAAAGCAGACATTCCTCCCATTACCTTTTTGAAATGTTCTTTCTCCTGTGTTTTCATTTGGGGAGGGGAATGATATATTAATAAATCATGTCTGAGCCTATTTAAGTTTCTTTAGTACGATCTCCTGCTGGAGTCAGTAGGGAGCCGGAGTCAGGCCCCTGATTTTGTCGACCCCCCTCTAACAAAGTTTCAGTAATCTCTGTAGCTTTTGAATTAAACTCATAATGAGGCTTTTAAGGTGAGCTGACTGTTATAAACTGGTGAACTGTGGTACCACTGGATGTATGATGTGATTTTTAATGCCTGAACATTCACAGTTTGTTTCTCAGTCTGTTTGATCAGCAGTTATTTCTGTATTTATTTTCTGTTAGTTGTCATGGTGTCTTGAGTTTGCTCCAAAATACAGTTGGTTTGTCCCTGATGTGGATTTGCTGCTCATGTGAATCCTCCCACAGTGTTTCATTAGCAGCTGTAACCACAGTGACTGTGATCAAACAGGAATCATCAGAATCCATGTGATATGAAGCTGTGGTTTGAATACCACTTCCCTCCTCTTTGAAGAGTAGTCAGATATCTGTGTTCAGGTTTTTGTACAGCCTCTTCTACACTTTGTATCACTGTGTTTCTAGAGCACAGTAGTAGAGAGCTGTGTCTGCCAGGGTTAGATCCTTTATGGTCAGTTCAGTTGAGTCTGGTGATGTTTCAGATTCATATTTATTATTGTCAGGAATATGTTCATTTTAATTCATTTGTGTTCCTTTTTGCTCCTTTCCAGAGTATAAACTGAGGTGCCTGAAGGTCAGAATGATGTCTGTACCAGTTTAGGTAAACATAATCATACGTTGTCTCATATCGACATGTGAGTGTGACAGATTGTCCTTCTCTTGGAGTGAATTCATCTTGTACAGGAGAGATTTTGTCTCCAGCTATTAGTCCTGGAAAAAGTAGAGAAAATGAAGCCATTAGACTAACATTGTTGATGAGGCTGAGAGGAGAAGACAGTGGAAAATGTCAAGTGTACAGTGTTACTCTGTGGACAGAAACAGCTCAACTGTTGAGAGATTTCTGCTCTGAACTCCAGTTTGTATAAATCTTTAGAAAAGAATCAAAACATGTAGTTGTTTGTATCTTACCAAAGAAAAGAGCAGCAAGAATAATCCACAGCCAATGTTCCATCTCTACAACAAGGTTTAAATCAACAGGAGAAACTAGCTGATGTTCAACATTCAGTGTGAGAATTGTTCTCTTCACAGCAGCACTTCTTATTGACTGAATGGTTGAACACAGTGCAGAAGTAGTGCAGCGCCTACTTGATAATGTGGCCCTCTAGTGGAGGTAAAAAGTTGAGTCCAACAGTGTGGAAAAAAGGCTTCCAGCAGCTTGTCAGTGTGTCAGCTTGTGTTTTTGTACAGAGACTGTGGCTTTGCTGTCACTGTGGGCTTCACAGCACAGTAGTACACAGCAGAGTCTGTCACTGCAGCAGAGAAGATCTGCAGGTCCATTTGGGTTTTATCCTCACTCACTGTAACAGACAGTCCAGGAACTGGATTGCTTAGTTTTGTTCCACCTCCTAAATGGGAGATGAGGAACTCTGGTGGTTTTCCTGGATATTGTCGATACCAGAAGAAATAATCACCACCAGCTGCTTGTTTGGAGTATGTGTAGGACAGAGTAACAGTGCTGCCTTCTAAACTGTGCTCTTCATTCTTGACTGGAGTGAGTTCTTCACAGCTGACACCTAAAGGAAGAGATAACTCTGTTATAACATGTTGTAAAAGTCATAATAAGTGAATGACATTCAGAAACGTTGACACTGATCTTTTTGAAATGCAGAATGTAACATATCTGTTAGAATGTAAAGAAACAGCAGAGAAAAGACACAATACTGCAGTGACAGCATGTTGAATAAAGGTAATGTTGATGGTTTGTGTATTGAACTCTGTTGAATATACAAGTTTCTCTCTCTTCTATAGTTCAGTAACATCTTAGCTCCTCCCTGAGTCTCTCCGTCTCCTCTTAGATCTGTATTTTCACTTCTCTCACTTACTCTTCCTCCTGCTTAACAGACTGGGAGCAGCATTTTGTACCAGCTGGAGGTGGGAAGTGTTTTGTTTTGTTTATTTGTTCAAAGAACTGTGTGACTTTTAAATTTGATGCAACACGTTAATAATCCCACCCGGGCCACATCTTAAATTAATATCTATAAAATAAATCTACCTCGCTGGATTTAATTAAAACAAATACATCCCATAAATACATCTGGACTGGCACATTTGGCAATGATGTACGTGATCATTTTGCAATTGCTTGTGTCCAGAACATGAAAATCTCCAGGGTAAAACCATGTTTCATCTTTAAAAGACATTTTAAAAGGTTTGAAGAGCATGCTCTCTTGCATGACTACAGTGATCTTAGCAGAGTTACTCTGATACCAGATGTGAAACTAGCGTGGGAATATTTTCACTACATTTTTCTGTTTCTGTTTAATAAACATTTTCTTATGCAGAAGTTGAGGGTCAGTGCGAGGGACAGTCCTTGGTTCTCAGACAGTCTCTCAGAGCTGCTTTGTTTCAAGAAAGAAATCTGGAGCCCAAACTCCTCTGCTGACTGGACGACATGTAGAGCCCTCAGGAACAAGTGTACCTTTCATGAGTAGAAAGTCCAAATCAGAGTTTTATCTGAAGTCAGTTACAGAGAACCTGAATAACCCCTCAAAATTCTGACGATCAATTCAACCTTTATTTGGTTCACATATTGTCTCAAGCCTCCAAGGACAAATTCTGGTGGCTCAGATGAAAGAAAAGACAAGGCTGCCATGGGCAGTCACTTTAATAGATGTTTTATTCAGGCTGGGTCGGTGTGTTTGATAGCTGAAATGTCAAGACATCTGTCCCAAGTTCTGCCAATACTGCAGCTGATGGAAATTTAGATCTGTCTGATTTTAAACCTATTTCAGTTTTACAAGTTCGTAAAGCTCTGGGAGACATTGACCACAGAAAATCTGCAGGTCCAAACAGTCTGGATCCTTGTCTCTTAAAGGTGGCGGCAGATATTATTGCCGAGCCCTTTTCTCATATTTTTGATTTGAGTCTTCTCTCCAACACCATACCTAAAATTTGGAAAGCTGCCTATGTTCTCCCTTAACTTAAAGGTGGAGACCCCTCAGAGCTGAACAATTACTGTCCGATTTCCAGACTTTCAGTTTTGGCTATGATACTTGAATCTCAGGTAAATTTACAGTTGAAACATTTTTTGTTTGACATCAATATATTAAATGATTTCCAGTCTGGTTTTAGAGCTGAGCTCAGCATCATTACTGCTGCCATGGCTGTGACAAATGATATAATTGGTGCCTTGGACAGAAAACAGCATTGTGCTGCTTGTTCGTGAATCTTTTGAAGGCATTTGATTCAGTGGACGACAGACTGCTCCTGAACAAGCTAAGGAATGCTGGTGTCTGTCCTCAGGCTGTACACTGGTTCCAAAATTATTTCACAGGTCATACTCACTGTTTTTATAAAGAAGGACATAAATATGAATTTCTTCAGATAACTAAAGGTGTCCCCCAGGGTTCCATCTTGGGGCCTTGTTCTCTCTCTTTTTTAATATCTGGGGAAAGACATTTCAGCAAAAACACATTTATATGCAGATGACACTGTCATGTACACACATGCTTCCTCCATAGTGCAGGTGGTGCAGGAGCTTCAGACTGACTGTCAGTCATTACAAACTGCTCTGCTGAGTTTAACATTGATTTTAAATGTTTAGAAAACAAAGTTCATGGTCTTCTCAATAGCTCGCTCACAGCCTCTTGATGATTTTAGCATCTTGTCTTCTGATGGTAAATCCATTGAAAGACTGTTCTCATACTTGGATATATGGACAGATGATAAGCTTTTACTTAATGTACATACTGCTGCTCTAGTTTGGAAGCTTAAAGTGAAGATTGGATTTTATTTTAGAAATAAATCTTATTTTACTTTTAGTGCTGAGAAAAAACTTGTGGAAGCTACTTTTCTGTCTGTGATTGGTTAAGGTAACATATTGTATAGGCATGCAGCCTCCTCCATTTTACACAGCCTTGATTCAGTGTACAGTGCATCTCTACCTTTTATTACAAAGTCTCTGACTCATCACTGCATTCTTCATGATTTGGTGGGTTGGACGTTATTGACGACTTGCAGACAACAGCACTGGTATATTTTTATCTAGAAAGCAATATTGGGCAAACTCCCAGCCGACCTCTGCACCCTTCTGTGTGTCAGCTCTGGTAGTTTCCAACTACGCTCCTCCAACTGGTTGCTTATTAATGAAGCCCATATTTTAACAGATCTGGGGAACATTTCCTACTCTGCACCACAGACATGGAACAATCTTCAAAATGATCTTAAATTGGAAACATTTATATCCACTGATGAATTTAAGGGCATCATAAAGAAAGTGGTGACAGAGACATGTGCTTGTTTTTTCTTTAGAGGCCACTCTGTTTTAATCATTGTTGTTGTTTTGGATTTTTGTATTATATGTTGTGTTTGTTACATTTTAATGTGTTCTGATTGGCTGCTGCCTCGGCCAGGTCTCTCTTGTAAAAGACATTTTCAATCTCAGTGGGACTTCATGATAAAATAAAGGCTACATATCAAAAAAAAAATATATATATTAAAGAAAATTTTAACCTCAAATTTTATACCCAGACCGCGAGTGGTATTGTTCACACCAGCACAGAACACAGCATGATTTAATATCACCTGGTTTACATATTTTTAGGTGAAAGGTAAAGGATCTCCGTTCTAGACTCAGTCAGTTGTAGAAAGGTCTGGAACATCAGCATTTCACATGTAAGAAATTAGCACCAATAATGACTGGATTTTAATGGAATAATTACATTGTCAGCAAAAGAGTGGAAGTGAGCCTTTCTACAAAAATACAAGTAAATACAACAGATACAAGATGAGTGGACCCAGGATCAAACCCTGTGGTACACCATGAGAAATCACAGCCTGAGAGAACAACAGAGAAACTTCTTTGATAAAGATCAGACCAAATCAAAACCTCAGTCTGTGATCACAACCTGTTTATGAAGTAAAGTGATTCAAACTGTATGATCTCTCATTTGTGGAGTAAAATAGGACAATATAATGTGATGAGCGTGTTACTTGGAATATGCAAGATTGTTCTCATAACAGTGTAAAAAAGAGTATTAACACTACTGATTTACTGTCACACCTCATTATCATTTTGCTTTGTGTTGTATGAAACTTTCCTTTATTCTGTGTTTCATCTTCAGTGCTTTATTTCCTGTTGTTTTTCTCGACTGCATCGTCACAAACTGTTGAAGTCTATCAGTGTGTGACTCCCTCTAGTGGATGTTGTGGAGTATTGTGTTGTCTTTGCTCATCATGTTTTTGAACAGAGTTGAGTTGTTTCCTGTCACTGTGGGCTTCACAGCACAGTAGTACACAGCAGAGTCTGTCACTGCAGCAGAGGAGATCTGCAGGTCCATTTGGGTTTTATCCTCACTCACTTCAAAAGACAGTCTGTGAATTGAATCGCTTATTTTTGTTCCACTTCCAAAATGGGAGATGAGGAACTCTGGTGGTTTTCCTGGATATTGTCGATACCAGAAGAATCGATCACCACCAGCTGCTTGTTTGGAGTATCTGTAGGACAGAGTAACAGTGCTGCCTTCTAAACTGTGCTCTTCATTCTTGACTGGAGTGAGTTCTTCACAGCTGACACCTAAAGGAAGAGATAACTCTGTTATAACATGTTGTAAAAGTCATAATAAGTGAATCACATTGAGAAACGTTGACACTGATCTTTTTGAAATGCAGAATGTAACATACCTGTTAGAATGTAAAGAAACAGCAGAGAAAAGACACAATACTGCAGTGACAGCATGTTGAATAAAGGTAATGTTGATGGTTTGTGTATTGAACTCTGTTGAATATACAAGTTTCTCTCTCTTCTATAGTTCAGTAACATCTTAGCTCCTCCCTGAGTCTCTCCGTCTCCTCTTAGATCTGTATTTTCACTTCTCTCACTTACTCTTCCTCCTGGTTAACAGACTGGCAGCAGCATTTTGTACCAGCTGGAGGTGGGACATTTATCTTTCTTTTCTTTTTTATGAGGCTTTATAGCAGGAGTTACTGAAACCTAGTTCCAATAATTTCAAGGATGGGTCATCCTTTTGGGGTTTTGGTCAAAATGAGAAATGACCTAATTTGTTCTTGTGAAGTGGAGACAATTTAAATCAGCTAATAATAAAGAAAAGCTCAGCTTCAAATATTTTATCCACACTTTGAGCTGTAAGCTTAACATCAGCAAAGCAAGATTTGATTTCAACTGGATTTAAGACTTTTAGGAACATGTTTAAAGATCTCGGTTCTCGACTCAGTCACTGGTAGGAAGGTCTGGAACACCTGCACTTCACCTGTTCGAAATTAGACGCCATAGTTACTGACTGTAATGGAATAAATAATCACATATTGTCAGCAAAACACTGAAAAACAATCTTGTATTGAGAAATAATTTAATCTAAAGGCAACATGTAAAGTTAAAATGAGAGGACCCAGGATTGACCCCTGTGGTACACCACAAGAAATCACAGCCTGAAAGACAAAAACAAAAGTAATCAGAATCTGAGTCTGTGATAATAACAAGTTGATGAAGTTAATTGACTCACTGTGTAATTTCCAAACAGTGGAATTAAATTTGACAATAAATTTAATGACACAATATCACATATGATTTGCATGTTTATTGGGACATTGAATGTTTTACTCATGACAGTGTAAAAGTGTTCACATTATATAAATGTTTTCAGATTAGAGCAGGTATGAATATCTAAGAAGTTCATCACAGAAATAATTGAGCCACAAAGTTGCTTTGAGCTCTATGAGACATGAGAGGATTTACACTCATTTATGATGAGGTAATGTTCATATAAAAAACATCCCACAACACCTCATCATCATCAGTGTTTGTGTGACACACTTTACCTAGTTCTGTGTTTAATCATCAGGGCTTCATTTTCTGTTGTTTTCATATTTTAAGATTTTATTAACCCATATTTAACCAGGTAAGTCCTGTTGAGATCAAGGATCTCTTTTACAAGAGAGACCTGGCTGAGACAGCAGCATATGAAAAAGTTACAGCCAAACAACAACACAATAAAAACATAAAAGATCTACAGGAACATGTAGAAATATTAGAGCACCTGCACACAATGACAAGAACCAACAGATTCATTCATCCTTGAACTTATGAGAGCTTTAAAATCAGGCAGAGACCAGTTCACGTAGTTTCAACTCTTCCTGAAGGTTATTCCAGGTGAGAGCAGCAGAGCACAGAAAAACGTTTTGTCCAGCTCAGTCCGAGAACCAGGAACAGACGACAGAACTAAGTGTTGAGATCTCAGACTGTAGCTACAGTCAGATCTCTGTTCAAAGAACAAATGTATGGAGGGAGTTTACCCAGTATGGCTTTATAAATGAACAAATACCAGTGAGTCAGCCTACGAAAGGTCAAAGATGGCCGAGCAGCCCTGGAATAAAGCGCACAGTGATATGATATGCAGTATCTAACATGTTCAAACAATGATGCCTTCATGCACAGCAGATCACAGTGATCCAGAACTGGTAAATACGTAGCAGCAGCCAGTGTCTTTCTGGCCTCAGAGGAGAAACAGGACTTGTTTGTGAAATAAAACTTCAATGTTAGCTTTTAAACAAGATCATCAACCTGAGGTTTAAAACAAATAGTCATCGAGCCAAATACTGAGATATTTAGAACACGTGACGACCTCTAACTTCTTTCCCTGAGCAGTAAGAACATCAGGAGTGTTCACAGGCTTCTTCCCAGCATTACAGAAATGTATGATCTTAGTTTTATCAGCATTTAAAAGCAGCTTTAGTCGTGAAAGCTGAATCTGGATAACGTTAATGACAGCCTGCAGTTTGGCCACAGCCTCTGTGATGGATGAGCCAGCACAATGTACCACTGTGTCATCGGCATAAAAATAAAAACTGGCACCATCCACGTTTTGACCAAGACTGTTGATATAAAGTGAAAATATGAGGGGAGTGAACACAGAACCCTGGGGTACACCGTTACAAGTGTTGAGCCTGTTAGAGGTGAGCCCATCAAACTGAACACACTGAGACCTTTCTGAGAGGCAATTCACAAACCAGCCCACGACCTGGTCAGATACACCAATACTAGTCAACCTCTGTTTTAAAATAAGATGGTCAACATGATCAAAGGCTTTGGACGGGTCAATAAATAGAGCTGCACAGCACTGCTTCATGTCCAAAATGATGCTGTTCACCACCTTCATAGTTGCAGGAATGATGCTGTGTTGCTTTCTGAAGCCAGACTGATGTTTGGATAGAATAGTATTATTACATAAAAACACCTTCAATTGTTCACTGACAAGTTGTTTGAGGTTCTTTGTGAGAACTGACAGCTTTGAAATGGGCCTATAGTTGTTTAATTGCGTGACCTCCCTCTCTTTCAGTAGTGGGAGAACAAAGGCTGACTTCCATATTTTTGGAATTACCTTAAAGTTAGAGAGAGACTGAGAATATAGGTCAGGGGCTGAGCTGCAAAATCTGAAGCTAACTTTAAGAAGACCAGTTTTATCACCACTACAAAGAATCTGAACTGCTTCATCACAAACTACTGAAGTCTAACAGTGTGTGACTCCCTCTAGTGGATGTTGTGGAGTATTGTGTTGTCTTTGCTCATCATGTTTTTGTACAGAGTTTTGGTGTTTCCTGTCACTGTGGGCTGCAGAGCACAGTAGTACACAGCAGAGTCAGACAGCTGAAGCTTCTGGATCTTCAGAGGAACTGATGTCTTGTTGAGTGTTGCATCAAATCTGTCTTTCTGGAACTCTGGAGCATTATCTTTTGTGTTTGAGTAACGCTTCAGCATGTACTTTGGGTGATCTTTAGCTTCTTGTTTGTACCAGAACAAAGTTGGAAAATTGTCACTGGTCTCAAATGTACAGTCAAGTGTAACTGTGTGTCCTTGAGTAGCGATGACATCTCCTGTTGGCTGGATCACTCTGTCTTCTCCTTTACACTCTGGGGAAGAAGAGAACATGCAGAGGAAGAGATGAATCAATAAAGATGACTGATTAAAGGAGAACAATCAGTAGGTTTAAAGAGTTACCTAGACAGAGAGTCAGAATCAGGATGTTTCTCAGCCAGTGTTTCATGTCTGCAGTGAGAGGGGAGGAGACAGAGGAAGAACATTGATACTCTGATGGATCTGGGCCTTCACATCATTGGTCCTTCATCTTCATCATCTGCTGAGGAACTCTCAACATTGACATGACATTTAGCATGATGACATCATTGTCCTGACTCTCAGTGATTGTATTGGAGATGATAACAGGATGTCTGTTAACTCCATCTTATCAACAATGATAGAAACACAAACTGTAGAGAAAAAGCACTTCCTTCTCAAGAGCTTCTGTCTAAAGAGAGTTAAGAATCACACAAACACTGAACTGCATTACATCTTTTTAATCAAGATGGAAACAAATATAATGAGAGTTTAAACTCTGATGTCCTGCTCCAGTGATTTCTAGCAAACATTACAAACAGATCCCTTAAAGGCATTCATTCTTCCTGCTTTAACCTACCTTTGAATGTGGTCAGAAAAATAGGAACAGTTCCACAGTGATGCAGTGCCAGCATCTTACACACAGTATCTGTGTTGTGTCTGCTTTAGATATTGATAGTGGGAGTCTTTTTCTCTTCTGCTCTTCTTTGACAGTGTTGCTCCTCCCTCAACCTATTCCTCCTCTCATATCACTGTATGTTATGAACACCAAAACCACACCTGAATATATTTTACAGTTTCATTTAAAGAGCTGAACCTCTGTTATCCTGCTGGCTTTTCTTTTTACAGGGTCTTTTTTCAACAGTTATTTCTGTATTTATTTTCTGTTAGTTGTCATGGTGTCTTGAGTTTGCTCCAAAATACAGTTGGTTTGTCCCTGATGTGGATTTGCTGCTCATGTGAATCCTCCCACAGTGTTTCATTAGCAGCTATAACCACAGTGACTGTGATCAAACAGGAATCATCAGAATCCATGTGATATGAAGCTGTGGTTTGAATACCACTTCCCTCCTCTTTGAAGAGTAGTCAGATATCTGTGTTCAGGTTTTTGTACAGCCTCTTCTACACTTTGTATCACTGTGTTTCTAGAGCACAGTAGTAGAGAGCTGTGTCTGCCAGGGTTAGATCCTTTATGGTCAGTTCAGTTGAGTCTGGTGATGTTTTGGATTCATATTTATTATTATCAGGAATATGTTCATCTGGGTTCCCTTTTGCTCCTTTCCAGAGTATAAACTGAGGTGCCTGAAGGTCAGAATGATGTCTGTACCAGTTAAGCCAAATATAGTCTTCATCTGTCTCATATCGACATGTGAGTGTGACAGATTGTCCTTCTCTTTTAGTGAATTCATCTTGTCCAGGAGAGATGTTGTCTCCAGCTATTAGTCCTGGAAAAAGTAGAGAAAATGAAGCCATTAGACTAACACTGTTGATGAGGCTGAGAGGAGAAGACAGTGGAAAATGTCAAGTGTACAGTGTTACTCTGTGGACAGAAACAGCTCAACTGTTGAGAGATTTCTGCTCTGAACTCCAGTTTGTATAAATCTTTAGAAAAGAATCAAAACATGTAGTTGTTTGTATCTTACCAAAGAAAAGAGCAGCAAGAATAATCCACAGCCAATGTTCCATCTCTACAACAAGGTTTAAATCAACAGGAGAAACTAGCTGATGTTCAACATTCAGTGTGAGAATTGTTCTCTTCACAGCAGCACTTCTTATTGACTGAATGGTTGAACACAGTGCAGAAGTAGTGCAGCGCCTACTTGATAATGTGGCCCTCTAGTGGAGGTAAAAAGTTGAGTCCAACAGTGTGGAAAAAAGGCTTCCAGCAGCTTGTCAGTGTGTCAGCTTGTGTTTTTGTACAGAGTTTTTGGGGTTTCCTGTCACTGTGGGCCTCACAGCACAGTAGTACACAGCAGAGTCTGTCACTGCAGCAGAGGAGATGTTCATATTGATTAGGTTTTGATCCACTTTAATTGTTAGTCCAGGAATTGGTTGATTTAATATTGTTTCAGTTCCTAAATGGGAGATGATGAACTCTGGTGGTTTTCCTGGATGTTGTCGATACCAGTAAAACTGATCATTACTAGTTGCTTGTTTGGAGTATCTGTAGGACAGAGTAACAGTGCTGCCTTCTAAACTGTGCTCTTCATTCTTGACTGGAGTGAGTTCTTCACAGCTGACACCTAAAGGAAGAGATAACTCTGTGATGATCTGCAGGTTTTTGTCATATAAGGTCATTTAATGTTAATAGTCTGACCTACCTCTTATTGTGAGCAGACAGAAAGTCACAAACAGACTGAAGTTCACTGACAGCATCTTAAAGATCAAGAGAATCTGTCTGTTTTTGTAGAAACACCAGTGTGAAGGTTTGTGTCTTTTCTGTCCTTGAGTCACAGTTTTCCTCCTCCCTTAATCCCTCCCTCCTTCCTCTCACAAATACTGTGTTTGTCACTGCCATGGTGGTGTTCTTCACAACATGACATCATCTCCATCAGGTAAGAGGTAGCTGGTAAGGTAACACTGACCGACACTTGACAGCACCTGCAACCGTCCTGAATTCTTTTCTCGTCAAAGCCCAGAGTCAGCTGCCATTAAGAGATCATTAGTGATTTTTACCAGAGCTGTGTCAGGACTGTGACAGGAGCGAAAACCAGACTGAAATTGTTCACATTGTTGTGACTAAGGTGAGTGAGGACCTGAGCTGCAACTGATATTTGAACTGTTTTCAGGAGGAACAGTAAATTAGAAATTGGTAGAACATTGTTCAAATTGTTAGGATCTGCACCAGGTTTCTTTAGTATTGGACTTATAGAGCAGGTGATTGAGCAAAGCAGTTGATATTTAGGGAATAAAACAGCAGTGAAGAGAGATGACACCTTTGGTCTCTGCCTCTCAGATCTAACCTGACAACTTTTCTCATCTGTTGTTTGATTCCCTCTTAAAGTTATGTAGTATTCGGCTCCCTCTAGTGGACGCTGTGGAGTATTGTGTTGTCTTTGTTCAGAAGGATTTTGTACAGAGTTGAGTTGTTTCCTGTCACTGTGGGCTGCAGAGCACAGTAGTACACAGCAGAGTCTGTCACTTTAGCTGAGTTGATCTCCAGATCAACACGTTTCTCTGTTTTGTCAATGTGAGCTGAGAAATCAGAATCAGTTGGATAAATCGATCCTCCCTCTGTGATGGAGAGCAGGAACTCTGGTCTGGATCTCTGGTGCTGTCGGTACCACTGGATATTGTTGATAGCACCCTCATATTTACAGGTCAGGTTGATGTTTGTGTCCTCTGCAACATGTTCTTCAGTTGTTTGTGGCTTTATGCTGTTCATGGAACCCAGGGCTGCAAAATGAGTATTATTCATGTCAGTTAGTCTGCAAGAGATTCTGACATCAGGAGACTTGTGAGATCAAACATGAGCAAATGTCTGTTTCTGTGGTAGAAATTGTTGCCTTACACAGATAAACCTGTAGTTGTGAGATATGTGGTTAATACAGCAGGTTAATGAGACTTTGATCTCTGTTGTCACACTCACCTATAAAGTGAAAGAAAAGTAAAAAGAGGTAAAGCAACATGTCTTTGGAGTTGTTAAAGCCAAACAGACAGCAGATGATCAATGTTCTTCACTGCAGTAGCATGAACAAACTAAAGAGCCTCTCTGCTGCACAGCCCTTCTCCTCAACATCAACCTCATTGTGCTTTTAGTTCCTCCAACATTTCTGCTCTGGAGACACAAACAATCTCATTGGTTGATTGAAACACCAGTGGGCGGGGCCAGAGTAGATGTTGTGGAGTATTGTGTTGTCTTTGCTCATCATGTTTTTGTACAGAGTTTTGGTGTTTCCTGTCACTGTGGGCTGCAGAGCACAGTAGTACACAGCAGAGTCAGACAGCTGAAGCTTCTGGATCTTCAGAGGAACTGATCTGGAGGTGGAATTCAGTGTGGATGAAAATCTCTCTCTGGACTCTTCTGGTGTGTTCCCATCGTCCCCTTTAAAGCGGCTCAGGATGAATCTGGGGCTGTTGTTTCCATCCTGTTTGTACCAGAAGAGACTTACACTTGATGAAGAGCTGTTATATTGACAGCCAAGTGTTAGTGCGTCTCCTTCAGCAGCAGTCACGTCTCCTTTTGGTTGCAGCACGTTGTCTTTTTGTGCTCTGCATTCTGTGAAACAGCAACAAAGAGTATCAGTGTGCTGTTAAAGAATCATGTCAATGTTAGATTGATATCAAAGAAACAGAGTTGTTTCATACCAAGACTCACAGCAGCCAGCAACACTGAGATGAACACAAGCGTCATATCTGCAGTGTTGAGTAACTCTGAGCTACAGCAAGTATAAAGACGGCTGTGATCTCTCAGTTTAGTCTTCATCAACACCAAGTTGGTGGATCAGAAGGAGGGACCTGATCACAGTGACAGGGCTCGTTCACAGCCCCGTGTTATTCCCCCAACTGACAACTTGACACCAAACACATTTTGTGTCACTCTCCTTTCCCAGTATAACATGTGTCATCTGTAGTCAGCTTTGGAAATATCAGGTGCTTTCAGTTTTACAGCTGCGGCAGATTCACTTGCTTCCTGAACATATAGAAGGTGCAGATTGTTGTGAACCTGCTACGGCCCCTTTAATATTGATCATCACAAAGACTGAAAGTCAACAGTGAATGAATGTTTGAATGTTTTTCTCTTGAATGTAAACTGACAGTTTAGTATCTTTTGGTCAGATTCAAAGATGGTTGAGTTGTTGTGGAAGCTTGTGTTTTGATGAATCAGACAGGTGTCTGTGGATTTTAAATATAAATTACTGTCAGTTTCAGGTTTATCAGGTAGTGTTTCAGTGTGTATTTGAGGTTTATCTCAAGATTTTTTCAGAGGAAAGTGAACAATGGAAGAGGCTCATTGTGGCCTAATGACCCACAGGGCACACACAGGATTTATTCAGTAAGCTGCGTCTGTGTATTTGTTGTCATTGTGTCATTTGATTTGATTTTGCTTTACTGTCAAAGGAAATTTCTCTTCATGTCAGGACGTCAACTGTGTCACATAAATACATGTAAATACAAAAATACAAAACAACATTTACCAGACAACACAACTGTACTATAACGGCTACAAATCACATCACACATTAGGAAAAGTGGATACAGTGCAACATACAGAGTTCACACGCTCATGAAATTCTGTGGGAAATTAGAAAACCTGTTTTCCAGGCCTGGAAATGGTTTGGAACTAACAGGATGTTTTGGAACAGTTCTGAATAAACATTGTTTTCTCTATTGTTAAAGATTTTCATAAAAATCCCAAAATATGTCTCATCATTAGGTGAAATATGTTCCTTGTATCACTAATTTACTGCTGCGCTGCCTGACCGTTGAAAGGTCACTAGTATCATTGATACATGTAGACCAGAACAGCATTGTGTCATGGCCAAGGCCACGCCCCCTTTTGGAGGAACGAGACGTGTTGTCACATCAGGAGAGAAACAGGAAAATGCTGGAAAGCTGTTGTGTAGTGGGTTGACTGAGACTCATGTAAGATATTCACTGTCAGTGTGGTCAGTGGCTAACTGATGAAGAGCTAACATTGGACTGAATGGGAAACAACTATTTGTTTAACAAGGAATAATTGCAGACAGACTTGTTAAGATTATAATCCAGACACTCGTCACATTGCTTTGGCATCTATTGGATCTTGTTTGCCTGTAGCTTTATGGGCCTCCCCATTTTAAACTACTTAAATAGAGTCATGGGAATGTGGTAAAATATTATGGACAAGTTATGGAAAAGTTTTGAAAAGTCAATAGTAAGAATGTGTGGGAGCCCTGAACATATGAATCATTCCTGTTCCATTCAGTGTTGGACCCAGGCACACTGAGGCTACATGCTTTGATTTAATGGGACCAAATGAGTTCCTGGACCTGTTGAGTCGAGCCTGCGGGACTATAAATCTTCTGTGTGATGATGGCAGAAGCTGATATTCTCCAGATAAAGTGTGAGAGGTGTCTGATGTAATATTATTACCAGCCACAACTTGACGCAGGTGTTTGACCCAAAGTCTTTGAGCAGATACGCAGCAGTCTAGCCAGTCAGAAAGAAACTGTATAATGCACTGATTCCACGCTGCATAACACTCTGTATTACAGACTGGAAATACTATAACAGGATCTGTTTGTTTGCTCCAAAATACAGTTGGTTTGTCCCTGATGTGGATTTGCTGCTCATGTGAATCCTCCTAAGATGCTTGAAAGGCTCCAATAAAAACTTTTTATCTGCTGACGGACATATCTGTTTGCGATCCTCAAACTTTTTTTGTTCTTTCTGGATATTTACTTGGAATACGCACCAGGAGGGTCAGAGCGCAGTGATAACTTTGAACGATTGAACCTGATTATGAAGTAAAGTGATTCAAACTGTATGATCTCTCATTTGTGGAGTAAAATAGGACAATATAATGTGATGAGCGTGTTACTTGGAATATGCAAGATTGTTCTACTAACAGTGAAAAAAAGAGTATTAACATTCCGAAAGTAGTTTCAAGTTATGGCAGTTATAAATATCTGTGAGAGTTTATCATGAAAAGTTCTGACCTACAGAGCAGAATTTGAGCTCTGTTAGATGTCATAGGATTTACTGTCACACCTCATTATCATTTTGATTTGTGTTGTATGAAACTTTCCTTTATTCTGTGTTTCATCTTCAGTGCTTTATTTCCTGTTGTTTGACTGTATCATCACAAACTGTTGAAGTTTATCAGTGTGTGACTCCCTCTAGTGGATCCAAAGGTTTTCGTACAGAGTTTTGGTGTTTCCTGTCACTGTGGGCTTCACAGCACAGTAGTACACAGCAGAGTCTGTCACTGCAGCAGAGGAGATCTGCAGGTCCACACGACGCTTTTCTTCAGTCAGTTCAGTGAAGAACCTTGTGTCTGATTTCAGAGATTCTGCTGGTCTTGTAATGTTCATCCCTGAGATGAACATGATGAACTCTGGTGGTTTTCCTGGATATTGTCGATACCAAAAGAAATTATCAACGCTCGTTGCTTGTTTGGAGAATCTGCAGGACAGAGTAACAGTGCTGCCTTCTAAACTGTGCTCTTCATTCTTGACTGGAGTGAGTTCTTCACAGCTGACACCTAAAGGAAGAGATAACTCTGTTATAACATGTTGTAAAAGTCATAATAAGTGAATGACATTGAGAAACGTTGACACTGATCTTTTTGAAATGCAGAATGTAACATACCTGTTAGAATGTAAAGAAACAGCAGAGAAAAGACACAATACTGCAGTGACAGCATGTTGAATGAAGGTAATGTTGATGGTTTGTGTATTGAACTCTGTTGAATATACAGGTTTCTCTCTCTTCTATAGTTCAGTAACATCTTAGCTCCTCCCTGAGTCTCTCCGTCTCCTCTTAGATCTGTATTTTCACTTCTCTCACTTACACTTCCTCCTGCTTAACAGACTGGCAGCAGCATTTTGTACCAGCTGGAGGTGTGAAGCTGTTTTGTTTATTTATTTGTTTTTCTTTTTTTCTCTGTTTTACTCATAACAGGAGTTACAGACATGTAGCTTTGATATTTAAAGGATGGATCTACTTTCAATGTTTCAAAACAGAAGAATGAGCTAATTTGAGCTTCTAATGTGGAAACTTCAGCTGATAATGATAAAAATCTGCATCAAATATTAAATGCTGACTGAGCAAAATTTGAATCTTGCATGGAAATATTACAGCACTGTGGCACAGTGGTTGTAAAGAAATCAGCATCGTTGCATCAACTGACCACAAGGCTGGCCGCGATAAGAAACACAGAAGCAGAATCGGTACTAATTAATGCAAACTTTATTATCATGTTTGTGCACACAAAGTCACTGCATGACAAAATACGTCCGTGATGTACACATGAAGCTCTCTTAACAACCAGTGGTGAGAGTGACAATAGCGTCCTCCCAGTTCTTGGTGCTGAAGAGATTAAGATCAGTCACAAAAGTTCAACAAAAACAATGTCCATGCTTCAGAACTCCAAAGTCACTTTCTTCTTTAAATCCATAGCAGCAGATCATCATGCGTGAATCATTTCACGTATCTGAAATCAAGAAAGACAAAGTAGCTGTAAAACAAATACTGCAGTTTCAGTTTTGGCCTGATTTTAAGCAACAATTATTTTTGCACATCAAGTAGCCTTATCACAATGACTCTAAGCAAAATGATAATAATAACCTGATAATGTTGAACATTTTCCACACAGTTGTTGCTACGATGAGAATCGCACATTATTCACTGTGAGCGCACCCACACAAACACACAGAATACAGCGACCAAAATAAACAAACACTTTAATAAATGCCTAGCGGCAGTGCTATTAGGCAGTGTTATTAATAAAACCATTAATCTTACCTGGATTTACAGGACACTTCCTCCTGGTTAACAGACTGGGAGCAGCATTTTGTACCAGCTGGAGGTGGGATGTTGTTTTTCTTCTTCTGGTGATTCCTGTAAAACTTAATTTTAGAAAGTTTTTTTTTAACATCAGCACTTTAAATGTAACAAACCAGCAATCATAATTACTGGATTTAATGTAATATATAATCACATATATAATGTCAGCATAACAATGGAAACTGATCTTGAATTTCTGAATAATTTGACCCAAACAACAGGTCAGTATAAAATGAGAGGACCTAGGATTGAACCCTGTGGTACACCACAAGAAATCACAGCCTGACAGAACAACAGAGAAACTTCTTTTATAACATTAGAACAAAATCAATCCACATCTGAGTCTGTGATGACAACCAGTTTACGGAGATACTTTCTTCAACAAGTGGTCTTTCTATAGTGGAGTTAAATATGACGGTAACGGTTGGGGAGATTTGTTTGGCAGCCTGACTGCTGGGGGGAACTGTTCATCATCCTGGTTGTCTTTGCTCTGATGGATCTGTATCTTTTATCTGAAGACAGGAAGTCAAAGAGGTGATGGGCTGGATGGAGCTGGTCCTTGATAATGCTGGATGGGCGCAGGCAGCAGGAGTTGTAGCTTTTGGACAGCAGCTGAAGATGTGTTTGAGGGTCCTCTTTCTCTGGCAAAGGAAGCACATTGGCATATCAACCATACCCCAGCAGTGCAGGTCGGATGGACTTGGAAGAAAATCAGCAGAACCTAACTTTACCTTTAACGTTATCAAAGAAAGAGAAATGTCCTCTTTCTTCCTGGTAATGTTTTTGTCTTCCTTCATGGCAGGGTTATAAAGCATTACAGGCTGCGTTTCTCTAAAAGTCGATTCTGGTTCAACTTTCTTGCTGCAGCGCCCCTCCCTGCAGCCTAACACACAACCGTCCGTTGCCAGCTGGTGACCTGGGATAGTGACGTGTGCACGTTGAAATCATGACGGAGAAAAGAAAAGGAAAAAGTCATTTTCTCTCAATGAAAAACTAGTCTCACTGATACTTATGACAACTTATGACAGCGAAACAAGCGTTTGAAACAGCTGCTCTGTATTTTGAAACAGTCAGTAACATTCAGTAAATAGCGAAGCTGCTTGTTTCATTACTTTATATTCATGTAACAAATATACAAATGTCAATTAGATGGTAATCTGCACGAGAAATTCATAAAAATAAAAATAAATCGATAATAATAATTATCTGCTTATATTGATCAATTTGACCCAGACAGAAGTGATCACTATAAGCAGTTTACACTGTGTGTATATGTTAATTAATTAATTAATCAATATATCAATTAACAGTCCCTTTATTCCAAGAGATGCAAAGAAAGCAAGGGAACAACATTTAATAAAGCCCTGGAGGGCGGAGTGGATGAAACCGGTTAAAGAGCTCCATATGGCCTGGACTAAGAACTTGATGCAGTGTGGCTCTGACTTCCAAAGGTCAGTCCATTAGATCTTCATCTTCAACATTTGCTCATATCTCGAACATGCCCCTTGCTGCCTCAGTCCCACATCTCTGCTGGTCCTCTCCTTGTCAACAGCAGCTCTCACCTCGTTCTGGACTAACTGCTGCCACTCCTTTCCCCAAGCACTGGCATAGCAGGGGGTTGCAACGGTTCCTAGCCCAGCTCTTCCTCTGACCACTGTTCCCACCAGGACTCCACAGCAGAGCAGTGATTTCACCTGCTCAATTGCAGCCCTGCTCTCCACTTCCTGCAGGTCTCGACCACTACACCTGAGGCTGAAGGGTAAGTAAGTAAGTAAGTAAAATTTATTTGTATAGCACTTATCACAGAGAGGACTCACAAAGTGCTTCACAGTTAAAATACCAACAAGAATACATACATACAAACATACATGTCACATACAGAGACACAAAAAATGAAACAGTTGTTGCAAAACAAATCACTTAAGACAAGTTAAAGAATGCCTGCCTGTATAGATAGGTTTTAAGATGCTTCTTAAAAATATCAACCGATGCTGCAGCGCTCAAATTCTGTGGGAGGGCATTCCACAATCTGGGCGCAATGGACTCAAAGGCCCGGTCACCTCTAGTTCTAAGCCTAGTGCGAGGAACTGCCAACAGGCCGTGATCGGCCGACCTAAGTGTCCTACTAGGAACGTATACGTGCAGCAGGTCAGACAGATACTCAGGTGCCTGACCATGAAAGGCTCTGAAAGTTAAAACAAGGATTTTGAACTGGATCCTGAAGCTGACGGGAAGCCAGTGTAGGGAGGCCAGGACAGGAGTAATGTGGCAGTTTTTGGGTGATTTGGTAAACAGCCTGGCAGCGGCATTCTGCACCAATTGGAGGAGATCTACAAGAGATTTGCTGAGACACATGAAGAGAGAATTGCAGTAATCCAGACGTGATGACACAAAGGCGTGAATGATCATTTCTAGTTCAGCATGTGATACAACAGATCTCAGTTTTGCAATGTTTTTATGGTGGAAAAAGTATGTACGGGTCAACGCATGGATGTGTTTATCAAAGTGCATGGCCTGGTCAAAAAACTCCGAGATTTCTCAGGTTAGAGCGGATATTTAAATTCAGGGACCCAATACAGCTCGCCACCCTAGAAGCAGTACAGTCTGGAGCAACAATAAGGACCTCGGTCTTAGCAGTGTTAAGCTGGAGGAAATTGTTGACCATCCAGTCATTAATTGCAGACAAACAGTCATGCAGTACATTCAGACAGTCAGTCCTGTCAGGATTAAAGGAAAATACAGCTGAATATCATCCGCGTACATATGACAAGATACACCCTCAAACCTGTTGATAATGATTCCAAGAGGTAGCATATACAGAGCAAACAAAATTGGACCCAACACTGAGCCCTGAGGTACCCCACAAGAAAGGGGTACGGACTCGGACATGAAAGGACCAGATGCTGCTGAGAAACTTCTACCAGAAAGGTAGGAGGCAAACCAGTCAAGGCACTGCCTGAAATGCCAACACAGTCACTGTGCCTATCTAACAGGATGTGATGATCCACAGTATCGAAGGCTGCGCTAAGGTCAAGCAGCACTAGGATGGTACATTTACCCGTGTCAGAGGCCGTCATGATGTCATTAGACACTCTAAGAAGTGCTGTCTCAGTGGAATGCTGCTGACGGTAACCAGACTGAAATTTGTCATAAATACAGTGCTTATTAAGGACAGGGACTAGTTGGTTAGCAACGACTTTTTCTAAGATCTTTGAAATGAAAGGCAATTTAGAAATGGGCCTAAAGTTGCTAAATAATGAAGGGTCCAGATTTTGGTTTTTAAGAAGCGGCTGGACAACCGCATGTTTAAAATAGGAGGGGAAGCAGCCAGAAACCAGTGAGCAATTAATAATATAGAGCAGGGAAGAGCCGATGGAACCAATAACTTTTTTCAGTAGATGTGGGCAAGATGTCTAACGGGCTGGAGGAAGTCTTCATACTGCTCACTAGCTTAGTTAAATCTTGTAGGGAAATGGGTGAGAAACGATCCATTATTGGCTACTGTAAAGGAGGAGCAGGGGGACGAGCAGAAGAAGAAGGGGTAATACTTGCTCTAACACTAGCAACTTTGTTGACAAAAAAAGCTAGAAAATTGTTACAGTCATTAACAGAAAAAATGGGCACCACAGGGGGCTGGGAACAAACAAGATTATTTATAGTGTCGAAAACAACTTTGGGATTCCGCTTATTGGAGGAAATGAGGTCAGCAAAATAAGAGGCCCGAGCAGCTTTAACCATTAAGTTATATTCTGTTAAGAGTTCTTTCAAATAAGTACGATGGACCTGTAGCTTTGTAGACTTCCACAGGCGCTCGATACAGCGACATTTGCGTTTAAAACAACGAATATCATCATTAATCCAGGGGGTAGGATTAACGGTAGCGACTGTACGGGATTTCAGAGGAGCAATCTCGTCTAAAATAACGGAACAATGTGAATTAAACGTGTGAACTAGAGAATTGGCATCACTCTCATCACCAAAAAGCTGCCCTATGCTGTTGTTAAAAACAGAGGAGAATTTCACGGCAGACAGGTCATTTAACATACGTGAACAAATAACACGCTTTCTGAGTGTACAATCAGTGTTAAAAGACGCATTAAAGAGAATACATTCGTGATCAGTCACAAGCAGCTCCTCAGAGCCGATAATGTCTAATTTTAATCCAAACGTGAAAACCAGGTCCAGAGTGTTGCCCTTAATGTGTGTTTGGCTGCTGACATGTTGGGTAAAATTGAAATAATCAGTGACTTTTAAGAAGTTCACTGCAAAGGTGTTTGTGGTGTCATTTACAGCCACGTTAAAATCCCCAAGAAGAAGGATTTTCTCAAATTTGATTATGGAAGCTAAGAAGTTACTGAATTCAGATAAAAAGGAGCCATTAACACCAGGAGGGCGATAAATTAAAACACAATAAAATGGGTTAGTACGCCCAACAGACAGATTAGAGTCTGCTTTAAAGGGGAGATGTGGACCTTATCATTTTCTACTGCAGTGTCAAGCTGACAGCAAAGACGGTGGAGTGTTTTTAAAGCTGCTGTTGGTTTAAATCAGCTACTTTTACTCTTCAACTGGTGAACTGTGGTACCACTAGATGTACGATGTGATTTTTAATGCCTGAACATTCACAGTTCATTTCTCAGTCGTTTGATCAGAAGTTATTTCTGTATTTATTTTCTGTTAGTTGTCATGGTGTCTTGAGTTTGCTCCAAAATACAGTTGGTTTGTCCCTGATGTGGATTTGCTGCTCATGTGAATCCTCCCACAGTGTTTCATTAGCAGCTGTAACCACAGTGACTGTGATCAAACAGGAATCATCAGAATCCATGTGATATGAAGCTGTGGTTTGAATACCACTTCCCTCCTCTTTGAAGAGTAGTCAGATATCTGTGTTCAGGTTTTTGTACAGCCTCTTCTACACTTTGTATCACTGTGTTTCTAGAGCACAGTAGTAGAGAGCTGTGTCTGCCAGGGTTAGATCCTTTATGGTCAGTTCAGTTGAGTCTGCTGATGTTTTGGATCCATATTTTTTTTTATCAGATATATATTCTCTTCTTTCATTTCGTGCTCCTTTCCAGAGTATGAACTGAGGTGCCTGAAGGTCAGAATGATGTCTGTACCAGTCGAGTGTCAGATCAGTTGATGTTGTCTCATATCGACATGTGAGTGTGACCGATTGTCCTTCTCTTTGAGTGAATTCATCTTGTCCAGGAGAGATTTTGTCTCCAGCTATTAGTCCTGGAAAAAGTAGAGAAAATGAAGCCATTAGACTAACATTGTTGATGAGGCTGAGAGGAGAAGACAGTGGAAAATGTCAAGTGTACAGTGTTACTCTGTGGACAGAAACAGCTCAACTGTTGAGAGATTTCTGCTCTGAACTCCAGTTTGTATCAATCTTTAGAAAAGAATCAAAACATGTAGTTGTTTGTATCTTACCAAAGAAAAGAGCAGCAAGAATAATCCACAGCCAATGTTCCATCTCTACAACAAGGTTTAAATCAACAGGAGAAACTAGCTGATGTTCAACATTCAGTGTGAGAATTGTTCTCTTCACAGCAGCACTTCTTATTGACTGAATGGTTGAACACAGTGCAGAAGTAGTGCAGCGCCTACTTGATAATGTGGCCCTCTCTAGTGGAGGTAAAAAGTTGAGTCCAACAGTGTGGAAAAAAGGCTTCCAGCAGCTTGTCAGTGTGTCAGCTTGTGTTTTTGTACAGAGACTGTGGCTTTGCTGTCACTGTGGGCCTCACAGCACAGTAGTACACAGCAGAGTCTGTCACTGCAGCAGAGGAGATGTTCATATTGATTTGTTTGCCCTCCACTTTAATCGTCAGTCTGGGGATTTGTTTATTTCCTTCTGTTCCTGTGTGTGAGTGTGAGATGATGAACTCTGGTGGTTTTCCTGGATATTGTCGATACCAGTAGAAATAATCACCAGGTGACAGTTTGGAGTATCTGTAGGACAGAGTAACAGTGCTGCCTTCTAAACTGTGCTCTTCATTCTTGACTGGAGTGAGTTCTTCACAGCTGACACCTAAAGGAAGAGATAACTCTGTTATAACATGTTGTAAAAGTCATAATAAGTGAATCACATTGAGAAACGTTGACACTGATCTTTTTGAAATGCAGAATGTAACATACCTGTTAGAATGTAAAGAAACAGCAGAGAAAAGACACAATACTGCAGTGACAGCATGTTGAATAAAGGTAATGTTGATGGTTTGTGTATTGAACTCTGTTGAATATACAAGTTTCTCTCTCTTCTATAGTTCAGTAACATCTTAGCTCCTCCCTGAGTCTCTCCGTCTCCTCTTAGATCTGTATTTTCACTTCTCTCACTTACACTTCCTCCTGGTTAACAGACTGGGAGCAGCATTTTGTACCAGCTGGAGGTGGGAAGTTTCTTTTTGTTCTTCTGCTGATTCTTTTATGAAATAGTTTTAGAAGAGCTAGAAAATCAGCAATTCACATGTAACAAACCAGCTCCCAATGTTATTGTAATTTAATGAAATATATAATTATATATTGTCAGCAAAACAGTGGAAATTTATCTTGAGTTCAGAAATAATTTGACCTAAAGACAACAGGTAAATATAAAATGAGAGCATGGGTGTAGCGGACGCAGGGTACGCGGGTTTTTCTGAGCCTTCTTTAAAGGCTCCATGAGTAGACGGTGCCAGGCGGCATACACATGCTGTCTGTTGTGATCTGAATCAATCACGTGTGCTGCTGTGTGTTGATTATGTTCAGCAAAGCAGCCAGCAAGAAGCAAAGAACCTTGCACAGTTTATTCCAAACAAAGCGTGTAAGTTGAGTAATGCTGTTGCATGTAGATAATGTTAGTTAAATGATGACTAATTAATAGATGCCAATATATCAAGTTAAGCTCGGTAACAAGAATATTCATGTTATTGTTATCTATGTTAAATCACTTGCTAGCTAGTTTCATGCGAGAAATAAACCCACTTCTCCTTAATAAGAACTTGTGCTCACTATTGCTTTGCACATATTTTTTTAATCTTAATTGCCACAATATAAAGAGCAGGGTCAGGGAGGAGACAGTGGACCAGAGGCCAGCAAGGATGATCATGCAGGGTCCTCACAAGTGAGGAGAGATTATAACTGGCTGAGAGAAAACATCTAGAGCATAAAAGTGACTTTGAGGTTAATTTCTACAGCTATGTCTCCACTACTATTCTTAATTCTATTTATAAATTTTGCTTTGCACATTTATTATCTATGTTATTGCAACAGATAGAAGAGGGACAGGGAGAAACCAGGCAGGTATCAGGACAGGGACCTGACAGCAGCACCAATTATCAGCACAAGGCTTCACAGGTAAGAGAAATTATAACTGGCTAAGGAAATGTCTATAGGATAAGAGTGACTCTAAGATTAATTTTTACAGCTATTTCAGAACTACAATTATTTATACTCTAAAATGTTTTTTATCTGTATTGCAATAGGTAGCACAGGCAGAAAGCTTAAAAATATTTGATTAATTTTGCACATCTGTGCTGTCATATTTGACTAAAATGTAAAATACATCTTGATGTTGATATGTTTAGTGTTGTGTCACTTTCTGTCGTCATGCCATTACATTAAATGATGTGGCTTATTACCCTGTTACCTTGTCACTTCCATTCCATTTTCTGTGCTGATAACTTGCTAACAGAAATGGTGTTTTACTGAACTTTTCGTGTTCACTGTTGTCATTTGGCACTTAGTTATCTGGCTACTTACCCTGTAGATGCTCGAGGATCATTCTGTGTCAACTCATCTAAAAATTTAGACTTTGATAGTATATAATTTTAAAGAACTAAAGTCGGTCCCTGGTGCTGTACTGTGGTTGTGTTATGTGGCTCTTTAGCCGCTAAGGAGAGATGCAACTGAATGTGAGAGGATGATAAATCACTCAATAGACTTTTGAACAATCTGTCCCCCTCACTTCTGAAATGATGGCTACGCCCTTGAATGAGAGGGCCTAGGATTGAACCCTGTGGTACACCACAAGAAATCACAGCCTGACAGAACAACAGAGAAACTTCTTTTATAAAGATCAGAACAAAAAACAAAAAACCAAAAACAAAACAAAAACAGTTTATGGAGTTACTTGATTCATCTGTTTGAGTCAGTAATGGAGTTAAATATAACAGTAAATATAGTGACTCACTATTTCATATGATGTTTATATTTTTGAAATATGGAATATACTACTCAAATATGTTGGTTTTAGTTTTTAAATGGTTTGAGATTTAGGAATTAGTGAATATGTTCAAGAGTCACTGACAGAAATAACTGACATCGAGAGTGACACTTATTTTTTATTATATTTAAGAGGATTTGCTTTCAAACTGAATTATGATGAAGTATTCCTCATATAAACAATATCTCATAACACCACATTATCATCACAACCAGTCTATGGAGGGACTTTATTCAATGTGTCATCTTTCTACAGTGGTGTTACATATAATACAATGATAATAAAAATTAATATTATTAATAAAACTTCATTTTAATATTAATTCATTCATTAATTTTCTGTAACTGCTTATCCTGTTAGGGGGTTGTGGGGTGGCTGGAGCCTTTCCCAGTTGAAATTCACACCAATTAAACTGCATGTCTTTGGACTGTGGGAGGAGGCTGCAGCACCCAGAGGAAACCCACGCTGACATGAGAAGAACATGCAAACTCTGCACAGAAGGGCTCCCCCACCCTGGATTCAAACCAGGAACCCTCTTTCTGTGAGGTCACAGTGCTAGCCACTGCACCATCGTGCCCTTGCATAACATAGTTGCACCGTGCATGAACAAAATAATGTGACCAAAGTGCACATGAGGAAACCAACCCTCTCTCCTGACAAGAACGTGGATATTGGAGGATTCTGCAAAACCCTGGATTTACATCAAATGCCTGCGTTTATAAAAATGACTGCTATCTACGATATGGGCACATACATGGTGTGAATAAGGTTAGGGAAAGATCACAGGTATGGCATGATGTGCAGCATTCAAGTTTTAGAATATGTTGCTTCTTTGCAGCAACATCCATCACGTATCTGAAGCAGTGTCATCTGTCATGGCTACACATGAGTCTGGACAGACATTGATGTAAACTATAACTGCAACTTGACTGGTTTGCAGAGGAATACAATCAGGAGGCAGTAATTCTAGTGTTCATTGTACAGACAATAAACTTCAACTGGGATCAAACTTTTCGTCCTCGTTTTGTCTTTGGATTGAAAAAAAAGATTAGACTGCTTTAAAGGAGACATTTGGAACAGAATGCCTGAACATTCACAGTTTGTTTCTCAGTCTGTTTGATCAGCAGTTATTTCTGTATTTATTTTCTGTTAGTTGTCATGGTGTCTTGAGTTTGCTCCAAAATACAGTTGGTTTGTCCCTGATGTGGATTTGCTGCTCATGTGAATCCTCCCACAGTGTTTCATTAGCAGCTGTAACCACAGTGACTGTGATCAAACAGGAATCATCAGAATCCATGTGATATGAAGCTGTGGTTTGAATACCACTTCCCTCCTCTTTGAAGAGTAGTCAGATATCTGTGTTCAGGTTTTTGTACAGCCTCTTCTACACTTTGTATCACTGTGTTTCTAGAGCACAGTAGTAGAGAGCTGTGTCTGCCAGGGTTAGATCCTTTATGGTCAGTTCAGTTGAGTCTGATGATGTTTTGGATTGATATTTTTTTTTATCAGGAATATATTCATCTGTGCGCTCTTTTGCTCCTTTCCAGAGTATAAACTGAGGTGCCTGAAGGTCCGAATGATGTCTGTACCAGTAGAGTACAGGACGATTGTACGTTGTCTCATATCGACATGTGAGTGTGACAGATTGTCCTTCTCTTTGAGTGAATTCATCTTGTACAGGAGAGATTTTGTCTCCAGCTATTAGTCCTGGAAAAAGTAGAGAAAATGAAGCCATTAGACTAACATTGTTGATGAGGCTGAGAGGAGAAGACAGTGGAAAATGTCAAGTGTACAGTGTTACTCTGTGGACAGAAACAGCTCAACTGTTGAGAGATTTCTGCTCTGAACTCCAGTTTGTATAAATCTTTAGAAAAGAATCAAAACATGTAGTTGTTTGTATCTTACCAAAGAAAAGAGCAGCAAGAATAATCCACAGCCAATGTTCCATCTCTACAACAAGGTTTAAATCAACAGGAGAAACTAGCTGATGTTCAACATTCAGTGTGAGAATTGTTCTCTTCACAGCAGCACTTCTTATTGACTGAATGGTTGAACACAGTGCAGAAGTAGTGCAGCGCCTACTTGATAATGTGGCCCTCTAGTGGAGGTAAAAAGTTGAGTCCAACAGTGCGGAAAAAAGGCTTCCAGCAGCTTGTCAGTGTGTCAGCTTTGTGTTTTTGTACAGAGTTTTGGTGTTTCCTGTCACTGTGGGCCTCACAGCACAGTAGTACACAGCAGAGTCTGTCACTGCAGCAGAGGAGATCTGCAGGTCCATTTGGGTTTTATCCTCACTCACTTTAAAAGACAGTCTGTGAATTGAATTGCTTATTTTTGTTCCACTTCAAAATGGGAGATGAGGAACTCTGGTGGTTTTCCTGGATATTGTCGATACCAGTAAAACTGATCATTACTAGCTGCTTGTCTGGAGTATCTGTAGGACAGAGTAACAGTGCTGCCTTCTAAACTGTGCTCTTCATTCTTGACTGGAGTGAGTTCTTCACAGCTGACACCTAAAGGAAGAGATAACTCTGTTATAACATGTTGTAAAAGTGATAACATGTTGACAGTGATCTTTTTGAAATGCAGAATGTAACATACCTGTTAGAATGTAAAGAAACAGCAGAGAAAAGACACAATACTGCAGTGACAGCATGTTGAATAAAGGTAATGTTGATGGTTTGTGTATTGAACTCTGTTGAATATACAAGTTTCTCTCTCTTCTATAGTTCAGTAACATCTTAGCTCCTCCCTGAGTCTCTCCGTCTCCTCTTAGATCTGTATTTTCACTTCTCTCACTTACACTTCCTCCTGCTTAACAGACTGGGAGCAGCATTTTGTACCAGCTGGAGGTGGGAAGGAAATGGAATATCAAATCACAGATTGTCAGCAAAACAATGGAAACCAATATTGTATTTAAAGTAATTTGCTCTACAGGCACCATGTCATAAAAATGAGAGGACCTAGGATTGAACCCTGTGGTACACCTCAGTAAAATCACAGCCTGAGAGACTCCAGTCACAAACAGTGTTCGTTAGTAGACATACTTCTCTACATGATAGAACATCATTTTACCAGCTGGACATTTTTCAATATCAGACCAACAATGATGTGTTTATTCATTTGAAAAATCAGTGAGGAACACAGTCAGCATACAGAGAAACATGTTATGTGTCAATAAAATCAATTAGTGATCCATATTTTAATCATTATTTGTCCAAACTGTCAGGTTGTGTGAACCAGTTTCAGCTTAAAGGATCAGTGTTGGAGCCTCTCTGTTAGCATGTCTGAGGATTTTCTCTGTGAAACTCTCATTAATTTAAACTTCTCATTATCATAAAAGACACAAACACATATTTGATGCAGTAGATTCAGTCTTCTGTGTTTCATGGCTTTGTTGTAAGTAGTAAGACTGTTGTAACTGACTTGTTGTAAGACTGTAGACTTTATTTGGACCTGCTGTTAAAGTCTAACAGTGTGTGACTCCCTCTAGTAGATGTTGTGGAGTATTGTGTTGTCTTTGCTCATCATGTTTTTGTACAGAGTTTTGGTGTTTCCTGTCACTGTGGGCTGCAGAGCACAGTAGTACACAGCAGAGTCAGACAGCTGAAGCTTCTGGATCTTCAGAGGAACTGATGTCTTGTTGAGTGTTGCATCAAATCTGTCTTTCTGGAACTCTGGAGCATTATCTCCTGTGTTTGAGAAACGCTTCAGCATGTACTTTGGGTGATCTTTAGCTTCTTGTTTGTACCAGTATAAATATGGAAATGTGTCACTGGTCTCAAATGTACAGTCAAGTGTAACTGTGTGTCCTTGAGTAGCGATGACATCTCCTGTTGGCTGGATCACTGTGTCTTCTCCTTTACACTCTGGGGAAGAAGAGAACATGCAGAGGAAGAGATGAATCAATAAAGATGATTGATTAAAGGAGAAAAATCAGTAGGTTTAAAGAGTTACCTAGACAGAGAGTCAGAATCAGGATGTTTCTCAGCCAGTGTTTCATGTCTGCAGTGAGAGGGGAGGAGACAGAGGAAGAACATTGATACTCTGATGGATCTGGGCCTTCACATCATTGGTCCTTCATCTTCATCATCTGCTGAGGAACTCTCAACATTGACATGACATTTAGCATGATGACATCATTGTCCTGACTCTCAGTGATTGTATTGGAGATGATAACAGGATGTCTGTTAACTCCATCTTATCAACAATGATAGAAACACAAACTGTAGAGAAAAAGCACTTCCTTCTCAAGAGCTTCTGTCTAAAGAGAGTTAAGAATCACACAAACACTGAACTGCATTACATCTTTTTAATCAAGATGGAAACAAATATAATGAGAGTTTAAACTCTGATGTCCTGCTCCAGTGATTTCTAGCAAACATTACAAACAGATCCCTTAAAGGCATTCATTCTTCCTGCTTTAACCTACCTTTGAATGTGGTCAGAAAAATAGGAACAGTTCCACAGTGATGCAGTGCCAGCATCTTACACGCAGTATCTGTGTTGTGTCTGCTTTAGATATTGATAGTGGGAGTCTTTTTCTCTTCTGCTCTTCTTTGACAGTGTTGCTCCTCCCTCAACCTATTCCTCCTCTCATATCACTGTATGTTATGAACACCAAAACCACACCTCAATATATTTTACAGTTTCATTTAAAGAGCTGAACCTCTGTTATCCTGCTGGCTTTTCTTTTTACAGGGTCTTTTTTTCAGCAGTTATTTCTGTATTTATTTTCTGTTAGTTGTCATGGTGTCTTGAGTTTGCTCCAAAATACAGTTGGTTTGTCCCTGATGTGGATTTGCTGCTCATGTGAATCCTCCCACAGTGTTTCATTAGCAGGTGTAACCACAGTGACTGTGATCAAACAGGAATCATCAGAATCCATGTGATATGAAGCTGTGGTTTGAATACCACTTCCCTCCTCTTTGAAGAGTAGTCAGATATCTGTGTTCAGGTTTTTGTACAGCCTCTTCTACACTTTGTATCACTGTGTTTCTAGAGCACAGTAGTAGAGAGCTGTGTCTGCCAGGGTTAGATCCTTTATGGTCAGTTCAGTTGAGTCTGCTGATGTTTTGGATCCATATTTTTTTTTATCAGGAATATATTCTCTTCTCTCATTTCGTGCTCCTTTCCAGAGTATAAACTGAGGTGCCTGAAGGTCAGAATGATGTCTGTACCAGTACAGTTCAGGAAGATTGTACGTTGTCTCATATCGACATGTGAGTGTGACAGATTGTCCTTCTCTTTTAGTGAATTCATCTTGTCCAGGAGAGATTTTGTCTCCAGCTATTAGTCCTGGAAAAAGTAGAGAAAATGAAGCCATTAGACTAACATTGTTGATGAGGCTGAGAGGAGAAGACAGTGGAAAATGTCAAGTGTACAGTGTTACTCTGTGGACAGAAACAGCTCAACTGTTGAGAGATTTCTGCTCTGAACTCCAGTTTGTATAAATCTTTAGAAAAGAATCAAAACATGTAGTTGTTTGTATCTTACCAAAGAAAAGAGCAGCAAGAATATCCACAGCCAATGTTCCATCTCTACAACAAGGTTTAAATCAACAGGAGAAACTAGCTGATGTTCAACATTCAGTGTGAGAATTGTTCTCTTCACAGCAGCACTTCTTATTGACTGAATGGTTGAACACAGTGCAGAAGTAGTGCAGCGCCTACTTGATAATGTGGCCCTCTAGTGGAGGTAAAAAGTTGAGTCCAACAGTGTGGAAAAAAGGCTTCCAGCAGCTTGTCAGTGTGTCAGCTTGTGTTTTTGTACAGAGACTGTGGCTTTGCTGTCACTGTGGGCCTCACAGCACAGTAGTACACAGCAGAGTCTGTCACTGCAGCAGAGGAGATGTTCATATTGATTAGGTTTTGATCCACTTTAATTGTTAGTCCAGGAATTGGTTGATTTAATATTGCTCCAGTGCCTGAATGATACATGATGAACTCTGGTGGTTTTCCTGGATATTGTCGATACCAGAAGAAATTTTCAGTAGCTGCTTGTTTGGAGTATCTGTAGGACAGAGTAACAGTGCTGCCTTCTAAACTGTGCTCTTCATTCTTGACTGGAGTGAGTTCTTCACAGCTGACACCTAAAGGAAGAGATAACTCTGTGATGATCTGTAGGTTTTTGTCATATAAGGTCATTTAATGTTAATAGTCTGACCTACCTCTTATTGTGAGCAGACAGAAAGTCACAAACAGACTGAAGTTCACTGACAGCATCTTAAAGATCAAGAGAATCTGTCTCTTTTTGTAGAAACACCAGTGTGAAGGTTTGTGTCTTTTCTGTCCTTGAGTCACAGTTTTCCTCCTCCCTTAATCCCTCCCTCCTTCCTCTCACAAATACTGTGTTTGTCACTGCCATGGTGGTGTTCTTCACAACATGACATCATCTCCATCAGGTAAGAGGTAGCTGGTAAGGTAACACTGACCGACACTTGACAGCACCTGCAAGGGACCTGAATTCTTTTCTCGTCAATCCCAGAGTCAGCTGCCATTAAGAGATCATTAGTGGTTTTTACCAGAGCTGTGTCAGGACTGTGACAGGAGCGAAAACCAGACTGAAATTGTTCACATTGTTGTGACTAAGGAGTGAGGACCTGAGCTGCAACTGATATTTGAACTGTTTCAGCAGGAACAGTAAATTAGAAATTGGTAGAACATTGTTCAAATTGTTAGGATCTGCACCAGGTTTCTTTAGTATTGGACTTATAGAGCAGGTGATTGAGCAAAGCAGTTGATATTTAGGGAATAAAACAGCAGTGAAGAGAGATGACACCTTTGGTCTCTGCCTCTCAGATCTAACCTGACAACTTTTCTCATCTGTTGTTTGATTCTCTTAAAGTTATGTAGTATTCGTCTCCCTCTAGTGGACGCTGTGGAGTATTGTGTTGTCTTTGTTCAGAAGGATTTTGTACAGAGTTGAGTTGTTTCCTGTCACTGTGGGCTGCAGAGCACAGTAGTACACAGCAGAGTCTGTCACTTTAGCTGAGTTGATCTCCAGATCAACACGTTTCTCTGTTTTGTCAATGTGAGCTGAGAAATCAGAATCAGTTGGATAAATCGATCCTCCCTCTGTGATGGAGAGCAGGAACTCTGGTCTGGATCTCTGGTGCTGTCGGTACCACTGGATATTGCTGATAGCACCCTCATATTTACAGGTCAGGTTGATGTTTGTGTCCTCTGCAACATGTTCTTCAGTTGTTTGTGGCTTTATGCTGTTCATGGAACCCAGGGCTGCAAAATGAGTATTATTCATGTCAGTTAGTCTGCAAGAGATTCTGACATCAGGAGACTTGTGAGATCAAACATGAGCAAATGTCTGTTTCTGTGGTAGAAATTGTTGCCTTACACAGATAAACCTGTAGTTGTGAGATATGTGGTTAATACAGCAGGTTAATGAGACTTTGATCTCTGTTGTCACACTCACCTATAAAGTGAAAGAAAAGTAAAAAGAGGTAAAGCAACATGTCTTTGGAGTTGTTAAAGCCAAACAGACAGCAGATGATCAATGTTCTTCACTGCAGTAGAATGAACAAACTAAAGAGCCTCTCTGCTGCACAGCCCTTCTCCTCAACATCAACCTCATTGTGCTTTTAGTTCCTCCAACATTCTCATTGGTTGATTCAAACACCAGTGGGTGGGGCCAAAGTAGATGTTGTGGAGTATTGTGTTGTCTTTGCTCATCATGTTTTTGTACAGAGTTTTGGTGTTTCCTGTCACTGTGGGCTGCAGAGCACAGTAGTACACAGCAGAGTCAGACAGCTGAAGCTTCTGGATCTTCAGAGGAACTGATCTGGAGGTGGAATTCAGTGTGGATGAAAATCTCTCTCTGGACTCTTCTGGTGTGTTCCCATCGTCCCCTTTAATGCGGCTCAGGATGAATCTGGGGCTGTTGTTTCCATCCTGTTTGTACCAGAAGAGACTTACACTTGATGAAGAGCTGTTATATTGACAGCCAAGTGTTAGTGCGTCTCCTTCAGCAGCAGTCACGTCTCCTTTTGGTTGCAGCACGTTGTCTTTTTGTGCTCTGCATTCTGTGAAACAGCAACAAAGAGTATCAGTGTGCTGTTAAAGAATCATGTCAATGTTAGATTGATATCAAAGAAACAGAGTTGTGTTCATACCAAGACTCACAGCAGCCAGCAACACTGAGATGAACACAAGCGTCATATCTGCAGTGTTGAGTAACTCTGAGCTACAGCAAGTATAAAGACGGCTGTGATCTCTCAGTTTAGTCTTCATCAACACCAAGTTGGTGGATCAGAAGGAGGGACCTGATCACAGTGACAGGGCTCGTTCACAGCCCCGTGTTATTCCCCAACTGACAACTTGACACCAAACACATTTTGTGTCACTCTCCTTTCCCAGTATAACACGTGTCATCTGTAGTCCAGCTTTGGAAATATCAGTGCTTTCAGTTTTACAGCTGCGGCAGATTCACTTGCTTCCTGAACATATAGAAGGTGCAGATTGTGTGAACCTGCTACGGCCCCTTTAATATTGATCATCACAAAGACTGAAAGTCAACAGTGAATGAATGTTTGAATGTTTTTTCTCTTGAATGTAAACTGACAGTTTAGTATCTTTTGGTCAGATTCAAAGATGGTTGAGTTGTTGTGGAAGCTTGTGTTTTGATGAATCAGACAGGTGTCTGTGGATTTTAAATATAAATTACTGTCAGTTTCAGTTTTCTCAGTTAGTGTTTCAGTGTGTATTTGAGGTGTATCTCAAGATTTTTTCAGAGGAAAGTGAACAATGGAAGAGGCTCATTGTAGCCTAATGACCCACAGGGCACACACAGGATTTATTCAGTAAGCTGCGTCTGTGTATTTGTTGTCATTGTGTCATTTGATTTGATTTTGCTTTACTGTCAAAGGAAATTTCTCTTCAAGTCAGGACGTCAACTGTGTCACATAAATACATGTAAATACAAAACAACATTTACCAGACAACACAACTGTACTATAACGCCCACAAATCACATCACACATTAGGAAAAGTGGATACAGTGCAACATACAGAGTTCACACACTCATGAAATTCTGTGGGAAATTAGAAAACCTGTTTTCCAGGCCTGGAAATGGTTTGGAACTAACAGGATGTTTTGCAACTGTTTTGAATAAACATTGTTTTCTCTATTGTTAAAGATTTTCATAAAAATCCCAAAATATGTCTCATCATTAGGTGAAATATGTTCCTTGTATCACTAATTTACTGCTGCGCTGCCTGACCGTTGAAAGGTCACTAATATCATTGATACATGTAGACCAGAACAGCATTGTGTCATGGCCAAGGCCACGCCCCCTTTTGGAGGAACGAGACGTGTTGTCACATCAGGAGAGAAACAGGAAAATGCTGGAAAGCTGTTGTGTAGTGTTGACTGAGACTCATGTAAGATATTCACTGTCAGTGTGGTCAGTGGCTAACTGATGAAGAGCTAACATTGGACTGAATGGGAAACAACTATTTGTTTAACAAGGAATAATGCAGACAGACTTGTTAAGATTATATCCAGACACTCGTCACATTGCTTTGGCATCTATTGGATCTTGTTTGCCTGTAGTGCTTTATGGCTCCCCATTTTAAACTACTTAAATGGAGTCATGGGAATGTGGTAAAATATTATGGACAAGTTATGGAAAAGTTTTGAAAAGTCAATAGTAAGAATGTGTGGGAACCCTGAACATATGAATCATTCCTGTTCCATTCAGGGTTGGACCCAGGCACACTGAGGCTACATGCTTTGATTTAATGGACCAAATGAGTTCCTGGACCTGTTGACGAGCCTGCGGGACTATAATCTTCTGTGTGATGATGGCAGAAGCTGATTCTCCAGATAAAGTGTGAGAGGTGTCTGATGTAATATTATTACCAGCCACAACTTGACGCAGGTGTTTGACCCAAAGTCTTTGAGCAGATACGCAGCAGTCTAGCCAGTCAGAAAGAAACTGTATAATGCACTGATTCCACGCTGCATACACTCTGTATTACGACTGGAAATACTATAACAGGATCTGTTTGTTTGCTCCAAAATACAGTTGGTTTGTCCCTGATGTGGATTTGCTGCTCATGTGAATCCTCCTAAGATGCTTGAAAGGCTCCAATAAAAACTTTTTTATCTGCTGACGGACATATCTGTTTGTGATCCTCAAACTTTTTTTGTTCTTTCTGGATATTTACTTGGAATATGCACCAGGAGGGTCAGAGCGCAGTGATAACTTTGAACGATAATTGATCCTGTTTATGAAGTAAAGTGATTCAAACTGTATGATCTCTCATTTGTGGAGTAAAATAGGACAATAATGTGATGAGCGTGTTACTTGGAATGCAAGATTGTTCTACTAACAGTGTAAAAAAGAGTATTAACATTCCGAAAGTAGTTTCAAGTTATGGCACTTATAAATATCTGTGAGAGTTTATCATGAAAAGTTCTGACCTACAGAGCAAATTTGAGCTCTGTTAGATGTCATAGGATTTACTGTCACACCTCATTATCATTTTGCTTTGTGTTGTATGAAACTTTAGTTTATTCTGTGTTTCATCTTCAGTGCTTTATTTCCTGTTGTTTATTGACTGTATCATCACAAACTGTTGAAGTTTATCAGTGTGTGACTCCCTCTAGTGGATCCAAAGGTTTTTGTACAGAGTTGAGTTGTTTCCTGTCACTGTGGGCCTCACAGCACAGTAGTACACAGCAGAGTCTGTCACTGCAGCAGAGGAGATCTGCAGGTCCACACGACGCTTTTCTTCAGTCAGTTCAGTGAAGAACCTTGTGTCTGATTTCAGAGATTCTGCTGGTCTTGTAATATTGATCCCTGAGATGAACATGAAGAACTCTGGTGGTTTTCCTGGATAGTGTCGATACCAAAAGAACTCATCATTGCTCGTTGCTTGTTTGGAGTATCTGCAGGACAGAGTAACAGTGCTGCCTTCTAAACTGTGCTCTTCATTCTTGACTGGAGTGAGTTCTTCACAGCTGACACCTAAAGGAAGAGATAACTCTGTTATAACATGTTGTAAAAGTCATAATAAGTGAATGACATTGAGAAACGTTGACACTGATCTTTTGAAATGCAGAATGTACATACCTGTTTAGAATGTAAAGAAACAGCAGAGAAAAGACACAATACTGCAGTGACAGCATGTTGAATAAAGGTACTGTTGATGGTTTGTGTATTGAACTCTGTTGAATATACAAGTTTCTCTCTCTTCTATAGTTCAGTAACATCTTAGCTCCTCCCTGAGTCTCTCCGTCTCCTCTTAGATCTGTATTTTCACTTCTCTCACTTACACTTCCTCCTGCTTAACAGACTGGCAGCAGCATTTTGTACCAGCTGGAGGTGGGAAGGAAATGGAATATCAAATCACAGATTGTCAATAAAACAATGGAAACCAATATTGTATTTAAAGTAATTTGCTCTACAGGCACCATGTCATAAAAATGAGAGACCTAGGATTGAACCCTGTGGTACACCTCAGTAAAATCACAGCCTGAGAGATTCCAGTCACAAACACAGTGTTCGTTAGTAGACATACTTCTCTACATGGGTGAACATCATTTTTACCAGCTGGACATTTTTCAATATCAGACCAACAATGATGTGTTTATTCATTTGAAAAATCAGTGAGGAACACAGTCAGCATACAGAGAAACATGTTATGTGTCAATAAAATCAATTAGTGATCCATATTTTAATCATTATTTGTCCAAACTGTCAGGTTGTGTGAACCAGTTGAGCTTAAAGGATCAGTGTTGGAGCCTCTCTGTTAGCATGTCTGAGGATTTTCTCTGTGAAACTCTCATTAATTTAAACTTCTCATTATCATAAAAGACACAAACACATTTGATGCAGTAGATTCAGTCTTCTGTATTTTGTGGCTTTGTTGTAAGTAGTAAGACTGTTGTAACTGACTTGTTGTAAGACTGTAGACTTTATTTGGACCTGCTGTTAAAGTCTAACAGTGTGTGACTCCCTCTAGTGGATGTTGTGGAGTATTGTGTTGTCTTTGCTCATCATGTTTTTGTACAGAGTTTTGGTGTTTCCTGTCACTGTGGGCTGCAGAGCACAGTAGTACACAGCAGAGTCAGACAGCTGAAGCTTCTGGATCTTCAGAGGAACTGATGTCTTGCTGAGTGTTGCATCAAATCTGTCTTTCTGGAACTCTGGAGCATTATCTTTTGTGTTTGACAAACGCTTCAGCATGTACTTTGGGCGATCTTTAGCTTCTTGTTTGTACCAGTATAAATATGGAAATGTGTCACTGGTCTCAAATGTACAGTCAAGTGTAACTGTGTGTCCTTGAGTAGCGATGACATCTCCTGTTGGCTGGATCACTGTGTCTTCTCCTTTACACTCTGGGGAAGAAGAGAACATGCAGAGGAAGAGATGAATCAATAAAGATGATTGATTAAAGGAGAACAATCAGTAGGTGTAAAGAGTTACCTAGACAGAGAGTCAGAATCAGGATGTTTCTCAGCCAGTGTTTCATGTCTGCAGTGAGAGGGGAGGAGAAGAAACATTGATACTCTGATGGATCTGGGCCTTCACATCATTGGTCCTTCATCTTCATCATCTGCTGAGGAACTCTCAACATTGACATGACATTTGCATGATGACATCATTGTCCTGACTCTCAATGATTGTATTGGAGATGATAACAGGATGTCTGTTAACTCCATCTTATCAACAATGATAGAAACACAAACTGTAGAGAAAAAGCACTTCCTTCTCAAGAGCTTGTGTCTAAAGAGAGTTAAGAATCACACAAACACTGAACTGCATTACATCTTTTTAATCAGATGGAAACAAATATAATGAGAGTTTAAACTCTGATGTCCTGCTCCAGTGATTTCTAGCAAACATTACAAACAATCCCTTAAAGGCATTCATTCTTCCTGCTTTAACCTACCTTTGAATGTGGTCAGAAAATAGGAACAGTTCCACAGTGATGCAGTGCCAGCATCTTACACACAGTATCTGTGTTGTGTCTGCTTTAGATATTGTAGTGGGAGTCTTTTTCTCTTCTGCTCTTCTTTGACAGTGTTGCTCCTCCCTCAACCTATTCCTCCTCTCATATCACTGTATGTTATAAACACCAAAACCACACCTCAATATATTTTACAGTTTCATTTAAAAGCTGAACTCTGTTATCCTGCTGGCTTTTCTTTTTACAGGTCTTTTTTCAGCAGTTATTTCTGTATTTATTTTCTGTTAGTTGTCATGGTGTCTTGAGTTTGCTCCAAAATACAGTTGGTTTGTCCCTGATGTGGATTTGCTGCTCATGTGAATCCTCCCACAGTGTTTCATTAGCAGCTGTAACCACAGTGACTGTGATCAAACAGGAATCATCAGAATCCATGTGATTATGAAGCTGTGGTTTGAATACCACTTCCCTCCTCTTTGAAGAGTAGTCAGATATCTGTGTTCAGGTTTTTGTACAGCCTCTTCTACACTTTGTATCACTGTGTTTTCTAGAGCACAGTAGTAGAGAGCTGTGTCTGCCAGGGTTAGATCCTTTATGGTCAGTTCAGTTGAGGCTGGTGATGTTTTGGATTCATATTTTTTTTTATCAGGAATATGTTCATCTGGGTTCCCTTTTGCTCCTTTCCAGAGTATAAACTGAGGTGCCTGAAGGTCAGAATGATGTCTGTACCAGTAAAGCCAAATATAGCTTACATCTGTCTCATATCGACATGTGAGTGTGACAGATTGTCCTTCTCTTTGAGTGACTTCATCTTGTACAGGAGAGATTTTGTCTCCAGCTATTAGTCCTGGAAAAAGTAGCGAAAATGAAGCCATTAGACTAACATTGTTGATGAGGCTGAGAGGAGAAGACAGTGGAAAATGTCAAGTGTACAGTGTTACTCTGTGGACAGAAACAGCTCAACTGTTGAGAGATTCTGCTCTGAACTCCAGTTTGTATCAATCTTTAGAAAAGAATCAAACATGTAGTTGTTTGTTATCTTACCAAAGAAAAGAGCAGCAAGAATAATCCACAGCCAATGTTCCATCTCTACAACAAGGTTTAAATCAACAGGAGAAACTAGCTGATGTTCAACATTCGTGTGAGAATTGTTCTCTTCACAGCAGCACTTCTTATTGACTGAATGGTTGAACACAGTGCAGAAGTAGTGCAGCGCCTACTTGATAATGTGGCCCTCTAGTGGAGGTAAAAAGTGGAGTCCAACAGTGTGGAAAAAAGGCTTCCAGCAGCTTGTCAGTGTGTCAGCTTGTGTTTTTGTACAGAGACTGTGGCTTTGCTGTCACTGTGGGCTGCAGAGCACAGTAGTACACAGCAGAGTCTGTCACTGCAGCAGAGGAGATCTGCAGGTCCATTTGGGTTTTATCCTCACTCACTTTAAAAGACAGTCTGTGAATTGAATTGCTTATTTTTGTTCCACTTCCAAAATGGGAGATGAGGAACTCTGGTGGTTTTCCTGGATATTGTCGATACCAGAAGAAAGTATCACGACCATACAGTTTGTTTGGAGTATCTGTAGGACAGAGTAACAGTGCTGCCTTCTAAACTGTGCTCTTCATTCTTGACTGGAGTGAGTTCTTCACAGCTGACACCTAAAGGAAGAGTAACTCTGTTATAACATGTTGTAAAAGTCATAATAAGTGAATGACATTGAGAAACGTTGACAGTGATTTTTTGAAATGCAGAATGTAACATACCTGTTAGAATGTAAAGAAACAGCAGAGAAAAGACACAATACTGCAGTGACAGCATGTTGAATAAAGGTAATGTTGATGGTTTGTGTATTGAACTCTGTTGAATATACAAGTTTCTCTCTCTTCTATAGTTCAGTAACATCTTAGCTCCTCCCTGAGTCTCTCCGTCTCCTCTTAGATCTGTATTTTCACTTCTCTCACTTACACTTCCTCCTGCTTAACAGACTGGGAGCAGCATTTTGTACCAGCTGGAGGTGGGAAGTGTTTTGTTTTGTTTTGTTTTGTTTGTTTGTTCAAAGAACTATGTGACTTTTAAATTTGATGCAACTCATTAATAATCCCACCCGCGTCACATCTTGGGGAATAAAATAAATCTACCTCGCTGGATTTAATTAAAACAAATACATCCCATAAATACATCTGGACTGGAATATATTGCAATGATGTACGTGATCATTTTGCAATTGCTTGTGTCCAGAACATGAAAATCTCCAAGGTAACACCATGTTTCATTTTTAAAAGACATTTTAAAAGGTTTGAAGAGCATGCTCTCTTGCATGACTACAGTGATCTTAGCAGAGTTACTCTGATACCAGATGTTGAACTAGCGTGGGAATATTTTCACTACATTTTTCTGTTTCTGTTTTATAAACATTTTCTTATGCAGAAGTGGAGGGTCAGTGCGAGGGACAGTTCTTGGTAGGGCTGCACGATATTGGAAAAAACTGACATTGCGATTTTTGGGGGGATTGCGATATATATTGCTATATTAAAAATAGAAGAATTTTCACCAGATGACTTGAATAGCTCTGTTTGGGAAGAATTTGGTTGACTCACCATGACACCATTGTATTCATATAATACAGTTTAATCCAGGCTAAGGGGGTTCATCTGTGAATGATGAAGATTGCTGTATATAAAGGATCCAGGAGGCCACGTCTCTGTACATAGATAATCCGGGAAAAATGCAGTTGCAAACAGCGACTTTTGAGTTCAAACTTCTCATTAATGAAGTGGATGGTCAGACTGATGTATGGTGCTGTTGTCCGGCTGGACCACAAGTCCGTTGTAACTGCATAATGTACTTGCAACAGCTCATCTTCAACGTCTACCTTCTGTTATTATACAGCTCTGGGATGGCCAGAGAGAGAGAGAGGCTGTGCGGAGCATGGAGCAGCTTGCTGCTTTTATGAAGCAAAACAAAAGTTTGCGTGTTCTAAAAAAAAGATAAAAATATCGCACGTGTTGCGATGTGACTATCGCGCATGCGCACATCGCGATGGCGATGTTCGAACGATAGATCGTGCAGGCCTAGTCCTTGGTTCTCAGACAGTCTCTCAGAGCTTCGTTTTAAGAAAGAAATCTGGAGCCCAAACTCCTCTGCTGACTGGACGACATGTAGAGCCCTCAGGAACAAGTGTACCTTTCAGCCCCCCCGCGACCCTCACGAGGATGAAGCGGTTAGATGAATGAATGAATGAATATTGTCTCAAGCCTCCAAGGACAAATTCTGGTTGGCTCAGATGAAAGAAAAGACGAGGCTGCCATGGGCAGTCACTTTAATAGATATTTATTCAGGCTGGGTCGGTGTGTTTGATAGCTGAAATGTAAAGACATCTGTCCCAAGTTCTGCCAACTGCAGCTGATGGAAATCTAGATCTGTCTGATTTTAAACCTATTTCAGTTTTACAAGTTCGTAAAGCTCTGGGAGACACTGACCACAGAAAATCTGCAGGTCCAAACAGTCTGGATCCTTGTCTCTTAAAGGTGGCGGCAGATATTATTGCCGAGCCCATCTCTCATATTTTTGATTTGAGTCTTCTCTCCAACACCATACCTAAAATTTGGAAAGCTGCCTATGTTCTCCCTTAACTTAAAGGTGGAGACCCCTCAGAGCTGAACAATTACTGTCCGATTTCCAGACTTTCAGTTTTGGCTATGATACTTGAATCTCAGGTAAATTTACAGTTGAAACATTTTTTGTTTGACATCAATATATTAAATGATTTCCAGTCTGGTTTTAGAGCTGAGCTCAGCATCATTACTGCTGCCATGGCTGTGACAAATGATATAATTGGTGCCTTGGACAGAAAACAGCATTGTGCTGCTTGTTCGTGGATCTTTTGAAGGCATTTGATTCAGTGGACGACAGACTGCTCCTGAACAAGCTAAGGAATGCTGGTGTCCTGTCCTCAGGCTGTACACTGGTTCCAAAATTATTTCACAGGTCATACTCACTGTTTTTATAAAGAAGGACATAAATATGAATTTCTTCAGATAACTAAAGGCACTCAGCACTTTGTTCTCTCTTTTTTTTTTAATATTTGAGGAAAGACATTTCAGCAAAAACACATTTATATGCAGATGACACTGTCATGTACACACATGCTTCCTCCATAGTGCAGGTGGTGCAGGAGCTTCAGACTGACTGTCAGTCATTACAAACTGCTCTGCTGCGTTTGACATTGATTTTAAATGTTTAGAAAACAAAGTTCATGGTCTTCTCAATAGCTCGCTCACAGCCTCTTGATGATTTTAGCATCTTGTCTTCTGATGGTAAATCCATTGAAAGACTGTTCTCATACTTGGATATATGGACAGATGATCAGCTTTCATTTAATGTACATACTGCTGCTCTAGTTTGGAAGCTTAAAGTGAAGATTGGATTTTATTTTAGAAATAAATCTTATTTTACTTTTAGTGCTGAGAAAAAAACTTGTGGAAGCTGTGATTGGTTAAGGTAACATATTGTATAGGCATGCAGCCTCCTCCATTTTACACAGCCTTGATTCAGTGTACAGTGCATCTCTACCTTTTATTACAAAGTCTCTGACTCATCACTGCATTCTTCATGATTTGGTGGGTTGGATGTTCTTGACCACTTGCAGACAACAGCACTGGTATATTTTTATCTAGAAAGCAATATTGGGCAAACTCCCAGTCGACCTCTGCACCCTTCTGTGTGTCAGCTCTGGTAGTTTCCAACTACGCTCCTCCAACTGGCTGATTTTTAATGAAGCCCATGTTTTAACAGATCTGGGGAACATTTCCTACTCTGCACCACAGACATGAAACAATCTTCAAAAATATCTTAAATTGGAAACAAATTATATCCACTGATGAATTTAAGGGCATCATAAAGAAAGTGGTGACAGAGACATGTGCTTGTTTTTTCTTTAGAGGCCACTGTGTTTTCATCATTGTTGTTGTTGTTTTGGATTTTTGTATTATATGTTGTGTTTGTTACATTTTAATGTGTTCTGATTGGCTGCTGCCTCGGCCAGGTCTCTCTTGTAAAAGAGATTTTCAATCTCAGTGGGACTTCATGATAAAATAAAGGCTACATATCAAAAAATATATATATATATATATTAAAGAAAATTTTAACCTCAAATTTTATACCCAGACCGCGAGTGGTATTGTTCACACCAGCACAGAACACAGCATGATTTAATATCACCTGGTTTACAGATTTTTAGGTGAAAGGTAAAGGATCTCTGTTCTAGACTCAGTCAGTTGTAGAAAGGTCTGGAACATCAGCATTTCACATGTAAGAAATTAGCACCAATAATGACTGGATTTTAATGGAATAATTACATATTGTCAGCAAAAGAGTGGAAGTGAGCCTTTCTACAAAAATAGAAGTAAATACAACAGATACAAGATGAGTGGACCCAGGATCAAACCTGTGGTACACCATGAGAATCACAGCCTGAGAGAACAACAGAGAAACTTCTTTGATAAAGATCAGACCAAATCAAAACCTCAGTCTGTGATCACAACCTGTTTATGAAGTAAAGTGATTCAAACTGTATGATCTCTCATTTGTGGAGTAAAATAGGACAATATAATGTGATGAGCGTGTTACTTGGAATATGCAAGATTGTTCTCATAACAGTGTAAAAAAGAGTAAACACTCTGAAAGTAGTTTCAAGTTATGGCAGTTATAAATATCTGTGAGAGTTCATCATGAAAAGTTCTGACCTACAGAGCAGAATTTGAGCTCTGTTATGTCATAGGATTTACTGTCACACCTCATTTATCATTTTGCTTTGTGTTGTATGAAACTTTCCTTTATTCTGTGTTTCATCTTCAGTGCTTTATTTCCTGTTGTTTTTCTCGACTGTATCATCACAAACTGTTAAAGTCTAACAGTGTGTGACTCCCTCTAGTGGATGTTGTGGAGTATTGTGTTGTCTTTGCTCATCATGTTTTTGTACAGAGTTTTGGTGTTTCCTGTCACTGTGGGCCTCACAGCACAGTAGTACACAGCAGAGTCTGTCACTGCAGCAGAGGAGATCTGCAGGTCCATTTGGGTTTTATCCTCACTCACTTTAAAAGACAGTCTATGAATTGAATCACTTATTTTTGTTCCACCTCCTAAATGGGAGATGAGGAACTCTGGTGGTTTTCCTGGATATTGTCGATACCAAAAGAAAGTATCACTACCAGTTGCTTGTTTGGAGTATCTGTAGGACAGAGTAACAGTGCTGCCTTCTAAACTGTGCTCTTCATTCTTGACTGGAGTGAGTTCTTCACAGCTGACACCTAAAGGAAGAGATAACTCTGTTATAACATGTTGTAAAAGTCATAATAAGTGAATGACATTGAGAAACGTTGACACTGATCTTTTTGAAATGCAGAATGTAACATACCTGTTAGAATGTAAAGAAACAGCAGAGAAAAGACACAATACTGCAGTGACAGCATGTTGAATAAAGGTAATGTTGATGGTTTGTGTATTGAACTCTGTTGAATATACAAGTTTCTCTCTCTTCTATAGTTCAGTAACATCTTAGCTCCTCCCTGAGTCTCTCCGTCTCCTCTTAGATCTGTATTTTCACTTCTCTCACTTACACTTCCTCCTGCTTAACAGACTGGCAGCAGCATTTTGTACCAGCTGGAGGTGGGAAGTGTTTTGTTTAGTTTATTTGTTCAAAGAACTGTGTGAATTTTAAATTTGATGCAACACGTTAATAATCCCACCCGGGCCACATCTTTAAATAATATCCATAAAATAAATCTACCTCGCTGGATTTAATTAAAACAAATACATCTCATAAATACATCTGGACTGGAATATATTGCAATGATGTACGTGATCATTTTGCAATTGCTTGTGTCCAGAACATGAAAATCTCCAAGGTAACACCATGTTTCATCTTTAAAAAGACATTTTAAAAGGTTTGAAGAGCATGCTCTCTTGCATGACTTGTACTACAGTGATCTTAGCAGAGTTACTCTGATACCAGATGTTGAACTAGCGTGGGAATATTTTCACTACATTTTTCTGTTTCTGTTTATTAATCATTTTCTTATGCAGAAGTTGAGGGTCAGTGCGAGGGACAGTCCTTGGTTCTCAGACAGTCTCTCAGAGCTGCTTCGTTTTAAGAAAGAAATCTGGAGCCCAAACTCCTCTGCTGACTGGACGACATGTAGAGCCCTCAGGAACAAGTGTACCTTTCATGAGTAGAAAGTCCAAATCAGAGTTTTATCTGAAGTCACTTACAGAGAACCTGAAGAACCCCTCAAAATTCTGAAAATCAATTCAACCTTTATTTGGTTCACATATTGTCTCAAGCCTCCAGGGACAAATTCTGGTTGGCTCAGATGAAAGAAAAGACAAGGCTGCCATGGGCAGTCACTTTAATAGATATTTTATTCAGGCTGGGTCGGTGTGTTTGATAGCTGAAATGTCAATACATCTGTCCCAAGTTCTGCCAATACTGCAGCTGATGGAAATCTAGATCTGTCTGATTTTAAACCTATTTCAGTTTTACAAGTTCGTAAAGCTCTGGGAGACACTGACCACAGAAAATCTGCAGGTCCAAACAGTCTGGATCCTTGTCTCTTAAAGGTGGCGGCAGATATTATTGCCGAGCCCATCTCTCATATTTTTGATTTGAGTCTTCTCTCCAACACCATACCTAAAATTTGGAAAGCTGCCTATGTTCTCCCTTAACTTAAAGGGTGGAGACCCCTCAGAGCTGAACAATTACTGTCCGATTTCCAAACTTTCAGTTTTGGCTATGATACTTGAATCTCAGGTAAATTTACAGTTGAAACATTTTTTGTTTGACATCAATATATATTAAATGATTCCAGTCTGGTTTTAGAGCTGAGCTCAGCATCATTACTGCTGCCATGGTTGTGACAAATGATAATTGGTGCCTTGGACAGAAAACAGCATTGTGCTGCTTGTTCGTGGATCTTTTGAAGGCATTTGATTCAGTGGACGACAGACTGCTCCTGAACAAGCTAAGGAATGCTGGTGTCTGTCCTCAGGCTGTACACTGGTTCCAAAATTATTTCACAGGTCATACTCACTGTTTTTATAAAGAAGGACATAAATATGAATTTCTTCAGATAACTAAAGGCACTCAGCACTTTGTTCTCTCTCTTTTTTTAATATTTGAGGAAAGACATTTCAGCAAATACATTTATATGCAGATGACACTGTCATGTACACACATGCTTCCTCCATAGTGCAGGTGGTGCAGGAGCTTCAGACTGACTGTCAGTCATTACAAACTGCTCTGCTGAGTTTGACATTGATTTTAAATGTTTAGAAAACAAAGTTCATGGTCTTCTCAATAGCTCGCTCACAGCCTCTTGATGATTTTAGCATCTTGTCTTCTGACGGTAAATCCATTGAAAGACTGTTCACTTGGATATATGGACAGATGATCAGCTTTCATTTAATGTACATACTGCTGCTCTAGTTTGGAAGCTTAAAGTGAAGATTGGATTTTATTTTAGAAATAAATCTTTTTTTACTTTTAGTGCTGAGAAAAAAACTTGTGGAAGCTGTGATTGGTTAAGGTAACATATTGTATAGGCATGCGCCTCCTCCATTTTACACAGCCTTGATTCAGTGTACAGTGCATCTCTACCTTTTATTACAAGTCTCTGACTCATCACTGCATTCTTCATGATTTGGTGGGTTGGATGTTCTTGACCACTTGCAGACAACACTGGCATTTTTTTTATCTAGAAAGCAATATTGGGCAAACTCCCAGCCGACCTCTGCACCCTTCTGTGTGTCAGCTCTGGTAGTTTCCAACTACGCTCCTCCAACTGGCTGATTTTAATGAAGCCCATGTTTTAACAGATCTGGGGAACATTTCCTACTCTGCACCACAGACATGGAACAATCTTCAAAATGATCTAAAATTGGAAACATTTATATCCACTGATGAATTTAAGGGCATCATAAAGAAAGTGGTGACAGAGACATGTGCTTGTTTTTTCTTTAGAGGCCACTGTGTTTTCATCATTGTTGTTGTTGTTTTGGATTTTTGTATTATATGTTGTGTTTGTTACATTTTAATGTGTTCTGATTGGCTGCTGCCTCGGCCAGGTCTCTCTTGTAAAAGCATTTTCAATCTCAGTGGGACATGATAAAAAGGCTACATATCAAAATATATATATATATATATATATTAAAGAAAATTTTAACCTCAAATTTTATACCCAGACCGCGAGTGGTATTCTTCACACCAGCACAGAACACAGCATGATTTAATATCACCTGGTTTACAGATTTTTAGGTGAAAGGTAAAGGATCTCTGTTCTAGACTCAGTCAGTTGTAGAAAGGTCTGGAACATCAGCATTTCACATGTAAGAAATTAGCACCAATAATGACTGGATTTTAATGGAATAATTACATATTGTCAGCAAAAGAGTGGAAGTGAGCCTTTCTACAAAAATAGAAGTAAATACAACAGATACAAGATGAGTGGACCCAGGATCAAACCCTGTGGTACACCATGAGAAATCACAGCCTGAGAGAACAACAGAGAAACTTCTTTGATAAAGATCAGACCAAATCAAAACCTCAGTCTGTGATCACAACCTGTTTATGAAGTAAAGTGATTCAAACTGTATGATCTCTCATTTGTGGAGTAAAATAGGACAATATAATGTGATGACGTGTTACTTGGAATATGCAAGATTGTTCTCTAACGTGTAAAAAAGAGTATTAACACTCTGAAGTAGTTTCAAGTTATGGCAGTTATAAATATCTGTGAGAGTTCATCATGAAAAGTTCTGACCTACAGAGCAGAATTTGAGCTCAGTTAGATGTCATAGGATTTACTGTCACACCTCATTATCATTTTGCTTTGTGTTGTATGAAACTTTCCTTTATTCTGTGTTTCATCTTCAGTGCTTTATTTCCTGTTTATTGACTGTATCATCACAAACTGTTAAAGTCTAACAGTGTGTGACTCCCTCTAGTGGATGTTGTGGAGTATTGTGTTGTCTTTGCTCATCATGTTTTTGTACAGAGTTTTGGTGTTTCCTGTCACTGTGGGCCTCACAGCACAGTAGTACACAGCAGAGTCTGTCACTGCAGCAGAGGAGATCTGCAGGTCCATTTGGGTTTTATCCTCACTCACTTTAAAAGACAGTCTATGAATTGAATCGCTTATTTTTGTTCCAGTTCCTGAATGGGAGATGAGGAACTCTGGTGGTTTTCCTGGATATTGTCGATACCAGAAGAAATAATCATCCCCAGCTGCTTGTTTGGAGTATCTGTAGGACAGAGTAACAGTGCTGCCTTCTAAACTGTGCTCTTCATTCTTGACTGGAGTGAGTTCTTCACAGCTGACACCTAAAGGAAGAGATAACTCTGTTATAACATGTTGTAAAAGTCATAATAAGTGAATGACATTGAGAAACGTTGACACTGATCTTTTTGAAATGCAGAATGTAACATACCTGTTAGAATGTAAAGAAACAGCAGAGAAAAGACACAATACTGCAGTGACAGCATGTTGAATAAAGGTAATGTTGATGGTTTGTGTATTGAACTCTGTTGAATATACAAGTTTCTCTCTCTTCTATAGTTCAGTAACATCTTAGCTCCTCCCTGAGTCTCTCCGTCTCCTCTTAGATCTGTATTTTCACTTCTCTCACTTACACTTCCTCCTGCTTAACAGACTGGCAGCAGCATTTTGTACCAGCTGGAGGTGGGACGTTTATCTTTCTTTTCTTTTTTATGATGCTTTATAACAGGAGTTACTGAGAAAACCTTAAATGTTTGGTTAAGAGGCGGTGGTTGGAAACAGTTTTTTGACTTTAAATGTGTCGGCTTTACTTGCTAAAAGCCGTGGTGTTGGAGGGGTGGTCCGTTTCACTCACGCTCCACATACATTCGCTCGCCACCGTTTAAATAAATCTTAACTTTTATTTATACAACTTAAATCCGTTCCAAACTGCATGCTTAATTATCAAGACATCCAAAAGAAAACGAAAAGGTCTTGTGCGGCAACGAAAAACTTAAATTACGTGGTCAAAAAAACGTTTCCAACCACCGCCTCTTAACCAAACATTTAAGGTTTTTCCCAATGCGCCGGCGCGCAATCACCTGCCCCATATATCCTCCTGTTACGCACAACGCGCCCCCGGGAAACATAAAAACAAACAAACATAATAATATAAACAATCAGTATCATAGGCCACCATAAGCAGAATAAACAATTCATTTCCACTGTAAAACTAAGTTAACAAATACGAAAGTAATAACTTCAATTTGACGGCTGCAACAAACCTAGTTCCAATAATTTCAAGGATGGATCATCCTTTTGGGGTTTTGGTCAAAATGAGAAATGACCTAATTTGTTCTTGTGAAGTGGAGACAATTTAAATCAGCTAATAATAAAGAAAAGCTCAGCTTCAAATATTTTATCCAGACTTTGAGTTGTAAGCTTAACATCAGCATCGCAAGATTTGATTTCAAGAGGATTTAAGACTTTTAGGAGCATGTTTAAAGATCTCGGTTCTCGACTCAGTCACTGGTAGGAAGGTCTGGAACACCTGCACTTCACCTGTTCGAAATTAGACGCCATAGTTACTGACTGTAATGGAATAAATAATCACATATTGTCAGCAAAACACTGAAAAACAATCTTGTATTGAGAAATAATTTAATCTAAAGGCAACATGTAAAGTTAAAATGAGAGGACCCAGGATTGACCCCTGTGGTACACCACAAGAAATCACAGCCTGAAAGACAAAAACAAAAGTAATCAGAATCTGAGTCTGTGATAATAACAAGTTGATGAAGTTAATTGACTCACTGTGTGATTTCAAAACAGTGGAATTAAATTTGACAATAAATTTAATGACACAATATCACATATGATTTACAGGTTTATTGGGACATTGAATGTTTTACTCATGACAGTGTAAAAGTGTTCACATTATATAAATTGTTTCAGATTAGAGCAGGTATGAATATCTAAGAAGTTCATCACAGAAATAATTGAGCCACAAAGTTACTTTGAGCTCTATGAGACACGAGAGGATTTACACTCATTTATGATGAGGTAATGTTCATATAAAAAACATCCCACAACACCTCATCATCATCAGTGTTTGTGTGAAACACTTTACCTAGTTCTGTGTTTAATCGTCAGGGCTTCATTTTCTGTTGTTTTCATATTTTAAGATTTTATTACCCATATTTAACCAGGTAAGTCCTGTTGAGATCAAGGATCTCTTTTTACAAGAGAGACCTGGCTGAGACAGCAGCATATGAAAGTTACAGCCAAACAACAACACAATAAAACATAAAAGATCAACAGGAACATGTAGAAATATTAGAGCACCTGCACACAATGACAAGAACCAACAGATTCATTCATCCTTGAACTTATGAGAGCTTTAAAATCAGGCAGAGACCAGTTCACGTAGTTTCAACTCTTCCTGAAGGTTATTCCAGGTGAGAGCAGCAGAGCACAGAAAAACGTTTTGTCCAGCTCAGTCCGAGAACCAGGAACAGACGACAGAACTAAGTGTTGAGATCTCAGACTGTAGCTACAGTCAGATCTCTGTTCAAAGAACAAATGTATGGAGGGAGTTTACCCAGTATGGCTTTATAAATGAACAAATACCAGTGAGTCAGCCTACGAAAGGTCAAAGATGGCCGAGCAGCCCTGGAATAAAGCGCACAGTGATATGATATGCAGTATCTAACATGTTCAAACAATGATGCCTTCATGCACAGCAGATCACAGTGATCCAGAACTGGTAAATACGTAGCAGCAGCCAGTGTCTTTCTGGCCTCAGAGGAGAAACAGGACTCGTTTGTAAAATAAAACTTCAGTGTTAGCTTTTAAACAAGTTCATCAACCTGAGGTTTAAAACAAATAGTCATCGAGCCAAATACTGAGATATTTAGAACATGTGACGACCTCTAACTTCTTTCCCTGAGCAGTAAGAACATCAGGAGTGTTCACAGGCTTCTTCCCAGCATCACAGAAATGTATGATCTTAGTTTTATCGGCATTTAAAAGCAGCTTTAGTCGTGAAAGCTGAATCTGGATAACGTTAATGACAGCCTGCAGTTTGGCCACAGCCTCTGTGATGGATGAGTCAGCACAATGTATCACCGTGTCATCAGCATAAAAATAAAAACTGGCACCATCCACGTTTTGACCAAGACTGTTGATATAAAGTGAAAATATGAGGGGAGTGAACACAGAACCCTGGGGTACACCGTTACAAGTGTTGAGCCTGTTAGAGGTGAGCCCATCAAACTGAACACACTGAGACCTTTCTGAGAGGCAATTCACAAACCAGCCCACGACCTGGTCAGATACACCAATACTAGTCAACCTCTGTTTTAAAATAAGATGGTCAACATGATCAAAGGCTTTGGCGGTCAATAAATAGAGCTGCACAGCACTGCTTCATGTCCAAAATGATGCTGTTCACCACCTTCATAGTTGCAGGAATGATGCTGTGTTGCTTCTGAAGCCAGACTGATGTTTGGATAGAATAGTATTATTACATAAAAACACCTTCAATTGTTCACTGACAAGTTGTTTGAGGTTCTTTTGAGAACTGACAGCTTTGAAATGGGCCTATAGTTGTTTAATTGCGTGACCTCCCTCTCTTTCAGTAGTGGGAGAACAAGGCTGACTTCCATATTTTTGGAATTACCTTAAAGTTAGAGAGAGACTGAGAATATAGGTCAGGGGCTGAGCTGCAAAATCTGAAGCTAACTTTAAGAAGACCAGTTTTTATCACCACTACAAAGAATCTGAACTGCTTCATCACAAACTACTGAAGTCTAACAGTGTGTGACTCCCTCTAGTGGATGTTGTGGAGTATTGTGTTGTCTTTGCTCATCATGTTTTTGTACAGAGTTTTGGGTGTTTCCTGTCACTGTGGGCTGCAGAGCACAGTAGTACACAGCAGAGTCAGACAGCTGAAGCTTCTGGATCTTCAGAGGAACTGATCTGAAGGTGGAATTCAGTGTGGATGAAAATCTCTCTCTGGACTCTTCTGGTGTGTTCCCATCGTCCCCTTTAATGCGGCTCAGGATGAATTTGGGGCTGTTGTTTCCATCCTGTTTGTACCAGTATAAATATGGACCTGAGTAACTGGTCTCAAATGTACAGCCAAGTGTAACTGTGTGTCCTTGAGTAGCGATGACATCTCCTGTTGGCTGGATCACTCTGTCTTCTCCTTTACACTCTGGGGAAGAAGAGAACATGCAGAGGAAGAGATGAATCAATAAAGATGATTGATTAAAGGAGAACAATCAGTAGGTGTAAAGAGTTACCTAGACAGAGAGTCAGAATCAGGATGTTTCTCAGCCAGTGTTTCATGTCTGCAGTGAGAGGGGAGGAGACAGAGGAAGAACATTGATACTCTGATGGATCTGGGCCTTCACATCATTGGTCCTTCATCTTCATCATCTGCTGAGGAACTCTCAACATTGACTGACATTTAGCATGATGACATCATTGTCCTGACTCTCAGTGATGGTATTGGAGATGATAACAGGATGTCTGTTAACTCCATCTTATCAACAATGATAGAAACACAAACTGTAGAGAAAAGCACTTCCTTCTCAAGAGCTTGTGTCTAAAGAGAGTTAAGAATCACACAAACACTGAACTGCATTACATCTTTTTAATCAAGATGGAAACAAATATAATGAGAGTTTAAACTCTGATGTCCTGCTCCAGTGATTTCTAGCAAACATTACAAACAGATCCCTTAAAGGCATTCATTCTTCCTGCTTTAACCTACCTTTGAATGTGGTCAGAAAAATAGGAACAGTTCCACAGTGATGCAGTGCCAGCATCTTACACACAGTATCTGTGTTGTGTCTGCTTTAGATATTGATAGTGGGAGTCTTTTTCTCTTCTGCTCTTCTTTGACAGTGTTGCTCCTCCCTCAACCTATTCCTCCTCTCATATCACTGTATGTTATGAACACCAAAACCACACCTCAATATATTTTACAGTTTCATTTATTTGAATTTGAATTTCATCAGCACAACATGTGATTAGACACAAGAAAATAAAAATCAACATGGCAGGGATTTTACAGGAGAGGTAAGAAACCAGAAGGATCTGATGGTGAAAACTTCCACTCTAGAATTTCAAATCTGTTTATTACAAATAATGTTTTCTCCTAAATATGAGAATATCACACATAAAACAAGAAAATATAATAATCATAAATGAAAGACACAAACATAACTAATACATTAACTATGGCACAGGTGTTCTTTTCATATTAGATTTAAATGAGAGTAATGATGGAGAGGTTTTAATGAAGTGAGGACTGTTGTTCCAGAGTAATGGTCCTCTGTATTTTAAAGCATATTGTCCAAGTGTTGTGTGGTAATAGGGAAGATAAATAACCTCTGCTGGTCTTGTTGGATATGAATGGACATCAGAGTTCATTCAGAGAAAGTAGTGAAATACATCTGGCAAGCTGTGCTTTTGAAACATACATGTATACATAAAATTATTTGTTACATAAATGCTAATATTAAGAATTAGTTTCTTGAACAGAGGAGCCGATGATTCCCAACAATTTGCTGCATTTGCGAAATGGACAAATTTCTTTTGGATTAAAAATGTGTTTTGCAGGGAAGAAGGACATGAACGGGCCCAAACGATGTTACTGGATGAAATGTATGGATACATTAAAGGAGAGATTAAACCAGAGTGTCAATAGACAGGCTTGTTTCACTCTGCTAAGTTTTCTAATGATGCCAAAAAACTTCATATTATTTTTTACGCACCAACTCAGTGTGGTCCTTCCAGGACAGTTGTTCATCTACTCATACACCGAAGAATGTTGCAGAATTTGATTGATTTCAACAGTAATGATTAATAGTTTTTCATCCTCCTTTGGATAATTTTTTTTTTCTGAAAATTGCAAAATTTGATTTTTTGAAATTTAGAGATTATCCTGAACCATTTTTCAGTACATGGTATAATTGGATTCTCTGATCAAGGCACCAATGTTTGCTTGTGAAAGGACAATATGAGTATCATCAGCAAAGAGGAGTAATGCAGTGTCAGATATTCATGCAAAGTCATTTATATAGATTAGAAATAAAAGAGGTCCAAGTAAAGAGCCTTGAGGCACTCCACAAAATAGTGTGATTATAGTTGAGACACAACCATTTATAAATACATATTGATCTGTTTCTAAAGTAATCAATAAACCAGCTGATAACCACATCCTGAAAGTTATAATGGTGAAGTTTTGATATAAGAGTGTTATGATCTACTGTATCAAACTCTTTCAATAAGTCTAAGAATATGCCAATAGCAAATGTGTTGTTGTTCAAAGCTGTGCTGATGTAATCTATAAGTTGTAGCAGAGCCATATATGTTGAATGATTTTGTTGAAGTCCATACTGATGTCTAAACAGGATGCTGATATCATTTAGGTGTTTTAATAGTCTGTCATGGACAAACATTTTCCAAAATGTTGGAGAATCAAGGTAGTAAAGAAACTGGCCAGTGATTAGTGAAAATACTTGGATCCCCTTCACTGAATATTGAAATGATCTCAGCAAGTTTCAGTTTTTTTTGTGACAACCCATTTAAAGATACTGATAGAACATGAGTTAGAGGCTCACTAATTGAAGATGCCTGGTTTTATAATCTCAGCTGGAATTTCATCATGACCTGCTGCAGAGTTATGAAGGTTCATAGTAATGTCATGTTCTTCCCTGGATGTAGGGGGTTCAAGTCTGGACAAGGTGGAAATCAACCAGTGATGTTATCAATAGGACATTCCTCTGTATCAACAATGTTTCCACAAGTTTGCCACCCACATTGGAAAATAGTCTTTAAATCCACTAGCTATAAGAAGGGTCAGTATGTGAGAGGTTGCCATCAAAACATTGAGATGGAATTTTTACAGGAGCCTTTTTCTCATTTAGGAGTTTGTTAATGATATTCCATGTGGACTTTATGTAACTGGCAGATTTTTTAAACTTGTTTGAATAATTCTTCTCTGTGGACACTTATGTTTTATGTCTTGAAAACATGAGGTCAGAGGCAGATTCACTGGTTGAACTCAAACTTTGAACCATGGGATGTGTTTCCAAACCAGTCCATAGGTTTGAATGTCAGTGCTAATCTGTAAATAAAACAGATACATTAAATGTACATCTACATCTTTAGAAAGTCATGAGAACATTGTGCTTTATTATATCTGAAAGGTATAATCCTTCTTATTTTAGGTCTTTTTAAAACATTTTGTGCTGAAGTTTGAAACAATATTCCACTGAGTGTTGTCATGGTTACTGTGGTAGATGTAATTTACAGTGAATAGGCTGTCAGTGGTTCCATTTCTTAAGCTTTACATCACAAACCTGTCAGAGAGTGAAGTGATTCTAGACTGTATCATCACATTCTGTTAAAGTCTAACAGTGTGTGACTCCCTCTAGTGGATGTTGTGGAGTATTGTGTTGTCTTTGCTCATCATGTTTTTGTGCAGAGTTTTGGTGTTTCCTGTCACTGTGGGCCTCACAGCACAGTAGTACACAGCAGAGTCTGTCACTGCAGCAGAGGAGATCTGCAGGTTCATTTGGGTTTTATCCTCACTCACTGTAACAGACAGTCCAGAGAGTGGAGATACTAATACATCCCCTGATTCCAGATGAGAGATGATGAACTCTGGTGGTTTTCCTGGATATTGTCGATACCAGTAAAACTGATCATTACTAGCTGCTTGTTTGGAGTATCTGTAGGACAGAGTAACAGTGCTGCCTTCTAAACTGTGCTCTTCATTCTTGACTGGAGTGAGTTCTTCACAGCTGACACCTAAAGGAAGAGATAACTCTGTTATAACATGTTGTAAAAGTCATAATAAGTGAATGACATTGAGAAACGTTGACAGTGATCTTTTTGAAATGCAGAATGTAACATACCTGTTAGAATGTAAAGAAACAGCAGAGAAAAGACACAATACTGCAGTGACAGCATGTTGAATAAAGGTAATGTTGATGGTTTGTGTATTGAACTCTGTTGAATATACAAGTTTCTCTCTCTTCTATAGTTCAGTAACATCTTAGCTCCTCCCTGAGTCTCTCCGTCTCCTCTTAGATCTGTATTTTCACTTCTCTCACTTACACTTCCTCCTAGTTAACAGACTGGGAGCAGCATTTTGTACCAGCTGGACTTTTCCTTTCTTCTAGTGATTCCTTCATCACCTAATCTTACAAAGATCTGGAACACCAGCACTTCACATGTAATAAACAAGTTACCATAGTTCCTGGATGTTAATGAATTATAATCACATATTGTCAGCCAAACAATAGAAATTAATGTTTTGCTTCAACGTAATTTTCTCCAAAAGCAACAGGTAAATATAAAATGAGAGGACCCAGGATTGAACCCTGTGGTACACCACAAGAAATCACAGCCTGACAGAACAACAGAGAAACTTCTTTTATAAAGATCAGAACAAAATCAAAACCTGAGTCTGTGATGACAACAAGTTTATGAAGATACTTGATTGAAATTGTTTGATTAGTCAATAATGAAGATAAATATAACAGTGAATATAGTGACACACTATTAACATTATAATAATAATAACGTCATTGAGATATTGAGTGTTCCTTCAATACGCTGGTTGTATTTTCTTGAATAGTTTCAGCTTTAGCAGTCATGAATATGTAAGAGAGTTACTCACAGAAATAACTGACTTACACAGATCTTGTGTTTATTTCAATAGTTTTCAACATGTGTGTCTGGCCAGACTCATAATCATGGCCAGACCCGAGACCTAGTATTTAGTCTGGGTTGGAGAATACCTTCTGTAGGAATTGTGGACATGTTACTATCTGATCACCATTGCATTGTCTTTAACTCTGAATGAAGGCTGCTAATAAGGTCTTATCCCACTCCAAGTACACTCGCACCTTTAATGAGCACAGTTCCTCCAAATTCTGTACACTGTTTAATTTCATTGGCAATGTGTACTGTGATCTCACCTGCACCATGATTCCCTGAGCTCTTTTTCCCCCATTACTCTGCCAGAGCTCCTAGAAGCCATGTCACATATGAAGGTTTCAACCACCTGTCTTGACATAATTTCTTCTTAGTTTTTATTTGAGGTGACTGATTGTATTCAGCCCCATTTGCTTTACATTGCTGATTGTGTCCCGGATTACTTTAAGACTGCTTGTGTCCAACTGGTCCTTACAAAACCTGGGCTGGATCCCACCATCTTAGAAAATGATCAGCCAATCTCTAAACTGCCTTTAATTTCTAAGATTCAGGAGACATTTTTTATATTTATAATTATTATTCATTATAATACACATCAAAGTCCTGTGATGAATGAATGACATGAATCAAAGATTTGTGGCTTTGATTTAGTTATTAAAAATACATTCATCATGTGTTTATATTTCACAAACGGGCGTCTGTTGGTATCACCACTACAAATCCTAACTACATCATCATAAAGTGTTGAAGTCTAACAGTGTGTGACTCCCTCTAGTGGATGTTGTGGAGTATTGTGTTGTCTTTGCTCATCATGTTTTTGTACAGAGTTTTGGTGTTTCCTGTCACTGTGGGCTGCAGAGCACAGTAGTACACAGCAGAGTCAGACAGCTGAAGCTTCTGGATCTTCAGAGGAACTGATCTGGAGGTGGAATTCAGTGTGGATGAAAATCTCTCTCTGGACTCTTCTGGTGTGTTCCCATCGTCCCCTTTAATGCGGCTCAGGATGAATTTGGGGTTATTGTTTCCATCCTGTTTGTACCAGAACAAAGTGGGACCAGCTCTAGTTGTCTCATATGTACAGCCAAGTGTAACTGTGTGTCCTTGAGTAGCGATGACATCTCCTGTTGGCTGGATCACTCTGTCTTCTCCTTTACACTCTGGGAAGAAGAGAACATGCAGAGGAAGAGATGAATCAATAAAGATGATTGATTAAAGGAGAACAATCAGTAGGTGTAAAGAGTTACCTAGACAGAGAGTCAGAATCAGGATGTTTCTCAGCCAGTGTTTCATGTCTGCAGTGAGAGGGGAGGAGACAGAGGAAGAACATTGATACTCTGATGGATCTGGGCCTTCACATCATTGGTCCTTCATCTTCATCATCTGCTGAGGACTCTCAACATTGACATGACATTTAGCATGATGACATCATTGTCCTGACTCTCAGTGATTGTATTGGAGATGATAACAGGATGTCTGTTAACTCCATCTTATCAACAATGATAGAAACACAAACTGTAGAGAAAAAGCACTTCCTTCTCAAGAGCTTCTGTCTAAAGAGAGTTAAGAATCACACAAACACTGAACTGCATTACATCTTTTTAATCAAGATGGAAACAAATATAATGAGAGTTTAAACTCTGATGTCCTGCTCCAGTGATTTCTAGCAAACATTACAAACAGATCCCTTAAAGGCATTCATTCTTCCTGCTTTAACCTACCTTTGAATATGGTCAGAAAAATAGGAACAGTTCCACAGTGATGCAGTGCCAGCATCTTACACACAGTATCTGTGTTGTGTCTGCTTTAGATATTGATAGTGGGAGTCTTTTTCTCTTCTGCTCTTCTTTGACAGTGTTGCTCCTCCCTCAACCTATTCCTCCTCTCATATCACTGTATGTTATGAACACCAAAACCACACCTCAATATATTTTACAGTTTCATTTAAAGAGCTGAACCTCTGTTATCCTGCTGGCTTTTCTTTTTACAGGGTCTTTTTTCTGCAGTTATTTCTGTATTTATTTTCTGTTAGTTGTCATGGTGTCTTGAGTTTGCTCCAAAATACAGTTGGTTTGTCCCTGATGTGGATTTGCTGCTCATGTGAATCCTCCCACAGTGTTTCATTAGCAGCTGTAACCACAGTGACTGTGATCAAACAGGAATCATCAGAATCCATGTGATATGAAGCTGTGGTTTGAATACCACTTCCCTCCTCTTTGAAGAGTAGTCAGATATCTGTGTTCAGGTTTTTGTACAGCCTCTTCTACACTTTGTATCACTGTGTTTCTAGAGCACAGTAGTAGAGAGCTGTGTCTGCCAGGGTTAGATCCTTTATGGTCAGTTCAGTTGAGTCTGATGATGTTTCAGATTCATATTTTTTTTTATCAGGAATATTTTCATTTGTGTTCCCTTTTTCTCCTTTCCAGAGTATAAACTGAGGTGCCTGAAGGTCAGAATGATGTCTGTACCAGTATAGGTAAATATAGTCTTCATCTGTCTCATATCGACATGTGAGTGTGACAGATTGTCCTTCTCTTTTAGTGACTTCATCTTGTACAGGAGAGATTTTGTCTCCAGCTATTAGTCCTGGAAAAAGTAGAGAAAATGAAGCCATTAGACTAACATTGTTGATGAGGCTGAGAGGAGAAGACAGTGGAAAATGTCAAGTGTACAGTGTTACTCTGTGGACAGAAACAGCTCAACTGTTGAGAGATTTCTGCTCTGAACTCCAGTTTGTATAAATCTTTAGAAAAGAATCAAAACATGTAGTTGTTTGTATCTTACCAAAGAAAAGAGCAGCAAGAATAATCCACAGCCAATGTTCCATCTCTACAACAAGGTTTAAATCAACAGGAGAAACTAGCTGATGTTCAACATTCAGTGTGAGAACTGTTCTCTTCACAGCAGCACTTCTTATTGACTGAATGGTTGAACACAGTGCAGAAGTAGTGCAGCGCCTACTTGATAATGTGGCCCTCTAGTGGAGGTAAAAAGTTGAGTCCAACAGTGTGGAAAAAAGGCTTCCAGCAGCTTGTCAGTGTGTCAGCTTGTGTTTTTGTACAGAGACTGTGGCTTTGCTGTCACTGTGGGCCTCACAGCACAGTAGTACACAGCAGAGTCTGTCACTGCAGCAGAGGAGATGTTCATATTGATTAGGTTTTGATCCACTTTAATTGTTAGTCCAGGAATTCGTTGATCTAATATTGCTCCAGTCCCTGAATGATACATGATGAACTCTGGTGGTTTTCCTGGATATTGTCGATACCAGTAAAACTGATCATTACTCGCTGCTTGTTTGGAGTATCTGTAGGACAGAGTAACAGTGCTGCCTTCGAAACTGTGCTCTTCATTCTTGACTGGAGTGAGTTCTTCATAGCTGACACCTAAAGGAAGAGATAACTCTGTGATGATCTGTAGGTTTTTGTCATATAAGGTCATTTAATGTTAATAGTCTGACCTACCTCTTATTGTGAGCAGACAGACAGTCACAAACAGACTGAAGTTCACTGACAGCATCTTAAAGATCAAGAGAATCTGTCTCTTTTTGTAGAAACACCAGTGTGAAGGTTTGTGTCTTTTCTGTCCTTGAGTCACAGTTTTCCTCCTCCCTTAATCCCTCCCTCCTTCCTCTCACAAATACTGTGTTTGTCACTGCCATGGTGGTGTTCTTCACAACATGACATCATCTCCATCAGGTAAGAGGTAGCTGGTAAGGTAACACTGACCGACACTTGACAGCACCTGCAACCGTCCTGAATTCTTTTCTCATCTAACTACACAAACCACACAAAGCAGCTGGCAGTTGAAATTCACCTCTTGGCGTATCCCTCTTTACACACACCACACGTATGAATTAAAGTAGGGCGGCAGTAGTTGTGTGTCACAAATACTAGCTTGACATCATGTCTTTTTAACTGAATGAACATTTTAATTATTCACTCCTCAAAAGGAAAATTTGCCAACTTTTATGTCTAATCAGTGTCTGATAAATGTTGTTGATTGAAGTAATAACAAGTTTCATTCCTAAATGAGATGGCACGCTTTTCAAAAACAGACACATTTTTCAGTGAAAACACAGTTTGTTCAACAAACATTAATCCATGTTCATGACACCTCAAATATCTGGACTTCCACAAAATGGTCTCATCTATTATGCTTTTCTTTCAAAAAAAGTTTCTGCTTCATATTTTATTTTTTCTTGCAATATTTTGCACTTGTAACATTTAATAATAAAATTATTATTACTACTACTACTACTACTACTACTACTACTACTACTATTATTATTAATAGTAATAACACATTTTATTTCTTGGCACCTTTCACATTACTCAAGGACACCTCACAACACACAGTTAGAAAAAACAAGCAGCAGTGTATCTATAGATCACAAATTCAAACAATACCGTAATATACAATAAAAATTAAGAAAATGATTAAAATCATCATCAGTGCAAGTCTCAATATGTGTGTCACCATAAATGAGACTGAATATGGCAGCTTGAAAACATGTCTTTTCAGACGGGATGTGAAAGTGGAAAGGGAGTCAATAATGTTGTGTTGGAGACAGTTCCAGAGGCAGCAGGGCCGTGCAGAGACCTTTGGAAGGGCAGGTGCTCAAAGTTAAAAAGGGGCACATTGAGTAGCACATTGAGTACAAATTTGAAACACGGTACAGAAGTATACCTTGCAATATAAACCGTTGAATTTTAGCGACCCTTATTCATAAAGAAGGGAACACGGAATGACAACATACCATATCATTGAAATATTCCTTTATTTGTTAGAGGCCGCAACTGCAAAAGCAAAATATGTGTCTTTTTTACCTCATGGGTACAACATTGGACACCTTTAGTTGAGGGGATTGGTGAGGAGGCTACTGCTGCTGATATCGCTGGAGGTGGGCTGTACTGATCCAGAGTGTAGACACTAGAAAAAACATGGGGGAGATATAGCTGATTATACAAGTGTTAGTGTGTTTGTTACTATTGTTTTCTCTAACAAAATACCTCTGCAAAGTAAGTAGCTGCTATGTGTTCTTCTTACCTTTTGTGCTCTTTCTCATCCAGCTGGTAAGTGATCCACTGCCTTTGGCAGCCTCACGCAGCTCTTTTTGTTTTTGTTTTAACCTCCTGTCCTTACGAGGCATCTCTGCAGAATGAAATATGATTGTTAAACTTCAATCTGATGCCATAAAACACACACACACAGAGTGACATTTCAAACCTTTTAAAAAGTTGTACTGTAGCCATGAATTTAATCCATCCATAACCTGACCTTTATTATTCTTATTGCTACCACTAAAATTAAAAAAAATAATGAAATGATATAGAAATCATGTATTTAAATATTTTTGTGCTTTTAATTAGTTTGACTATCAACGTTGCCCAATACAGTTAGATTTTAAAAGTTATATAATTCTTATGCATTATACTTATATTTATAGGATATATTTCTCATAGGCCTAAAGCATAATTTCTTCATGCCTTGCATCACTTTTGAGTAAGCCTGTCAAAAAAAAGTAGTTTGTCTCTCCCTCTCTCTCTCTCTCTCTCTCTCTCTCTCTCTCTCTCTCTCTCTCTCTCTCTCTCTCACACTCACACACACACACACACACACACACACACACAGAAAGAGAGAGTCGCGGTGGAGACGTATGGCATGCATGGAAAAAAAATATATAGGCTGACCTTAGCCACAGGCCTCATTGCCTCTAGACACAGGGAAAAAGCTGCTTGACAGTCAAATAACACATGATATGTCTCTATGCGTTTTTTCCCATAACAAGAGTAGCCTACTGGTACAGAAACAACAACAAAAGCCCGTCCCGACCTACTTTATCCCCACAGCACGCACGCTGTGGTTAACTAGCCTAACTTGTGAGAGGCAGATGCGGTATGGAGATTTGGACGACAAAGGATGCTCATATCATATCAAGATGACACTGTGTGCACAAAAAAATAACGTTGCAGATCCTACTTACCGGGTCAGTTTTTTACTCTCTCGGCCGTCTGGGATCTTCGGTTTAACAAGTCGTTGTCTAAAGCAGTTCCGCCAGCTGGGCATGTCCGAGCACATCAGGGCAGGGAGAGCTTAATGAGGGTACGTTGTGGACGTCATGTGACCGACCCAGGTAGATCTTTATTATTATTTCTTTTTATTAATATTATTATTTTATTATATTTTCGGAAACACAACCTGACTTTTATACGCTCATAGCCTTAAAAAAAAAAAAAAAAAAACTCTGACAAAAGGGCACTTTGGGTGTCAAGGGGCAAAGGGGCAGGTGCTCAAGCACCCTCCGCACCCCCCTCTGCACGTGCCTGAGAGGCAGGGACCCATGGTAGTCCAGCGGGCAGATGGTGATGTGAGTTCGATTGCAGAAGAGGATCGAAGAGTTCGGGAGGGTGTGTAGATATAAAAGTGTTCAGACAGGTAGGAAGGGGCGTGGTTATGAAGGGCCTTAAAGGTGAGAAGCAGAATCTTGAAATCGATGGGGAGTCGATCAGGGAGAGTGGTAGTAGACCTAATGGACAGATAGAGCTGGGTGTCATCAACATAACAGTGGAAATGAATACCAGATTTCCTGAAGATATGGCCCAGAGGTAGGAGGCAGATACTAAATGAAAGAGGACCTAGGACAGAGCCCTGAGGAGCACCACTAGTGACTGGAAAAGAGCTGGATCTTAAAGTTCTGATTTGAACAGAGTGAGTGTGGCCATAAAGATATGATTTAAACCAGTTGAGGGCATTGCTGATCATACCAATGGTAGCTAGTCTCTCTAGAAGGATGATAAATGAGATGGTTTCAAAGGCTTTAAAAGCCCAGAGTCAGCTGCCATTAAGAGATCATTAGTGATTTTGACCAGAGCTGTGTCAGGACTGTGACAGGAGCGAAAACCAGACTGAAATTGTTCACATTGTTGTGACTAAGGTGAGTGAGGACCTGAGCTGCAACTGATATTGAACTGTTTCAGGAGGAACAGTAAATTAGAAACTGGTAGAACATTGTTCAAATTGTTAGGATCTGCACCAGGTTTCTTTAGTATTGGACTTATAGAGCAGGTGATTGAGCAAAGCAGTTGATATTTAGGGAATAAAACAGCAGTGAAGAGAGATGACACCTTTGGTCTCTGCCTCTCAGATCTAACCTGACAACTTTTCTCATCTGTTGTTTGATTCTCTCTTAAAGTTATGTAGTATTCGGCTGCCTCTAGTGGACGCTGTGGAGTATTGTGTTGTCTTTGCTCAGAAGGATTTTGTACAGAGTTGAGTTGTTTCCTGTCACTGTGGGCTGCAGAGCACAGTAGTACACAGCAGAGTCTGTCACTTTAGCTGAGTTGATCTCCAGATCAACACGTTTCTCTGTTTTGTCAATGTGAGCTGAGAAATCAGAATCAGTTGGATAAATCGATCCTCCCTCTGTGATGTAGAGCAGGAACTCTGGTCTGGATCTCTGGTGCTGTCGGTACCACTGGATATTGTTGATAGCACCCTCATATTTACAGGTCAGGTTGATGTTTGTGTCCTCTGCAACATGTTCTTCAGTTGTTTGTGGCTTTATGCTGTTCATGGAACCCAGGGCTGCAAAATGAGTATTATTCATGTCAGTTAGTCTGCAAGAGATTCTGACATCAGGAGACTTGTGAGATCAAACATGAGCAAATGTCTGTTTCTGTGGTAGAAATTGTTGCCTTACACAGATAAACCTGTAGTTGTGAGATATGTGGTTAATACAGCAGGTTAATGAGACTTTGATCTCTGTTGTCACACTCACCTATAAAGTGAAAGAAAAGTAAAAAGAGGTAAAGCAACATGTCTTTGGAGTTGTTAAAGCCAAACAGACAGCAGATGATCAATGTTCTTCACTGCAGTAGAATGAACAAACTAAAGAGCCTCTCTGCTGCACAGCCCTTCTCCTCAACATCAACCTCATTGTGCTTTTAGTTCCTCCAACATTTCTGCTCTGGAGACACAAACAATCTCATTGGTTGATTCAAACACCAGTGGGCGGGGCCAGAGATAAACCTTTTGTTGCTTTTGATCCATTAAACTTTAAGCTATAGAAATTATTTTCTCTAATATCTGTGCTCGTGGGGAAAATTAACTCTCTGAGACCCCAGCTTTTGTTTTTATGCATTTTAATTTCTTCTAGCTGTTTGGGATCAGCAGGACCTGATACGTCTTGTCAAGATTGTGTTCATAGACTTCAGCAGCGCCTTCAACACAATCCAACCCCAGCTGATGGTAAAAAAATTGGTAAACCTCGGGGTAAATCCAAGATTAGTTTTGTGGATTTATGACTTTTTGACTAAGTGCAGTCAACAAGTCAAACTCAATTCATGTCTCATTATTAACAGGCACAAACACGGGGGCACCACAAGGGTGCGTTCTGTTCCCTGTTCTATACACCTTATACAATAATAAGTGCCAAGCAACCTTCCCAGACCACACTTACTTTAAATATGCTGATGATACAGCATTAGTGGGTTTTTTAAAGTCTGACACTGCATCCTTAGAGGGTTTAGAGAGGGAGATGCAGGGTTTTATTAAATGGTGTACAGATAATTTCCTTGTGGACAATGTGAAGAAAACAAAAGAGATGATCATAGATTTTAATACAAAGGGAATTATAGTTCCACCCTCAAATATCAGTGGTGCAGTGGTAGAGCAGGTCTCAACATACACATATTTGGGTGTTGAGATTGATAACAAACTAACATTCAATGAATGTGCACAAAATGAGACCAAAAAGTTGTAGAAGAGGATGTTTTTTTTAAGGAAACTCAATCATTTTAGAATAGATAGCTGTATTCTTCAGATGTTTTACAAAGCTCTCCTGCAGAGTGTCTGATCCTTTGGCCTTATTTGTGCCGCTGGAAACATGTTTATTCAGGATCAGAAGAAACTGCAACTTTAAACTATGAGCATATATAAATGAGCATCCCACTATTTTATTTATTCATACATGCTTGTCATGTTTCCTCAATGTTCTTACTGTTTTGTCTGTCTTGTCCCTGTTTTTCTTTTCTAATGTTTTGTATTTAATGTTTTTAATGCTATACAGAGGCTGTATAAAAATGGAATGTGTAATGGTGACCACATGAACTTCCCACTTGTGGGATAATAAAGTTTACCTTAACCTTAAGTCTAAAAACTAAACATTGTCTTTAAACAGGAAGTAGCTTTTGAATAGTGATGTCCTCATATGAGGCCAATGGGTTCATTGTGAATGGTGTGTAATAAAGTATAAAACACTTTTCGAAAACAAAAGTACAAACAATGCAGCATTTGTTCAGTGTTGTGTAACTCTGTGGGTTAGGGGTCACTGTTCAAGTCTAAACTGTTCAACACTGTTTATTTCAACCACCTGAACTTGGCTGTGCAAAACTAAATTATAAATAAACGCTATATATCTCTAAAAGCCACGTGATTTGTTCATTTCATAACTCTGGGTGGATTTTCCTTGCTCCATATTCCCAGCTAGGAATATTCTTTTGTTTGTAGGAACAGTCGGTCACACCTGATTGGCCTGTGTAAAAATGTTGTGATAATACAGTAGTAAAGTCTCAGTGTCCTCAAACGAGTATTTCTTAATTAACAGCAGCTCAGTTTGTTACTTTTGTCTCACGACCACTAGAACGAGGACAACAGGGTTAAATTCAGCAGAATAAGCTATAAGGTGCAGGAAACCCCAAAATAAATGTCCTCATATGAGGACACAGGGTTGTAGGAGGGTAGATGTGTGTTCTGTCTGATTTTACCTGAGGTTAACTAATTACGTCTCTGTAAGATCATTAATTATTGCATTTGAATAATACCTGGGAAACAAAGTGAACTTACACAGAAGCACATTGTGTGTCAGTAAAAGTCACTGGGGATCATTATCTTGTAATGTGTCCTCTGGATCAAACTGTCAGATTGAACCAGTTTGACTTTGAAGGATCAAACAGCAGTGAAGAGAAAGGACATCTTTGGTGGATGCCTCTGATGTTGGTTGAGTTGTTTGAGCGTTTGTTGTGTTAAAGTCTAACAGTGTGTGACTCCCTCTAGTGGATGTTGTGGAGTATTGTGTTGTCTTTGCTCATCATGTTTTTGTACAGAGTTTTGGTGTTTCCTGTCACTGTGGGCTGCAGAGCACAGTAGTACACAGCAGAGTCTGTCACTGCAGCAGAGGAGATCTGCAGGTCCACACGACGCTTTTCTTCAGTCAGTTCAGTAAAGAACCTTGTGTCTGATTTCAGAGATTCTGCTGTTCTTGTAATGTTGATCCCTGAGATGTACATGATGAACTCTGGTGGTTTTCCTGGATATTGTCGATACCAGTAGAAATGATCACCACCATCAGCTTGTTTGGAGTATCTGTAGGACAGAGTAACAGTGCTGCCTTCTAAACTGTGCTCTTCATTCTTGACTGGAGTGAGTTCTTCACAGCTGACACCTAAAGGAAGAGATAACTCTGTTATAACATGTTGTAAAAGTCATAATAAGTGAATGACATTGAGAAACGTTGACAGTGATCTTTTTGAAATGCAGAATGTAACATACCTGTTAGAATGTAAAGAAACAGCAGAGAAAAGACACAATACTGCAGTGACAGCATGTTGAATGAAGGTAATGTTGATGGTTTGTGTATTGAACTCTGTTGAATATACAAGTTTCTCTCTCTTCTATAGTTCAGTAACATCTTAGCTCCTCCCTGAGTCTCTCCGTCTCCTCTTAGATCTGTATTTTCACTTCTCTCACTTACACTTCCTCCTGCTTAACAGACTGGGAGCAGCATTTTGTACCAGCTGGAGGTGGGAAGGACATGGAATATCAAATTACAGATTGTCAGCAAAACAATGGAAACCAATATTGTGTTTAAAGTAATTTGCTCTACAGGCACCATGTCATAAAAATGAGAGGACCTAGGATTGAACCCTGTGGTACACCTCAGTAAAATCACAGCCTGAGAGACTCCAGTCACAAACACAGTGTTCGTTAGTAGACATACTTCTCTACATGGGTGAACATCATTTTACCAGCTGGACATTTTTCAATATCAGACCAACAATGATGTGTTTATTCATTTGAAAAATCAGTGAGGAACACAGTCAGCATACAGAGAAACATGTTATGTGTCAATAAAATCAATTAGTGAACCATATTTTAAGGGACGCTAAAAGGCGCAGTCTTCGACATGCTTCATTTAAATGTCCAGATTTGTTTACTTACATTGGTCCGGGTCCAGGTTGGTTTATAGTTGAATAAATGAGTGTGCACTCAAGTATATAAAATATATAACATGAAGCAAAAGGCTCTGTACACACATCATTTACGAGCGCTTGTAGTGGTTGAAAAACAATTTCTCTTCTCAGCGTCCACAGCTCTCACACACCTGTGCCTATTTCTATTAATGATGTGTGGCGATTACGTTATCGACTGAACTAAAAAATATGACGCTTTGTAGTTCTTATACAAAAAAAAACAAAATGGCTCCTACAGGTAGGTCTGGTGCTGATCCTCAAACTGTCCTTCATTTATTTATTATACAAACAGTAAAGTTAAACTGAGACGACTCAGTGTTTAGACAGAATCAGACTGTTCATATTAGTTTGGTCTTTTGGATTGAAAATGACAGATGAGACTCTGCTTTAAAGGGAACATGTGGAACTTATCATTTCCTGCAGCAGTGTCAGGTCGACAGCAAAGATGCTTTTAAAGCTGCTGTTGGTTTAAATCAGCTGCTTTTACTCCTCAACAGGTGACACGGCCACAAAGGTGAGGGGAGAGACATGCACAGATTGTTAGAGGGTTTGAAAGTAGGGAGCCTTCAAATATACTGTCAGTGTGTCTCACAGTGTCTCCCTCTCAGCCCTGCTCCATCTTGTTGCCTCCTGTGAGTTAACTGTGTTCAGGTGTGCTGCTGCACACAGGTGAAGGGGCGTGGCCTTTGGAGGAACAAAGGAGCAGGGAATTGTTTGGGGAGGGTTTTCTGATTTTGTTTCCCAAAGAGGAAAGGAGAACGGTGTTGGAGACCGGACAGCCTGCGATGAAAAGAAAATAAAGCTCAATGGACTCTTGCTTTTGGTGTTTCCTCGACCGGGTGTGTGTGTGTGTAGGGCCATAAAAGGACTGAGCCGACTAACAAGTAGGACCATTGTTTCTTTTCTTGATTCCACTGCGATGACTTTGATTCCTGGTTTATTCTATTTAATTTTTTATAATTTTTTTTTTGCAATGCATTGCTGTTACCTGGTTCCTGTGTTTTCATTTTAAATACTGGACATTGGACATTTCTTCCTCACTGAAATGATTGATTGAAGTTTATTTTGAACATATGAAAAATAAAAAAAGAAAATAAAGTAAAGAATACAACAACAAATGATAACAAGTTATCCATGTTCAAAAAGGAGTGGGAGGAAGTCGAAACTTATCTAGTCCCACCCCTTCTCCTACACTAATGATTTACATATATATCATATCTGTCCTACTTCCCCAATATTGCTACCACTGATAATAATATTATTCATCATAATAACAATAACAATAAGAATAATCGCCATAATGAAAACAACACAACAACAACAAAATAGTAATGATAATGATAATAATAATAATAACCATGATTGTACAATGTTCACCCTCTGTACACATACACCTGCATCAATGTGAAGGGTCAATGCGAAGAGAAAGAAGAAAGAAAGGACTAACAATAACAAAATAATAACAAACGTAACTGTCAGAAAGGACCAGTTAATGATGTACATAAATAAATAGAAAAATAAATGACGAGTAAGAGCATCCTATGGACACCTGTAGTGACTGTCACACTCCCATTTCATCCCTGTATCCCGTGAAAACATATTCTTTATATTTTATTTTAAACTGTTTTATGTTTGGACATTGTTTTAACTCCTCCATGATGCTTTTCTGCTGCAGCCTCACAGCAGAAACTTCTTCAGATAAAAAGTCAAGAGACTTTTTTATCTCGTCAGCTTCCTCAGCCGACAGTGCTTTCTTCGGCGGCATAAGGCCTTTGTGTGTGATTGAAAGCAGCAGCTCTGGCTACTTTGTCCTCGCGTCTCCAAAAACGACTGATGATCTTAAGTTGGACAAAGGAGATAATTATTAAAGCAGACATTCCTCCCATTACCTTTTTGAAATGTTCTTTTCTCCTGTGTTTTCATTTGTGGAGGGGAATGATATATTAATAAATCATGTCTGAGCCTATTTAAGTTTCTTTAGTACGATCTCCTGCTGGAGTCAGTAGGGAGCCGGAGTCAGGCCCCTGATTTTGTCGACCCTCCTCTAACAAAGTTTCAGTAATCTCTGTAGCTTTTGAATTAAACTCATAATGAGGCTTTTAAGGTGAGCTGACTGTTATAAACTGGTGAACTGTGGTACCACTGGATGTATGATGTGATTTTTAATACCTGAACATTCACAGTTTGTTTCTCAGTCTGTTTGATCTGCAGTTATTTCTGTATTTATTTTCTGTTAGTTGTCATGGTGTCTTGAGTTTGCTCCAAAATACAGTTGGTTTGTCCCTGATGTGGATTTGCTGCTCATGTGAATCCTCCCGCAGTGTTTCATTAGCAGCTGTAACCACAGTGACTGTGATCAAACAGGAATCATCAGAATCCATGTGATATGAAGCTGTGGTTTGAATACCACTTCCCTCCTCTTTGAAGAGTAGTCAGATATCTGTGTTCAGGTTTTTGTACAGCCTCTTCTACACTTTGTATCACTGTGTTTCTAGAGCACAGTAGTAGAGAGCTGTGTCTGCCAGGGTTAGATCCTTTATGGTCAGTTCAGTTGAGGCTGGTGATGTTTTGGATTCATATTTTTTTTTATCAGGAATACGTTCTCCTCCTTGTGCTCCTTTCCAGAGTATAAACTGAGGTGCTTGAAGGTCAGAATGATGTCTGTACCAGTAGAGTGCTGGACGATTGTAAGTTGTCTCATATCGACATGTGAGTGTGACAGATTGTCCTTCTCTTTTAGTGAATTCATCTTGTACAGGAGAGATTTTGTCTCCAGCTATTAGTCCTGGAAAAAGTAGAGAAAATGAAGCCATTAGACTAACATTGTTGATGAGGCTGAGAGGAGAAGACAGTGGAAAATGTCAAGTGTACAGTGTTACTCTGTGGACAGAAACAGCTCAACTGTTGAGAGATTTCTGCTCTGAACTCCAGTTTGTATAAATCTTTCGAAAAGAATCAAAACATGTAGTTGTTTGTATCTTACCAAAGAAAGAGCAGCAAGAATAATCCACAGCCAATGTTCCATCTCTACAACAAGGTTTAAATCAACAGGAGAAACTAGCTGATGTTCAACATTCAGTGTGAGAATTGTTCTCTTCACAGCAGCACTTCTTATTGACTGAATGGTTGAACACAGTGCAGAAGTTGTGCAGCGCCTACTTGATAATGTGGCCCTCTAGTGGAGGTAAAAAGTTGAGTCCAACAGTGTGGAAAAAAGGCTTCCAGCAGCTTGTCAGTGTGTCAGCTTGTGTTTTTGTACAGAGACTGTGGCTTTGCTGTCACTGTGGGCCTCACAGCACAGTAGTACACAGCAGAGTCTGTCACTGCAGCAGAGAGAGATGTTCATATTGATTAGGTTTTGATCCACTTTAATTGTTAGTCCAGGAATTGGTTGATTTAATATTGTTTCAGTCCCTGAATGATACATGATGAACTCTGGTGGTTTTCCTGGATATTGTCGATACCAATAAAACTGATTACTGCTTGTTGCTTGTTTGGAGTATCTGTAGGACAGAGTAACAGTGCTGCCTTCTAAACTGTGCTCTTCATTCTTGACTGGAGTGAGTTCTTCACAGCTGACAGCTAAAGGAAGAGATAACTCTGTTATAACATGTTGTAAAAGTCATAATAAGTGAATGACATTGAGAAACGTTGACAGTGATCTTTTTGAAATGCAGAATGTAACATACCTGTTAGAATGTAAAGAAACAGCAGAGAAAAGACACAATACTGCAGTGACAGCATGTTGAATAAAGGTAATGTTGATGGTTTGTGTATTGAACTCTGTTGAATATACAAGTTTCTCTCTCTTCTATAGTTCAGTAACATCTTAGCTCCTCCCTGAGTCTCTCCGTCTCCTCTTAGATCTGTATTTTCACTTCTCTCACTTACACTTCCTCCTGCTTAACAGACTGGGAGAGCAGCATTTTGTACCAGCTGGAGGTGGGACGTTATTTTGTTTTGTTTTGTTTGTTTGTTCAAAGAACTGTGTGACTTTTAAATTTGATGCAACTCGTTAATAATCCCACCCGGGTCACATCTTGGGGAATAAAATAATAAATCTACCTCGCTGGATTTAATTAAAACAAATACATCCCATAAATACATCTGGACTGGAATATTTTGCAATGATGTACGTGATCATTTTGCAATTGCTTGTGTCCAGAACATGAAAATCCCCAAGGTAACACCATGTTTCATTTTTAAAAGACATTTTAAAAGGTTTGAAGTGCATGCTCTCTTGCATGACTTGTACTACAGTGATCTAGCGTGGGAATATTTTCATGACATTTTTCTGTTTCTGTTTAATAAACATTTTCTTATGCAGAAGTGGAGGGTCAGTGCGAGGGACAGTTCTTGGTAGGGCTGCACGATATTGGAAAAAACTGACATTGCGATTTTTTGGGGGTTTGCGATATATTGCGATATATATTGCTATATTAAAAATAGAAGAATTTTCACCAGATGACTTGAATAGCTCTGTTTGGGAAGAATTTGGTTGACTCACCATGACACCATTGTATTCATATAATACAGTTTAATCCAGGCTAAGGGGGTTCATCTGTGAATGATGAAGATTGCTGTATATAAAAGGGATCCAGGAGGCCACGTCTCTGTACATAATAGATAATCCGGGAAAAATGCAATTTGCAAACAGCGACTTTTGAGTTCAAACTTCTCATTAATGAAGTGGATGGTCAGACTGATGTATGGTGCTGTTGTCCGGCTGGACCACAAGTCCGTTGTAACTGCATAATGTACTGCTTGCGACAGCTCATCTTCAACGTGTACCTTCTGTTTATTATACAGCTCTGGGATGGCCAGAGCGAGAGAGAGGCTGTGCGGAGCATGGAGCAGCTTGCTGCTTTTATGAAGCAAAACAAAAGTTTGCGTGTTCTAAAAAAAAGATAAAAATATCGCACGTGTTGCGATGTGACTATCGCGCATGCGCACATCGCGATGGCGATGTTCGAACGATAGATTGTGCAGGCCTAGTCCTTGGTTCTCAGACAGTCTCTCAGAGCTGCTTCGTTTTAAGAAAGAAATCTGGAGCCCAAACTCCTCTGCTGACTGGACGACATGTAGAGCCCTCAGGAACAAGTGTACCTTTCAGCCCCCCCGCGACCCTCACGAGGATGAAGCGGTTAGATGAATGAATGAATGAATATTGTCTCAAGCCTCCAAGGACAAATTCTGGTTGGCTCAGATGAAAGAAAAGACGAGGCTGCCATGGGCAGTCACTTTAATAGATATTTTATTCAGGCTGGGTCGGTGTGTTTGATAGCTGAAATGTAAAGACATCTGTCCCAAGTTCTGCCAATACTGCAGCTGATGGAAATCTAGATCTGTCTGATTTTAAACCTATTTCAGTTTTACAAGTTCGTAAAGCTCTGGGAGACATTGACCACAGAAAATCTGCAGGTCCAAACAGTCTGGATCCTTGTCTCTTAAAGGTGGCGGCAGATATTATTGCCGAGCCCATCTCTCATATTTTTGATTTGAGTCTTCTCTCCAACACCATACCTAAAATTTGGAAAGCTGCCTATGTTCTCCCTTAACTTAAAGGTGGAGACCCCTCAGAGCTGAACAATTACTGTCCGATTTCCAAACTTTCAGTTTTGGCTATGATACTTGAATCTCAGGTAAATTTACAGTTGAAACATTTTTTATTTGATATAAATATTTTAAATGATTTCCAGTCTGGTTTTAGAGCTGAGCTCAGCATCATTACTGCTGCCATGGCTGTGACAAATGATATAATTGGTGCCTTGGACAGAAAACAGCATTGTGCTGCTTGTTCGTGGATCTTTTGAAGGCATTTGATTCAGTGGACGACAGACTGCTCCTGAACAAGCTAAGGAATGCTGGTGTCTGTCCTCAGGCTGTACACTGGTTCCAAAATTATTTCACAGGTCATACTCACTGTTTTTATAAAGAAGGACATAAATATGAATTTCTTCAGATAACTAAAGGTGTCCCCAGGGTTCCATATTGGGGCCTCTTTTGTTCTCTTTTTTTTAATATTTGAGGAAAGACATTCCAGCAAAAATACAATTATATGCAGATGACACTGTCATGTACACACATGCTTCCTCCATAGTGCAGGTGGTGCAGGAGCTTCAGACTGACTGTCAGTCATTACAAACTGCTCTGCTGAGTTTAACATTGATTTTAAATGTTTAGAAAACAAAGTTCATGGTCTTCTCAATAGCTCGCTCACAGCCTCTTGATGATTTTAGCATCTTGTCTTCTGATGGTAAATCCATTGAAAGACTGTTCTCATACTTGGATATATGGACAGATGATAAGCTTTCATTTAATGTACATACTGCTGCTCTAGTTTGGAAGCTTAAAGTGAAGATTGTTTTTATTTTAGAAATAAATCTTATTTTACTTTTAGTGCTGAGAAAAAACTTGTGGAAGATACTTTTCTATCCGTTTATTATTATTATTATCAGACTCAAGGTCCATACTAAAAACACACAACCCTCAATACATTAAAACATATCACTCATTGTGATTGGTTAAGGTAACATATTGTATAGGCATGCAGCCTCCTCCATTTTACACAGCCTTGATTCAGTGTACAGTGCATCTCTACCTTTTATCTCTTTCTTCATGATTTGGTGGGTTGGATGTTCTTGACCACTTGCAGACAACAGCACTGGTATATTTTTATCTAGAAAGCAATATTGGGCAAACTCCCAGCCGACCTCTGCACCCTTCTGTGTGTCAGCTCTGGTAGTTTCCAACTACGCTCCTCCAGCTGGCTGATTTTTAATGAAGCCCATGTTTTAACAGATCTGGGGAACATTTCCTACTCTGCACCACAGACATGGAACAATCTTCAAAAATATCTTAAATTGGAAACATTTATATCCACTGATGAATTTAAGGGCATCATAAAGAAAGTGGTGACTGAGACATGTGCTTGTTTTTTCTTTAGAGGCCACTGTGTTTTAACCTTTTTGGGTTTTTTTTTTTTAATTTAATTTTTGTATTATATGTTGTATTTGTTGCATTTTAAAGTGTTCTGATTGGCTGCTGCCTCGGCCAGGTCTCTCTTGTAAAAGAGATTTTCAATCTCAATTGGACTTCATGATAAAATAAAGGTTACATATCAGGAAAAAAAATAGATTAAAGAAAATTTTAACCTCAAATTTTATACCCAGACCATGAGTGGTATTGTTCACACCAGCACAGAACACAGCATGATTTAAAATCACCTGGTTTACGCATTTTTAGGTGAAAGGTAAAGGATCTCCGTTCTAGACTCAGTCAGTTGTAGAAAGGTCTGGAACATCAGCATTTCACATGTAAGAAATTAGCACCTATAATGACTGGATTTTAATGGAATAATTACATACTGTCAGCAAAAGAGTGTAAGTGAGCCTTTCTACAAAAATACAAGTAAATACAACAGATACAAGATGAGTGGACCCAGGATCAAACCCTGTGGTACACCATGAGAAATCACAGCCTGAGAGAACAACAGAGAAACTTCTTCAGAAGACATTATAGTCCTGGAGTATCTGCAGGACAGAGTAACAGTGCTGCCTTCTAAACTGTGCTCTTCATTCTTGACTGGAGTGAGTTCTTCACAGCTGACACCTAAAGGAAGAGATAACTCTGTTATAACATGTTGTAAAAAGTCATAATAAGTGAATGACATTGAGAAACGTTGACACTGATCTTTTTGAAATGCAGAATGTAACATACCTGTTAGAATGTAAAGAAACAGCAGAGAAAAGACACAATACTGCAGTGACAGCATGTTGAATAAAGGTAATGTTGATGGTTTGTGTATTGAACTCTGTTGAATATACAAGTTTCTCTCTCTTCTATAGTTCAGTAACATCTTAGCTCCTCCCTGAGTCTCTCCGTCTCCTCTTAGATCTGTATTTTCACTTCTCTCACTTACACTTCCTCCTGCTTAACAGACTGGCAGCAGCATTTTTTACCAGCTGGAGGTGGGAAGGAAATGGAATATCAAATCACAGATTGTCAACAAAACAATGGAAACCAATATTGTATTTAAAGTAATTTGCTCTACAGGCACCTGTCATAAAAATGAGAGGACCTAGGATTGAACCTGTGGTACACCTCAGTAAAATCACAGCCTGAGAGACTCCAGTCACAAACACAGTGTTCGTTAGTAGACATACTTCTCTACATGGGTGAACATAATTTTACCAGCTGGACATTTTTAAATACTAGACCAACAATGATGTGTTTATTCATTTGAAAAATCAGTGAGGAACACAGTCAGCATACAGAGAAACATGTTATGTGTCAATAAAATCAATTAGTGATCCATATTTTAATCTTATTTGTCCAAACTGTCAGGTTGTGTGAACCAGTTTGAGCTTAAAGGATCAGTGTTGGAGCCTCTCTGTTAGCATGTCTGAGGATTTTCTCTGTGAAACTCTCATTAATTTAAACTTCTCATTATCATAAAAGACACAAACACATATTTGATGCAGTAGATTCAGTCTTCTGTGTTTCGTGGCTTTGTTGTAAGTAGTAAGACTGTTGTAACTGACTTGTTGTAAGACTGTAGACTTTATTTGGACCTGCTGTTAAAGTCTCACAGTGTGTGACTCCCTCTAGTGGATGTTGTGGAGTATTGTGTTGTCTTTGCTCATCATGTTTTTGTACAGAGTTTTGGTGTTTCCTGTCACTGTGGGCTGCAGAGCACAGTAGTACACAGCAGAGTCAGACAGCTGAAGCTTCTGGATCTTCAGAGGAACTGATGTCTTGTTGAGTGTTGCATCAAATCTGTCTTTCTGGAACTCTGGAGCATTATCTCCTGTGTTTGAGAAACGCTTCAGCATGTACTTTGGGTGATCTTTAGCTTCTTGTTTGTACCAGTATAAATATGGACCTAGGTTACTGGTCTCATATGTACAGTCAAGTGTAACTGTGTGTCCTTGAGTAGCGATGACATCTCCTGTTGGCTGGATCACTCTGTCTTCTCCTTTACACTCTGGGGAAGAAGAGAACATGCAGAGGAAGAGATGAATCAATAACGATGATTGATTAAAGGAGAACAATCAGTAGGTGTAAAGAGTTACCTAGACAGAGAGTCAGAATCAGATGTTTCTCAGCCAGTGTTTCATGTCTGCAGTGAGAGGGGAGGAGACAGAGGAAGAACATTGATACTCTGATGGATCTGGGCCTTCACATCATTGGTCCTTCATCTCATCATCTGCTGAGGAACTCTCAACATTGACATGACATTTAGCATGATGACATCATTGTCCTGACTCTCAGTGATTGTATTGGAGATGAAACAGATGTCTGTTAACTCCATCTTATCAACAATGATAGAAACACAAACTGTAGAGAAAAAGCACTTCCTTCTCAAGAGCTTCTGTCTAAAGAGAGTTAAGAATCACACAAACACTGAACTGCATTACATCTTTTAATCAAGATGGAAACAATATAATGAGAGTTTAAACTCTGATGTCCTGCTCCAGTGATTTCTAGCAAACATTACAACAGATCCCTTAAAGGCATTCATTCTTCCTGCTTTAACCTACCTTTGAATGTGGTCAGAAAAATAGGAACAGTTCCACAGTGATGCAGTGCCAGCATCTTACACACAGTATCTGTGTTGTGTCTGCTTTAGATATTGATAGTGGGAGTCTTTTTCTCTTCTGCTCTTCTTTGACAGTGTTGCTCCTCCTCAACCTATTCCTCCTCTCATATCACTGTATGTTATGAACACCAAAACCACACCTCAATATATTTTACAGTTTCATTTAAAGAGCTGAACCTCTGTTATCCTGCTGGCTTTTCTTTTTACAGGGTCTTTTTTCAGCAGTTATTTCTGTATTTATTTTCTGTTAGTTGTCATGGTGTCTTGAGTTTGCTCCAAAATACAGTTGGTTTGTCCCTGATGTGGATTTGCTGCTCATGTGAATCCTCCCACAGTGTTTCATTAGCAGCTGTAACCACAGTGACTGTGATCAAACAGGAATCATCAGAATCCATGTGATATGAAGCTGTGGTTTGAATACCACTTCCCTCCTCTTTGAAGAGTAGTCAGATATCTGTGTTCAGGTTTTTGTACAGCCTCTTCTACACTTTGTATCACTGTGTTTCTAGAGCACAGTAGTAGAGAGCTGTGTCTGCCAGGGTTAGATCCTTTATGGTCAGTTCAGTTGAGTCTGCTGATGTTTTGGATTCATATTTTTTTTTATCAGGAATATGTTCTCCTCCTTGTGCTCCTTTCCAGAGTATGAACTGAGGTGCCTGAAGGTCAGAATGATGTCTGTACCAGTAAAGCCAAATATTGGTGTAAGTTGTCTCATATCGACATGTGAGTGTGACAGATTGTCCTTCTCTTTGAGTGACTTCATCTTGTACAGGAGAGATTTTGTCTCCAGCTATTAGTCCTGGAAAAAGTAGAGAAAATGAAGCCATTAGACTAACATTGTTGATGAGGCTGAGAGGAGAAGACAGTGGAAAATGTCAAGTGTACAGTGTTACTCTGTGGACAGAAACAGCTCAACTGTTGAGAGATTTCTGCTCTGAACTCCAGTTTGTATAAATCTTTCGAAAAGAATCAAAACATGTAGTTGTTTGTATCTTACCAAAGAAAAGAGCAGCAAGAATAATCCACAGCCAATGTTCCATCTCTACAACAAGGTTTAAATCAACAGGAGAAACTAGCTGATGTTCAACATTCAGTGTGAGAATTGTTCTCTTCACAGCAGCACTTCTTATTGACTGAATGGTTGAACACAGTGCAGAAGTAGTGCAGCGCCTACTTGATAATGTGGCCCTCTAGTGGAGGTAAAAAGTTGAGTCCAACAGTGTGGAAAAAAGGCTTCCAGCAGCTTGTCAGTGTGTCAGCTTGTGTTTTTGTACAGAGACTGTGGCTTTGCTGTCACTGTGGGCCTCACAGCACAGTAGTACACAGCAGAGTCTGTCACTGCAGCAGAGGAGATGTTCATATTGATTAGGTTTTGATCAACCTTAATTGTTAGTCCAGGAATTGGTTGATTTAATATTGCTTCAGTTCCTGAATGATACATGATGAACTCTGGTGGTTTTCCTGGATATTGTCGATACCAGTAGAAATAATCACCACCAGCTGCTTGTTTGGAGTATCTGTAGGACAGAGTAACAGTGCTGCCTTCCAAACTGTGCTCTTCATTCTTGACTGGAGTGAGTTCTTCACAGCTGACACCTAAAGGAAGAGATAACTCTGTGATGATCTGTAGGTTTTTGTCATATAAGGTCATTTAATGTTAATAGTCTGACCTACCTCTTATTGTGAGCAGACAGAAAGTCACAAACAGACTGAAGTTCACTGACAGCATCTTAAAGATCAAGAGAATCTGTCTCTTTTTGTAGAAACACCAGTGTGAAGGTTTGTGTCTTTTCTGTCCTTGAGTCACAGTTTTCCTCCTCCTTAATCCCTCCCTCCTTCCTCTCACAAATACTGTTTGTCACTGCCATGGTGGTGTTCTTCACAACATGACATCATCTCCATCAGGTAAGAGGTAGCTGGTAAGGTAACACTGACCGACACTTGACAGCACCTGCAACCGTCCTGAATTCTTTTCTCGTCAAACTACACAAACCACACAAGGCAGCTGGCAGTTGAAATTCACCTCTTGGCGTATCCCTCTTTACACACACCACACGTATGAATTAAAGTAGGGCGGCAGTGCAGGGTTAGCCACAGTACAACGTCCCTGGAGCAGTTTGGGGGTTCGATGCCTTGTTCAAGGGCACCTCAGCAGTGCCCAGGAGGTAAACTGGCATCTCTTCAGCTGCCAGTTCGTACCCCATACTTGGTCCTTTACAGAGTCCTTTACAAAAATCAATCACCTACAAAGTTGATTTTCAGCTTCAAAGAAGAAGATTGTTTCTATCTCTGAAATGATCTCCTCTATAGTTTCACTGATGATCATTTCTTGGTCATTTGTTATTTTAATTTATTTGATTATTTCATGGGTCATATGTGTGTCACAAATACCAGGTTGACATCATGTCTTTTTAACTGAATGAACATTTTAATTATTCACTCCTGTCTAATCAGTGTCTGATAAATGTTGTCAACTGAAGTAATAACAAGTTTCATTCCTAAATGAGATGGCACGCTTTTCAAAAACAGACACATTTTTCAGTGAAAACACAGTTTGTTCAACAAACATTAATCCATGTTAATGACGCCTCAAATATCTGGACTTCCACAAAATGGTCTCATCTATTATGCTTTTTTTTTTTTTTAAAAAGTTTCTGCTTCATATTTTAGCAATATTTTGCAGTTGTAACATTTAACAATAATAATAATAATAATGATAATGATAATAATAATAATGCATTTTATTTCTCGGCACCTTTCACATTACTCAAGGACACCTCACAACACACAGTTAGAAAAAATAAGCAGCAGTGTATCTATAGATCACAAATCCAATCAAAACCGTAATATACAATAAAAATTAATAAAATGACTAAAATCATCATCAGTGCAAGTCTCAATATGTGTGTCACCATAAATGAGATAAACATGTGTCTTTTCAGACGGGATGTGAAAGTGGAAAGGGAGTCAATAATGTTGTGTTGGAGACAGTTCCAGAGGCAGGGACCCATGGTAGTCCAGCGGGCAGATGGTGATGTGAGTTCGATTGCAGAAGAGGATCAAAGAGTTCGGGAGGGTGTGTAGATATAAAACTGTTCAGACAGGTAGGAAGGGACGTGGTTATGAAGGGCCTTAAAGGTCAGAAGCAGAATCTTGAAATTGATGTGATATTTAACAGGAAGCCAGTGAAGCTGTTGGAGAACATTACTGATAGATTATATTATTGATGTGGACCTCAAAAAGACAATGTAGTTTCCAGGATGACACCCAGACTCTTAACCTGAGAGGACAGAAGGCTTTGCACTTGTCAATGCTCAGAGACAAACTGTGGTTTAGCCAAAGTAGATTTAGTACCCACAAGCAGAACCTCAGTTTTATTACCGTTAAGTTTGAGGGAAAGCCAAGACTTACTCTCTAATATGCAGTCAGAAAGGGATTTGGGTTGGAGAGTGGTAGTAGACCTAATGGATAGATAGAGCTGGGTGTCATCGACATAACAGTGAAATGAATACCAGATTTTCTGAAGATATGGCCCAGAGGTAGGAGGCAGATACTAAATGAAAGAGGACCTAGGACAGAGCCCTGAGGAGCACCACTAGTGACTGGAAAAGAGCTGGATCTTAAAGTTCTGATTTAAACAGAGTGAGTGTGGCCATAAAGATATGATTTAAACCAGTTGAGGGCATTGCTGATCATACCAATGGTAGCTAGTCTCTCTAGAAGGATGATAAATGAGATGGTTTCAAAGGCTTTAAAAGCCCAGAGTCAGCTGCCATTAAGAGATCATTAGTGATTTTTACCAGAGCTGTGTCAGGACTGTGACAGGAGCGAAACCAGACTGAAATTGTTCACATTGTTGTGACTAAGGTGAGTGAGGACCTGAGCTGCAACTGATATTTGAACTGTTTTCAGGAGGAACAGTAAATTAGAAATTGGTAGAACATTGTTCAAATTGTTAGGATCTGCACCAGGTTTCTTTAGTATTGGACTTATAGAGCAGGTGATTGAGCAAAGCAGTTGATATTTAGGGAATAAAACAGCAGTGAAGAGAGATGACACCTTTGGTCTCTGCCTCTCAGATCTAACCTGACAACTTTTCTCATCTGTTGTTTGATTCTCTCTTAAAGTTATGTAGTATTCGGCTCCCTCTAGTGGACGCTGTGGAGTATTGTGTTGTCTTTGTTCAGAAGGATTTTGTACAGAGTTGAGTTGTTTCCTGTCACTGTGGGCTGCAGAGCACAGTAGTACACAGCAGAGTCTGTCACTTTAGCTGAGTTGATCTCCAGATCAACACGTTTCTCTGTTTTGTCAATGTGAGCTGAGAAATCAGAATCAGTTGGATAAATCGATCCTCCCTCTGTGATGGAGAGCAGGAACTCTGGTCTGGATCTCTGGTGCTGTCGGTACCACTGGATATTGTTGATAGCACCCTCATATTTACAGGTCAGGTTGATGTTTGTGTCCTCTGCAACATGTTCTTCAGTTGTTTGTGGCTTTATGCTGTTCATGGAACCCAGGGCTGCAAAATGAGTATTATTCATGTCAGTTAGTCTGCAAGAGATTCTGACATCAGGAGACTTGTGAGATCAAACATGAGCAAATGTCTGTTTCTGTGGTAGAAATTGTTGCCTTACACAGATAAACCTGTAGTTGTGAGATATGTGGTTAATACAGCAGGTGAATGAGACTTTGATCTCTGTTGTCACACTCACCTATAAAGTGAAAGAAAAGTAAAAAGAGGTAAAGCAACATGTCTTTGGAGTTGTTAAAGCCAAACAGACAGCAGATGATCAATGTTCTTCACTGCAGTAGAATGAACAAACTAAAGAGCCTCTCTGCTGCACAGCCCTTCTCCTCAACATCAACCTCATTGTGCTTTTAGTTCCTCCAACATTTCTGCTCTGGAGACACAAACAGTCTCATTGGTTGATTCAAACACCAGTGGGCGGGGCCAGAGATAAACCTTTTGTTGCTTTTGATCCATCAAACTTCAAGCCATAGAAATTATTTTGCATCTCTAACGTCTGTGCTTCTGGGGAAAAAAGTTAACTCTCTGAGACCCCAGCTTTGGTTTTTATGCATTTTAATTTCTTCTAGCTGTTTGGGATCAGCAGGACCTGATACATCTAAAAACTAAACATTGTCTTTAAACAGGAAGTAGCTTTTTAATAGTGATGTCCTCATATGAGGCCAATGGGTTCATTTTTAATGGTGTGTAATAAAGTATATGTTACAACCCAGTATGTGTCTAGGAGTAAGGGAAGCAACATAAAACCAAACAATGACGTGAATAAGGCAAGCTGCCGTTTATTCATACACAAAATAATCAATACAAGCTACGCTTTTGTAAGAAGCGGCACACAAAAAGAAAACGCGCTCGCAGGCTCTGCAACACAACCCGAAAATTGGGCTTCACGGAAGGAGCCTCAGCGGTGAATTACATTTAAGTATAACAAAGTCAGGGAAGGGCAGCAGGTGACGGCAAACCATAAAACAATTAAAACAAAACTCTGACCTGTCACCAACAAAATAAACACCCCAACTAACTAACGGAGGTGGAAGACCACCCAGAATAACAAAACTAAAACACAGGCTATCTGCTCTACCACTTACCTGTCAAACAAAACAACACTCAAACCGACACCCATAAAGCTAATGTACCATACATCAAACAATCTATGTGTGTGTGTGTGCAAAGAATATGTGGCTACGCTTCAAAGCTAAATCCTAAAGCCCACAGATTCCCAAATACAACAACGAACAGATTACAGCAGCTGAAAACACAAACAGTGAGGCGGACTGCTCAGGTTAAATCACAGCCGCCATTGCTCTTGACTCCGCACAGCTTTTAAAGGTTCAGACGAGGGGCCGGTGAAACGGTGACTGGCCGGAACCGATGACGACAGCGAGGGGGCCGACCAGCAAGCGGGGGAGCACTGAATAGCAGCAGAGGAGAGCAGGCTGGAGGCGTGGTCCGCCGGGGATTCCCTCCAGAAGAGCAGACAATTAGACACACACATAAATGATTAACAAGTGCTGGCCGAATAATTCCCATAATGACATGCACAGCACATTAAACACAGAAAATAAATGTACTAAGGTCCGGAGACCGTAACAGTATAAAACACTTCATTTCAACATTGTTGTGCGAAAACAAAAGTACAAACAATGCAGCATTTGTTCAGTGTTGTGTAACTCTGTGGGTTAGGGGTCACTGTTCAAGTCTAAACTGTTCAACACTGTTTATTTCAACCACCTGAACTTGGCTGTGCAAAACTAAATTATAAATAAAAGCTATATATCTGTAAAAGCCACGTGATTTGTTCATTTCATAACTCTGGGTGGATTTTCCTTGCTCCATATTCCCAGCTAGGAATATTCTTTTGTTTGTAGGAACAGTCTGTCACACCTGATTGGCCTGTGTAAAAATGTTGTGATAATACAGTAGTAAAGTCTCAGTGTCCTCAAACGAGTATTTCTTAATTAGCAGCAGTTCAGTTTGTTACTTTTGTCACAATTGGTCCAAGTTGTATGCAATATCAAACTACAAACATTATTAAGCTTAAACAAGTTTCATCCATATAATGTGATCAGGTTTTGTACCTTGGTGGCCATCTTGTTTTTACATGGATTAGTGTGTTGAGGTCTCACGACCACTAGAACGAGGACAACAGGGTTAAATTCAGCAGAATTAGCTATAAGGTGCAGGAAACCCCAAAATAAATGTCCTCATATGAGGACACAGGGTTGTAGGAGGGTAAATGTGTGTTGTGTCTGATTTTACCTGAGGTTAACTAATTACGTCTCTGTAAGGTCATTAATTATTGCATTTGAATAATACCTGGGAAACAAAGTGAACTTACACAGAAGCACATTGTGTGTCAGTAAAAGTCACTGGGGATCATTATCTTGTAATGTGTCCTCTGGATCAAACTGTCAGATTGAACCAGTTTGACTTTGAAGGATCAAACAGCAGTGAAGAGAAAGGACATCTTTGGTGGATGCCTCTGATGTTGGTTGAGTTGTTTGAGCGTTTGTTGTGTTAAAGTCTAACAGTGTGTGACTCCCTCTAGTGGATGTTGTGGAGTATTGTGTTGTCTTTGCTCATCATGTTTTTGTACAGAGTTTTGGTGTTTCCTGTCACTGTGGGCTTCACAGCACAGTAGTACACAGCAGAGTCTGTCACTGCAGCAGAGGAGATCTGCAGGTCCACACGACGTTTTTCTTCAGTCAGTTCAGTAAAGAACCTTGTGTCTGATTTCAGAGATTCTGCTGGTCTTGTAATGTTCATCCCTGAGATGTACATGATGAACTCTGGTGGTTTTCCTGGATATTGTCGATACCAAAAGAAATAATCATCCCCAGTTGCTTGTCTGGAGTATCTGCAGGACAGAGTAACAGTGCTGCCTTCTAAACTGTGCTCTTCATTCTTGACTGGAGTGAGTTCTTCACAGCTGACACCTAAAGGAAGAGATAACTCTGTTATAACATGTTGTAAAAGTCATAATAAGTGAATGACATTGAGAAACGTTGACACTGATCTTTTTGAAATGCAGAATGTAACATACCTGTTAGAATGTAAAGAAACAGCAGAGAAAAGACACAATACTGCAGTGACAGCATGTTGAATAAAGGTAATGTTGATGGTTTGTGTATTGAACTCTGTTGAATATACAAGTTTCTCTCTCTTCTATAGTTCAGTAACATCTTAGCTCCTCCCTGAGTCTCTCCGTCTCCTCTTAGATCTGTATTTTCACTTCTCTCACTTACACTTCCTCCTGCTTAACAGACTGGCAGCAGCATTTTGTACCAGCTGGAGTTGGGAAGTCTTTTTTCTTCTTCTGCTGATTCTTTTACGAAATAGTTTTAGCAGAGCTAGAAAATCAGCACTTCACATGTAACAAACCAGCTCCCACAGTTATTGTAATTTAATGAAATGTATAATTATATATTGTCAGCAAAACAGTGGAAATGTATCTTGAGTTCAGAAATAATTTGACCTAAAGACAACAGGTAAATATAAAATGAGAGCATGGGTGTAGCGGACGCAGGGTACGCGTGTTTTTCCGAGCCTTCTTGAAAGGCTCCATGAGTCGATGGTGCCAGGCGGCATACACATGCTGTCTGTTGTGATCTGAATCAATCACGTGTGCTGCTGTGTGTTGATTATGTTCAGCAAAGCAGTCAGCAAGAAGCAAAAAACCTTGCACAGTTTCTTCCAAACAAAGCGTGTAAGCTGAGTAATGCTGTTGCATGTAGATAATGTTAGTTAAATGATGACTAATTAATAGATGCCAATATATCAAGTTAAGCTAGGTAACAAGAATACTCATGTTATTGTTATCTATGTTAAATCACTTGCTAGCTAGTTTCATGCGAGAAATAAACCCACTCCTCCTTAATAAGAACTTGTGCTCACTATTGCTTTGCACATATTTTTTTTAATCTTAATTGCCTCAATATAAAGAGCAGGGTCAGGGAGGAGACAGTGGACCAGAGGCCAGCAAGGATGATCATGCAGGGTCCTCACAAGTGAGGAGAGATTATAACTGGCTGAGAGAAAACATCTAGAGCATAAAAGTGACTTTGAGGTTAATTTCTACAGCTATGTCTCCACTACTATTCTTAATTCTATTTATAAATTTTGCTTTGCACATTTATTATCTATATTATTGCAATAGATAGAAGAGGGACAGGGAGAAACCAGGCAGGTATCAGGACAGGGACCTGACAGCAGCACCAATTATCAGCACAAGGCTTCACAGGTAAGAGAAATTATAACTGGCTAAGGAAATGTCTATAGGATAAGAGCGACTCTGAGATTAATTTTCACAGCTATTTCAGAACTACAATTATTTATACTCTAAAATGTGTATTGCAATAGGTAGCACAGGCAGAAGGCTTAAAAATATTTGATTAATTTTGCACATCTGTGCTGTCATATTTGACTAAAATGTAAAATACATCTTGATGTTGATATGTTTAGTGTTGTGTCACTTTCTGTCGTCATGCCATTACATTAAATGATGTGGCTTATTACCTGTTACCTTGTCACTTCCATTCCATTTTCTGTGCTGATAACTTGCTAACAGAAATGGTGTTTTACTGAACTTTTCGTGTTCACTGTTGTCATTTGGCACTTAGTTATCTGGCTACTTACCCTGTAGATGCTCGAGGATCATTCTGTGTCAACTCATCTAAAAATTTAGACTTTGATAGTATATAATTTTAGCCGCTAAGGAGAGATGCAACTGAATGCGAGAGGATGATAAATCACTCAATAGACTTTTGAACAATCTGTCCCCCTCACTTCTGAAATGATGGCTACGCCCTTGAATGAGAGGACCTAGGATTGAACCCTGTGGTACACCACAAGAAATCACAGCCTGACAGAACAACAGAGAAACTTCTTTTATAAAGATCAGGAAAAAACAAAAAACAAAAAAAAAAAAAACAGTTTATGGAGTTACTTGATTCATCTGTTTGATGAGTCAGTAATGGAGTTAAATATAACAGTAAATATAGTGACTCACTATTTCACATGATGTTTATATGTTTGAAATATGGAATATACTACTCAAATATGTTGGTTTTATTTTTGAAATGGTTTGAGATTTAGGAATTAGTGAATATGTCCAAGAGTCACTGACAGAAATAACTGACATCGAAAGTGACACTTATTTTTTATTATATTTAAGAGGATTTGCTTTCAAACTGAATTATGATGAAGTATTCCTCATATAAACAATATCTCATAACACCACATTATCATCACAACCAGTCTATGGAGGGACTTTATTCAATGTGTCATCTTTCTACAGTGGCGTTACATATAATACAGTGATAATAAAAATTAATATTATTAATAAAACTTCATTTTAATGTTAATTCATTCATTAATTTTCTGTAACTGCTTATCCTGTTAGGGGTTGTGGGGGGCTGGAGCCTTTCCCAGTTGAAATTCACAGCAATTAAACTGCATGTCTTTGGACTGTGGGAGGAGGCTGCAGCACCCAGAGGAAACCCACGCTGACATGAGAAGAACATGCAAACTCTGCACAGAAGGGCTCCCCCACCCTGGATTCAAACCAGGAACCCTCTTTCTGTGAGGTCACAGTGCTAGCCACTGCACCACCGTGCCCTTGCATAACATAGTTGCATCGTGCATGAACAAAATAATGTGACCAAAGTGCACATGAGGAAACCAACCCTCTCTCCTGACAAGAACGTGGATATTGGAGGATTGTGCAAAACCCTGGATTTCCATCAAATGCCTGCGTTTATAAAAATGACTGCTATCTACGATATGGGCACATACATGGTGTGAATAAGGTCAGGGAAAGATCACAGGTATGGCAAATATACTCACATTAAGGTACAGTTATGGTAGGACACTTCAAGGGTTAGAGAAAGATGGTTCAACCTGATCTCATCTCTACTAGTCATACTTTGATGCTTGGGGCAGCTGTTTGCATCGTATCTTGGTGTAGAAGGGGTCGTGGTCAGGTTTAGGCAACAAAACTCCTTGGTGATGTGAACTCACTATCTCAAGAAGGACTTGCAGGACTGTCTTCAGATTTGGCACAAACATACATTTTGAGTGGAGAGTGAACTGATTGGATCTTAGTGGTCAACGGTTAAAGGTCAGCTTTACTGTGACATCATAATATTCTGCGAAAACACTTTTCTTTCCATTATTCAGAGTCATAACTCCTTGAAACTGTGCTGACTGTAGAGATCTTCTGTGCTTGAGGGTCTAAGACTTGTGTGCAGCATTCAAGTTTTATAATATGTTGCTTCTTTGCAGCAACATCCATCACGTATCTGAAGCAGTGTCATCTGTCATGGCTACACATGAGTCTGGACAGACACTGATGTAAACTATAACTGCAACTTGACTGGTTTGCAGAGGAATACAATCAGGAGGCAGTAATTCTAGTGTTCATTGTACAGACAATAAACTTCAACTGGGATCAAACTTTTCATCCTCGTTTTATCTTTGGATTGAAAATGACAGATTAGACTGCTTTAAAGGAGACATTTGGAACAGAATGCCTGAACATTCACAGTTTGTTTCTCAGTCTGTTTGATCAGCAGTTATTTCTGTATTTATTTTCTGTTAGTTGTCATGGTGTCTTGAGTTTGCTCCAAAATACAGTTGGTTTGTCCCTGATGTGGATTTGCTGCTCATGTGAATCCTCCCACAGTGTTTGATTAGCAGCTGTAACCACAGTGACTGTGATCAAACAGGAATCATCAGAATCCATGTGATATGAAGCTGTGGTTTGAATACCACTTCCCTCCTCTTTGAAGAGTAGTCAGATATCTGTGTTCAGGTTTTTGTACAGCCTCTTCTACACTTTGTATCACTGTGTTTCTAGAGCACAGTAGTAGAGAGCTGTGTCTGCCAGGGTTAGATCCTTTATGGTCAGTTCAGTTGAGTCTGAGGATGTTTTGGATCCATATTTTTTTTTATTAGGAATATGTTCATCTTTATTCCCTTTTGCTCCTTTCCAGAGTATAAACTGAGGTGCCTGAATGTCAGAATGATGTCTGTACCAGTCGAGTGTCAGATCAGTTGATGTTGTCTCATATCGACATGTGAGTGTGACAGATTGTCCTTCTCTTTGAGTGACTTCATCTTGTACAGGAGAGATTTTGTCTCCAGCTATTAGTCCTGGAAAAAGTAGAGAAAATGAAGCCATTAGACTAACATTGTTGATGAGGCTGAGAGGAGAAGACAGTGGAAAATGTCAAGTGTACAGTGTTACTCTGTGGACAGAAACAGCTCAACTGTTGAGAGATTTCTGCTCTGAACTCCAGTTTGTATAAATCTTTCGAAAAGAATCAAAACATGTAGTTGTTTGTATCTTACCAAAGAAAAGAGCAGCAAGAATAATCCACAGCCAATGTTCCATCTCTACAACAAGGTTTAAATCAACAGGAGAAACTAGCTGATGTTCAACATTCAGTGTGAGAATTGTTCTCTTCACAGCAGCACTTCTTATTGACTGAATGGTTGAACACAGTGCAGAAGTAGTGCAGCGCCTACTTGATAATGTGGCCCTCTAGTGGAGGTAAGAAGTTGAGTCCAACAGTGTGGAAAAAAGGCTTCCAGCAGCTTGTCAGTGTGTCAGCTTGTGTTTTTGTACAGAGACTGTGGCTTTGCTGTCACTGTGGGCCTCACAGCACAGTAGTACACAGCAGAGTCTGTCACTGCAGCAGAGGAGATGTTCATATTGATTAGGTTTTGATCCACTTTAATTGTTAGTCCAGGAATTGGTTGATTTAATATTGCTTCAGTTCCTAAATGGGAGATGAGGAACTCTGGTGGTTTTCCTGGATATTGTCGATACCAGAAGAAATAATCATCCCCAGCTGCTTGTTTGGAGTATCTGTAGGACAGAGTAACAGTGCTGCCTTCTAAACTGTGCTCTTCATTCTTGACTGGAGTGAGTTCTTCACAGCTGACACCTAAAGGAAGAGATAACTCTGTGATGATCTGTAGGTTTTTGTCATATAAGGTCATTTAATGTTAATAGTCTGACCTACCTCTTATTGTGAGCAGAAAGAAAGTCACAAACAGACTGAAGTTCACTGACAGCATCTTAAAGATCAAGAGAATCTGTCTCTTTTTGTAGAAACACCAGTGTGAAGGTTTGTGTCTTTTCTGTCCTTGAGTCACAGTTTTCCTCCTCCCTTAATCCCTCCCTCCTTCCTCTCACAAATACTGTGTTTGTCACTGCCATGGTGGCGTTCTTCACAACATGACATCATCTCCATCAGGTAAGAGGTAGCTGGTAAGGTAACACTGACCGACACTTGACAGCACCTGCAACCGTCCTGAATTCTTTTCTCGTCAAACTACACAAACCACACAAGGCAGCTGGCAGTTGAAATTCACCTCTTGGCGTATCCCTCTTTACACACACCACACGTATGAATTAAAGTAGGGCGGCAGTAGTTGTGTGTCACAAATACTAGCTTGACATCATATATTTTTAACTGAATAAACATTTTAATTATTCACTCCTCAAAAGGAAAATTTGCCAACTTTTATGTCTAATCAGTGTCTGATAAATGTTGTTAATTGAAGTAATAAGTTTCATTCCTAAATGAGATGGCACGCTTTTCAAAAACAGACACATTTTTCAGTGAAAACACAGTTTGTTCAACAAACATTAATCCATGTTCATGACACCTCAAATATCTGGACTTCCACAAAATGGTCTCATCTATTATTCTTTTTTTTTAAAAAACAAGTTAAAAAACAAGACACTGTCACAATAGTCCAGCCTGCTGAAAATGAAAGCATGAACCAGTTTTTCTGTATCTGGTTTAGACAGAAATTCTTTTATTCTTGCCATGTTTTTAAGGTGGTAGTAGGCTGATTTAGTAATTGTCTTAATGTGACTGACTATTGAAATTTAGGTCTGAGTCCAGAACGACACCAAGATTTCTGGCTTGATTTGTAGGTTTTAGTGTCAAGGCGTCAAGGTGAGCACTGACTGTTGATCTTTTTTCTTTGGGGCCAAAAACAACTATTTCAGTTTTGTCTGTGTCTAGTTGTAGAAAATTCTGGCACATCCACATATTGATTTCGTCAATGCACTTATTTAGCAGATGTAGGGGACTGTAGTCATCTGGTGACACTGTTATGTAAAGTTGTGTGTCATCTGCATAGGTATGGTAGGAGATGTTATGATATTCCATAATCTGAGCAAGAGGAAGCATATAGATGTTGAACAGAAGAGGCCCAAGAATGGACCCTTGAGGAACTCCACATGTAATTTTTGTTCGCACAGATTCATAATTGCCAAGTGACACAAAGAAATCCCTGTCTTGTAAATAAGATTTAAACCAATTCAGCACAGTGCCAGAAAGTCCCACAAACTTTTCTTGTCTGTCGAGCAGTATCTTATGGTCAACTGTGTCGAATGCAGCACTGAGGTCCAGTAATACCAGAACCGAAATCTTTGATGCATCACTGCTCAGATGAATGTCATTTAAAACTTTTACAAGTGCAGTGTCAGTGCTGTGATGTGCTCGAAATCCAGACTGAAAGGCATCAAAGGAATTGTTTTGCTCCAAGAAGGTGTTAAGTTGCTGAAAAACAACCTTTTCAATGATCTTTCCTAAAAATGGCAGGTTTGATATGGGCCTGTAGTTATTCATTACTGAGGCATCCAGATTAGGCTTTTTTAAGAGAGGTTTAATGACTGCAGTCTTCAGGGCTGTTGGGAAAAGGCCTGACTGAAGAGAACAATTGACTATCTGTAGTTTACCTGATGCTATGCAGTTAAAAACATCTTTAAAAAAGCTTGTAGGCAGAGTGTCAAGGCAGCAGGTAGTGGACCTAAGGTTTCTAACTATGTCTGTCAAAGAAGCGTAATTTAATGGGTGAAAAAGTGTCAAATTAACTGGAGTAGTCTTATGAGGCACAGGTGAAATAGCCACTGTGTTGGAGTTACAGACTGTCTGTCTTATCTTTCAAACCTTGTCTGTGAAAAAAGAAGCAAAGTCATTGCATGCCTTGGTGGATAGTAGTTCACTAGACCTACAGAGCAGAATTTGAGCTCTGTTAGATGTCATAGGATTTACTGTCATACCTCATTATTATTTTGCTTTGTGTTGTATGAAACTTTCCTTCATTCTGTGTTTCATCTTCAGTGCTTCATTTCCTGTTGTTTATTGACTGTATCATCACAAACTGTTGAAGTTTATCAGTGTGTGACTCCCTCTAGTGGATGTTGTGGAGTATTGTGTTGTCTTTGCTCATCATGTTTTTGTACAGAGTTTTGGTGTTTCCTGTCACTGTGGGCTGCAGAGCACAGTAGTACACAGCAGAGTCTGTCACTGCAGCAGAGGAGATGTTCATATTGATTTGTTTGCCCTCCACTTTAATCGTCAGTCTGGAGATTTGTTTATTTCCTTCTGTTCCTGTGTGTGAGTGTGAGATGATGAACTCTGGTGGTTTTCCTGGATATTGTCGATACCAGAAGAAATAATCATTCGATGACAGTTTGGAGTATCTGTAGGACAGAGTAACAGTGCTGCCTTCTAAACTGTGCTCTTCATTCTTGACTGGAGTGAGTTCTTCACAGCTGACACCTAAAGGAAGAGATAACTCTGTTATAACATGTTGTAAAAGTCATAATAAGTGAATGACATTGAGAAACGTTGACACTGATCTTTTTGAAATGCAGAATGTAACATACCTGTTAGAATGTAAAGAAACAGCAGAGAAAAGACACAATACTGCAGTGACAGCATGTTGAATAAAGGTAATGTTGATGGTTTGTGTATTGAACTCTGTTGAATATACAAGTTTCTCTCTCTTCTATAGTTCAGTAACATCTTAGCTCCTCCCTGAGTCTCTCCGTCTCCTCTTAGATCTGTATTTTCACTTCTCTCACTTACACTTCCTCCTGCTTAACAGACTGGGAGCAGCATTTTGTACCAGCTAGACTTTTCTTTTCATCTGGTTCTTCCTTTATCACCTAATCTTACAAAGATCTGGAACACCAGCACTTCACATGTAATAAACAAGTTACCATAGTTACTGGATGTTAATGAATTATAATCACATATTGTCAGCCAAACAATTGAAATGAATGTTTTGTTTCAACATCATTTTCTCCAAAAGCAACAGGTAATTATAAAATGAGAGGACCCAGGATTGAACCCTGTGGTACACCACAAGAAGTCACAGACCTTCAGCCACAGTTATGACCAATGGACTAACATCTCAACTTTTCACACTGCATGAGGAGACAAGGCAAGGATGCCCACTCTCTCCCTATTTATTCACCATTTTCATTGAACCTCTAGCTGCTGCCATCCGTCAAAACACTAGTATCACAGGTACGTAACGTACACCACAAAATTAGTCTCTATGCCGATGACATTTTACTTTTTTTACAAAACCCCCACTCATCCTTACCAAAAACAATTAAACTCATAGAAACATTCTCTTGCATCTCTGACTACTCCATAAACTGGCTTAAATCTTCGATCGTCCCATTGCACAGTAACAGCTGGGATGTGGCAGCCTACACTCCACCTATTCCCTTATGCACAAGTCACATTACATATTTGGGTATTAACATTTCCCCCATGCTGTCAGAACTGTTTAGCATCAACTACACCCCAATTCTTAAAACAATAACCAACAACCTTCTCTGTTGGATGAACCTGCCACTCTCCATGATGGGTAGAATAGCAACAGTTAAAATGACAATACTCCCAAAAATCAATTATCTTTTTACTATGATTCCAACCCAACCCACCCTTTCCTGGTTCAAATCATTAGACTCAATCACAACAAAATTTTACTGGAAAAACAAAACACCAAGAATTAAACTAACAACCTTACAAAAACCTCTCCTCTCTTCCCCATCCCTCCAATTTCGATGATGATTATTATTATAATTGCTATTATTATCATCTCTACTAATATATTATTATTAGTAGTATATTATTATTATTAATACTGTTGTTATTATTATTATTATTATTATTATTATTATTATTATTATTATTATCTCACATCCAAGATGATGATGATGATGATGATGATTACTACTACCACTATCATTATTACTATTATCATCATTATTATTATTATTATTATTATTATTATTATTACTATTATTATTGTGAGTATGGTTATTTTACTATCCGTTCCTTTCTCACACACACACACACACACACACACACTCAGTCACTAGTATTGTTGCGTCATGTCGTGTCGTAGTGTCACCGTGTCCCACCTGTCTTGTTTTGTCATGTTTGTTAAGCATTAATAAGAAAGAAAAAAAAAAGAAATCACAGCCTGACAGAACAACAGAGAAACTTCTTTTATGAAGATCAAACAAAATCAAAACCTGAGTCTGTGATGACAACCAGTTTATGAAGATATTTGATTCAAAATGTTTCAGTTGTCAGTGATGGAGCTAAATATAACAGTAAATATAGTGACATGATATACAACATGGCAGCAGCAGCAGTGCGTTGTGCTGGTGTTGCATGTTTTCTTTCAAAACCCAAAGTTTATGAAACAACCAGTAAAGTGACAGTGGAAGATAATTTCTACACTTTATTTCTGCTAAAATGAGAAAACTGTGACTCCAGTATGAATTGTGCCCAACAAAGCAGCGAAACACCAAACATAAGGGCGCATGAGCGCAAAGATGTTAATAACGTCAAGGACTGTTTGAAACTGCTCAGCGAGCGTGGTGAGAGTATTCCCAGATTTGTCCCACATTTCCTGGACAAAATTCCATCTGTTGGCTTCGGCAACATGGACGCCTCTGCCCTGCGCCTGAGCCAGGAAGTCTCTGTGCTAAGAGGAGTTATGGAAACTCAGGCTAACGTGAGTGAAAATCTGGGGCTGGCGACTGCTGCTCTGGAACGCCGGCTGACGGATATTGAAACACCCCGTGACTCTATCCGGGCCAACGAAGCCGCGCCGGGACCCAAACAGAGAGAAACACCAGCGCTGCAGCTGGAGAAAGGATGCAAAGCAACGACCCCTGTCTCCAGTATGGAGTAGGCCTGCTGTCCTGAAGGAAGGGAAGCCGAAGCCTCAGACGCTCTTGAAGGTGGCTGTGTCGTTGAGACCTGGTTTCCAAAATCACTCAAAGCGGGAGCAGTGCAAAGGGGGAATAATGTCCAAAGGACAGAGGGATGTCGCATGCTGTAAAGCCCTGTGAGGCAATTGTGATCTGTGATATTGGGCTTTATAAATAAAATTGATTGATTGATTGAAATTGATTGATAATAGGCACCGGCACAGCGAGCAACATCACAGTGGTCAAAACCAAGCTGGTGAGTGTTTTTGCCAGTAGAGTTTCTCCTGACCTCGATGCTGGCACTCTGTGTAATGACTTGACTGAGAAACTGGGCAAATCTGTGAAGTGCCGAAAGATTGACTCCATGCACAACAGATTTAGCTCGTTTCATATCACTGCAGAGTGCAATGAAGTTCCAGACATGTACGACCCACAACTTTGGCCGTCGGGTGTCTGTGTGCGTCGCTACATTGAGGCACGTAGACCGAAAATTCAGAGTGTCCGCTCAGCCCGTGGATCAGAGACTGGTACACAGCGGGAGAACTCTGAGAACGTATTTGCACCTGAAGCACCACAGGGGAGCAACGGCCACGCAGATCAGGATGAATTAATGAGTGTCATATAATGCACGAGGTCTGCGTGTCGGGCACAGTGAAGCAGACACAGCGCGTCGCTTTGTGGTGGATAAACTTTTGGACACTTGTGATGTACTGTGTGTGCAAGAGACGTTTTTACCTAAGCAGGACTTACAGAGACTGAACTGCCTAGATAAAGATTTCTATGGAGCAGGTGAATCCACCACTGACCTGAGTACCAGGATAATACGGGGCAGGATAGCTGGTGGTGTTGCAATATTATGGCACAGAAAATATGATCAGCTGTGGTTAGACTGGATGTGGACTGGGCCACAGGGATTAAGTTCACCTGTGGAGATAAGAACTTCATTGTCCTGAATATATACACACCATATGAGTGTCCTCAAAATGAAGATGAATTTCTTAATAGATTATCTTTTATCATGTCTTTTATACAAGATAATGCCTCTAACTGTTTTTTTATTGTGGGTGATTTAAACGCAGATGCGTCTGATAATCACTCACTATTTGCCAAACATTTAATGCAGTTTTGTTCTAACAATGGCCTGATTCTCTCTAGTGAAGTGCTTCTGCCTGATGGCAGCTGCACCTATATCAGCGATGCATAGCACACAACCTCATGGTTAGATCATTGCATTTGTACGACTGATGCTCATGATTCTATAGAGGCCATTAGGGTCAATTATGAATTTGCCACTACTAATCATATACCTTTCTCCTTATCTGTCAACATTAACAGCATACCTGCCCTTTTGCCTGTATACAGTAACAGTAACATGAGTATGGGGAAAATAGCATGGCCTAACCTGTCTGATAAAGATCTGTTTGATTATTGTGATCAGTCTAACACCCTGCTCAGCAATTTATCTCTACCAAGAGATGCCATTTCAGGCCTTGGTATCAACTGACCCTCGATATAGCATTGAGTTATGTGCTATGTATGAGAATGTTGTGAAGTCCCTCCTTGCCTCAAGCAGGCCACTGTATAAAACCAGCTCACGCAGTATCAAGCCAGGCTGGAATGACTGTGTAGGAGAGCTTCATGCGGAGGCTGGAAGGGCTTTCAAGACATGGGTTGATTCAGGTAAACATAGGCAAATGCAAATTTTAAATATGCCTTACGGTTTATAAAGAGAAATGAAAAAACTATGAGGTCTGACTCCCTTGCAAGGAAGCTGCAAAATAAAAATCCCAAGGATTTTTGGAACTCCTGATTTCTCCCTGTCTGGTACAGTCCTCAACATATGTAATGAGGCCAAATACTTAGGACATTACGTAACTGATGACCTGTCATCAGGTATGTAAGCCAGACTGGAATGACTGTGTAGAAGAGCTTCATGCGGATGACCGAGACATTTATAGGCAGTATCGTACGATGTAGGGACAAGCTAATGTGCTGATCAGAAAATTTGGTATGTGCTCATCTTCTGTGAAAATAACACTCTTTAAAGCCTATTGTACCCCAATGTGCACTGCCCATCTGTGGCAGCGATACAAAAGAAGCAGCATTCACAAACTCTATGTGGCATACAATGATGGTTTGAGGCTGCTACTCAAAGTGCCTAGATGGAGTAGCGCTAGCCATCTGTTTGTAACTGTTGATGTACCCACATGTCCTGCTGTACTCAGGAACCTGATGTATGTGTAGACTGTGTGTGTGTCATGCAGCAGCATAATTGCAGTTTTAGTGAATCCTACAATGAGCGCAGTCAGATTTACCTCAAGACTGTGGAGCCATTGGCGTCTTAATTTAGATGTGATTCATTGAACAATCCATGTACTGTGGTCTTTTAGATCTGCCTTACTAAGTTATTTATTTTATATGTTGAACGGGTTGCATCTTCCACCAGTTAGAGCTTACATGGATGACACGACACTGGTGACCACAACAATGCCATGTACAAAGAGGCTACTAGAGAAGGTAAACAAGAACCTCAAGTGGGCCAGCATGAAGATCAAGCCTAGTAAATTTAATGACAGGAAGTTTGTCATAGATGATGAGGAAATCCCAACAATTAGGGAAAAGTCAGTGAAGAGTTTAGGTAGGTGGTACAATGTGGAGCTGAATGATGAGGAACAGGTGGTGAAATTTAGAAAAGATGTGGATGAAGGATTGGATTGAATAGATAAATCAGAGCTTCCAGGAAAATTGAAGTTGTGGTGTTTGCAATTTGGACTATATCCCAGGTTAATGTGGCCATTGTCAGTTTATGAAATCCCAATATCTGTTGTGGAGAGAATTGAAAGGTCGGTTAGCTCCTATATTAGGAAGTGGTTGGGCGTTCCTAGGTGTCTAAGTAGTGTTGCATTGTATGGAAAAGGGACACTTCAGCTGCCAGTATCTAGTTTGACAGAGGAATTTAAATGTACTAAGGTCAGGACAGAGCTTTTGTTATCTGGGAGTAAGGACGTAGTAGTTAGGAGTGTGATTCCAAATCCAACCAAGTGGAGGAAGTGGAACCCAAGAACGGCAGTTCAGCAGGCAGAGGCAGCTCTTAGGCATGCAGAGATTGTAGGTAATGTTCAGTTTGGCCGGGGAGGCCTGGGGCTTGGCTCAGGCAAACCGGTTTGGAATACAGCAGGTCTCAAAGATAAAAGAAAGCTGGTTGTGGAACAGATACGCAGACAGGAGGAGACAGTAAGGGGTGCAAAGGTAGTGGCCCAGGCTAAACAGGGACAGTGGTTGAATTGGGAAAGTGTAGAGAAGAGGAGGCTTAGTTGGAGGGACCTGTGGAGTATGGAGGAGAATAGTATTAGATTCCTGGTAGGGGCTACATACGATGTGTTACCAACCCCCCAGAACCTAAAACTGTGGGTAAATGAGGACCCATCATGCCCATTGTGTTAACGTACCGCAACCTTAAAGCATATTGTGTCAGGCTGTAAGGTTAGTTTGTCACAAGGCCGATATACATGGAGACATAACCAGGTGTTGAAATGTTTAGCTGCAGGAATCGAAGGGAAACGAAGAAGGTGAATTCAGAAGGTGTTAAGGAGTTTAGCAATTCAGTTTGTCCGTGAGGGAGAGAAATACAGAAGGGATAAGTTAGTAAGGAGGCAGGGGTGTGGCCGCCTAGAAGGTGCTTGTGATTGGGAAATGCAAGTAGATTTAGGGGGAAAGCTTGTTGTTCCCCAGGAAATAGTCTGTACCAAGCAGAGGCCTGACACAGTGTTGTGGTCAGTGAGTCAACGCATAGTTTATTTCACTGAGCTGACAGTTCCTTTCGAAGACTCAGTGGAAGAAGCTTATGAAAGGAAAAGCTTAGATATGCAGATTTAGGAGCAGAAGCTGAGCAGCGAGGATGGAAGACTAGGATTTGTCCAGTGGAAGTGGGGTGTAGGGGATTCATAGCAAGATCAGCTGTCTCGCTCCTGGAGGAACTCGGAGTGCAGGGACAGAGTTTGAGGAAGACAGTGAAGGAAATGTCAGATGAAGCAGTTAGATGCAGCCAGTCGATCTGGAAGAGAAGAAATAATGTCAGTTGGGGGCCAGCAGGGGGAACTACTGAGCAGGGCACATAACTCCTTGAGATCAGGTGGAGAGATCCACTTCCTGTCAGGAGGAAATCCAGGAAGAGGAAGGAGGTTCCCACCTGATGACCCCAAAGACATGTGAGTTATCACTGCTCACTGGTCTGTATAGTTAAGCCATAATAGCTTATCAAAGGGTTTAAGAGGTGATTCACTGAGTGCTGATCCTTCTCTAGAGCACAAACTTCTTGTGTTGATTTGAATTTGTACCGTACTATGGACCTTCCCTGTGTCTGGAATAAAGTTTGATTGATTGATTGATGGACACACTGTGACATATGATAATCATATTTCAACAATTAAATATACACTTCCAGTGTGTTGGTTGCATTTTTTAATTAGTCTCAGAATGAGACAGTTGTTCATATGTCAGAGCATTACTCATAAATAACTGACTTCTATAGATTTAAGGGGATTTGCTGACAAATCAATTATAATGATTTATTGCTAATGTAAATATTATCCCACAACATAAGCATTGTTTGATTATTTTCCTTTTGATTGACAGTACAAAGAGAGAGAGAGAGGACTTTATTTATTAGTATTCTTATTAGTATGTTTGGTGCTCACTATAGGGGGCTGGTTTACTCCAGAAACATACATACTGCTTATGTGTATGTTGAGGAGCTGCTGTATCAAAATGAGTTGTCTTCCCCCAGAAATTAGGGTTACGATATGTTTCTTTTATGATTCCAATCCATTCCTCTTTTGCTGTGGCTCAGCATTTAAATAACCTTTATCAGATTTGATGGTTGATAGTTTACAGACTTTCCCAAAAAGTGTTGTGCTTTTCTTTCACAAATGTGGGAATGAAATTGCGTTAAAATGTACAAAGCAGTGAAATTTATCTTGCCTGGCCGGGCAGCTCTCTGAGTGCTCAGCACCCCTAAACCTCTGATCCTAGAATCACCCCTGTCCCACAACACACATAATTATCATCAGTTAGTGTTGAAAACAACAACACATTCCCTCAGACTGTTTAATCTTTAGTGCTTTATTTTGTGTTGTTTTTATCAGCACTACAAATCATCTAAACTGCATCATCACAAACGACTGAAGTCTAACAGTGCTTGACTCCCTCTAGTGGATGTTGTGGAGTATTGTGTTGTCTTTGCTCATCATGTTTTTGTGCAGAGTTTTGGTGTTTCCTGTCACTGTGGGCTTCACAGCACAGTAGTACACAGCAGAGTCTGTCACTGCAGCAGAGGAGATCTGCAGGTCCACACGACGCTTTTCTTCAGTCAGTTCAGTAAAGAACCTTGTGTCTGATTTCAGAGATTCTGCTGTTCTTGTAATGTTGATCCCTGAGATGTACATGATGAACTCTGGTGGTTTTCCTGGATATTGTCGATACCAGTAGAAATAATCATTATTAGTTGCTTGTTTGGAGTATCTGTAGGACAGAGTAACAGTGCTGCCTTCTAAACTGTGCTCTTCATTCTTGACTGGAGTGAGTTCTTCACAGCTGACACCTAAAGGAAGAGATAACTCTGTTATAACATGTTGTAAAAGTCATAATAAGTGAATGACATTGAGAAACGTTGACAGTGATCTTTTTGAAATGCAGAATGTAACATACCTGTTAGAATGTAAAGAAACAGCAGAGAAAAGACACAATACTGCAGTGACAGCATGTTGAATAAAGGTAATGTTGATGGTTTGTGTATTGAACTCTGTTGAATATACAAGTTTCTCTCTCTTCTATAGTTCAGTAACATCTTAGCTCCTCCCTGAGTCTCTCCGTCTCCTCTTAGATCTGTATTTTCACTTCTCTCACTTACACTTCCTCCTGCTTAACAGGCTGGCAGCAGCATTTTGTACCAGCTGGAGGTGGGAAGTGTTTTGTTTTGTTGTGTTTGTTTGTTTAAAGAACTGTGTGACTTTTAAATTTGATGCAACTCATTAATAATCCCACCCGGGTCACATCTGAGGGAATAAAATAAATGTACCTCGCTGGAGTTAATTATAACAAATACATCCCATAAATACATCTGGACTGGAATATTTTGCAATGATGTACGTGATCATTTTGAAATTGCTTGTGTCCAGAACATGAAAATCTCCAAGGTAACATCATGTTTCATTTTTAAAAGACATTTTAAAAGGTTTGAAGAGCATGCTCTCTTGCATGACTTGTACTACAGTGATCTTAGCAGAGTTACTCTGATACCAGATGTTGAACTAGCGTGAAAATATTTTCACTACATTTTCTGTTTCTGTTTAATAAACATTTTCTTATGCAGAAGTTGAGGGTCAGTGCGAGGGACAGTTCTTGGTTCTCAGACAGTCTCTCAGAGCTGCTTCGTTTTAAGAAAGAAATCTGGAGCCCAAACTCCTCTGCTGACTGGACAACATGTAGAGCCCTCAGGAACAAGTGTACCTTTCATGAGTAGAAAGTCCAAATCAGAGTTTTATCTGAAGTCAGTTACAGAGAACCTGAAAATCAATTAAACCTTTATTTGGAACACATATTGTCTCAAGCGGGCGGCACGGTGGTGTGGTGGTTAGCACCGTCGCCTCACAGCAAGAGGGTTGCCGGTTCGATCCCGGGTGTGGGAGCCCTTCTGTGTGGAGTTTGCATGTTCTCCCCGTGTCAGTGTGGGTTCTCTCTGGGTACTCCGGCTTCCTCCCACAGTCCAAAGACATGCAATTTGGGGACTAGGTTAATTGATTACTCTTAATTGTCCATAGGTGTGAATGTGAGTGTGAATGGTTGTCTGTCTCTATGTGTCAGCCCTGCGATAGTCTGGCGACCTGTCCAGGGTGAACCCTGCCTCTCGCCCGATGTCAGCTGGGATAGACTCCAGCCCCCCCGCGACCCTCACGAGGATGAAGCGGTTAGAAGATGAATGAATATTGTCTCAAGCCTCCAAGGACAAATTCTGGTTGGCTCAGATGAAAGAAAAGACGAGGCTGCCATGGGCAGTCACTTTAATAGATATTTTATTCAGGCTGGGTCGGGTGTGTTTGATAGCTGAAATGTCAATACATCTGTCCCAAGTTCTGCCAATACTGCAGCTGATGGAAATTTAGATCTGTCTGATTTTAAACCTATTTCAGTTTACAAGTTCGTAAAGCTCTGGGAGACATTGACCACAGAAAATCTGCAGGTCCAAACAGTCTGGATCCTTGTCTCTTAAAGGTGGCGGCAGATATTATTGCCGAGCCCATCTCTCATATTTTTGATTTGAGTCTTCTCTCCAACACTATACCTAAAATTTGGAAAGCTGCCTATGTTCTCCCTTAACTTAAAGGTGGAGACCCCTCAGAGCTGAACAATTACTGTCCGATTTCCAAACTTTCAGTTTTGGCTATGATACTTGAATCTCAGGTAAATTTACAGTTGAAACATTTTTTGTTCGACATGAATATATTAAATGATTTCCAGTCTGGTTTTAGAGCTGAGCTCAGCATCATTACTGCTGCCATGGCTGTGACAAATGATATAATTGGTGCCTTGGACAGAAAACAGCATTGTGCTGCTTGTTCATGGATCTTTTGAAGGCATTTGATTCAGTGGACGACAGACTGCTCCTGAACAAGCTAAGGAATGCTGGTGTCTGTCCTCAGGCTGTACACTGGTTCCAAAATTATTTCACAGGTCATAGTCACTGTTTTTATGAAGAAGGACATAAATATGAATTTCTTCAGATAACTAAAGGTGTCCCCCAGGGTTCCATCTTGGGGCCTCTTTTGTTCTCTCTTTTTTTTAATATTTGGGGAAAGACATTCCAGCAAAAACATATTTATATGCAGATGACACTGTCATGTACACACATGCTTCCTCCATAGTGCAGGTGGTGCAGGAGCTTCAGACTGACTGTCAGTCATTACAAACTGCTCTGCTGAGTTTGACATTGATTTTAAATGTTTAGAAAACAAAGTTCATGGTCTTCTCAATAGCTCGCTCACAGCCTCTTGATGATTTTAGCATCTTGTCTTCTGACGGTAAATCCATTGAAAGACTGTTCTCATACTTGGATATATGGACAGATGATAAGCTTTCATTTAATGTACATACTGCTGCTCTAGTTTGGAAGCTTAAAGTGAAGATTGGATTTTATTTTAGAAATAAATCTTATTTTACTTTTAGTGCTGAGAAAAAACTTGTGGAAGCTACTTTTCTATCCGTTTATTATTATTATCAGACTCAAGGTCCATACTAAAAACATACAACCCTCAATACATTAAAAAAGGTTACTCATTGTGATTGGTTAAGGTAACATATTGTATAGGCATGCAGCCTCCTCCATTTTACACAGCCTTGATTCAGTGTACAGTGCATCTCTACCTTTATCTCTTTCTTCATGATTTGGTGGGTTGGATGTTCTTGACAACTTGCAGACAACAGCACTGGTATATTTTTATCTAGAAAGCAATATTGGGCAAACTCCCAGTCGACCTCTGCACCCTTCTGTGTGTCAGCTCTGGTAGTTTCCAACTATACTCCTCCAACTGGTTGATTTTTAATGAAGCTCATGTTTTAACAGATCTGGGGAACATTTCCTACTCTGCACCACAGACATGGAACAATCTTCTAAAATATCTTAAATTTGAAACATTTATATCCACTGATGAATTTAAGGGCATCATAAAGAAAGTGGTGACAGAGACATGTGCTTGTTTTTTCTTTAGAGGCCACTGTGTTTTAATCGTTGTTGTTGTTATTGTTGTTTTGGATTTTTGTATTATATGTTGTATTTGTTGCATTTTAATGTGTCCTGATTGGCTGCTGCCTCGGCCGGGTCTCTCTTGTAAAAGAGATTTTCAATCTCAGTGGGACTTCATGATAAAATAAAGGCTACATATAAAAAAAAAAAAAAAAAATTAGATTAAAGAAAATTTTAACCTCAAATTTTATACCCAGACCGCGAGTGGTATTGTTCACACCAGCACAGAACACAGCATGATTTAATATCACCTGGTTTACAGATTTTTAGGTGAAAGGTAAAGGATCTCTGTTCTAGACTCAGTCAGTTGTAGAAAGGTCTGGAACATCAGCATTTCACATGTAAGAAATTAGCACCAATAATGACTGGATTTTAATGGAATAATTACATATTGTCAGCAAAAGAGTGGAAGTGAGCCTTTCTACAAAAATACAAGTAAATACAACAGATACAAGATGAGTGGACCCAGGATCAAACCCTGTGGTACACCATGAGAAATCACAGCCTGAGAGAACAACAGAGAAACTTCTTTGATAAAGATCAGACCAAATCAAAACCTCAGTCTGTGATCACAACCTGTTTATGAAGTAAAGTGATTCAAACTGTATGATCTCTCATTTGTGGAGTAAAATAGGACAATATAATGTGATGAGCGTGTTACTTGGAATATGCAAGATTGTTCTCATAACAGTGTAAAAAAGAGTATTAACATTCTGAAAGTAGTTTCAAGTTATGGCAGTTATAAATATCTGTGAGAGTTTATCATGAAAATTTCTGACCTACAGAGCAGAATTTGAGCTCAGTTAGATGTCATAGGATTTACTGTCACACCTCATGATCATTTTGCTTTGTGTTGTATGAAACTTTCCTTTATTCTGTGTTTCATCTTCAGTGCTTTATTTCCTGTTGTTTTTCTCGACTGTATCGTCACAAACTACTGAAGTCTAACAGTGTGTGGCTCCCTCTAGTGGATGTTGTGGAGTATTGTGTTGTCTTTGCTCATAATGTTTTTGTACAGAGTTTTGGTGTTTCCTGTCACTGTGGGCTGCAGAGCACAGTAGTACACAGCAGAGTCTGTCACTGCAGCAGAGGAGATGTTCATATTGATTTGTTTGCCCTCCACTTTAATCGTCAGTCTGGGGATTTGTTTATTTCCTTCTGTTCCTGAAGCAGAGTGTGAGATGATGAACTCTGGTGGTTTTCCTGGATATTGTCGATACCAGAAAAATTGATCCCCAGTTGCTTGTTTGGAGTATCTGTAGGACAGAGTAACAGTGCTGCCTTCTAAACTGTGCTCTTCATTCTTGACTGGAGTGAGTTCTTCACAGCTGACACCTAAAGGAAGAGATAACTCTGTTATAACATGTTGTAAAAGTCATAATAAGTGAATGACATTGAGAAACGTTGACAGTGATCTTTTTGAAATGCAGAATGTAACATACCTGTTAGAATGTAAAGAAACAGCAGAGAAAAGACACAATACTGCAGTGACAGCATGTTGAATAAAGGTAATGTTGATGGTTTGCGTATTGAACTCTGTTGAATATACAAGTTTCTCTCTCTTCTATAGTTCAGTAACATCTTAGCTCCTCCCTGAGTCTCTCCGTCTCCTCTTAGATCTGTATTTTCACTTCTCTCACTTACACTTCCTCCTGCTTAACAGACTGGCAGCAGCATTTTGTACCAGCTGGACTTTTCCTTTCTTCTGGTGATTCCTTTATCACCTAATCTTACAAAGATCTGGAACACCAGCACTTCACATGTAATAAACAAGTTACCATAGTTACTGGATGTTAATGAAATGTATGATCACATATTGTAAGACAAACAATAGAAATTAATGTTTTGCTTCAACGTAATTTTCTCCAAAAGTATCAGGCAAATATAAAATGAGAGGACCTAGGATTGAACCCTGTGGTACACCACAAGAAATCACAGACCTGACAGAACAACAGAGAAACTTATTTTATGAAGATCAGAACAAAATCAAAACCTGAGTTTGTGATGACAAGAAGTTTATGAAGATACTGTTAAGGATATATAATCAGTTGTTCCTACTTTGTCGTGCTGTCGCCTGAGGACAAACATCTTGTTCTTAACTATGATGGAATTGTTCTTTGTGGTGATTTCAACATTCATAGCAATGACTCATAATGTCCTTACTGCTGATTTTCTAAATATTACAGGTTTATTTGCCTTGCCGTAATAGCTTATCATAGGGCTTAGGAGGTTATTCACTGAGTGCTGATCCTTTTCTAGAGCTCAAACTTCCTGTGCTTATTTCAATAGTTTCCAACATGTGTGTCTGGCCAGACCATAATCATGGTCAGACCCGAGACTAGTATTTAGTCTGGGTTGGAGAATACCTTCTGTAGGAATTGTGGACATGTTACTATCTGATCACCATTGCATTGTCTTTAACTCTGAATGAAGGCTGCTAATAAGGTCTTATCCCACTCCAAGTACACTCGCACCTTTAATGAGCACAGTTCCTCCAAATTCTGTACACTGTTTAATTTCATTGGCAATGTGTACTGTGATCTCACCTGCACCAATGATTTGTTAACTCCTTCAACTGCATGTGCTCCACTACCTTCACCCTTACAGGACCTCTGAAGAAAAGATCTACCTCTAAGACTAGAATACAGCCGTGGTTAAATGAAAACATTCAAATCTGTAAAAGGGAATGCAGAAAAGCTGAATGCAGACGGAAGAAGTCAAGTCTTCAGGTTCACTTTGCTGATATGAAAGAGCAGCTAGTCATTTACAATAGGATGGTGAAAACTGCAAGATCTCACTACTACTCTGAAGTTATTTCCACCAATCGACACAACCCCAGATTCCTATTCCAGACTGTTGACTGGTAAACCCAGCCTGTCCTTCTGCTCCTGCTGACTCTGATGCTGACTATGAGAACTTTCTCTCGTACTTTGCTGGTGAAGTAGAGTCAGTAGGAATTGGTATCGCCCCATCCCACCTTTTTGGATGTTGATCACCTGCACCATGATTCCCTGAGCTCTTTTTCCCCCATTACTCTGCCAGAGCTCCTAGAAGCCATGTCACATATGAAGGTTTCAACCACCTGTCTTGACATAATTTCTTAGTTTTTATTTGAGGTGACTGATTGTATTCAGCCCCATTTGCTTTACATTGCTGATGTGTCCCGGATTACTTTAAGACTGCTTGTGTCCAACTGGTCCTTAAAAAAGCTGGCTGGATCCCACCATCTTAGAAAATGATCAGCCGATCTCTGAACTGCCTTTCATTTCTAAGATTCAGGAGACACTGTCTCAAAGCAGCCTCTTGCTGCTGTGGATGAGAACAGCATAATTGATGAGTCTGGTTTTGGCCAACATCACAGCACTGAGACAGCCCTTCTTAAAGTCACCAATGATGTTGTTACGCACCCGTCTAGGGGTCGGGAAGTGTAACATAAAATGAGCCGACACATGACAATGCACATCAAAGGGTGAGTTTATTCACCGGCACACACAAACAAATGACTTTTATAAATAACGAAGCTTGTCTTCAGGGTGAGCCCAGGCCAAAACAATAAACAAAACAAACTACCTTTCCCAATATGCTAACTAAACCCTATGTGAAAGCAAAGAAACAAAAGTACAGTCACTAAACCTAACTCCCTAAACTAAACAAAACAGGAGAAACAGGTCAACATAAATGGCAGCTCACCCCTACTGCTTAGTGCTATGTGCAGATATATACAAGTGATGTGCAGGTGACAAAATAAAACGGCTGCTTAGCGCGGCACCAGGCCGGCAGCAGACGAACTGTTCCCCGCTCGTAGCGGCAGGAAGCAACAAAAAAAACTCACAGTTCAAAATACGGCTCACCGCTCTCCAGTCACAAAAACACTCAACAGTTTGTAAAGGCACAGGCAGGTTTGGTGTCGAGCAACGCTGCTGTCAAAACGAACCCTCGAGATTGACAGATGGCTGGGGTTTAAAAAGGCCAAGCCCCCGCGACAGCCAATCAGCAGCAGCCACGACCAGAGCCAAGCCCTCGCGACATCCAATCAGCAGCAGCCACGACCAGCCCAGAGACGAGAGCGGCACCTGGCACAGATCCTCAGAAGAGAAGAGGTCTTACTCTCACATAAAACAAAAAACAAACAGATATGCAACAATATACAGCCGCAGCCGTAACAATGTCTAAATGAATGCTGACGGACTTAAGTGCAGGATTTGACACAGTTGATCATGACATTCTTTTAGATACTGAGGCACTGGGTTGGTGTATCTGGTACTGCCCTAAACTGCTTTGCTTCATAGTTGCCAGACAGGAAGTTCTGTGTGTCCACTAACAATATCATGTCATCCATTTCCCATATGGAGTATGGTGTGCCTCAAGGGTCAATCCTTGTTCCTATCTTGTTCTCATTATACATGCTCCCCTTGGGTGATGTCATCCATCGACATGGTGTCTCTTTCCACTGTTACGCAGATGACACTCAGCTGTTCCTCCCTGTTAAACCGACTGACCTCAGCATGCTGAGCTCTCTACAGAACTGTCTGTGTGATATCAAAAACTGGATGTTGTTCAATTTTCTTCAGCTCGATTCTGATAAAACAGAAATCCTTGGAGTCAGAATCAGGATGTTTCTCAGCCAGTGTTTCATGTCTGCAGTGAGAGGGGAGGAGACAGAGGAAGAACATTGATACTCTGATGGATCTGGGCCTTCACATCATTGGTCCTTCATCTTCATCATCTGCTGAGGAACTCTCAACATTGACATGACATTTAGCATGATGACATCATTGTCCTGACTCTCAGTGATTGTATTGGAGATGATAACAGGATGTCTGTTAACTCCATCTTATCAACAATGATAGAAACACAAACTGTAGAGAAAAAGCACTTCCTTCTCAAGAGCTTCTGTCTAAAGAGAGTTAAGAATCACACAAACACTGAACTGCATTACATCTTTTTATCAAGATGGAAACAAATAATAATGAGTTTAAACTCTGATGTCCTGCTCCAGTGATTTCTAGCAAACATTACAAACAGATCCCTTAAAGGCATTCATTCTGCAGCTTTAACCTACCTTTGAATGTGGTCAGAAAAATAGGAACAGTTCCACAGTGATGCAGTGCCAGCATCTTACACACAGTATCTGTGTTGTGTCTGCTTTAGATATTGATAGTGGGAGTCTTTTTCTCTTCTGCTCTTCTTTGACAGTGTTGCTCCTCCCTCAACCTATTCCTCCTCTCATATCACTGTATGTTATGAACACCAAAACCACACTGAATATATTTTACAGTTTCATTTAAAGAGCTGAACCTCTGTTATCCTGCTGGCTTTTCTTTTTACAGGGTCTTTTTTCACCAGTTATTTCTGTATTTATTTCTGTTAGTTGTCATGTTGTCTTGAGTTTGCCAAAATACAGTTGGTTTGTCCCTGATGTGGATTTGCTGCTCATGTGAATCCTCCCACAGTGTTTCATTAGCAGCTGTAACCACAGTGACTGTGATCAAACAGGAATCATCAGAATCCATGTGATATGAAGCTGTGGTTTGAATACCACTTCCCTCCTCTTTGAAGAGTAGTAGATATCTGTGTTCAGGTTTTTGTACAGCCTCTTCTACACTTTGTATCACTGTGTTTCTAGAGCACAGTAGTAGAGCTGTGTCTGCCAGGGTTAGATCCTTTATGGTCAGTTCAGTTGAGTCTGATGTTTTGGATCCATTTATTATCATCAGGAATATGTTCATCTGTGTCCCCTTTTGCTCCTTTCCAGAGTATAAAAGGGTGCCTGAAGTCAGAATGATGTCTGTACCAGTAAAGCAAAATATTGGTGTAAGTTGTCTCATATCGACATGTGAGTGTGACAGATTGTCCTTCTCTTTTAGTGACTTCATCTTGTACAGGAGAGATTTTGTCTCCAGCTATTAGTCCTGGAAAAAGTAGAGAAAATGAAGCCATTAGACTAACATTGTTGATGAGGCTGAGAGGAGAAGACAGTGGAAAATGTCAAGTGTACAGTGTTACTCTGTGGACAGAAACAGCTCAACTGTTGAGAGATTTCTGCTCTGAACTCCAGTTTGTATCAATCTTTAGAAAAGAATCAAAACATGTAGTTGTTTTGTATCTTACCAAAGAAAAGAGCAGCAAGAATAATCCACAGCCAATGTTCCATCTCTACAACAAGGTTTAAATCAACAGGAGAAACTAGCTGATGTTCAACATTCAGTGTGAGAATTGTTCTCTTCACAGCAGCACTTCTTATTGACTGAATGGTTGAACACAGTGCAGAAGTAGTGCAGCGCCTACTTGAATGTGGCCCTCTAGTGGAGGTAAAAAGTTGAGTCCAACAGTGTGGAAAAAAGGCTTCCAGCAGCTTGTCAGTGTGTCAGCTTGTGTTTTTGTACAGAGACTGTGGCTTTGCTGTCACTGTGGGCCTCACAGCACAGTAGTACAGCAAGTCTGTCACTGCAGCAGAGGAGATGTTAATATTGATTAGGTTTTGATCCACTTTAATTGTTAGTCCAGGAATTGGTTGATTTAATATTGCTTCAGTTCTAAATGGGAGATGAGGAACTCTGGTGGTTTTCCTGGATATTGTCGATACCAGAAGAAATAATCATCCCCAGCTGCTTGTTTGGAGTATCTGTAGGACAGAGTAACAGTGCTGCCTTCTAAACTGTGCTCTTCATTCTTGACTGGAGTGAGTTCTTCACAGCTGACACCTAAAGGAAGAGATAACTCTGTGATGATCTGTAGGTTTTTGTCATATAAGGTCATTTAATGTTAATAGTCTGACCTACCTCTTATTGTGAGCAGAAAGAAAGTCACAAACAGACTGAAGTTCACTGACAGCATCTTAAAGATCAAGAGAATCTGTCTCTTTTTGTAGAAACACCAGTGTGAAGGTTTGTGTCTTTTCTGTCCTTGAGTCACAGTTTTCCTCCTCCCTTAATCCCTCCCTCCTTCCTCTCACAAATACTGTGTTTGTCACTGCCATGGTGGTGTTCTTCACAACATGACATCATCTCCATCAGGTGAGGTAGCTGGTAAGGTAACACTGACCGACACTTGACAGCACCTGCAACCGTCCTGAATTCTTTTCTCGTCAAACTACACTACAAACCACACAAGGCAGCTGGCAGTTGAAATTCACCTCTTGGCGTATCCCTCTTTACACACACCACACGTATGAATTAAAGTAGGCGCAGTAGTTGTGTGTCACAAATACTAGCTTGACATCATGTCTTTTTAACTGAATGAACATTTTAATTATTCACTCCTCAAAAGGAAAATTTGCCACCTTTTATTTCTAATTAGTGTCTGATAAATGTTGTTGATTGAAGTAATAACAAGTTTCATTCCTAAATGAGATGGCACGCTTTTAAAAAAACAGACACATTTTTCAGTGAAAACACAGTTTGTTCAACAAACATTAATCCATGTTCATGACGCCTCAAATATCTGGACTTCCACAAAATGGTCTCATCTATTATGCTTTTTTTTTTTTTTTTAGAACAAGTTAAAAAAACAAGACACGGTCACAATAGTCCAGCCTGGTGAAAATGAAAGCATGAACCAGTTTTTCTGTATCTGGTTTAGACAGAAATTCTTTTATTCTTGCTATGTTTTTAAGGTGGTAGTAGGCTGATTTAGTAATTGTCTTAATGTAACTATTGAAATTTAGATCTGAGTCCAGAACTACACCAAGATTTCTGGCTTGATTTGTAGGTTTTAGTGTCAAGGCGTCAAGGTGAGCACTGACTATTGATCTTTTTTCTTTGGGGCCAAAAACAACTATTTCAGTTTTGTCTGTGTTTAGTTGTAGAAAATTCTGGCACATCCACATATTGATTTCGTCAATGCACTTATTTAGCAGATGTAGGGGACTGTAGTCATCTGGTGACACTGTTATGTAAAGTTGTATGTCATCTGCATAGGTATGGTAGGAGATGTTATGATATTCCATAATCTGAGCAAGAGGAAGCATATAGATGTTGAACAGAAGAGGCCCAAGAATGGACCCTTGAGGAACTCCACATGTAATTCTTGTTCGCACAGATTCATAATTGCCAAGTGACACAAAGAAATCCCTGTCTTGTAAATAAGATTTAAACCAATTCAGCACAGTGCCAGAAAGTCCCACAAACTTTTCTAGTCTGTCGAGGAGTATCTTATGGTCTCCTGTGATGAATGCAGCACTGAGGTCCAGTAATACCAGAACCGAAATCTTTGATGCATCACTGCTCAGATGAATGTCATTTAAAACTTTTACAAGTGCAGTGTCAGTGCTGTGATGTGCTCGAAATCCAGACTGAAAGGCATCAAAGGAATTGTTTTGCTCCAAGAAGGTGTTAAGTTGCTGAAAAACAACCTTTTCAATGATCTTTCCTAAAAATGGCAGGTTTGATATGGGCCTGTAGTTATTTATTACTGAGGCATCCAGATTAGGCTTTTTTAAGAGAGGTTTAATGACTGCAGTCTTCAGGGCTGTTGATAAAAGGCCTGACTGAAGAGAACAATTGACTATCTGTAGTATACCTGATGCTATGCAGTTAAAAACATCTTTAAAAAAGCTTGTAGGCAGAGTGTCAAGGCAGCAGGTAGTGGACCTAAGGTTTCTAACTATGTCTGTCAAAGAAGCATAATTTAATGGGTGAAAAAGTGTCAAATTAACTGGAGTAGTCTTATGAGGCACAGGTGAAATAGCCACTGTGTTGGAGTTACAGACTGTCTGTCTTATCTTTAAAACCTTGTCTGTGAAAAAAGAAGCAAAGTCATTGCATGTCTTGGTGGATAGTAGTTCACTAGACCTACAGAGCAGAATTTGAGCTCTGTTAGATGTCATAGGATTTACTGTCACACCTCATTATTATTTTGCTTTGTGTTGTATGAAACTTTCCTTCATTCTGTGTTTCATCTTCAGTGCTTCATTTCCTGTTGTTTATTGACTGTATCATCACAAACTGTTGGAGTTTATCAGTGTGTGACTCCCTCTAGTGGATGTTGTGGAGTATTGTGTTGTCTTTGCTCGTAATGTTTTTGTAAAGAGTTTTGGTGTTTCCTGTCACTGTGGGCCTCACAGCACAGTAGTACACAGCAGAGTCTGTCACTGCAGCAGAGGAGATCTGCAGGTCCATTTGGGTTTTATCCTCACTCACTTTAAAAGACAGTCTGTGAATTGAATTGCTTATTTTTGTTCCACCTCCTGAATGGGAGATGAGGAACTCTGGTGGTTTTCCTGGATATTGTCGATACCAGAAGAAATAATCACTACCAGCTGCTTGTTTGGAGTATCTGTAGGACAGAGTAACAGTGCTGCCTTCTAAACTGTGCTCTTCATTCTTGACTGGAGTGAGTTCTTCACAGCTGACACCTAAAGGAAGAGATAACTCTGTTATAACATGTTGTAAAAGTCATAATAAGTGAATGACATTGAGAAACGTTGACACTGATCTTTTTGAAATGCAGAATGTAACATACCTGTTAGAATGTAAAGAAACAGCAGAGAAAAGACACAATACTGCAGTGACAGCATGTTGAATAAAGGTAATGTTGATGGTTTGTGTATTGAACTCTGTTGAATATACAAGTTTCTCTCTCTTCTATAGTTCAGTAACATCTTAGCTCCTCCCTGAGTCTCTCCGTCTCCTCTTAGATCTGTATTTTCACTTCTCTCACTTACACTTCCTCCTGCTTAACAGACTGGCAGCAGCATTTTGTACCAGCTGGAGGTGGGAAGTGTTTGTTTATTTGTTTGTTTTTCTTTTTTTCTCTGTTTTACTCATAACAGGAGTTACAGACATGTAGCTTTGATATTTAAAGGATGGATCTACTTTCAGTGTTTCAAAACAGAAGAATGAGCTAATTTGAGCTTCTAATGTGGAAACTTCAGCTGATAATGATAGAAAATCTGCATCAAATATTAAATGCTGACTGAGCAAAATTTGAATCTTGCATGGAAATATTACAGCACTGTGGCACAGTGGTTGTAAAGAAATCAGCATCGTTGCATCAACTGACCACAAGGCTGGCCGCGATAAGAAACACAGAAGCAGAATCGGTACTAATTAATGCAAACTTTATATCATGTTTTGTGCACACAAAGTCACTGCATGACAAAATACGTCCGTGATGTACACATGAAGCTCTCTTAACAACCAGTGGTGAGAGTGACAATAGCGTCCTCCCAGTTCTTGGTGCTGAAGAGATTAAGATCAGTCACAAAAGTTCAAACAAAAACAATGTCCATGCTTCAGAACTCCAAAGTCACTTTCTTCTTTAAATCCATAGCAGCAGATCATCATGCGTGAATCATTTCACGTATCTGAAATCAAGAAAGACAAAGTAGCTGTAAAACAAATACTGCAGTTTCAGTTTTGGCCTGATTTTAAGCAACAATTATTTGCACATCAAGTAGCCTTATCACAATTTTTTCACAATATTTTCAGTTACTGAATGACTCTAAGCAAAATGATAATAATAACCTGATAATGTTGAACATTTTCCACACAGTTGTTGCTACGATGAGAATCACACATAATTCACTGTAAACGCACCCACACAAACACACAGAATACAGCGACCAAAATAAACAAACACTTTAATAAATGCCTAGCGGCAGTGCTATTAGGCAGTGTTATTAATAAAACCATTAATCTTTCCTGGATTTACAGGACACCAAACGTGGCCTTGTGCTGCTTATCAGTGTTGCTTACCAACTGCGACTGTGTGCTGTGGCTTCCGTCAGGTGTTTTCACACCAAATCAGTTCCTCAGTAAATAGGCCAATAAAGTTTTTTTGCAACCATTTTCCTCTGTTCTAACATATTCCACCCATAAAATGTAAACAAAAAAAATTTGATCTTAAAGCTGCATGTAATAAAAAATGAGAGGACCTAGGGTTGTGCCCTGTGGTACACCTCAAGAAAATCACAGCCTGTCAACATTATGTCTTCCATAACAATTCAGTCAGCCAACTCCAGGGTTCCCACAGTCAACCATCATGCACGGAAAATCTTCCATGGAATGTAATACAAAGGCAAATGTGTGTTCTGTCGGCTAGCTGATGATGTAACGCAGTCAGAAGATGTTTCAATGTTTGACTTTTTGTTTACTATCACATACATTTCTTCATTTTCTCCCCTCATGCTGTCTATCACTCCATGTGTGGCAGCTAGCTCTAGCTAAGTTTGAATAGAGTTTGAATCTGACATGTTTGAATAACCCCGAGCAAGTGGGGCAAAAGATTGATAATACTGGACATGTTTGCATAGTGATGCCGCATTATACTTTGAAATTGTTGGCTCCTGCATTTTTTGAGATGGAACAATTGACCTGGACAGCCGAGTGCACTCAACTGTCACCTGGAGCGCCAGTGTCCACTTTGGTTTCCTGTTAACTGCTCTGAGGCGAGGTAGATCGAAGATATGGAGCATGTTTGCATTCAGATTATTTCTGAGTATCACAGAAAATCATTTGATCTGTGTCATCATATCATCCACAGTTCAGTCAGCAAATTCTACTGGATGTGAGTTTTTGATTTTAGCAAATGAGACTTTTTCATATCTAATTGTGTTTTAATCATTCTGTCAAAGTGTTGTGTTTTTACAAATAAGCCAGAGTGAGAGCAGGCAGAGTTGAACAGCGAGCTCTAGTGAGTCATTCAACCAAAAAGCCATTGCCTATATATTGAAGGAAAACCAGATTCAAAACCCTGTGGAGTGTAATTCAGAGATATCCCCTCCCACTAGAAAACTGGGGATGCAGCAGCAGCTGTACGTTAAAATAATTAAGTAGAAAAGAGACAGTGCATCTGCTTTAAATGTATAAAACTCCAACACTAGGCTTCAACATACACATGAAAAGGCTGTTATTATAATTCTAATTAACCATAATGAACCATCATCTTTTCTTCATACCTCTCCAAGACCAGCTGGGTCATGCTGGTGCAAAACACGAGTAAACTGATTAGATATCAGAAACATATTGTGTCAAAGATATTAATGAGTCATTTTTGTCATCAGGAGCAAACTGTCAGGTCGTACAAAGCAGTTGATATTTAGGGAATAAAACAGCAGTGAAGAGAGATGACACCTTTGGTCTCTGCCTCTCAGATCTAACCTGACAACTTTTCTCATCTGTTGTTTGATTCTCTCTTAAAGTTATGTAGTATTCGGCTCCCTCTAGTGGACGCTGTGGAGTATTGTGTTGTCTTTGTTCAGAAGGATTTTGTACAGAGTTGAGTTGTTTCCTGTCACTGTGGGCCTCACAGCACAGTACTACACAGCAGAGTCTGTCACTTTAGCTGAGTTGATCTCCAGATCAACACGTTTCTCTGTTTTGTCAATGTGAGCTGAGAAATCAGAATCAGTTGGATAAATCGATCCTCCCTCTGTGATGGAGAGCAGGAACTCTGGTCTGGATCTCTGGTGCTGTCGGTACCACTGGATATTGTTGATAGCACCCTCATATTTACAGGTCAGGTTGATGTTTGTGTCCTCTGCAACATGTTCTTCAGTTGTTTGTGGCTTTATGCTGTTCATGGAACCCAGGGCTGCAAAATGAGTATTATTCATGTCAGTTAGTCTGCAAGAGATTCTGACATCAGGAGACTTGAGATCAAACATGAGCAAATGTCTGTTTCTGTGGTAGAAATTGTTGCCTTACACAGATAAACCTGTAGTTGTGAGATATGTGGTTAATACAGCAGGTTAATGAGACTTTGATCTCTGTTGTCACACTCACCTATAAAGTGAAAGAAAAGTAAAAAGAGGTAAAGCAACATGTCTTTGGAGTTGTTAAAGCCAAACAGACAGCAGATGATCAATGTTCTTCACTGCAGTAGAATGAACAAACTAAAGAGCCTCTCTGCTGCACAGCCCTTCTCCTCAACATCAACCTCATTGTGATTTTAGTTCCGCCAACATTTCTGCTCTAGAGACACAAACAGTCTCATTGGTTGATTCAAACGCCAGTGGGCGGGGCCAGAGATAAACCTTTTGTTGCTTTTGATCCATCAAACTTCAAGCTATAGAAATTATTTTGCATCTCTAACGTCTGTGCTTCTGGGGAAAAAAGTTAACTCTCTGAGACCCCAGCTTTTGTTTTTATGCATTTTAATTTCTTCTAGCTGTTTGGGATCAGCAGGACCTGATACGTCTAAAAACTAAACATTGTCTTTAAACAGGAAGTAGCTTTTTAATAGTGATGTCCTCATATGAGGCCAATGGGTTCATTTTTAATGGTGTGTAATAAAGTATATGTTACAACCCAGTATGTGTCTAGGAGTAAGGGAAGCAACATAAAACCAAACAATGACGTGAATAAGGCAAGCTGCCGTTTATTCATACACAAAATAAACAATACAAGCTACGTTTTTGTAAGAAGTGGCACACAAAAAGAAAACGCACTCGCAGGCTCTGCAACACAACCCGAAAATTGGGCTTCACAGAAGGAGCCTCGGCTGTGAATTACATTTAAGTATAACAAACTCAGGGAAGGGCAGCAGGTGACGGCAAACCATAAAACAATTAAAACAAAACTCTGACCTGTCACCAACAAAATAAACACCCCAACTAACTAACGGAGGTGGAAGACCACCCAGAATAACAAAACTAAAACACAGGCTATCTGCTCTACCACTTACCTGTCAAACAAAACAACACTCAAACCGACACCCATAAAGCTAATGTACCATACATCAAACAATCTATGTGTGTGTGTGTGTGCAAAGGATATGTGGCTACGCTTCAAAGCTAAATCCTAAAGCCCACAGATTCCCAAATACAACAACGAACAGATTACAGCAGCTGAAAACACAAACAGAGTGAGGCGGACTGCTCAGGTTAAATCACAGCCGCCATTGCTCTTGACTCCGCGCAGCTTTTAAAGGTTCAGACGAGGGGCCGGTGAAACGGTGACTGGCCGGAACCGATGACGACAGCGAGGGGCCGACCAGCAAGCGGGGGAGCACTGAATAGCAGCAGAGGAGAGCAGGCTGGAGGCGTGGTCCGCCAGGGATTCCCTCCAGAAGAGCAGACAATTAGACACACACATAAATGATTGACAAGTGCTGGCCGAATAATTCCCATAATGACATGCACAGCACATTAAACACAGAAAATAAATGTACTAAGGTCCGGAGACCGTAACAGTATAAAACACTTCATTTCAACATTGTTGTGCGAAAACAAAAGTACAAACATTGCAGCATTTGTTCAGTGTTGTGTAACTCTGTGGGTTAGGGGTCACTGTTCAAGTCTAAACTGTTCAACACTGTTCATTTCAACCACCTGAACTTGGCTGTGCAAAACTAAATTATAAATAAAAGCTATATATCTCTAAAAGCCACGTGATTTGTTCATTTCATAACTCTGGGTGGATTTTCCTTGCTCCATATTCCCAGCTAGGAATATTCTTTTGTTTGTAGGAACAGTCTGTCACACCTGATTGGCCTGTGTAAAAATGTTGTGATAATACAGTAGTAAAGTCTCAGTGTCCTCAAACGAGTATTTCTTAATTAACAGCAGATCAGTTTGTTACTTTTGTCACAATTGGTCCAAGTTGTATGCAATATCAAACTACAAACATTATTAAGCTTAAACAAGTTTCATCCATATAATGTGATCAGGTTTTGTACCTTGGTGGCCATCTTGTTTTTACATGGATTAGTGTGTTGAGGTCTCACGACCACTAGAACGAGGACAACAGGGTTAAATTCAGCAGAATTAGCTATAAGGTGCAGGAAACCCCAAAATAAATGTCCTCATATGAGGACACAGGGTTGTAGGAGGGTAAATGTGTGTTGTGTCTGATTTTACCTGAGGTTAACTAATTACGTCTCTGTAAGATCATTAATTATTGCATTTGAATAATACCTGGGAAACAAAGTGAACTTACACAGAAGCACATTGTGTGTCAGTAAAAGTCACTGGGGATCATTATCTTGTAATGTGTCCTCTGGATCAAACTGTCAGATTGAACCAGTTTGACTTTGAAGGATCAAACAGCAGTGAAGAGAAAGGACATCTTTGGTGGATGCCTCTGATGTTGGTTGAGTTGTTTGAGCGTTTGTTGTGTTAAAGTCTAACAGTGTGTGACTCCCTCTAGTGGATGTTGTGGAGTATTGTGTTGTCTTCGCTCATCATGTTTTTGTACAGAGTTTTGGTGTTTCCTGTCACTGTGGGCTGCAGAGCACAGTAGTACACAGCAGAGTCTGTCACTGCAGCAGACGAGATCTGCAGGTCCACACGACGTTTTTCTTCAGTCAGTTCAGTAAAGAACCTTGTGTCTGATTTCAGAGATTCTGCTGGTCTTGTAATGTTGATCCCTGAGATGTACATGATGAACTCTGGTGGTTTTCCTGGATATTGTCGATACCAGTAGAAATAATCTAGGTTTGTTGCTTGTTTGGAGTATCTGTAGGACAGAGTAACAGTGCTGCCTTCTAAACTGTGCTCTTCATTCTTGACTGGAGTGAGTTCTTCACAGCTGACACCTAAAGGAAGAGATAACTCTGTTATAACATGTTGTAAAAGTAATAAGTGAATGACATTGAGAAACGTTGACAGTGATCTTTTTGAAATGCAGAATGTAACATACCTGTTAGAATGTAAAGAAACAGCAGAGAAAAGACACAATACTGCAGTGACAGCATGTTGAATAAAGGTAATGTTGATGGTTTGTGTATTGAACTTTGTTGAATATACAAGTTTCTCTCTCTTCTATAGTTCAGTAACATCTTAGCTCCTCCCTGAGTCTCTCCGTCTCCTCTTAGATCTGTATTTTCACTTCTCTCACTTACACTTCCTCCTGGTTAACAGACTGGGAGCAGCATTTTGTACCAGCTGGAGGTGGGACGTTTATCTTTCTTTTCTTTTTTATGATGCTTTATAACAGGAGTTACTGAAACCTAGTTCCAGTAATTTCAAGGATGGATCATCCTTTTGGGGTTTTGGTCAAAATGAGAAATGACCTAATTTGTTCTTGTGGAGTGGAGACAATTTAAAACAGCTAATAATAAAGAAAATCTCAGCTTCAAATATGTTATCCAGACTTTGAGTTGTAAGCTTAACATCAGCAAAGCAAGATTTGATTTCAACTGGATTTAAGACTTTTAGGAGCATGTTTAAAGATCTCGGTTCTCGACTCAGTCACTGGTAGGAAGGTCTGGAACACCTGCACTTCACCTGTTCGAAATTAGACGCCATAGTTACTGACTGTAATGGAATAAATAATCACATATTGTCAGCAAAACACTGAAAAACAATCTTGTATTGAGAAATAATTTAATCAAAAGGCAACATGTAAAGTTAAAATGAGAGGACCCAGGATTGACCCCTGTGGTACACCACAAGAAATCACAGCCTGAAAGACAAAAACAAAAGTAATCAGAATCTGAGTCTGTGATAATAACAAGTTGATGAAGTTAAGTGACTCACTGTGTGATTTCCAAACAGTGGAATTAAATTTGACAATAAATTTAATGACACAATATCACATATGATTTACATGTTTATTGGGACATTGAATGTTTTACTCATGACAGTGTAAAAGTGTTCACATTATATAAATTGTTTCAGACTAGAGCAGGTATGAATATCTCAGAAGTTCATCACAGAAATAATTGAGCCACAAAGTTGCTTTGAGCTCTATGAGACACGAGAGGATTTACACTCATTTATGATGAGGTAATGTTCATATAAAAAACATCCCACAACACCTCATCATCATCAGTGTTTGTGTGAAACACTTTAATTGCTGTTGTTTTTATATTTTAAGATTTTATTAACCCATATTTAACCAGGTAAGTCCTGTTGAGATCAAGGATCTCTTTTACAAGAGAGACCTGGCTGAGGCAGCAGCATATGAAAAAGTTACAGCCAAACAACAACACAATAAAAACATAAAAGATCTACAGGAACATGTAGAAATATTAGAGCACCTGCACACAATGACAAGAACCAACAGATTCATTCATCCTTGAACTTATGAGAGCTTTAAAATCAGGCAGAGACCAGTTCACGTAGTTTCAACTCTTCCTGAAGGTTATTCCAGGTGAGAGCAGCAGAGCACAGAAAAACGTTTTTTCCAGCTCAGTCCGAGAACCAGGAACAGACGACAGAACTAAGTGTTGAGATCTCAGACTGTAGCTACAGTCAGATCTCTGTTCAAAGAACAAATGTATGGAGGGAGTTTACCCAGTATGGCTTTATAAATGAACAAATACCAGTGAGTCAGCCTACGAAAGGTCAAAGATGGCCGAGCAGCCCTGGAATAAAGCGCACAGTGATATGATATGCAGTGTAGGAGCCATTATTTGTCTGTTTATTTTCAGTCTGTCTGTTTGTTTATTTCCAAGTTGTCACTGGGTGGCAGTGCAGATTAGGTGGTTTGGATCCACGTCATGATGGGTGCAATTAGTATATAGGCTCAGGTGTGCTGGGCGGCCTTTAGATGCATGGGTGACGGGGAGACTGCACGTTTTTTTACCGCTCCATAAGACGCCACTTTGTACCAGCCAGAACCATCACAATTAATCAGATCACTCCATAAAAGCTTTTGCCATGATGTAGAGACCTGCTCTGAACGTGACGGTAATAAATGGGAACCTCACCACCCGACCGTGTACGTCGCTGTGGACATTCATTCATTCCTCCATTCATTCATTCAGTCATTCAGTCAAGCCATTAAAAAACAAGTCCCATCCCGCACCCAGCCGAGTGGCTAATTGGTTGCCAGGATAGCCGCTACATGCAGTATCTAACATGTTCAAACAATGATGCCTTCATGCACAGCAGATCACAGTGATCCAGAACAGGTAAATACGTAGCAGCAGCCAGTGTCTTTCTGGCCTCAGAGGAGAAACAGGACTCGTTTGTGAAATAAAACTTCAATGTTAGCTTTTAAACAAGATCATCAACCTGAGGTTTAAAACAGAGTTATTGAGCCAAATACTGAGATATTTAGAACACGTGACGACCTCTAACTTCTTTCCCTGAGCATTAAGAACATCAGGAGTGTTCACAGGCTTCTTCCCAACATTACAGAAATGTATGATGTTAGTTTTATCAGCATTTAAAAGCATCTGTAGTTGTGAAAGCTGAATTTGGATAACGTTAAAGACAGTGTAACTGGCTCCAGACCTGGGGGTATCTGGACCGGTACATGTGATACACAGGATGAACACTGTGGATCAATGAAGAGAGAAACGACGGATTAACATCTTCACAAGGCCAGCGCCATTTTATTTCTGACACAAATCAAAATATATCTGTAATTCACTCTGTCTTTCATCTATTATATGACTCTGTATAACTAAAAATACATCTTTCAAATAAGTCACATAAGCACCAAAGTACAGTGAATATGTAAATTCAAAAGTAAATTCAGGTACGTTATGTGCAAAATAAAATATAAATAATTCACACAAAATGCCAAACTGAATTTGTCCCATGACTTTAACCCAGTAATGTTAAAATATCAAATTCACAGCAAAAATACAAGTTTGACAGTTACTGCATCAAATCTCGTCTTAATATTATCTTTTCAAAAACTCTGTCAACAAGATGCAACCTAAAATGTGGTGGCACGACTGAACAGAAGTGCAACAGCTACACTAGGGCAAAGTGTCCAATTAACTCATTCTGAAACACTGCGTAAGTAGTTAAACATTTTTTAGCAACAGAAACTCACATCTCACTGATAAATCATGACTGTGAGATACATGAAATTACTTTTACGACCTTATGTTAATGTTACTGCATGAAGCAGACTATCACCTGGATTGTGTTTGTGATCTTTACATGAACTACACACCAAAACAATACTTTTACATCACCAAATCATCACAAACCACACAAAACCGTTTCTTAATCCTTCATCTTTGTGTGAGTATAAACAAAAGAGTTTTAAACATATGTTTACAGTACCTGTGGATCAATGAAGACAGAAACGATGGATTAATGTCCTCACAAGGCCAGCGCCATTTTATTTTTGACACTATGTTAGGCTTGCAGTAAATATCTCTCAGCCGAAGCGTAGAGCTCCATCTACTGGTCTGGTGGGATAACTTCACCCTGTATTCAAGTCACTTTAATTAGTTCAGTTCTCAATGTGATATCTTAAAAATAAAAATAGGGTCTGACTGTTTTATGTAAAAACACATTAAATCACATCTTCATTTTTTTTTTTTTTAAGATATTTTTTGGGCATTTTTAGCCTTTATTGGACAGGACAGACAAGCGTGAAGGGGGGAGAGAGAGAGGGAGTGACACGCAGCAAAGGGCCACAGGCCGGAGAGGAACCCGGGCCGCCGCAGCAACAGCCCTGTACATGAGGCGCCTACTCCACCACTAAGCCACCAACGCCCCAATCACAACATTTTGTCTGTTTTATATTGAAACATTTACTCAATCTGTTGTGCCTGTTTTGTTTAATATTAAAACATTGATATTCAAATAGCATTTTCTCAGTCCCTTACAAAAGCCTGCAGTTTGGCCACAGCCTCTGTGATGGATGAGCCAGCACAATGTACCACTGTGTCATCAGCATAAAAATAAAAACTGGCACCATCCACGTTTTGACCAAGACTGTTGATATAAAGTGAAAATATGAGGGGAGTGAACACAGAACCCTGGGGTACACCGTTACAAGTGTTGAGCCTGTTAGAGGTGAGCCCATCAAACTGAACACACAGAGACCTTTCTGAGAGGCAATTCACAAACCAGCCCACGACCTGGTCAGATACACCAATACTAGTCAACCTCTGTTTTAAAATAAGATGGTCAACATGATCAAAGGCTTTGGACGGGTCAATAAATAGAGCTGCACAGCACTGCTTCATGTCCAAAATGATGCTGTTCACCACCTTCATAGTTGCAGGAATGATGCTGTGTTGCTTTCTGAAGCCAGACTGATGTTTGGATAGAATAGTATTATTACATAAAAACACCTTCAATTGTTCACTGACAAGTTGTTTGAGGTTCTTTGTGAGAACTGACAGCTTTGAAATGGGCCTATAGTTGTTTAATTGCGTGACCTCCCTCTCTTTCAGTAGTGGGAGAACAAAGGCTGACTTCCATATTTTTGGAATTACCTTAAAGTTAGAGAGAGACTGAGAATATAGGTCAGAGGCTGAGCTGCAAAATCTGAAGCTAACTTTAAGAAGACCAGTTTTATCACCACTACAAAGAATCTGAACTGCTTCATCACAAACTACTGAAGTCTAACAGTGTGTGACTCCCTCTAGTGGATGTTGTGGAGTATTGTGTTGTCTTTGCTCATCATGTTTTTGTACAGAGTTTTGGTGTTTCCTGTCACTGTGGGCTGCAGAGCACAGTAGTACACAGCAGAGTCAGACAGCTGAAGCTTCTGGATCTTCAGAGGAACTGATGTCTTGTTGAGTGTTGCATCAAATCTGTCTTTCTGGAACTCTGGAGCATTATCTTTTGTGTTTGAGAAACGCTTCAGCATGTACTTTGGGTGATCTTTAGCTTCTTGTTTGTACCAGTATAAATATGGAAATGTGTCACTGGTCTCAAACGTGCAGTCAAGTGTAACTGTGTGTCCTTGAGTAGCGATGACATCTTCTGTTGGCTGGATCACTCTGTCTTCTCCTTTACACTCTGGGGAAGAAGAGAACATGCAGAGGAAGAGATGAATCAATAAAGATGATTGATTAAAGGAGAACAATCAGTAGGTTTAAAGAGTTACCTAGACAGAGAGTCAGACACACACACATGTAGAATAGTCTGTATTTTCACTGCCTTCTGTCTGATGTCACATTAAACCATATAAGGAGTTATTTAGAAGGTACTAGATGCCAAGAGAAATGATGTGTTTAGCTTTTCTGTATGGTGAACATTAAAAGCACTCACAGCTCAGTTAGTTGTGGAAAGTGTTGAGAGAGTAAACATGTAGTTGTTTGTATCTTACCAAAGAAAAGAGCAGCAAGAATAATCCACAGCCAATGTTCCATCTCTACAACAAGGTTTAAATCAACAGGAGAAACTAGCTGATGTTCAACATTCAGTGTGAGAATTGTTCTCTTCACAGCAGCACTTCTTATTGACTGAATGGTTGAACACAGTGCAGAAGTAGTGCAGCGCCTACTTGATAATGTGGCCCTCTAGTGGAGGTAAAAAGTTGAGTCCAGCAGTGTGGAAAAAAGGCTTCCAGCAGCTTGTCAGTGTGTCAGCTTGTGTTTTTGTACAGAGACTGTGGCTTTGCTGTCACTGTGGGCCTCACAGCACAGTAGTACACAGCAGAGTCTGTCACTGCAGCAGAGGAGATGTTCATATTGATTAGGTTTTGATCCACTTTAATTGTTAGTCCAGGAATTGGTTGATTTAATATTGCTCCAGTCCCTGAATGATACATGATGAACTCTGGTGGTTTTCCTGGATATTGTCGATACCAGAAGAAATAATCATCCCCAGCTGCTTGTTTGGAGTATCTGTAGGACAGAGTAACAGTGCTGCCTTCTAAACTGTGCTCTTCATTCTTGACTGGAGTGAGTTCTTCACAGCTGACACCTAAAGGAAGAGATAACTCTGTGATGATCTGTAGGTTTTTGTCATATAAGGTCATTTAATGTTAATAGTCTGACCTACCTCTTATTGTGAGCAGACAGAAAGTCACAAACAGACTGAAGTTCACTGACAGCATCTTAAAGATCAAGAGAATCTGTCTCTTTTTGTAGAAACACCAGTGTGAAGGTTTGTGTCTTTTCTGTCCTTGAGTCACAGTTTTCCTCCTCCCTTAATCCCTCCCTCCTTCCTCTCACAAATACTGTTTGTCACTGCCATGGTGGTGTTCTTCACAACATGACATCATCTCCATCAGGTAAGAGGTAGCTGGTAAGGTAACACTGACCGACACTTGACAGCACCTGCAAGGGTCCTGAATTCTTTTCTCGTCAAACTACACAAACCACACAAGGCAGCTGGCAGTTGAAATTCACCTCTTGGCGTATCCCTCTTTACACACACCACACGTATGAATTAAAGTAGGGCGGCAGTAGTTGTGTGTCACAAATACCAGGTTGACATCATGTCTTTTTAACTGAATGAACATTTTAATTATTCACTCCTCAAAAGGAAAATTTGCCACCTTTTATGTCTAATTAGTGTCTGATAAATGTTGTTGATTGAAGTAATAACAAGTTTCATTCCTAAATGAGATGGCACGCTTTTCAAAAACAAACACATTTTTCAGTGAAAACACAGTTTGTTCAACAAACATTAATCCATGTTCATGACGCCTCAAATATCTGGACTTCTACAAAATGGTCTCATCTATTATACTTTTTTTTTTTTTTTTTTAAAGTTTGTGCTTCATATTTTAGCAATATTTTGCAATTGTAACATTTAACAATAATAATAATGATGATAATGATAATGCATTTTATTTCTCGGCACCTTTCACATTACTCAAGGACACCTCACAACACACAGTTAGAAAAAACAAGCAGCAGTGTATCTATAGATCACAAATTCAAACTATATCATAATATACAATAAAAATTAATAAAATGACTAAAATCACCATCAGTGCAAGTCTCAATATGTGTGTCACCATAAATGAGACTGAATATGGCAGCTTGAAAACATGTCTTTTCAGACGGGATGTGAAAGTGGAAAGGGAGTCAATAATGTTGTGTTGGAGACAGTTCCAGAGGCAGGGACCCATGGTAGTCCAGCGGGCAGATGGTGATGTGAGTTCGATTGCAGAAGAGGATCGAAGAGTTCGGCAGGGTGTGTAGATATAAAAGTGTTCAGACAGGTAGGAAGGGGCGTGGTTATGAAGGGCCCTAAAGGTGAGAAGCAGAATCTTGAAATTGATGTGATATTTAACAGGAAGCCAGTGAAGCTGTTGGAGAACATTACTGATAGATTATATTATTGATGTGGACCTCAAAAGACAATGTAGTTTCCAGGATGACACCCAGACTCTTAACCTGAGAGGACAGAAGGCTTTGGACTTGTCAATGCTCAGAGACAAACTGTGGTTTAGCCAAAGTAGATTTAGTTCCCACAAGCAGAACCTCGGTTTTATTACCGTTAAGTTTGAGGGAGTTGCATGAAAGCCAAGACTTACTCTCTAATATGCAGTCAGAAAGGGATTTGGGTTGGAGAGTGGTAGTAGACCTAATGGACAGATAGAGCTGGGTGTCATCGACATATCAGTGAAACGAATACCAGATTTCCTGAAGATATGGCCCAGAGGTAGGAGGCAGATACTAAATGAAAGAGGACCTAGGACAGAGCCCTGAGGAGCACCACTAGTGACTGGAAAAGAACTGGATCTTAAAGTTCTGATTTGAACAGAGTGAGTGTGGCCATAAAGATATGATTTAAACCAGTTGAGGGCATTGCTGATCATACCAATGGTAGCTAGTCTCTCTAGAAGGATGATAAATGAGATGGTTTCAAAGGCTTTAAAAGCCCAGAGTCAGCTGCCATTAAGAGATCATTAGTGATTTTTACCAGAGCTGTGTCAGGACTGTGACAGGAGCGAAAACCAGACTGAAATTGTTCACATTGTTGTGACTAAGGTGAGTGAGGACCTGAGCTGCAACTGATATTTGAACTGTTTTCAGCAGGAACAGTAAATTAGAAATTGGTAGAACATTGTTCAAATTGTTAGGATCTGCACCAGGTTTCTTTAGTATTGGACTTATAGAGCAGGTGATTGAGCAAAGCAGTTGATATTTAGGGAATAAAACAGCAGTGAAGAGAGATGACACCTTTGGTCTCTGCCTCTCAGATCGAACCTGACAACTTTTCTCATCTGTTGTTTGATTCTCTCTTAAAGTTATGTAGTATTCGGCTCCCTCTAGTGGACGCTGTGGAGTATTGTGTTGTCTTTGTTCAGAAGGATTTTGTACAGAGTTGAGTTGTTTCCTGTCATTGTGGGCCTCACAGTACAGTAGTACACAGCAGAGTCTGTCACTTTAGCTGAGTTGATCTCCAGATCAACACGTTTCTCTGTTTTGTCAATGTGAGCTGAGAAATCAGAATCAGTTGGATAAATCGATCCTCCCTCTGTGATGGAGAGCAGGAACTCTGGTCTGGATCTCTGGTGCTGTCGGTACCACTGGATATTGCTGATAGCATCCTCATATTTACAGGTCAGGTTGATGTTTGTGTCCTCTGCAACATGTTCTTCAGTTGTTTGTGGCTTTATGCTGTTCATGGAACCCAGGGCTGCAAAATGAGTATTATTCATGTCAGTTAGTCTGCAAGAGATTCTGACATCAGGAGACTTGTGAGATCAAACATGAGCAAATGTTTCTGTGGTAGAAATTGTTGCCTTACACAGATAAACCTGTAGTTGTGAGATATGTGGTTAATACAGCAGGTTAATGAGACTTTGATCTCTGTTGTCACACTCACCTATAAAGTGAAAGAAAAGTAAAAAGAGGTAAAGCAACATGTCTTTGGAGTTGTTAAAGCCAAACAGACAGCAGATGATCAATGTTCTTCACTGCAGTAGAATGAACAAACTAAAGAGCCTCTCTGCTGCACAGCCCTTCTCCTCAACATCAACCTCATTGTGCTTTTAGTTCCTCCAACATTTCTGCTCTGGAGACACAAACAATCTCATTGGTTGATTCAAACACCAGTGGGCGGGGCCAGAGATAAACCTTTTGTTGCTTTTGATCCATCAAACTTCAAGCTATAGAAATTATTTTGCATCTCTGACGTCTGTGCTTCTGGGGAAAAAAGTTAACTCTCTGAGACCCCAGCTTTGGTTTTTATGCATTTTAATTTCTTCTAGCTGTTTGGGATCAGCAGGACCTGATACGTCTAAAAACTAAACATTGTCTTTAAACAGGAAGTAGCTTTTTAATAGTGATGTCCTCATATGAGGCCAATGGGTTCATTTTTAATGGTGTGTAATAAAGTATATGTTACAACCCAGTATGTGTCTAGGAGTAAGGGAAGCAACATAAAACCAAACAATGACGTGAATAAGGCAAGCTGCCGTTTATTCATACACAAAATAAACAATACAAGCTACGCTTTTGTAAGAAGTGGCACACAAAAAGAAAACGCACTCGCAGGCTCTGCAACACAACCCGAAAATTGGGCTTCACGGAAGGAGCCTCGGCTGTGAATTACATTTAAGTATAACAAACTCAGGGAAGGGCAGCAGGTGACGGCAAACCATAAAACAATTAAAACAAAACTCTGACCTGTCACCAACAAAATAAACACCCCAACTAACTAACGGAGGTGGAAGACCACCCAGAATAACAAAACTAAAACATAGGCTATCTGCTCTACCACTTACCTGTCAAACAAAACAACACTCAAACCGACACCCATAAAGCTAATGTACCATACATCAAACAATCTATGTGTGTGTGTGTGTGCAAAGGATATGTGGCTACGCTTCAAAGCTAAATCCTAAAGCCCACAGATTCCCAAATACAACAACGAACAGATTACAGCAGCTGAAAACACAAACAGAGTGAGGCGGACTGCTCAGGTTAAATCACAGCCGCCATTGCTCTTGACTCCGCGCAGCTTTTAAAGGTTCAGACGAGGCCGGTGAAACGGTGACTGGCCGGAACCGATGACGACAGCGAGGGGGCCGACCAGCAAGCGGGGGAACACTGAATAGCAGCAGAGGAGAGCAGGCTGGAGGCGTGGTCCGCCGGGGATTCCCTCCAGAAGAGCAGACAATTAGACACACACATAAATGATTGACACGTGCTGGCCGAATAATTCCCATAATGACATGCACAGCACATTAAACACAGAAAATAAATGTACTAAGGTCCGGAGACCGTAACAGTATGAAACACTTCATTTCAACATTGTTGTGCGAAAACAAAAGTACAAACAATGCATTTGTTCAGTGTTGTGTAACTCTGTGGGTTAGGGGTCACTGTTCAAGTCTAAACTGTTCAACACTGTTCATTTCAACCACCTGAACTTGGCTGTGCAAAACTAAATTATAAATAAAAGCTATATATCTCTAAAAGCCACGTGATTTGTTCATTTCATAACTCTGGGTGGATTTTCCTTGCTCCATATTCCCAGCTAGGAATATTCTTTTGTTTGTAGGAACAGTCTGTCACACCTGATTGGCCTGTGTAAAAATGTTGTGATAATACAGTAGTAAAGTCTCAGTGTCCTCAAACGAGTATTTCTTAATTAACAGCAGATCAGTTTGTTACTTTTGTCACAATTGGTCCAAGTTGTATGCAATATCAAACTACAAACATTATTAAGCTTAAACAAGTTTCATCCATATAATGTGATCAGGTTTTGTACCTTGGTGGCCATCTTGTTTTTACATGGATTAGTGTGTTGAGGTCTCACGACCACTAGAACGAGGACAACAGGGTTAAATTCAGCAGAATTAGCTATAAGGTGCAGGAAACCCAAAATAAATGTCCTCATATGAGGACACAGGGTTGTAGGAGGGTAAATGTGTGTTGTGTCTGATTTTACCTGAGGTTAACTAATTACGTCTCTGTAAGATCATTAATTATTGCATTTGAATAATACCTGGGAAACAAAGTGAACTGACACAGAAGCACATTGTGTGTCAGTAAAAGTCACTGGGGATCATCTTGTAATGTGTCCTCTGGATCAAACTGTCAGATTGAACCAGTTTTGACTTTGAAGGATCAAACAGCAGTGAAGAGAAAGGACATCTTTGGTGGATGCCTCTGATGTTGGTTGAGTTGTTTGAGCGTTTGTTGTGTTAAAGTCTAACAGTGTGTGACTCCCTCTAGTGGATGTTGTGGAGTATTGTGTTGTCTTCGCTCATCATGTTTTTGTACAGAGTTTTGGTGTTTCCTGTCACTGTGGGCTGCAGAGCACAGTAGTACACAGCAGAGTCTGTCACTGCAGCAGAGGAGATCTGCAGGTTCACACGACGTTTTTCTTCAGTCAGTTCAGTAAAGAACCTTGTGTCTGATTTCAGAGATTCTGCTGTTCTTGTAATGTTGATCCCCGAGATGTACATGATGAACTCTGGTGGTTTTCCTGGATATTGTCGATACCAGAAGAAATAATCACCACTGGCTGCTTGTTTGGAGTATCTGTAGGACAGAGTAACAGTGCTGCCTTCTAAACTGTGCTCTTCATTCTTGACTGGAGTGAGTTCTTCACAGCTGACACCTAAAGGAAGAGATAACTCTGTTATAACATGTTGTAAAAGTCATAATAAGTGAATGACATTGAGAAACGTTGACACTGATCTTTTTGAAATGCAGAATGTAACATACCTGTTAGAATGTAAAGAAACAGCAGAGAAAAGACACAATACTGCAGTGACAGCATGTTGAATAAAGGTAATGTTGATGGTTTGTGTATTGAACTCTGTTGAATATACAAGTTTCTCTCTCTTCTATAGTTCAGTAACATCTTAGCTCCTCCCTGAGTCTCTCCGTCTCCTCTTAGATCTGTATTTTCACTTCTCTCACTTACACTTCCTCCTGCTTAACAGACTGGCAGCAGCATTTTATACCAGCTGGAGGTGGGACGTTTATCTTTCTTTTCTTTCTTTATAACAGGAGTTACTGAAACCTAGTTCCAGTAATTTCAAGGATGGATCATCCTTTTGGGGTTTTGGTCAAAACGAGAAATGACCTAATTTGTACTTGTGAAGTGGAGACAATTTAAATCAGCTAATAATAAAGAAAAGCTCAGTTTCAAATATTTTATCCAGACTTTGAGTTGTAAGCTTAACATCAGCAAAGCAAGATTTGATTTCAACTGGATTTAAGACTTTTAGGAGCATGTTTAAAGATCTCGGTTCTCGACTCAGTCACTGGTAGGAAGGTCTGGAACACCTGCACTTCACCTGTTCGAAATTAGACGCCATAGTTACTGACTGTAATGGAATAAATAATCACATATTGTCAGCAAAACACTGAAAAACAATCTTGTATTGAGAAATAATTTAATCTAAAGGCAACATGTAAAGTTAAAATGAGAGGACCCAGGATTGACCCCTGTACACCACAAGAAATCACAGTCTGAAAGACAAAAACAAAAGTAATCAGAATCTGAGTCTGTGATAATAACAAGTTGATGAAGTTAATTGACTCACTGTGTGATTTCCAAACAGTGGAATTAAATTTGACAATAAAATATAATGACACAATATCACATGATTTACATGTTTATTGGGACATTGAATATTTTACTCATTACAGTGTAAAGTGCTTCTTCCCAGCATCACAGAAATGTATGATCTTAGTTTTATCAGCATTCAAAAGCAGCTTTAGTTGTGAAAGCTGAATCTGGATAACGTTAATGACAGCCTGCAGTTTGGCCACAGCCTCTGTGATGGATGAGTCAGCACAATGTATCACTGTGTCATCGGCATAAAAATAAAAACTGGCACCATCCACGTTTTGACCAAGACTGTTGATATAAAGTGAAAATATGAGGGGAGTGAACACAGAACCCTGGGGTACACGTTACAAGTGTTGAGCCTGTTAGAGGTGAGCCCATCAAACTGAACACACTGAGACCTTTCTGAGAGGCAATTCACAAACCAGCCCACGACCTGGTCAGATACACCAATACTAGTCAACCTCTGTTTTAAAATAAGATGGTCAACATGATCAAAGGCTTTGGACGGGTCAATAAATAGAGCTGCACAGCACTGCTTCATGTCCAAAATGATACTGTTCACCACCTTCATAGTTGCAGGAATGATGCTGTGTTGCTTTCTGAAGCCAGACTGATGTTTGGATAGAATAGTATTATTACATAAAAACACCTTCAATTGTTCACTGACAAGTTGTTTGAGGTTCTTTGTGAGAACTGACAGCTTTGAAATGGGCCTATAGTTGTTTAATTGCGTGACCTCCCTCTCTTTCAGTAGTGGGAGAACAAAGGCTGACTTCCATATTTTTGGAATTACCTTAAAGTTAGAGAGAGACTGAGAATATAGGTCAGGGGCTGAGCTGCAAAATCTGAAGCTAACTTTAAGAAGACCAGTTTTTATCACCACTACAAAGAATCTGAACTGCTTCATCACAAACTACTGAAGTCTAACAGTGTGTGACTCCCTCTAGTGGATGTTGTGGAGTATTGTGTTGTCTTTGCTCATCATGTTTTTGTACAGAGTTTTGGTGTTCCTGTCACTGTGGGCTGCAGCACAGTAGTACACAGCAGAGTCAGACAGCTGAAGCTTCTGGATCTTCAGAGGAACTGATGTCTTGTTGAGTGTTGCATCAAATCTGTCTTTCTGGAACTCTGGAGCATTATCTCCTGTGTTTGAGTAACGCTTCAGCATGTACTTTGGGTGATCTTTAGCTTCTTGTTTGTACCAGTATAAATATGGAGTTCTGTCACTGGTCTCAAATGTACAGCCAAGTGTAACTGTGTGTCCTTGAGTAGCGATGACATCTCCTGTTGGCTGGATCACTCTGTCTTCTCCTTTACACTCTGGGGAAGAAGAGAACATGCAGAGGAAGAGATGAATCAATAAAGATGATTGATTAAAGGAGAACAATCAGTAGGTGTAAAGAGTTACCTAGACAGAGAGTCAGAATCAGGATGTTTCTCAGCCAGTGTTTCATGTCTGCAGTGAGAGGGGAGGACAGAGGAAGAACATTGATACTCTGATGGATCTGGGCCTTCACATCATTGGTCCTTCATCTTCACCATCTGCTGAGGAACTCTCAACATTGACATGACATTTAGCATGATGACATCATTGTCCTGACTCTCAGTGATTGTATTGGAGACGATAACAGGATGTCTGTTAACTCCATCTTATCAACAATGATAGAAACACAAACTGTAGAGAAAAAGCACTTCCTTCTCAAGAGCTTCTGTCTAAAGAGAGTTAAAATCACACAAACACTGAACTGCATTACATCTTTTTAATCAAGATGGAAACAAATATAATGAGAGTTTAAACTCTGATGTCCTGCTCCAGTGATTTCTAGCAAACATTACAAACAGATCCCTTAAAGGCATTCATTCTTCCTGCTTTAACCTACCTTTGAATGTGGTCAGAAAAATAGGAACAGTTCCACAGTGATGCAGTGCCAGCATCTTACACACAGTATCTGTGTTGTGTCTGCTTTAGATATTGATAGTGGGAGTCTTTCTCTTCTGCTCTTCTTTGACAGTGTTGCTCCTCCCTCAACCTATTCCTCCTCTCATATCACTGTATGTTATGAACACCAAAACCACACCTCAATATATTTTACAGTTTCATTTAAAGAGCTGAACCTCTGTTATCCTGCTGGCTTTTCTTTTTACAGGGTCTTTTATTATCAGTTATTTCTATATTTATTCTGTTAGTTGTCATGGTGTCTTGAGTTTGCTCCAAAATACAGTTGGTTTGTCCCTGATGTGGATTTGCTGCTCATGTGAATCCTCCCACAGTGTTTCATTAGCAGCTGTAACCACAGTGACTGTGATCAAACAGGAATCATCAGAATCCATGTGATATGAAGCTGTGGTTTGAATACCACTTCCCTCCTCTTTGAAGAGTAGTCAGATATCTGTGTTCAGGTTTTTGTACAGCCTCTTCTACACTTTGTATCACTGTGTTTCTAGAGCACAGTAGTAGAGCTGTGTCTGCCAGGGTTAGATCCTTTATGGTCAGTTCAGTTGAGTCTGAGGATGTTTCGGATCCATATTTTTTTTTATCAGGAATATGTTCATCTGTGCGCTCTTTTGCTCCTTTCCAGAGTATAAACTGAGGTGCCTGAAGGTCAGAATGATGTCTGTACCAGTAAAGCAAAATATTGGTGTAAGTTGTCTCATATCGACATGTGAGTGTGACAGATTGTCCTTCTCTTTTAGTGACTTCATCTTGTACAGGAGAGATTTTGTCTCCAGCTATTAGTCCTGGAAAAAGTAGAGAAAATGAAGCCATTAGACTAACATTGTTGATGAGGCTGAGAGGAGAAGACAGTGGAAAATGTCAAGTGTACAGTGTTACTCTGTGGACAGAAACAGCTCAACTGTTGAGAGATTTCTGCTCTGAACTCCAGTTTGTATCAATCTTTAGAAAAGAATCAAAACATGTAGTTGTTTGTATCTTACCAAAGAAAAGAGCAGCAAGAATAATCCACAGCCAATGTTCCATCTCTACAACAAGGTTTAAATCAACAGGAGAAACTAGCTGATGTTCAACATTCAGTGTGAGAATTGTTCTCTTCACAGCAGCACTTCTTATTGACTGAATGGTTGAACACAGTGCAGAAGTAGTGCAGCGCCTACTTGATAATGTGGCCCTCTAGTGGAGGTAAGAAGTTGAGTCCAACAGTGTGGAAAAAAGGCTTCCAGCAGCTTGTCAGTGTGTCAGCTTGTGTTTTTGTACAGAGACTGTGGCTTTGCTGTCACTGTGGGCCTCACAGCACAGTAGTACACAGCAGAGTCTGTCACTGCAGCAGAGGAGATGTTCATATTGATTAGGTTTTGATCCACTTTAATTGTTAGTCCAGGAATTGGTTGATTTAATATTCCTCCAGTCCCTGAATGATGCATGATGAACTCTGGTGGTTTTCCTGGATATTGACGATACCAGAAGAAATTTTCATCCACAGTTGTTTGTTTGGAGTATCTGTAGGACAGAGTAACAGTGCTGCCTTCTAAACTGTGCTCTTCATTCTTGACTGGAGTGAGTTCTTCACAGCTGACACCTAAAGGAAGAGATAACTCTGTGATGATCTGTAGGTTTTTGTCATATAAGGTCATTTAATGTTAATAGTCTGACCTACCTCTTATTGTGAGCAGACAGAAAGTCACAAACAGACTGAAGTTCACTGACAGCATCTTAAAGATCAAGAGAATCTGTCTCTTTTTGTAGAAACACCAGTGTGAAGGTTCGTGTCTTTTCTGTCCTTGAGTCACAGTTTTCCTCCTCCCTTAATCCCTCCCTCCTTCCTCTCACAAATACTGTGTTTGTCACTGCCATGGTGGTGTTCTTCACAACATGACATCATCTCCATCAGGTAAGAGGTTGCTGGTAAGGTAACACTGACCGACACTTGACAGCACCTGCAACCGTCCTGAATTCTTTTCTCGTCAAACTACACAAACCACACAAGGCAGCTGGCAGTTGAAATTCACCTCTTGGCGTATCCCTCTTTACACACACCACACGTATGAATTAAAGTAGGGCGGCAGTAGTTGTGTGTCACAAATACTAGCTTGACATCATGTCTTTTTAACTGAATGAACATTTTAATTATTCACTCCTCAAAAGGAAAATTTGCCACCTTTTATGTCTAATTAGTGTCTGATAAATGTTGTTGATTGAAGTAAGTAAGTAAGTTTCATTCCTAAATGAGATGGCACGCTTTTAAAAAAACAGACACATTTTTCAGTGAAAACACAGTTTGTTCAACAAACATTAATCCATGTTAATGACGCCTCTCAAATATCTGGACTTCCACAAAATGGTCTCATCTATTATGCTTTTTTTTTTTTTTTTAGAACAAGTTAAAAAACAAGACACCGTCACAATAGTCCAGCCTGCTGAAAATGAAAGCATGAACCAGTTTTTCTGTATCTGGTTTAGACAGAAATTCTTTTATTCTTGCTATGTTTTTAAGGTGGTAGTACAAACTTTTCTCGTCTGTCGAGCAGTATCTTATGGTCAACTGTGTCGAATGCAGCACTGAGGTCCAGTAATACCAGAACCAAAATCTTTGATGCATCACTGCTCAGATGAATGTCATTTAAAACTTTTACAAATGCAGTCTCAGTGCTGTGATGTGCTCAAAATCCAGACTGAAAGGCATCAAAGGAATTGTTTTTGCTCCAAGAAGGTGTTAAGTTGCTGAAAAACAACCTTTTCAATGATCTTTCCTAAAAATGGCAGGTTTGATATGGGCCTGTAGTTATTTATTACTGAGGCATCCAGATTAGGCTTTTTTAAGAGAGGTTTAATGACTGCAGTCTTCAGGGCTGTTGGGAAAAGGCCTGACTGAAGAGAACAATTGACTATCTGGAGTATATCTGATGCTATGCAGTAAAAACATCTTTAAAAAAGCTTGTAGGCAGAGTGTCAAGGCAGCAGGTGGTGGACCTAAGGTTTCTAACTATGTCTGTCAAAGAAGCATAATTTAATGGGTGAAAAAGTGTCAAATTAACTGGAGTAGTCTTATGAGGCACAGGTGAAATAGCCACTGTGTTGGAGTTACAGACTGTCTGTCTTATCTTTAAAACCCTGTCTGTGAAAAAAAGAAGCAAAGTCATTGCATGTCTTGGTGGATAGTAGTTCACTAGACCTACAGAGCAGAATTTGAGCTCTGTTAGATGTCATAGGATTTACTGTCACACCTCATTATTATTTTGCTTTGTGTTGTATGAAACTTTCCTTCATTCTGTGTTTCATCTTCAGTGCTTCATTTCCTGTTGTTTATTGACTGTATCATCACAAACTGTTGGAGTTTATCAGTGTGTCACTCCCTCTAGTGGATGTTGTGGAGTATTGTGTTGTCTTTGCTCGTAATGTTTTTGTAAAGAGTTTTGGTGTTTCCTGTCACTGTGGGCCTCACAGCACAGTAGTACACAGCAGAGTCCGTCACTGCAGCAGAGGAGATCTGCAGGTCCATTTGGGTTTTATCCTCACTCACTTTAAAAGACAGTCTGTGAATTGAATTGCTTATTTTTGTTCCACCTCCTGAATGGGAGATGAGGAACTCTGGTGGTTTTCCTGGATATTGTCGATACCAGAAGAAATAATCTAGATTTGTTTGCTTGTTTGGAGTATCTGTAGGACAGAGTAACAGTGCTGCCTTCTAAACTGTGCTCTTCATTCTTGACTGGAGTGAGTTCTTCACAGCTGACACCTAAAGGAAGAGATAACTCTGTTATAACATGTTGTAAAAGTCATAATAAGTTGAGAAACGTTGACACTGATCTTTTTGAAATGCAGAATGTAACATACCTGTTAGAATGTAAAGAAACAGCAGAGAAAAGACACAATACTGCAGTGACAGCATGTTGAATAAAGGTAATGTTGATGGTTTGTGTATTGAACTCTGTTGAATATACAAGTCTCTCTCCTATTCAGTAACATCTTAGCTCCTCCCTGAGTCTCTCCGTCTCCTCTTTAGATCTGTATTTTCACTTCTCTCACTTACACTTCCTCCTTAACAGACTGGCAGCAGCATTTTGTACCAGCTGGAGGTGGGAAGCTGTTTGTTTATTTATTTGTTTTTCTTTTTTTCTCTGTTTTACTCATAACAGGAGTTACAGACATTAGATTTGATATTTAAAGGATGGATCTACTTTCAGTGTTTCAAACAGAAGAATGAGCTAATTTGAGCTTCTAATGTGGAAACTTCAGCTGATAATGATAGAAAAATCTGCATCAAATATTAAATGCTGACTGAGCAAAATTTGAATCTTGCATGGAAATATTACAGCACTGTGGCACAGTGGTTGTAAAGAAATCAGCATCGTTGCATCAACTGACCACAAGGCTGGCCGCGATAAGACACACAGAAGCAGAATCGGTACTAATTAATGCAAACTTTATTATCATGTTTTGTGCACACAAAGTCACTGCATGACAAAATACCTCCGTGATGTACACATGAAGCTCTCTTAACAACCAGTAGTGAGAGTGACAATAGCGTCCTCCCAGTTCTTGGTGCTGAAGAGATTAAGATCAGTCACAAAAGTTCAAACAAAAACAACGTCCATGCTTCAGAACTCCAAAGTCACTTTATTCTTTAAATCCATAGCAGCAGATCATCATGCGTGAATCATTTCACGTATCTGAAATCAAGAAAGACAAAGTAGCTGTAAACCAAATACTGCAGTTTCAGGTTTGGCCTGACTTTATACAACATTTATTTAAAGTAGCCTTATCACAATTTTTTCACAATATTTTCAGTTACTGAAAGACTCTAAGCAAAATGATAATAATAACCTGATAATTTTCCACACAGTTGTTGCTACGATGAGAATCGCACATAATTCACTGTAAACGCACCCACACAAACACACAGAATACAGCGACTGAAATAAACAAACACTTTAATAAATGCCTAGCGGCAGTGCTATTAGGCAGTGTTATTAATAAAACCATTAATCTTACCTGGATTTACAGGACACCAAACGTGGCCTTGTGCTGCTTATCAGTGTTGCTTACCAACTGCGACTGTGTGCTGTGGCTTCCGTCAGGTGTTTTCACACCAAATCAGTTCCTCAGTAAATAGGCCAATAAAGTTTTTTTGCAAACATTTTCCTCTGTTCTAACATATTCCACCCATAAAATATAAACAAAAAAAATTGATTTTAAAGCCGCATGTAACAAAAAATGAGAGGACCTAGGGTTGAGCCCTGTGGTACACCTCAAGAAAATCACGGCCTGTCAACATTATGTCTTCCATAACAATTCAGTCAGCCAACTCCAGGGTTACCACAGTCAACCATCATGCACGGAAAATCTTCCATGGAATGTAATATAAAGGCAAATATGTGTTCTGTCGGCTAGCTGATGATGTAACGCAGTCAGAAGATGTTTCGATGTGTGACTTTTTGTTTACTATCACATACATTTCTTCATTTTCTCCCCTCATGCTGTCTATCACTCCATGTGTGGCAGCTAGCTCTAGCTAAGTTTGAATAGAGTTTGAATCTGACATGTTTGAATAACCCCGAGCAAGTGGGGCAAAAGACTGATAATAATGGACATGTTTGCATAGTGATGCCGCATTATACTTTGAAATTGTTGGCTCCTGCATTTTTTAAGATGGTACAATTGACCTGGACAGCCGAGTGCGCTCAACTGTCACCTGGAGCGCCAGTGTCCACTTTGGTTTCCTGTTAACTGCTCTGAGGCGAGGTAGATCGAAGATATGGAGCATGTTTGCATTCAGATTATTTCTGAGTATCACAGAAAAATCATTTGATCTGTGTCATCATATCCTCCACAGTTCAGTCAGCAAATTCTACTGCATGTGAGTTTTTGATTTTAGCAAATGAGACTTTTTCATATCTAATTGTGTTTTAATCATTCTGTCAAAGTGTTGTGTTTTTACAAATAAGCCAGAGTGAGAGCAGGCAGAGTTGAACAGCGAGCTCTAGTGAGTCATTTAAACCAAAAAGCCATTGCCTATATTGAAGGAAAACCAGATTCAAAAACCTGTGGAGTGTAATTCAGAGACATCCCCTCCCACTAGAAAACTGGGGATGCAGCAGCAGCTGTACGTTAAAATAATTAGGGAGAAAAGAGACAGTGCATCTGCTTTAAATATATAAAACTCCAACACTAGGCTTCAACATACACATAAAAAGGCTGTTATTATAATTCTAATTAACCATAATGAACCATCATCTTTTCTTCATACCTCTCCAAGACCAGCTGGGTCATGCTGGTGCAAAACACGAGTAAACTGATTAGATATCAGAAACATATTGTGTCAAAGATATTAATGAATCATTTTTGTCATCAGGAGCAAACTGTCAGGTCGTACAAAGCAGTTGATATTTAGGGAATAAAACAGCAGTGAAGAGAGATGACACCTTTGGTCTCTGCCTCTCAGATCGAACCTGACAACTTTTCTCATCTGTTGTTTGATTCTCTCTTAAAGTTATGTAGTATTCGGCTCCCTCTAGTGGACGCTGTGGAGTATTGTGTTGTCTTTGTTCAGAAGGATTTTGTACAGAGTTGAGTTGTTTCCTGTCACTGTGGGCTGCAGAGCACAGTAGTACACAGCAGAGTCTGTCACTTTAGCTGAGTTGATCTCCAGATCAACACGTTTCTCTGTTTTGTCAATGTGAGCTGAGAAATCAGAATCAGTTGGATAAATCGATCCTCCCTCTGTGATGTAGAGCAGGAACTCTGGTCTGGATCTCTGGTGCTGTCGGTACCACTGGATATTGTAGATAGCACCCTCATATTACAGGTCAGGTTGATGTTTGTGTCCTCTGCAACATGTTCTTCAGTTTGTTTGTGGCTTTATGCTGTTCATGGAACCCAGGGCTGCAAAATGAGTATTATTCATGTCAGTTAGTCTGCAAGAGATTCTGACATCAGGAGACTTGTGAGATCAAACATGCAAATGTCTGTTTCTGTGGTAGAAATTGTTGCCTTACACAGATAAACCTGTAGTTGTGAGATATGTGGTTAATACAGCAGGTTAATGAGACTTTGATCTCTGTTGTCACACTCACCTATAAAGTGAAAGAAAAGTAAAAAGAGGTAAAGCAACATGTCTTTGGAGTTGTTAAAGCCAAACAGACAGCAGATGATCAATGTTCTTCACTGCAGTAGAATGAACAAACTAAAGAGCCTCTCTGCTGCACAGCCCTTCTCCTCAACATCAACCTCATTGTGCTTTTAGTTCCTCCAACATTTCTGCTCTGGAGACACAAACAATCTCATTGGTTGATTCAAACACCAGTGGGCGGGGCCAGAGATAAACCTTTTGTTGCTTTTGATCCATCAAACTTCAAGCTATAGAAATTATTTTTGCATCTCTAACGTCTGTGCTTCTGGGGAAAAAAGTTAACTCTCTGAGACCCCAGCTTTGGTTTTTATGCATTTTAATTTCTTCTAGCTGTTTGGGATCAGCAGGACCTGATACGTCTAAAAACTAAACATTGTCTTTAAACAGGAAGTAGCTTTTGAATAGTGATGTCCTCATATGAGGCCAATGGGTTCATTTTTAATGGTGTGTAATAAAGTATATGTTACAACCCAGTATGTGTCTAGGATCTAGGACTCGTATTGCAGCGGTGCCTGGATAGTGTGACGTGTGTGGTTGTGCTGCTGCCGTGGTCCTGCCAGATGCCTCCTGCTGCTGCTGCCATCATTAGTCATTAGTCATACTTCTACTGTTATTATACACATATGATTATTATCATACATGTATACTGCCAGATACTAATATATACTTTCAACATATTGTACCACAGTAGCCAGAACTATAACGACAATATAATTACTTTGAATGTTGTTGTAAGCTACTGTCATTACCGAGGATGTCATACAGATTACTGTTAATTTGTTATGCTGATCTGTTCTGTACGACATCTATTGCACATCTGTCCGTCCTGGAAGAGGGATCCCTCCTCAGTTGCTCTTCCTGAGCTTTCTACCATTTTTTTTCCCCGGTAAAGGGTTTTTTTGGGGAGTTTTTCCTGATCAGCTGTGAGGGTCTTAAGGACAGAGGGATGTTGTATGCTGTAAAGCCCTGTGAGGCAAATTGTATTTGTGATATTGGGCTTTATAAATAAATTGATTGATTGATTGATAGGAGTAAGGGAAGCAACATAAAACCAAACAATGACGGGAATAAGGCAAGCTGCCGTTTATTCATACACAAAATAAACAATACAAGCTACACTTTTGTAAGAAGCGGCACACAAAAAGAAAACGCGCTCGCAGGCTCTGCAACACAACCCGAAAATTGGGCTTCACGGAAGGAGCCTCGGCTGTGAATTACATTTAAGTATAACAAACTCAGGGAAGGGCAGCAGGTGACGGCAAACCATAAAACAATTAAAACAAAACTCTGACCTGTCACCAACAAAATAAACACCCCAACTAACTAACGGAGGTGGAAGACCACCCAGAATAACAAAACTAAAAACAGGCTATCTGCTCTACCACTTACCTGTCAAACAAAACAACACTCAAACCGACACCCATAAAGCTAATGTACCATACATCAAACAACCTATGTGTGTGTGTGTGCAAAGGATATGTGGCTACGCTTCAAAGCTAAATCCTAAAGCCCACAGATTCCCAAATACAACAACGAACAGATTACAGCAGCTGAAAACACAAACAGAGTGAGGCGGACTGCTCAGGTTAAATCACAGCCGCCATTGCTCTTGACTCCGCGCAGCTTTTAAAGGTTCAGACGAGGGGCCGGTGAAGCGGTGACTGGCCGGAACCGATGACGACAGCGAGGGGCCGACCAGCAAGCGGGGGAACACTGAATAGCAGCAGAGGAGAGCAGGCTGGAGGCGTGGTCCGCCGGGGATTCCCTCCAGAAGAGCAGACAATTAGACACACACACAAATGATTGACAAGTGCTGGCCGAATAATTCCCATAATGACATGCACAGCACATTAAACACAGAAAATAAATGTACTAAGGTCAGGAGACTGTAACAGTATAAAACACTTCATTTCAACATTGTTGTGCGAAAACAAAAGTACAAACAATGCAGCATTTGTTCAGTGTTGTGTAACTCTGTGGGTTAGGGGTCACTGTTCAAGTCTAAACTGTTCAACACTGTTTATTTCAACCACCTGAACTTGGCTGTGCAAAACTAAATTATAAATAAAAGCTATATATGTCTAAAAGCCACGTGATTTGTTCATTTCATAACTCTGGGTGGATTTTCCTTGCTCAATATTCCCAGCTAGGAATATTCTTTTGTTTGTAGGAACAGTCTGTCACACCTGATTGGCCTGTGTAAAAATGTTGTGATAATACAGTAGTAAAGTCTCAGTGTCCTCAAACGAGTATTTCTTAATTAACAGCAGCTCAGTTTGTTACTTTTGTCACAATTGGTCCAAGTTGTATGCAATATCAAACTACAAACATTATTAAGCTTAAACAAGTTTCATCCATATAATGTGATCAGGTTTTGTAACTTGGTGGCCATCTTGTTTTTACATGGATTAGTGTGTTGAGGTCTCACGACCACTAGAACGAGGACAACAGGGTTAAATTCAGCAATAAGCTATAAGGTGCAGGAAACCCCAAAATAAATGTCCTCATATGAGGACACAGGGTTGTAGGAGGGTAAATGTCAATCGATCAATCAATCAATTTTATTTATAAAGCCCAATATCACAAATCACAATTTGCCTCACAGGGCTTTACAGCATACAACATCCCTCTGTCCTTTGTTCTGTCTGATTTTACCTGAGGTTAACTAATTATGTCTCTGTAAGATCATTAATTATTGCATTTGAATAATACCTGGGAAACAAAGTGAACTTACACAGAAGCACATTGTGTGTCAGTAAAAGTCACTGGGGATCATTATCTTGTAATGTGTCCTCTGGATCAAACTGTCAGATTGAACCACTTTGACTTTTAAGAATCAAACAGCAGTGAAGACAAAGGACATCTTCGGTGGATGCCTCTGATGTTGGTTGAGTGTTTGTTGTGTTAAAGTCTAACAGTGTGTGACTCCCTCTAGTGGATGTTGTGGAGTATTGTGTTGTCTTTGCTCATCATGTTTTTGTACAGAGTTTTGGTGTTTCCTGTCACTGTGGGCTTCACAGCACAGTACACAGCAGAGTCTGTCACTGCAGCAGAGGAGATCTGCAGGTCCATTTGGGTTTTATCCTCACTCACTGTAACAGACAGTCGAGAGAGTGGAGATACTAATACATCCCCTGATTTCAGATAGGAGATGAGGAACTCTGGTGGTTTTCCTGGATATTGTCGATACCAGTAGAAATAATCAGCAGAACCTTTGGCGTATCTGCAGGACAGAGTAACAGTGCTGCCTTCTAAACTGTGCTCTTCATTCTTGACTGGAGTGAGTTCTTCACAGCTGACACCTAAAGGAAGAGATAACTCTGTTATAACATGTTGTAAAAGTCATAATAAGTGAATGACATTGAGAAACGTTGACACTGATCTTTTTGAAATGCAGAATGTAACATACCTGTTAGAATGTAAAGAAACAGCAGAGAAAAGACACAATACTGCAGTGACAGCATGTTGAATAAAGGTAATGTTGATGGTTTGTGTATTGAACTCTGTTGAATATACAAGTTTCTCTCTCTTCTATAGTTCAGTAACATCTTAGCTCCTCCCTGAGTCTCTCCGTCTCCTCTTAGATCTGTATTTTCACTTCTCTCACTTACTCTTCCTCCTGGTTAACAGACTGGGAGCAGCATTTTGTACCAGCTGGAGGTGGGACGTTTATCTTTCTTCTTCTGCTGATTCTTTTACAAAATAGTTTTAGAAGAGCTAGAAAATCAGCACTTCACATGTAACAAACCAGCTCCCATAGTTATTGTAATTTAATGAAATATATAATTATATTGTCAGTAAAACAGTGGAAATTTATCTTGAGTTCAGAAATAATTTGACCTAAAGACAACAGGTAAATATAAAATGAGAGCATGGGTGTAGCGGACGCAGGGTACGCGTGTTTTTCCGAGCCTTCTTTAAAGGCTCCATGAGTAGATGGTGCCAGGCGGCATACACATGCTGTCTGTTGTGATCTGAATCAATCACGTGTGCTGCTGTGTGTTGATTATGTTCAGCAAAGCAGTCAGCAAGAAGCAAAAAACCTTGCACAGTTTCTTCCAAACAAAGCGTGTAAGTTGAGTAATGCTGTTGCATGTAGATAATGTTAGTTAAATGATGACTAATTAATAGATGCCAATATATCAAGTTAAGCTAGGTAACAAGAATACTCATGTTATTGTTATCTATGTTAAATCACTTGCTATCTAGTTTCATGCGAGAAATAAACCCACTCCTCCTTAATAAGAACTTGTGCTCACTATTGCTTTGCACATATTTTTTAATCTTAATTGCCACAATATAAAGAGCAGGGTCAGGGAGGAGACAGTGGACCAGAGGCCAGCAAGGATGATCATGCAGGGTCCTCACAAGTGAGGAGAGATTATAACTGGCTGAGAGAAAACATCTAGAGCATAAAAGTGACTTTGAGGTTAATTTCTACAGCTATGTCTCCACTACTATTCTTAATTCTATTTATAAATTTTGCTTTGTACATTTATTATCTATATTATTGCAATAGATAGAAGAGGGACAGGGAGAAACCAGGCAGGTATCAGGACAGGGACCTGACAGCAGCACCAATTATCAGCACAAGGCTTCACAGGTAAGAGAAATTATAACTGGCTAAGGAAATGTCTAAAGGATAAGAGCGACTCTAAGATTAATTTTCACAGCTATTTCAGAACTACAATTATTTATACTCTAAAATGTTTTTTATCTGTATTGCAATAGGTAGCACAGGCAGAAGGCTTAAAAATATTTGATTAATTTTGCACATCTGTGCTGTCATATTTGACTAAAATGTAAAATACATCTTGATGTTGATATGTTTAGTGTTGTGTCACTTTCTGTCATCATGCCATTACATTAAATGATGTGGCTTATTACCCTGTTACCTTGTCACTTCCATTCCATTTTGTGTGCTGATAACTTGCTAACAGAAATGGTGTTTTACTGAACTTTTCGTGTTCACTGTTGTCATTTGGCACTTAGTTATCTGGCTACTTACCCTGTAGATGCTCGAGGATCATTCTGTGTCAACTCATCTAAAAATTTAGACTTTGATAGTATATAATTTTAAAGAACTAAAGTCGGTCCCTGGTGCTGTACTGTGGTTGTGTTATGTGGCTCTTTAGCTGCTAAGGAGAGATGCAACTGAATGTGAGAGGATGATAAATCACTCAATAGACCTTTGAACAATCTGTCCCCCTCACTTCTGAAATGATGGCTACGCCCTTGAATGAGAGGACCTAGGATTGAACCCTGTGGTACACCACAAGAAATCACAGCCTGATAGAACAACAGAGAACTTCTTTTATAAAGATCAGAAAAAAAACCCAAAAAAACAAAAAACAAAAACAGTTTATGGAGTTACTTGATTAATCTGTTTGAGTCAGTAAATGAGTTAAATATAACAGTAATAACAATATAGTGATTCACTATTTCATATGTTTATATTTTTGAAATATGGAATATACTACTCAAATATGTTGGTTTTATTTTTGAAATGGTTTGAGATTTAGGAATTAGTGAATATGTCCAAGAGTCACTGACAGAAATAACTAACATCAAGAGTGACACTTATTTTTTATTATATTTAAGAGGATTTGCTTTCAAACTGAATTATGATGAAGTATTCCTCATATAAACAATATCTCATCACACCACATTATCATCACAACCAGTCTATGGAGGGACTTTATTCAATGTGTCATCTTTCTACAGTGGCGTTACATATAATACAGTGATAATAAAAATTAATATTATTAATAAAACTTCATTTTAATATTAATTCATTCATTAATTTTCTGTAACTGCTTATCCTGTTAGGGGTTGTGGGGGCTGGAGCCTTTCCCAGTTGAAATTCACACCAATTAAACTGCATGTCTTTGGACTGTGGGAGGAGGCTGCAGCACCCAGAGGAAACCCACGCTGACATGAGAAGAACATGCAAACTCTGCACAGAAGGGCTCCCCCACCCTGGATTCAAACCAGGAACCCTCTTTCTGTGAGGTCACAGTGCTAGCCACTGCACCACCGTGCCCTTGCATAACATAGTTGCATCGTGCATGAACAAAATAATGTGACCAAAGTGCACATGAGGAAACCAACCCTCTCTCCTGACAAGAACGTGGATATTGGAGGATTCTGCAAAACCCTGGATTTCCATCAAATGCCTGCGTTTATAAAAATGACTGCTATCTACGATATGGGCACATACATGGTGTGAATAAGGTTAGGGAAAGATCACAGGTATGGCAAATATACTCACATTAAGGTACAGTTATGGTAGGACACTTCAAGGGTTAGAGAAAGATGGTTCAACCTGATCTCATCTCTACTAGTCATACTTTGATGCTTGGGGCAGCTGTTTGCATCGTATCTTGGTGTAGAAGGGGTCGTGGTCAGGTTTAGGCAACAAAACTCCTTGGTGATGTGAACTCACTATCTCAAGAAGGAATTGCAGGACTGTTTTCAGATTTGGCACAAACGTACATTTTGAGTGGAGAGTGAACTGATTGGATCTTAGTGGTCAACGGTTAAAGGTCAACTTTACTGTGACATCATAATATTCTGCGAAAACACTTTTCTTTCCATTATTCAGAGTCATGACTCCTTGAAACTGTGCTGACTGTAGAGATCTTCTGTGCTTGAGGGTCTAAGCTGTTTGTGCAGCATTCAAGTTTTATAATATGTTGCTTCTTTGCAGCAACATCCATCACGTATCTGAAGCAGTGTCATCTGTCATGGCTACACATGAGTCTGGACAGACACTGATGTAAACTATAACTGCAACTTGACTGGTTTGCAGAGGAATACAATCAGGAGGCAGTAATTCTAGTGTTCATTGTACAGACATTGTTTCATTAGCAGCTGTAACCACAGTGACTGTGATCAAACAGGAATCATCAGAATCCATGTGATATGAAGCTGTGGTTTGAATACCACTTCCCTCCTCTTTGAAGAGTAGTCAGATATCTGTGTTCAGGTTTTTGTACAGCCTCTTCTACACTTTGTATCACTGTGTTTCTAGAGCACAGTAGTAGAGAGCTGTGTCTGCCAGGGTTAGATCCTTTATGGTCAGTTCAGTTGAGTCTGATGATGTTTCAGATTCATATTTATTATCATCAGGAATATGTTCAGTTGTGTCCCCTTTTGCTCCTTTCCAGAGTATAAACTGAGGTGCTGAAGGTCAGAATGATGTCTGTACCAGTAGAGTGCAGGACCAGTTAATGTTGTCTCATATCGACATGTGAGTGTCACAGATTGTCCTTCTCTTTTAGTGACTTCATCTTGTCCAGGAGAGATTTTGTCTCCAGCTATTAGTCCTGGAAAAAGTAGAGAAAATGAAGCCATTAGACTAACATTGTTGATGAGGCTGAGAGGAGAAGACAGTGGAAAATGTCAAGTGTACAGTGTTACTCTGTGGACAGAAACAGCTCAACTGTTGAGAGATTTCTGCTCTGAACTCCAGTTTGTATAAATCTTTCGAAAAGAATCAAAACATGTAGTTGTTTGTATCTTACCAAAGAAAAGAGCAGCAAGAATAATCCACAGCCAATGTTCCATCTCTACAACAAGGTTTAAATCAACAGGAGAAACTAGCTGATGTTGAACATTCAGTGTGAGAATTGTTCTCTTCACAGCAGCACTTCTTATTGACTGAATGGTTGAACACAGTGCAGAAGTAGTGCAGCGCCTACTTGATAATGTGGCCCTCTAGTGGAGGTAAAAAGTTGAGTCCAACAGTGTGGAAAAAAGGCTTCCAGCAGCTTGTCAGTGTGTCAGCTTGTGTTTTTGTACAGAGACTGTGGCTTTGCTGTCACTGTGGGCCTCACAGCACAGTAGTACACAGCAGAGTCTGTCACTGCAGCAGAGGAGATGTTCATATTGATTAGGTTTTGATCCACTTTAATTGTTAGTCCAGGAATTGGTTGATTTAATATTGTTTCAGTTCCTAAATGGGAGATGAGGAACTCTGGTGGTTTTCCTGGATATTGTCGATGCCAGAAGAAATAATCTAGGTTTGTTGCTTGTTTGGAGTATCTGTAGGACAGAGTAACAGTGCTGCCTTCTAAACTGTGCTCTTCATTCTTGACTGGAGTGAGTTCTTCACAGCTGACACCTAAAGGAAGAGATAACTCTGTGATGATCTGTAGGTTTTTGTCATATAAGGTCATTTAATGTTAATAGTCTGACCTACCTCTTATTGTGAGCAGACAGAAAGTCACAAACAGACTGAAGTTCACTGACAGCATCTTAAAGATCAAGAGAATCTGTCTCTTTTTGTAGAAACACCAGTGTGAAGGTTTGTGTCTTTTCTGTCCTTGAGTCACAGTTTTCCTCCTCCCTTAATCCCTCCCTCCTTCCTCTCACAAATACTGTGTTTGTCACTGCCATGGTGGTGTTCTTCACAACATGACATCATCTCCATCAGGTAAGAGGTAGCTGGTAAGGTAACACTGACCGACACTTGACAGCACCTGCAACCGTCCTGAATTCTTTTCTCATCAAACTACACAAACCACACACACAAAAAAAAGCTTTAGTTGTTCTTGCAATATTTTGCATTTGAAACATTTAACAATAATAATAACAATAATAATGCATTTTATTTCTCGGCACCTTTCACATTACTCAAGGACACCTCACAACACACAGTTAGAAAAAACAAGCAGCAGTGTATCTATAGATCACAAATTCAAACAATACTGTAATATACAATAAAAATTAATAAAATGATTAAAATCATCATCAGTGCAAGTCTCAATATGTGTGTCACCATAAATGAGACTGAATATGGCAGCTTGAAAACATGTCTTTTCAGACGGGATGTGAAAGTGGAAAGGGAGTCAATAATGTTGTGTTGGAGACAGTTCCAGAGGCAGGGACCCATGGTAGTCCAGCGGGCAGATGGTGATGTGAGTTCGATTGCAGAAGAGGATCAAAGAGTTCGGGAGGGTGTGTAGATATAAAAGTGTTTAGACAGGTAGGAAGGGGCGTGGTCATTAAGGGCCTTAAAGGTGAGAAGCAGAATCTTGAAATTGATGTGATATTTAACAGGAAGCCAGTGAAGCTGTTGGAGAACATTACTGATAGATTATATTATTGATGTGGACCTCAAAAGACAATGTAGTTTCCAGGATGACACCCGGACTCTTAACCTGAGAGGACAGAAGGCTTTGGACTTGTCAATGTTCAGAGACAAACTGTGGTTTAGCCAAAGTAGATTTAGTAACCACAAGCAGAACCTCAGTTTTATTACCGTTAAGTTTGAGGGAGTTGCATGAAAGCCAAGACTTACTCTCTAATAGAAGGTTACTAATGATATCCTGATGGCGGCGGATGTTGGGAAATGCTCTCTCCTCGTTGTACTAGATCTCAGCTCAGCTTTTGATACAGTTGATCACAAGATCCTTTTGAGCAGGTTGTACCATTATGGTATCTCTGGGTCTGCATTTGACTTTTTAAAATCATATCTGACTGATAGGAGTTTTTCTATGTCTGTGGGTCAGTCAGTTCATGTCTGTTCCGGCACCTTTGTCATGTGGTGTCCCACAGGGTTCTGTCCTCGGTCCTATGTTATTTGCCCTCTATATGTTGCCTCTAGGTCGCATCATTGACAGATTCAAAGGCATTTCCTATCATTTCTATGCAGATGACATTCAACTGTACTGTTCATTTTCACCTGAAGAGGTTCACAAGCTGTCTAATCTACTTGATTGTCTGGAGGCCATAAAAATCTGGATGTCGGATAACTTCCTCCAACTTAATAATGAAAAGACAGAAACCCTAATTTTTGCCCCAGACAATGAAATCTCAAACGTGAAGTCTTGTATCAGGTCTTTCACCAATTGTGTCAAACGCAAACTTCATAATTTAGGTGTCATTTTCAACCAAGCCCTATCATTTGATAATCACGTCAGCCAAGTCACCCGATCTTGTTTCTCACAACTTAGGAACATTGCCAAATTAAGGTCAGTTGTGTCCAAAGCTGAATTGGAAATGATCATTCATGCTTTTATTAGCTCTCGCTTAGACTATGCCAATGCACTTTTTACCTGTTTGAATAAATCCTCTCTGGCCCATCTGTGACGACCCTGTGGGACTATAATTGTGCACATAGGATTATCACTGACTCTCTCTCCCTCTCTACCTGAGGATGATGCTGGAAGGTGGAGCCACGAATCTAGAGCACCTGGGCCCAGTGCTTCAGCAGAGTATAAATGCCAGGCTTGCACAGTGCCTCCGGCCTCTCTTCTCCCCTCGGTCCTGGCTGGTGCTGTCACCGTTTGTTATGTTCCTTTAGCCTTATTTTACCACACAACACCCACACCACATCATCTTCCGCACACCCACATTCACACCACTGATGCCACTGACTTACACACCTCATTCCTTAAGTTCTTTAAGTTTTGCCTTAATTTAATAAATATTTAATGTTTACTTTCGACACCTTGCGTCCTTTCCCTTTGTTTTGTCATGGCCTAGAGCCGGGTATGACAAAATGGGGGCTCGTCCGGTGTTTCGTTTTGGTTGCGCACTTTGATGTTTAGTTTGGACGTTCGCTTTGGTTTGTTTGGTAACGATTTGGTTTGTGATAATTGGGTGCGCGATCCTTTTGTTTCTGTGGCATGTTGCGGCGCTGTTCGGCTGTTACATGTGCACGTTTGTTGGCTGTAGGTGTTTCCCTTGAGTAGTGACGCAAGTCCGGCGGGTGCGCGTGTGTGTGAAATTGTTTGGTACGCTCCTCGCGCGCTCAGGTGTCATTGTTTTGTTGCCGCTGGGCATTTGTTTGTTCATTTGCGGTTTCGGTGCAGAGGGAAAGGACACAGTACACTGCAGGGTAAGTAATCCTGTGTTATAGTTTGTTTGAGTTTGTTTAGTTTCTTACCTTAGGCCTGGCAAGGGTGAGTTTGTCTGGTACCGGTGGTGGTAGCAGGTTGGCCAAGAGGCAGGTGGTGGTGCTCGTGTGCTTTGTTTGTGGGCTGGCGTGGAGTTTTTCCTGGTAGGCTGTAGCGGCGTTCCCCTTTGGGTTCGTCGGGTGATTGTGATAGTGCTGTGGCCACGCGGTTGAAGCTTTGCTTGGGAGCACATCCGTGGTCCTCAGGAGGGTTGCTAGCCTGCTAGTCGCCCCCCTGATCCATCGGGCTTCAGTGCGTAAATACCCGCCGTAGGTGCTGCATGAAGACTAGGAGGGAGTTTAGATAGCGGGTCTGGGCGGTTAGTCAGCGGGGAAACTCCAAGCCGGCAGAGGCCTGGTCCTCCTGGTGCGCACGGGTGGCGTCGCTGTGTCCTCTTGGGCCTGTGAGTAGTTTAAGTTTTTGTTTTTTGTTGTTTCTTTTTTTGGTTGGTGTTTTTGGTTGACATGGCTGAGTCGGAGGCATTCTTTTCCGCTCCTTCTGAGGAGGCTCTAGATGGGTTCTCCAGAGAGCAACTGCTTAAATTGGCTGACCACTACTCTGTTGTTGTGTGCGATAGGCGCGTCAAGGAACCCATTAAAGGTGCCCTGAAATTGAAACTGGTCGAGCTGGGTCTCCTCACACCTGACGCAGCTGCGCCTCCTCCTGCTCCTGTTACCTCGGCTCTGCCTTTCCAGACGCAGGGGTTAACTTTTGAGCAGCAACGGGAACTTCTCCTGCTGCAATGGGAGCATGACAGGGAGAGGCACGAGAGGGAAATTAAAAAACAAATTGAGGTGGAAATGATTCGCCAACAGACGGAGAAGGTGAGGTTGGATGTGGAGGGCCATCGTTTGTCTTTAGGGAAAGATGACAAAAGGCTTGAACGAGGCACGCCGGCTGTGGGGTCTGGTGCGCAGCACTTCGACATAAATAATCTGAGGTTGGTGCCGCAGTTTAATGAAAAAGACCCGGACTCCTTTTTCGTCTTGTTTGAGCGTGTCTCCAAGGCGAGGGGCTGGTCCGATGCAGACTGTGCGCTGCTGCTCCAGTGTGTGCTCACAGGTAAGGCGCAGGAGGCGTATTCCTCTTTGAGCGCAGACGATAGCTCCAGCTACCTAAAAATAAAACCTGCGGTGCTGAAGGCGTACGAGCTCGTGCCTGAGGCATATCGCCAGCGTTTCCGATCATGGGAGAAGAGGTCTGGCCAAACCTTTGTAGAGTTGGCCAGGGATCTTACATCCCACTTTAAGCGCTGGATAGCTGCACTTGAAGTGACAACTTTTGATGGTTTGTGTGATTTAGTTGTGATGGAGCAGTTTAAGAACGTTCTTCCCGGTCGTATTGCTACGTACGTTAATGAGAGAAATGTTGCCACTGCTGCTGCCGCTGCTGTTGCAGCCGATGAATTTGTGCTGCTCCACAAAGGCGATTTTAAAGAACGCACTGTGACGCGCGATGATCACGGCTGGAGAGGTAATAATCCCAGCTCTGCCGTGGGGAATCTGGTGCGGTCGGGGAGAGCTGGCTCCTTTCAGTTTGACACTAAAGCGCGTGCTAATTTTGACAAGGGCAAAAACTGTAATTATTGTCACGAAATGGGTCACTGGAAGGCCGACTGTCCGGTGTTACAGACAAGACGTAGGGGGTTTAAAGCTAATGTCAAGCCTGCGGTGGCGGCTGCGCCTGTTAGCTGTGCTGCTGAGTTGCCTACTCCAGAAGTTTGTGATCCTGATGTTTGGGCTGCGTACGCTCCTTTCATCAGAGATGGTTTTGTGTCGCTGGTTGGCAGCGATGTTAAAGTCCCTGTGAAGATCTTGAGAGATACAGCGGCCTATGATTCGTTTCTTGTGGACTCTGTGCTGCCTTTATCTACTGCCTCTGACACTGGGGATGTCATTCTCAGTCGCGGGATTGGCTTGACTGTGTTGCCGGTTCCTTTGCATAAGGTGGTTCTGGGGTGCGAACTGGTGCAGGGTGAGGTAGCTGTTGGGGTGCGGCCGGCGTTACCCATTGACGGCGTTCACGTGATTTTGGGTAACGGCTTGGCTGTAGTCGTGTGTGGGGTGACGCACCGCCCTCACCTGCTTCACCATGTCCGGCCGAGAATGCTGCAGAAAGTCACGGTCAGTTGTCTGGGGTTCCCCCTGCCTGTGTAGTTACGCGGTCAGTGAGTAAGGCTGAACCAGAGCCTGAGGGGCGGGGCTGTGACGTAGTGTCGGGGATTCCCTCTCTGTCAGACTTTCCGCTGTCTGTGCCACCGAGGAGTTGCGGCATGAGCAGCAGAGTGACCCGTCATTAAAAGACGTTTTCTCTCGTGTGTTGTCTGATCCTGAGGTGAGCAGTGCAGCGGCTGGCTATTTGATCCACAATGGGTTGCTGTTTAGAAAGTGGGTTCCGCTGGGCGATGACTTTGTGGGTGATGCTGCTTACCAGCTGGTGGTTCCAACTAAATTTCGTCCGGTAGTTTTGAAAGTAGCTCACGATGAGAGCGGGCATTTTGGCACAAAGAAAACATATTTGGGTATCCTGAAACACTTCTTCTGGCCGCGCGTCAAGCGAGATGTTGCCGCGTACGTACGAACTTGTCACGTGTGCCAACTAACTGGTAAACCAAATCAGGTCATTAAACCTGCGCCGTTGCAACCCATTCCGGCTGTAAGTGAGCCGTTTGAGCATCTCATTATTGACTGTGTTGGTCCGTTACCGCCGTCTAAGTCTGGCTGTAAGTATTTATTGACGGTAATGTGTCAAAGCACGAGGTATCCTGCTGCGTATCCGCTGCGCTCCATAACAACTAAAGCTGTCGTTAAAGCGTTGACTCAGTTTATTTCTGTGTTTGGCATTCCAAAAGTTATCCAAAGTGACCAGGGGTCTAATTTCACGTCTCACTTGTTCAGCCAGGTTTTAAAGCAGTTGCGGGTAAAACACAGCCAATCCTCAGCCTATCACGCGCAAAGCCAGGGTGCTTTGGAGCGTTTCCACCAAACCCTGAAGTCTCTCCTGCGCGCGTACTGTACCGAGCTGGATCGAGACTGGGAAGAGGGTCTGCCTTGGCTGGTGTTGGCTGCGAGGGAGGCCGTACAGGAGAGTACGGGCTTTAGTCCAAATGAGCTAGTGTTCAGTCACTCAGTGCGTGGTCCTCTGGCTGCATTAAAGAACGAGTGGATTGACACTGAACCACCCAAAAACTTAGTCGATTTCGTGAATGGTTTTAGACACCGCTTATTTGTGGCTGGTTGCATGGCCAGGGAGAAACTGCAGGCGTCGCAGAACAAAATGAAGAAACTTTATGATCGTCGTACAGTGCTGCAGGAGTTTAGTCCGGGAGACCAGGTTTTTGGCGCTCACGCCCATTGCAGGGTCTCCATTTCAGGCGAAGTTTACTGGTCCATTCATTGTAACTGAGAAATTGTCAGAACTTAACTATCTGATCGCAACGCCGGAGCGGCGAAAAGCCACGCAGCTCTGCCATGTAAACCTCTTAAAACCTTATTACAAGCGTGATGGTGATGCAGATGCGCCTGGTAACGACGTGCACCCGGTGCTCGTGGTCGGCTCTGTGTCCCTGACGCATGATGGGGATGGTGTGCCAGAGCCTGATGACAGTCTGTTATATGGTCGTTTGAACAACTCGGAGTCTCTTCATAATCTGCCAATGTTGTTGTCACACTTGTCTGAGTGTAGGCGTGCTGAGCTCGTTGAACTGGTGAGCAGATACCCGAGCCTCTTTGGTGACACTCCTTCACGTACTGACTGGATTGAACACGATATAGATGTGGGAGACGCACTGCCCATTAAACAGCAGTTTTACCGCGTGTCTCCGGAGAAGCGCAGGTTCTTGGAGGCTGAAGTTGAGTATATGTTAAAACATCATATTGCTGTGCCAGCAGCGTCTAGCTGGGCGTCCCCGTGCATCTTGGTACCAAAGTCAGATAAAACTCCGAGGTTTTGTACCGACCTGAGAAAGGTAAATTCCGTGACAAAACCGGACTCGTTCCCACTGCCGCGCGTGGATGATTGCGTAGATCTGGTGGGCTCAGCCAAATTTGTTAGCAAGTTCGACCTCCTTAAAGGGTATTGGCAGGTGCCGTTGTCTCCACGTGCGCAGGAGGTATCTGCCTTTATTACACCGTCAGGCCTGTATTCTTACACGGTAATGCCGTTTGGGTTGAGGAACGCTCCTGCCACATTCCAGCGGCTCATGAACATGGTCGTGTCGGGTTTGGAGGGCTGCACCGTATACCTGGATGATGTTGTGATTTGCAGTGAGACCTGGCATTCCCATCTCCAGCGTATCCGTGCGCTCTTTGACCGGCTGGCTGCAGCGCGCCTCACCGTTAACTTGGCGAAGTGCGAGTTTGCGCGCGCTACTGTGACTTATTTGGGCCGTGTAGTGGGGCAGGGCAGGGTTGCTCCGATGCAGGCGAAGGTTGCTGCAGTGGAGAGGTTTCCACCGCCCGCGACAAAAAAGGAGCTGCAACGCTTCCTTGGTTTGGTGGGTTATTATCGGGGCTTTTGCAAAAACTTTTCCACCGTCGTCTTCCCGCTGACTGAGCTGTTGAAGGCCAGGGTTAACTTTGTGTGGTCGGCCGAGTGTCAGCAGGCCTTTGACAACGTTAAGGCTCTCTTGTGTTCAGCTCCAGTGTTGGCGGCTCCGCGATTCAATAGGCCGCTTGAACTGCAGGTTGATGCTAGTCAGGTGGGGGCGGGGCCGTGTTGTTGCAGGCTGATGATGGTGGGGTGCCAGGCCAGTTAGCTTCTTCTCCCGCAAGTTTAACCGCCACCAGGCTAATTACTCTGTAATTGAGAAGGAGGCACTCGCGCTGATCTGGGCGCTGCAACACTTCGAAGTCTATGTTAGCGGTGCGCCTGTTGTTGTGTATACAGACCATAACCCTCTCACTTTCCTAAGGTCCCTCAAGTGCCCCAATCAGAGACTAGTGAGGTGGTCTTTGTTCTTTCAGGGTTATGACCTCGACATCCGCCACATTAAAGGGACAGCCAATGTGGTGGCGGATGCCTTGTCACGTGCCCCGCATGCGTGATGCCTGACGTGATGCCTGACCTTTAGTGACCTGTATGCCATCTCTCTCTCTCCACCTTGTTCTGCTCTTTGCTCGGCTCTTAAATTGCTTCCCAGGTACCGGGGTTGCTGAGAAGGGGAAGGAGTGGAGCAGGTTGCTGGTGCAGACTCACAGGTCATGAGTTTTTTTTTTGTTTTGTGTTGTATTGGTTTTGTTTAGTTTTGGGTTTTGTTGGGGGTGCGGTACGATAGCCAGTGTTCCCCTCAGGGACACTGTCTTTATGGGGGGAGGTGTGACGACCCTGTGGGACTATAATTGTGCACATAGGATTATCACTGACTCTCTCTCCCTCTCTACCTGAGGATGATGCTGGAAGGTGGAGCCACGAATCTAGAGCACCTGGGCCCAGTGCTTCAGCAGAGTATAAATGCCAGGCTTGCACAGTGCCTCCGGCCTCTCTTCTCCCCTCGGTCCTGGCTGGTGCTGTCACCGTTTGTTATGTTCCTTTAGCCTTATTTTACCACACAACACCCACACCACATCATCTTCCGCACACCCACATTCACACCACTGATGCCACTGACTTACACACCTCATTCCTTAAGTTCTTTAAGTTTTGCCTTAATTTAATAAATATTTAATGTTTACTTTCGACACCTTGCGTCCTTTCCCTTTGTTTTGTCATGGCCTAGAGCCGGGTTATGACACATCTCCAAACTATCCAAAATGCTGCTGCTCGGCTTTTAACCTGTAGCAATAAGAGGGCTCATATCACTCCAATCCTGTCCTCCTTGCACTGGCTTCCAGTAGAATTCCGAATCAACTTTAAAGTATTGCTCCTGACTTTTAAAGCCCTACATGGTCTATCCCCTGCATACATCACAGACCTCCTTCAACCTCACACTCCTTGTCGCACTCTAAAATCCTCGGATCAATTCCTACTGTCAGTTCCACGTACTCGTTTCGTCACTCGTGGAGACCGAGCTTTCCAAGCGGTTGCTCCCAAACTTTGGAATGCCCTCCCCTTTTCCTTGCGATCCGCAGCGTCATGTGACACTTTTAAAAAAACAACTCAAAACACTGCTCTTTAGCCAGGCCTTTGGTTAACCAACTCATTTTACCCCATCATTCTCGTACTATTTTTTCTTTTATCTGATGTTTTATTTACATTTTGCACTTTGCAGACACCTTGTCTTTTCCTTGCTTTTGTTTTTAATGCTTTGTTTTGTGCATTGTTTTAAATGTTGTGTTATATTATTGTACTTGCTTTGTCTACTGGAAAGCACTTTGTGATCTAGTATCTGTGAAAGGTGCTATATAAATAAACTTTACTTACTTACTTACTTACTTACTTACTTACTAATATGCAGTCAGAAAGGGATTTGGGTTGGAGAGTGGTAGTAGACCTAATGGATAGATAGAGCTGGGTGTCATCGACATAACAGTGGAAATGAATACCAGATTTTCTGAAGATATGGCCCAGAGGTAGGAGGCAGATACTAAATGAAAGAGGACCTAGGACAGAGCCCTGAGGAGCACCACTAGTGACTGGAAAAGAGCTGGATCTTAAAGTTCTGATTTGAACAGAGTGAGTGTGGCCATAAAGATATGATTTAAACCAGTTGAGGGCATTGCTGATCATACCAATGGTAGCTAGTCTCTCTAGAAGGATGATAAATGAGATGGTTTCAAAGGCTTTAAAAGCCCAGAGTCAGCTGCCATTAAGAGATCATTAGTGATTTTTACCAGAGCTGTGTCAGGACTGTGACAGGAGCGAAAACCAGACTGAAATTGTTCACATTGTTGTGACTAAGGTGAGTGAGGACCTGAGCTGCAACTGATATTTGAACTGTTTTCAGGAGGAACAGTAAATTAGAAACTGGTAGAACATTGTTCAAATTGTTAGGATCTGCACCAGGTTTCTTTAGTATTGGACTTATAGAGCAGGTGATTGAGCAAAGCAGTTGATATTTAGGGAATAAAACAGCAGTGAAGAGAGATGACACCTTTGGTCTCTGCCTCTCAGATCGAACCTGACAACTTTTCTCATCTGTTGTTTGATTCTCTCTTAAAGTTATGTAGTATTCGGCTCCCTCTAGTGGACGCTGTGGAGTATTGTGTTGTCTTTGTTCAGAAGGATTTTGTACAGAGTTGAGTTGTTTCCTGTCACTGTGGGCTGCAGAGCACAGTAGTACACAGCAGAGTCAGACAGCTGAAGCTTCTGGATCTTCAGAGGAACTGATCTGGAGGTGGAATTCAGTGTGGATGAAAATCTCTCTCTGGACTCTTCTGGTGTGTTCCCATCGTCCCCTTTAAAGCGGCTCAGGATGAATTTGGGGCTGTTGTTTCCATCTTGTTTGTACCAGAACAGAAAAGTTTGACCTAAAGCATTTGTCTCAAATGTACAGTCAAGTGTAACTGTGTGTCCTTGAGTAGCGATGACATCTCCTGTTGGCTGGATCACTCTGTCTTCTCCTTTACACTCTGGGGAAGAAGAGAACATGCAGAGGAAGAGATGAATCAATAAAGATGATTGATTAAAGGAGAACAATCAGTAGGTTTAAAGAGTTACCTAGACAGAGAGTCAGAATCAGGATGTTTCTCAGCCAGTGTTTCATGTCTGCAGTGAGAGGGGAGGAGACAGAGGAAGAACATTGATACTCTGATGGATCTGGGCCTTCACATCATGGTCCTTCATCTTCATCATCTGCTGAGGAACTCTCAACATTGACATGACATTTAGCATGATGACATCATTGTCCTGACTCTCAGTGATTGTATTGGAGATGATAACAGGATGTCTGTTAACTCCATCTTATCAACAATGATAGAAACACAAACTGTAGAGAAAAAGCACTTCCTTCTCAAGAGCTTCTGTCTAAAGAGAGTTAAGAATCACACAAACACTGAACTGCATTACATCTTTTTAATCAAGATGGAAAAAAATATTAATTCCTCCTAGTTAACAGACTGGGAGCAGCATTTTGTACCAGCTGGACTTTTCCTTTCTTCTAGTGATTCCTTTATCACCTAATCTTACAAAGATCTGGAACACCAGCATTTCACATGTAATAAACAAGTTGCTATATTTCCTGGATGTTGATGAATTATAATCACATATTGTCAGCCAACCAATAGAAATTAATATGCTTCAACATAATTGTCTCCAAAAGCAACAAGTAAATATAAAATGAGAGGACCTAGGATTGAACCCTGTGGTACACCACAAGAAAATCACAGCCTGACATAACAACAGAGAAACTTCTTTTATAAAGATCAGAACAAAATCAAAACCTGAGTCTGTGATGACAACCAGTTTATGAAGATACTTGATTCAAAATGTTTCAGTTGTCAGTGATGGAGCTACAGTAACAAGGTGGGCCAAGGCAGTTTCCCTCAGTAAACAGGGGACAGTGAACACAATGGGAGAGTGTGGAGAGAAGGAGGTTCAGCTGGAGGGATTTGTGGTGCATGGAAGTGAAGCGACTCAGCTTTATCATCAGAGCTACGTATGATGTCCTTCCAACACCTAGCAATCTTCATCAGTGGTTTGGTGAAGATCCAGAATGTGCCCTCTGCTCCAGACCAGCTTCCCTCAAACACATAATGACAGGGTGTAAAGTCAGCCTCACTCACGAACGTGACTCCTGGCGTCATAACCAAGTCCTTAAGAGCCTTGCCTCCACCTGGAAAATAAACGAACCGCTTCCAACTCCTTACCATCAGCAGCACTTAAACCCCCGCAGGTCACGTTTGTCCGTCAGGGGGCAAAAGTAGCCAGGAGCAGCCCCACACTCTTGGAGCACGACCAGCTTCGAGCAGCCTGCAACTGGTAGATGCTGGTGGACGTTGGCCGGCGGCTTGCTTTTCCTCCAGAGATAGCAACGACTACCCTCAGACCTGACATGGTACTGTGGTCCCATCTCTGAAGAAGGTCTTCATCATTGAACTCACTGTACCCTGGGAGGACTCAGTGGATGAAGCTTATGAGAGGAAACGGCTCCGCTATGCTGAGCTAGCTGCTGAAGCACAACATCGCAGCTGGAACACTGAAGTCCGTCCCGTGGAGGTGGGGTGCAGAGAGTTCCTGGCAGCATCTACCATCAGGCCACTAAGAGATCTGGGAATCAAAGGCCAGAGGTTGTGTCAAGCTATTAAGGCAGTGTCAGAGGCAGCTGAGAGAAGCAGTCAGTGGCTGTGGATGAAGAGGCAAGACTCCTGCTGGGCCCCCGGTTGAGAGGGTGATCTGGGAGACACACTGCGGGGACTTGATCACCCCCGTGGGGCCTTCCTCAGCCGAGGGTGTCTAGTAGTAATGGCCGAAACACCCAGTGAGATCTGAAGATGTGTACCCTGGATCACCCTCCACAGGAGAGAGCCCACCGGAAAACTCCACTGTGTCAACATCGTCAAGTGTATCTCTGGGTACGTGCTCGCACTTAAAGGACTGTTTACATCTCAGGACGGAGGTACAGAGTGCCGCCTCTTAAGACTTCCCGTGCCCAGAGGTCCTTTATACCTTTGAGCATAACCCTGTTAAACAGAATGGGTGAACCTGGGTGAAGCTATGTGGGCACGTTGGTTGTTTTGTTTGTTGTATTGTTTGAAGGATGTTTAAATTGTCTTTATTTTAATGTCCAATGTTATGAATTGTCTGAGGGTTTTGTCTGCAGTGTCAAGTGTTTCTGTGGTGGTGTCTTCATTGTAATGTTTTATGTATCTTTTTCTGTTTTTCTGAAAGCACAATAAACAATACATCTATTTATCTATCTCGTCCTGTGTTTTCGAAACATAGTGACACACTGTGACATATGATAATCACATTTCAAAAATAAATATACACTTCCAGTGTGTTGGTTGCATTTTTGAATTAGTCTCAGAATTATACAGTTGTTCATATGTAAGAGCATTACTCATAAATTACTGACTTCTATAAGATTTAAGGGGATTTGCTGACACAATCAATTATAATGATTTATTGCTAATGTAAATATTATCCCACATCACACATAATTATCATCAGTTCCTTCGGAGTGTTTAATCTTTAGTGCTTTATTTTGTGTTGTTTATCAGCACTACAAATCATCTAAACTGCATCATCACAAACTGAAGTCTAACAGTGTGTGACTCCCTCTAGTGGATGTTGTGGAGTATTGTGTTGTCTTTGCTCGTAATGTTTTTGTACAGAGTTTTGGTGTTTCCTGTCACTGTGGGCTGCAGAGCACAGTAGTACACAGCAGAGTCTGTCACTGCAGCAGAGGAGATGTTCATATTGATTTGTTTGCCCTCCACTTTAATCGTCAGTCTGGGGATTTGTTTATTTCCTTCTGTTCCTGAAGCAGAGTGTGAGATGATGAACTCTGGTGGTTTTCCTGGATATTGTCGATACCAGAAGAAATAATTACTCGATGACAGTTTGGAGTATCTGTAGGACAGAGTAACAGTGCTGCCTTCTAAACTGTGCTCTTCATTCTTGACTGGAGTGAGTTCTTCACAGCTGACACCTAAAGGAAGAGATAACTCTGTTATAACATGTTGTAAAAGTCATAATAAGTGAATGACATTGAGAAACGTTGACACTGATCTTTTTGAAATGCAGAATGTAACATACCTGTTAGAATGTAAAGAAACAGCAGAGAAAAGACACAATACTGCAGTGACAGCATGTTGAATAAAGGTAATGTTGATGGTTTGTGTATTGAACTCTGTTGAATATACAAGTTTCTCTCTCTTCTATAGTTCAGTAACATCTTAGCTCCTCCCTGAGTCTCTCCGTCTCCTCTTAGATCTGTATTTTCACTTCTCTCACTTACACTTCCTCCTGCTTAACAGACTGGCAGCAGCATGTTGTACCAGCTGGAGGTGGGACGTTTATCTTTCTTCTTCTGCTGATTCTTTTACGAAATAGTTTTAGAAGAGCTAGAAAATCAGCAATTCACATGTAACAAACCAGCTCCCATAGTTATTGTAATTTAATGAAATGTATAATTATATATTGTCAGCAAAACAGTGGAAATTTATCTTGAGTTCAGAAATAATTTGACCTAAAGACAACAGGTAAATATAAAATGAGAGCATGGGTGTAGCGGACGCAGGGTACGCGTGTTTTTCCGAGCCTTCTTTAAAGGCTCCATGAGTAGATGGTGCCAGGCGGCATACACATGCTGTCTGTTGTGATCTGAATCAATCGCGTGTGCTGCTGTGTGTTGATTATGTTCAGCAAAGCAGCCAGCAAGAAGCAAAGAACCTTGCACAGTTTCTTCCAAACAAAGCGTGTAAGTTGAGTAATGCTGTTGCATGTAGATAATGTTAGTTAAATGATGACTAATTAATAGACGCCAATATATCAAGTTAAGCTAGGTAACAAGAATACTCATGTTATTGTTATCTATGTTAAGTTGTGCTCTCTTTTGCTCCTTTCCAGAGTATAAACTGAGGTGCCTGAAGGTCAGAATGATGCCTGTACCAGTAGAGTGCTGGACGATTGTACGTTGTCTCATATCGACATGTGAGTGTGACAGATTGTCCTTCTCTTTTAGTGACTTCATCTTGTCCAGGAGAGATTTTGTCTCCAGCTATTAGTCCTGGAAAAAGTAGAGAAAACGAAGCCATTAGACTAACATTGTTGATGAGGCTGAGAGGAGAAGACAGTGGAAAATGTCAAGTGTACAGTGTTACTCTGTGGACAGAAACAGCTCAACTGTTGAGAGATTTCTGCTCTGAACTCCAGTTTGTATAAATCTTTCGAAAAGAATCAAAACATGTAGTTGTTTGTATCTTACCAAAGAAAAGAGCAGCAAGAATAATCCACAGCCAATGTTCCATCTCTACAACAAGGTTTAAATCAACAGGAGAAACTAGCTGATGTTCAACATTCAGTGTGAGAATTGTTCTCTTCACAGCAGCACTTCTTATTGACTGAATGCTTGAACACAGTGCAGAAGTAGTGCAGCGCCTACTTGATAATGTGGCCCTCTAGTGGAGGTAAAAAGTTGAGTCCAACAGTGTGGAAAAAAGGCTTCCAGCAGCTTGTCAGTGTGTCAGCTTGTGTTTTTGTACAGAGACTGTGGCTTTGCTGTCACTGTGGGCCTCACAGCACAGTAGTACACACAGCAGTCTGTCACTGCAGCAGAGGAGATGTTCATATTGATTAGGTTTTGATCCACTTTAATTGTTAGTCCAGGAATTGGTTGATTTAATATTGCTCCAGTCCCTGAATGATACATGATGAACTCTGGTGGTTTTCCTGGATATTGTCGATACCAGTAGAAATAATCATTACTAGCTGCTTGTTTGGAGTATCTGTAGGACAGAGTAACAGTGCTGCCTTCTAAACTGTGCTCTTCATTCTTGACTGGAGTGAGTTCTTCACAGCTGACACCTAAAGGAAGAGATAACTCTGTTATAACATGTTGTAAAAGTCATAATAAGTGAATGACATTGAGAAACGTTGACAGTGATCTTTTTCAAATGCAGAATGTAACATACCTGTTAGAATGTAAAGAAACAGCAGAGAAAAGACACAATACTGCAGTGACAGCATGTTGAATAAAGGTAATGTTGATGGTTTGTGTATTGAACTCTGTTGAATATACAAGTTTCTCTCTCTTCTATAGTTCAGTAACATCTTAGCTCCTCCCTGAGTCTCTCCGTCTCCTCTTAGATCTGTATTTTCACTTCTCTCACTTACACTTCCTCCTGGTTAACAGACTGGGAGCAGCATTTTGTACCAGCTGGAGGTGGGAAGGAAATGGAATATCACACATTCTGTTCTCTCTCTTTTTTAATTATTTGGGGAAAGACATTCCAGCAAAAACACATTTATATGCAGATGACACTGTCATGTACACACATGCTTCCTCCATAGTGCAGGTGGTGCAGGAGCTTCAGACTGACTGTCAGTCATTACAAACTGCTCTGCTGAGTTTGACATTGATTTTAAATGTTTAGAAAACAAAGTTCATGGTCTTCTCAATAGCTCGCTCACAGCCTCTTGATGATTTTAGCATCTTGTCTTCTGATGGTAAATCCATTGAAAGACTGTTTTCATACTTGGATACATGGACAGATGATAAGCTTTTACTTAATGCACATACTGCTGCTCTAGTTTGGAAGCTTAAAGTGAAGATTGTTTTTATTTTAAAAATCTTGTTTTACTTTTAGTGCTGAGAAAAAACTTGGAAGCTACTTTTCTCCGTTATTATTATTATTATTGTTATCAGACTCAAGGTCCATACTAAAAACATACAACCCTCAATACATTAAAACAGATCACTCATTGTGATTGGTTAAGGTAACATATTGTATAGGCATGCAGCCTCCTCCATTTTACACAGCCTTGATTCAGTGTACAGTGCATCTCTACCTTTTATTACAAAGTCTCTGACTCATCACTGCATTCTTCATGATTTGGTGGGTTGGATGTTCTTGACCACTTGCAGACAACAGCACTGGTATATTTTTATCTAGAAAGCAATATTGGGCAAACTCCCAGCCGACCTCTGCACCCTTCTGTGTGTCTGGTAGTTTCCAACTACGCTCCTCCAACTGGCTGATTTTTAATGAAGCTCATGTTTTAACAGATCTGGGGAACATTTCCTACTCTGCACCACAGACATGGAACAATCTTCAAAATGATTTTAAATTGGAAACATTTATATCCACTGATGAATTTAAGGGCATCATAAAGAAAGTGGTGACAGAGACATGTGCTTGTTTTTTCTTAGAGGCCACTGTGTTTTCATCATTGTTGTTGTTTTGGATTTTTGTATTATATGTTGTGTTTGTTACATTTTAATGTGTTGTGATTGGCTGCTGCCTCGGCCGGGTCTCTCTTGTAAAAGAGATTTTCAATCTCAGTGGGACTTCATGATAAAATAAAGGCTACATATAAAGAATTTAAAAAAATTAGATTAAAGAAAATTTTAGCCTCAAATTTTATACCCAGACCATCAGTGGTATTGTTCACACCAGCACAGAACACAGCATGATTTAATATCACCTGGTTTACAGATTTTTAGGTGAAAGGTAAAGGATCTCCGTTCTAGACTCAGTCAGTTGTAGAAAGGTCTGGAACATCAGCATTTCACATGTAAGAAATTAGCACCAGTAATGACTGGATTTTAATGGAATAATTACATATTGTCAGCAAAAGAGTGGAAGTGAGCCTTTCTACAAAAATACAAGTAAATACAACAGATACAAGATGAGTGGACCCAGGATCAAACCCTGTGGTACACCATGAGAAATCACAGCCTGAGAGAACAACAGAGAAACTTCTTTGATAAAGATCAGATTAAATCAAAACCTGAGACTGTGATCACAACCTGTTTATGAAGTAAAGTGATTCAAACTGTATGATCTCTCATTTGTGGAGTAAAATAGGACAATATAATGTGATGAGCGTGTTACTTGGAATATGCAAGATTGTTCTCATAACAGTGTAAAAAAGAGTATTAACATTCTGAAAGTAGTTTCAAGTTATGGCAGTTATAAATATCTGTGAGAGTTCATCATGAAAAGTTCTGACCTACAGAGCAGAATTTGAGCTCTGTTAGATGTCATAGGATTTACTGTCACACCTCATTATCATTTTGCTTTGTGTTGTATGAAACTTTCCTTCATTCTGTGTTTCATCTTCAGTGCTTCATTTCCTGTTGTTTATTGACTGTATCATCACAAACTGTTGAAGTTTATCAGTGTGTGACTCCCTCTAGTGGATGTTATGGAGTATTGTGTTGTCTTTGCTCATCATGTTTTTGTACAGAGTTTTGGTGTTTCCTGTCACTGTGGGCCTCACAGCACAGTAGTACACAGCAGAGTCTGTCACTGCAGCAGAGGAGATCTGCAGGTTCATTTGGGTTTTATCCTCACTCACTGTAACAGACAGTCCAGGAACTGGATTGCTGATTTTTGTTCCACCTCCTGAATGGGAGATGAGGAACTCTGGTGGTTTTCCTGGATATTGTCGATACCAGAAGAAATAATCAGCAGAACCTTTGGCGTATCTGCAGGACAGAGTAACAGTGCTGCCTTCTAAACTGTGCTCTTCATTCTTGACTGGAGTGAGTTCTTCACAGCTGACACCTAAAGGAAGAGATAACTCTGTTTAACATGTTGTAAAAGTCATAATCATTCTCTCACGTTGACACTGATCTTTTTGAAATGCAGGTTAACAGACTGGCAGCAGCATTTTGTACCAGCTGGAGGTGGGAAGGAAATGGAACATCAAATCACAGATTGTCAGCAAAACAGTGGAAACCAATATTGTATTTAAAGTAATTTGCTCTACAGGCACCATGTCATAAAAATGAGAGGACCTAGGATTGAACCCTGTGGTACACCTCAGTAAAATCACAGCCTGAGAGACTCCAGTCACAAACACAGTGTTCGTTAGTAGACATACTTCTCTACATGGGTGAACATCATTTTACCAGCTGGACATTTTTCAATATCAGACCAACAATGATGTGTTTATTCATTTGAAAAATCAGTGAGGAACACAGTCAGCATACAGAGAAACATGTTATGTGTCAATAACATCAATCAGTGATCCATATTTTAAGGGACGCTAAAAGGCACAGTCTTCAACATGCTTCATTTAAATGTCCAGATTTGTTTACTTACATTGGTCCGGGTCCAGGTTGGTTTATAGTTGAATAAATGAGTGTGCACTCAAGTATCAATGAATGAAAAATATATAACATGAAGCAAAAGGCTCTGTACACACATCATTTACGAGCGCTTGTAGTGGTTGAAAAACAATTTCTCTTCTCAGCGTCCACAGCTCTCACACACCTGTGCCTATTTCTATTAATGACAGATGTGTGGTGATTACGTCATCGACTGAACTAAAAAATATGACGCCTTGTAGTTCTTATACAAAAAAAAACAAAATGGCTCCTACAGGTAGGTCTGGTGCTGATCCTCAAACTGTCCTTCGTTTTTTTATGATACAAACAATAAAGTTAAACTGAGACGACTCAGTATTTAGACAGAATCAGACTGTTCATATTAGTTTGGTCTTTTGGATTGAAAATGACAGATGAGACTCTGCTTTAAAGGGAACGTGGAACTTATCATTTCCTGCAGCAGTGTCAGGTCGACAGCAAAGACGCTTTTAAAGCTGCTGTTGGTTTAAATCAGCTGCTTTTACAGGTGACACGGCCACAAAGGTGAGGGGAGAGACATGCACAGATTGTTAGAGGGTTTGAAAGTAGAGGAGCCTTCAAATATACTGTCAGTGTGTCTCACAGTGTCTCCCTCTCAGCCCTGCTCCATCTTGTTGCCTCCTGTGAGTTAACTGTGTTCAGGTGTGCTGCTGCACACAGGTGAAGGGGCGTGGCCTTTGGAGGAACAAAGGAGCAGGGAATTGTTTGGGGAGGGTTTTCTGATTTTGTTTCCCAAGGAGGAAAGGAGAACGGTGTTGGAGACCGGACAGCCTGCGATGAAAAGAAAATAAAGCTCAATGGACTCTTGCTTTTGGTGTTTCCTCGACCGGGTGTGTGTGTGTAGGGCCATAAAAGGACTGAGTCGACTAACAAGTAGGACCATTGTTTCTTTTCTTGATTCCACTGCGATGAGTTTGATTCCTGGTTTATTCTATTTAATTTTTTATATTTTTTTTTTTTGCAATGCATTGCTGTTACCTGGTTCCTGTGTTTTAATTTTTAATAGTGGACATTGGACATTTCTTCCTCACTGAAATGATTGATTGATTGATTGAAGTTTATTTTGAACATATCAATTCAATCAATCAATCAATTTTATTTATAAAGCCCAATATCACAAATACAATTTGCCTCACAGGCCTTTACAGCATACGACATCACTCTGTCCTATGAAAAATAAAAAAAGAAAATAAAGTAAAGAATACAACAACAAATGATAACAAGTTATCCATGTTCAAAAAGGAGTGGGAGGAAGTCAAAACTTATCTAGTCCCACCCCTTCTCTTACACTAATGATTTACATATATATCATATCTGTCCTATTTCCCCAATATTGCTACCACTGATAATAATATTATTCATCATAATAACAATAACAATAAGAATAATCGCCATAATGAAAACAACACAACAACAACAAAATAGTAATGATAATGATAATAATAATAATAACCATGATTGTACAATGTTCACCCTCTGTATACACTACACCTGCATCAATGTGAAGGGTCAATGTGAAGAGAAAGAAGAAAGAAAGGACTAACAATAACAAAACAATAACAAACGTAACTGTCAGAAAGGACCAGTTAATGATGTACATAAATAAATAGAAAAATAAATGACGAGTAAGAGCATCCTATGGACACCTGTAGTGACTGTCACACTCCCATTTCATCCCTGTATCCCGTGAAAACATATTCTTTATATTTTATTTTAAACTGTTTTATGTTTGGACATTGTTTTAACTCCTCAACCATACCATTCTACAGTCTCACCCCACAGAATGAAATGCAGAATTGTTTTCTGTTTGTGCGGATTTTATTCATTTTAGAGTGATACTTCCCTCTTAACTGATAACCCCCCTCTCGATCCCCAAACAATTTTTGTATATTTTGTGGTAGAAGGATATTTTTTGCTTTATACATAATTTGTGCTGTTTGGAATTTCACTATGTCTGTAAGTTTAAATAATTTTGACTGCAAGAAGAGTGAGTGAGTATGATCCAGATAACCGACATTATGAATGACCCGTATTGCCCTTTTTTGAAGAATAATCAGTGAATTGATTGAACTCATATAGTTGTTGCCCCAAATCTCTACACAGTAATTGAAGTATGGTAAGACAATGGAACAGTATAGGATACGGAGTGATTTATGATCCAGAACCTGTTTTGCTTTGTTTAAAAGTGAAATGCTTCTTGATAACTTGGTCTGTACATGTTTCATGTGAGGTTTCCAACTGATTTTCTCATCTATTATAACCCCAAGGAATTTAATTTCATTAACCCTTTCCATCTGTACCCCATCTACCTGTATTTGTACCTGCATATTAATTCTGTAATTTCCAAATAACATCATTTTTGTTTTATTTAAGTTTCATGATAATTTATTTCTGTCAAACCATACGTTCACTTTACTCAGTTCTTTAGTAATTTCCTCCAGTAGCTTTTTCAAATCCTCCCCAGAACAGAAAACATTTGTGTCATCAGCGAACAACACCAACTTCAATACCTGTGACACTCTACAAATATCATTAAAGGGACATTGTGTAACATTTTCAGTTGTTTATTGGCAAAAATTGATATCTGCATTCATAAATATGTCATCACTGGTGTACTATTACCTCCAGCAATAATCTGACTTATTCTCATAAAAGGCGAATTTCAGATTTGTTTGTACATTGTGTGGGTAAGTCGTCTGTGGGGTTCCATTACGGTTCGCCATCTTGAGAATACACCCGCCAGCAAGGGACATACAGCACCGCCTTCAGCGTTTTCGTTGAGAGCCAGGCCAGCACTGCGTGACTGAGGAGCCGAAGGAGAGGAGCAAGAGGCGCTTCGCTACTACCCTGGCAAATTTGAAACAAAGTCCCACTGTTTGAGCCTAATGCAGGATCAGGCATATGCAGCATCGTGGGAGACGGAATCCTTGTCGGCAAGAAAGCGCAAAAGGGAATAGAAAAGGCAGCGTGACCGGCGAATTAAAAAAACGAAGGCCCACATCCAGGTTGCCTTTCCCAGGTAGAGAGAGCTGCTGAGCGAGGATGGTAATACAATCACAGGCCGGCGCTGCTGTTGACTGTTAGCCCGTGTTAGCGGCCAGTCGCTAACAGCCTCATCCCTCTCCTCGCATCACTGCGCCGCTGTTAGCGGTTAGCTGCCGTTAGCGCTAGCCTGTGATTGTATTACCTTTCTCCTTCAGCAGCTCTCTCCACCTGGGAAAGGCAACCCCAGTGCTGACCCTTGTTTTTTTAATTCGCCTGTCACGCTGCCTTTTTGATTCCCTTTTGCACTTTCTTGGCGACAAGGATTGCGTCTCCCGTGATGCTGCATAATACATGATCCTGCATTATGCTCACAGACTGGGACTTTGTTATGCGACAGTAGTGCTGCTAGCCACTATCAGCTGTTTCAATTTACATCCGCCCCAACAGTCCTACTCTGTAAACACAGCCAGCATGGTGAGGAGGGGGTTTGTCAACTCGCGTTGCGTGTGTCTGTGTAGGAGCCTGAATTAATACTCCATGTAGTATCGGATGACATGGTTTCATCAGTGTTATCATAGCTTTTTGGTGCACAGCAGCTACCGTTGTTGCAATATGCGTTTGAAACAGTGAGGCGCTAGAGTGATACATCTGTTTGAATGCAATATGTGATTTCAACGTTAGATGGGAAAATTCCTACACACTGAAGCTTTAATATACATAATAATAAAGAGTTTAGGGCCCAACACTGACCCCTGGGGACACCACAAACAATGTCCAAACATTGTGAACAAACATCACCGAGCTTTACAAACTGTTTTCTCCTCTGTAGAAAACATTTAATCCAATGTGATACAATGCCTCTGATGCCGAGTCTTTCCAGTTTTTTTATTGATATATCATGATTTATTGTGTCAAAAGCTTTCTTAATATCAATAAATAATCCAACAGCATATTTCTTTTGCTCAAAAGCATTTGTGATTTCCTCAGTTGCTTCTATTATTGCTAGTGATGTTGACCTATTTGATCTGAAACCATATTGACTGTCAGAGAGTAAGTTATGCTTTACTATGAATGTATCCAGTCTATTGTTGAAGAGTTTTTCTAATATTTTGGAAAATTGTGGTAATATGGAAATAGGTCTGTAGTTAGTGAAGTGATGTTTGTTCCCAGTTTTGTACAGCGGAATGACTTTGGCAATTTTCATTTTATTTGGAAATGTACCATTATGAAATGATAAATTGCAGATGTATGTTAACGGTTTTGAAATCCCCTTAATGACCTTTTTCACTGCTGTCATATCGATGTCATTATAATCAGTTGACTTTTTGCTTTTACAGTTGTTAACTATGTCCATTATTTCTTGCTCATCCACCGCTTTGAGAAACATTGAGTTGGGATTTCTCTCTATCAAAATATCCATATTTTTTTTCATAATTGCTTAAATACACTCAAAAATCTTTCATATGCATTATCCACATTATTTTCTTGATATACTACCTCCCAATTCTGTGCTAGTAATTCATTCTTGAATGTGTTCATTGTTTCTTCTGACCTCAGTCTCCTATATTCTATTTGCTTATCTGTTTTTTTGCTCCTATAATTATAATCATAGATGATGAAAACTGATAAATGATCACTGATGTCATTAATTAGTATACCACTTATTGTTTTGTTTTCAGTATCATTGGTGTAGATATTATCAATTAAGGTGGCACAGTTTGGTGTAATTCTGGTGGGTCTGGTGATTTTTGGAAAAAGACTTAAGCTGTACATTGCACTGATAAATTCCTCTGTTGCTTTATGTTTATTTGTATTTAATATGTCGATGTTGAAATCTCCACATATGTAAACTACTTTATTACTTTTATTGGAAAACATACATTCCATCCATTCTGTAGAAGTATCAGTGTTTGTACCTGGTGCCCTGTATCTACAGTGCACAATAATATTCTTATTCTTCTCATTACATATTTCAATGGTTATACATTCTGGTAGGTTGTCTACCACAGCTGTCATACATTCTACCACTTTGAAGTTCAAGTTTTTATCCACATAAATGGCAACTCCTCCCCCACCTTTGTTTTTCCTATTTATATTCCTCAATTCATAACCCTCCAGTTCAAAGTCCATGCCTCTCTCAGTATTGATCCAGGTTTCCGATATTGCAATTATGCTAAATGTCTGTGAAAATGTTTGTAAATATTCCTTAATGTTATTGAAGTTCGCATAGAGGCTTCTGCTATTGAAATGGATAATTGATAGTCTGTCTTTTGATTTAACATTACGGTTGTATTGTTCCTGACTGTAGTAAAGGCAGTTGTTGTCAGTGTTACAGAAAAAATTATTGTCTGGGTCTATATTCTGCTCCACATCCTGAGAAATGTGTCCGGTGAATTCAAAAGTTCTCAGTTCCAGATGATCATGATCATTTATCCTTTCAGTTAAATGTTAAATGTTTAATAATGTTTCCAGATGGAGATGAGTGAGTTCTGTCTGTCATGGTTGTGTGTGGATGGCACCTTAGCTCGGTTCATGCTGATGACGACAGGGCCTATTGAAATTTATCCAGCTCCTCCATGTTTCTGATGTACTTCGGCCTGCTCGGGTGAACCATTCAGCTTAATGAATACTTTACAGTTGTTTGTCCATGTACTTTGGATTTTCCCCTGTTTCTTCAGGTATCGTGCTTTCCTGGCTATGTCTGCGTTGTGTTTTGTGAGATGTTCGTTGATAAACACGTTTGTTCCTCTGGGATTTCTGCCCTGCTTCAGGAGTGCGATCTTATGTTTCCTGTTTACAAACCTCATTATGATGGCAGGTATGTCGCTGGGTTTCCTTGTGGGCAGAGGGTGGCATCATGCCTCGATGTTGTCGCAGTTAAACACGATCCCTTTATCCTGCAAGAAAGCAGCCACTTGTTGCTGTAACATGGAGCCCGGTGATGATCACGTCGTTCATCCTCGTATATTGCTCGAGATTTGTCACTCTCCTTTCCAGGTGAGCGATTTGTTTACCCGTCTCAGCGTTTTCGGTGCACAGAGCCTTCACCTCCTCTCATGGTGCACTGATGCTTTCCTGAGATCACAGGCAGATAAAAAGTCAAGAGACTTTTTTATCTCGTCAGCTTCCTCAGTGCTTTCTTCGGCGGCATAAGGCCTTAGTGTGTGATTGAAAGTGGCAGCTCTGGCTCCTCTGTCCTCGCGTCTCCAAAAACGACTGATGATCTTAAGTTGGACAAAGGAGACAATTATCAAAGCAGACATTCCTCCCATTACCTTTTTGAAATGTTCTTTTCTCCTGTGTTTTCATTTGGGGAGGGGAATGATATATTAATAAATCATGTCTGAGCCTATTTAAGTGTCTTTAGTACGATCTCCTGCTGGAGTCAGTAGGGAGCCGGAGTCAGGCCCCTGATTTTGTTGACCCCCCTCTAACAAAGTTTAAGTAATCTCTGTAGCTTTTGAATTAAACTCATAATGAGGCTTTTAAGGTGAGCTGACTGTTATAAACTGGTGAACTGTGTACCACTGGATGTACGATGTGATTTTTAATGCCTGAACATTCACAGTTTGTTTCTCAGTCTGTTTGATCAGCAGTTATTTCTGTATTTATCTGTTAGTTGTCATGGGTCTTGAGTTTGCTCCAAAATACAGTTGGTTTGTCCCTGATGTGGATTTGCTGCTCATGTGAATCCTCCCACAGTGTTTCATTAGCAGCTGTAACCACAGTGACTGTGATCAAACAGGAATCATCAGAATCCATGTGATATGAAGCTGTGGTTTGAATACCACTTCCCTCCTCTTTGAAGAGTAGTCAGATATCTGTGTTCAGGTTTTTGTACAGCCTCTTCTACACTTTGTATCACTGTGTTTCTAGAGCACAGTAGTAGAGAGCTGTGTCTGCCAGGGTTAGATCCTTTATGGTCAGTTCAGTTGAGTCTGCTGATGTTTTGGATTCATATTTTTTTTTATCAGGAATATGTTCTGCTTTATAATTCCGTGCTCCTTTCCAGAGTATAAACTGAGGTGCCTGAAGGTCAGAATGATGTCTGTACCAGTAAAGCAAAATATAGTCTTCATCTGTCTCATATCGACATGTGAGTGTGACAGATTGTCCTTCTCTTTTAGTGAATTCATCTTGTACAGGAGAGATTTTGTCTCCAGCTATTAGTCCTGGAAAAAGTAGAGAAATGAAGCCATTAGACTAACATTGTTGATGAGGCTGAGAGGAGAAGACAGTGGAAAATGTCAAGTGTACAGTGTTACTCTGTGGACAGAAACAGCTCAACTGTTGAGAGATTTCTGCTCTGAACTCCAGTTTGTATCAATCTTTAGAAAAGAATCAAAACATGTAGTGTTTGTATCTTACCAAAGAAAAGAGCAGCAAGAATAATCCACAGCCAATGTTCCATCTCTACAACAAGGTTTAAATCAACAGAAACTAGCTGATGTTCAACATTCAGTGTGAGAATTGTTCTCTTCACAGCAGCACTTCTTATTGACTGAATGGTTGAACACAGTGCAGAAGTAGTGCAGCGCCTACTTGATAATGTGGCCCTCTAGTGGAGGTAAAAAGTTGAGTCCAACAGTGTGGAAAAAAGGCTTCCAGCAGCTTGTCAGTGTGTCAGCTTGTGTTTTTGTACAGAGACTGTGGCTTTGCTGTCACTGTGGGCCTCACAGCACAGTAGTACACAGCAGAGTCTGTCACTGCAGCAGAGGAATGTTCATATTGATTAGGTTTTGATCCACTTTAATTGTTAGTCCAGGAATTGGTTGATTTAATATTGTTTCAGTTCCTAAATGGGAGATGAGGAACTCTGGTGGTTTTCCTGGATATTGTCGATACCAGAAGAAATAATCATCCCCAGCTGCTTGTTTGGAGTATCTGTAGGACAGAGTAACAGTGCTGCCTTCTAAACTGTGCTCTTCATTCTTGACTGGAGTGAGTTCTTCACAGCTGACACCTAAAGGAAGAGATAACTCTGTGATGATCTGTAGGTTTTTGTCATATAAGGTCATTTAATGTTAATAGTCTGACCTACCTCTTATTGTGAGCAGACAGAAAGTCACAAACAGACTGAAGTTCACTGACAGCATCTTAAAGATCAAGAGAATCTGTCTCTTTTTGTAGAAACACCAGTGTGAAGGTTTGTGTCTTTTCTGTCCTTGAGTCACAGTTTTCCTCCTCCCTTAATCCCTCCCTCCTTCCTCTCACAAATACTGTGTTTGTCACTGCCATGGTGGTTTCTTCACAACATGACATCATCTCCATCAGGTAAGAGGTAGCTGGTAAGGTAACACTGACCGACACTTGACAGCACCTGCAACCGTCCTGAATTCTTTTCTCGTCAAACTACACAAACCACACAAGGCAGCTGGCAGTTGAAATTCACCTCTTGGCGTATCCCTCTTTACACACACCACACGTATGAATTAAAGTAGGGCGGCAGTGCAGGGTTAGCCACAGGACAACGTCCCTGGAGCAGTTTGGGGGTTCGATGCCTTGTTCAAGGGCACCTCAGCAGTGCCCAGGTGGTAAACTGGCATCTCTTCAGCTGCCAGTTCGTACCCCATACTTGGTCCTTTACAGAGTCCTTTACAAAAATCAATCACCTACAAAGTTGATTTTCAGCTTCAAAGAAGAAGATTGTTTCTATCTCTGAAATGATCTCCTCTATAGTTTCACTGATGATCATTTCTTGGTCATTTTTTATTTTAATTTATTTGATTATTTCATGGGTCATATGTCTGTCACAAATACCAGGTTGACATCATGTCTTTTTAACTGAATGAACATTTTAATTATTCACTCCGCAAAAACAGACACATTTTTCAGTGAAAACACAGTTTGTTCAACAAACATTAATCCATGTTAATGACGCCTCACATATCTGGACTTCCACAAAATGGTCTCATCTATTATGCTTTTAAAAAAAAAAAAATCTGCTTCATACTTTAGTTTTTCTTGTAATATTTTGCAATTATAACATTGAGTAATAATAAAAATGTTATTATTATTATTATTATTATTATTATCATTATTATTATTATTATAGTTAATTAATTACATTTTATTATTCTCGGCACCTTTCACATTACTCAAGGACACCTCACAACACACAGTTAGAAAAAACAAGCAGCAGTGTATCTATAGATCACAAATCCAATCAAAACAGTAATATACAATAAAAATTAAGAAAATGACTAAAATCATCATCAGTGCAAGTCTCAATATGTGTGTCACCATAAATGAGACTGAATATGGCAGCTTGAAAACATGTCTTTTCAGACGGGATGTGAAAGTGGAAAGGGAGTCAATAATGTTGTGTTGGAGACAGTTCCAGAGGCAGGGACCCATGGTAGTCCAGCGGGCAGATGGTGATGTGAGTTCGATTGCAGAAGAGGATCAAAGAGTTCGGCAGGGTGTGTAGATATAAAAGTGTTCAGACAGGTAGGAAGGGGCGTGATCATGAAGGGCCTTAAAGGTGAGAAGCAGAATCTTGAAATCGATGGGGAGTCGATCAGGGAGAGTGGTAGTAGACCTAATGGACAGATAGAGCTGGGTGTTGTTACAACCCAGTGGATGTCTAGGGGTAAGGGAAGCAACATAAAACCAAACAAGTAAGTGAATAAGGCAATCTGCCGTTTATTCAGTCACAAACAAATAACAATATAAGCTACGCTTTGTTAGAAAAGCGGTACAGCAAAGAAAAACCTGCCCGGAGGCTCTGTAAACCAACCCACGGCTCGGGCTTCACGATAAGCCTCGGCGTTACATTACATTTAAACAAAACAACTTAGGGAAGGGCATAAAACAATTAAAACAAAACTCTTACCTGTCACCAAATAAACACCCCTGCTAACTTACCTAATTGTGGCGCAAGGCCACCCAGAACAACAAAACAATCTGGCTGTCTGCTCTACAACTTACCTGCCAAATAAAAACTACATGCAAACCGACACCCATAAACCTAGTGATCTAACATCCAGTATCTACATGGGTGCACAACGATATGTGGCTACGCTAAGAAACAAAGTCCTAAAGCCCTGTGATTCCCCAGATACACACACTTAAGATACAGATCACGGCAACAACAAAATACAAAGGAGCGAGGCGGACTGCTCAGATTAAATCACAGCCGCCATTGCTCTTGACTGCGTGCAGCTTTTAAAGGTTCAGCGACAGGCGAGCGAGGCGGTGATTGGCCGAAACCAACGACGACGGCGAGAGGGCCTGCTGACCTGCAAGCAGGGGAACACTGAGCAGCAGCAGAAGAGGGCGGGCTGGAGGCGTGGTTCACCGGGGATTCCCTCCAGAAGAGCAGACAATTAGACACACACATAATTGATTGACAGGTGCTGGCCGAAAAACTCACAATGACGGGCACAGCACATTAAACACAGAATAAATGTACAAAGGTCCGGAGACCGTAACAGTGTCATCAACATAACAGTGGAAATGAATACCAGATTTTCTGAAGATATGGCCCAGAGGTAGGAGGCAGATACTAAATGAAAGAGGACCTAGGACAGAGCCCTGAGGAGCACCACTAGTGACTGGAAAAGAGCTGGATCTTAAAGTTCTGATTTGAACAGAGTGAGTGTGGCCATAAAGATATGATTTAAACCAGTTGAGGGCATTGCTGATCATACCAATGGTAGCTAGTCTCTCTAGAAGGATGATAAATGAGATGGTTTCAAAGGCTTTAAAAGCCCAGAGTCAGCTGCCATTAAGAGATCATTAGTGGTTTTACCAGAGCTGTGTCAGGACTGTGACAGGAGCGAAAACCAGACTGAAATTGTTCACATTGTTGTGACTAAGGTGAGTGAGGACCTGAGCTGCAACTGATATTTGAACTGTTTTCAGGAGGAACAGTAAATTAGAAATTGGTAGAACATTGTTCAAATTGTTAGGATCTGCACCAGGTTTCTTTAGTATTGGACTTATAGAGCAGGTGATTGAGCAAAGCAGTTGATATTTAGGGAATAAAACAGCAGTGAAGAGAGATGACACCTTTGGTCTCTGCCTCTCAGATCGAACCTGACAACTTTTCTCATCTGTTGTTTGATTCTCTCTTAAAGTTATGTAGTATTCGGCTCCCTCTAGTGGACGCTGTGGAGTATTGTGTTGTCTTTGTTCAGAAGGATTTTGTGCAGAGTTTTGGTGTTTCCTGTCACTGTGGGCTGCAGAGCACAGTAGTACACAGCAGAGTCTGTCACTGCAGCAGAGGAGATCTGCAGGTCCATTTGGGTTTTCTCCTCACTCACTGTAACAGACAGTCCAGGAACTGGATTGCTTATTTTTGCTCCACCTCCTGAATGGGAGATGAGGAACTCTGGTGGTTTTCCTGGATATTGTCGATACCAGAAGAAATTATCACCACCAGCTGCTTGTTTGGAGTATCTGTAGGACAGAGTAACAGTGCTGCCTTCTAAACTGTGCTCTTCATTCTTGACTGGAGTGAGTTCTTCACAGCTGACACCTAAAGGAAGAGATAACTCTGTTATAACATGTTGTAAAAGTCATAATAAGTGAATGACATTGAGAAACGTTGACACTGATCTTTTTGAAATGCAGAATGTAACATACCCGTTAGAATGTTAAGAAACAGCAGAGAAAAGACACAATACTGCAGTGACAGCATGTTGAATAAAGGTAATGTTGATGGTTTGTGTATTGAACTCTGTTGAATATACAAGTTTCTCTCTCTTCTATAGTTCAGTAACATCTTAGCTCCTCCCTGAGTCTCTCCGTCTCCTCTTAGATCTGTATTTTCACTTCTCTCACTTACACTTCCTCCTGCTTAACAGACTGGGAGCAGCATTTTGTACCAGCTGGAGGTGGGATGTTGTTTTTCTTCTTCTGGTGATTCCTGTAAAACTTAATTTTAGAAAGTTTTTTTTTAATATCAGCACTTTAAATGTACAGAGTAGGTGAAATGGCACTCGGATACCGGCCAAGCCGAGCGAGTACTCGAGTACTCGGATATCGGCTACAGCCCTAGTATTTTCACTTCTCTCACTTACACTTCCTCCTGGTTAACAGACTGGCAGCAGCATTTTGTACCAGCTGGAGGTGGGAAGGAAATGGAATATCAAATCACAGATTGTCAACAAAACAATGGAAACCAATATTGTATTTAAAGTAATTTGCTCTACAGGCACCATGTCATAAAAACTAGAGGACCTAGGATTGAACCCTGTGGTACACCTCAGTAAAATCACAGCCTGAGAGACTCCAGTCACAAACAGTGTTCGTTAGTAGACATACTTCTCTACATGGGTGAACATCATTTTACCAGCTGGACATTTTTAAATATCAGACCAACAATGATGTGTTTATTCATTTGAAAAATCAGTGAGGAACACAGTCAGCATACAGAGAAACATGTTATGTGTCAATAAAATCAATCAGTGATCCATGTTTTAATCATTTTTTGTCCAAACTGTCATTTAGAGATGATCCTGAACCATTTTTCAGTACATGATAGAGTATAATTGACTTCTCTGATCAAGGCACCAGTGTTTGCTTGTGATAGGACAATTTGAGTATCATCAGCAAAGAGGATGAGTGATGTAGTATCAGATATTCATGCAAAGTCATTTATTAGAAATAAAAGAGGCCCAAGTAAAGAGCCTTGAGGCACTCCGCAGTTTAGTTTGATTATAGTTAAGACACAACCGCAGTTTAGTTTTTATAAATACATATTGAGCTCCGTTTTTTGGTGGCAAAGCAACTATTTAATAAACAGTTTAAAGAAAAGTCTTCACATGTCGGTTGCCTTTCTTGAGTTTAAACAGTCAGTGAGTGAGTGAGTGCCTAGATGTTCTTCAGCAAAGCTATCTTTATAGTTCCCAAAACACATGCATGTCAGTATCAAAATATATGGCACTCAGGTGGTTCTGCAGTAAGCATCCCTAAGACACAACATCTCTTGAGGTTTACAAGGACACTTGATGTGGGAGCCTCCCTGGCTCGTAACCTTTAACATACTTCCATTAGGCCCCTGCTGTATCTCACACTGCTGTCACAGTAGAGGTTAAATGAGCAACACGTATCATTAGCTGATAAGTTCAGTTTCATCAAAACAAGTAACCTTATACAACACATGCAGAACACGCTATAGGTTAAATATGGTCAAATACCAGAATTTTCCATCACAGTTTCTAAAGTAATCAATAAACCAGCTAATAACCACATCCTGAAAGTTATAATAGTGAAGTTTTGATGTAAGATCGACTGTATCAAACTCTTTCAGTAAGTCTAAGAATATGCCAATAGCAAATGTGTTGTTGTTCAAAGCTGTGCTGATGTAATCTATAAGTTGTAGCAGAGCCATATATGTTGAATGATTTTGTTGAAGTCCATACTGATGTCTAAACAGGATGCTGATATCATTGAGGTGTTTTAATAGTCTGTCATGGACAAACATTTTCCAAAACTTTGGACAAGCAAGGTAGTAAAAAAACTGGCCCGTGATTAGTGAAAAGACTGGGATCCCCTTCACTGAATATTGAAATGACCTCAGCAAGTTTCAGTTTTTTTGGGACAACCCCAGTATTTAAAGATACTGATAGAACATGAGTTAGAGGCTCACTAATTGAAGATGCCACTGGTTTTATAATCTCAGCTGGAATTTCATCATGACCCGCTGCAGAGTTATGAAGGTTCATAGTAATGTCATGTTCTTCCCTGGATGTAGGGGGTTCGAGTCTGGACAAGGTGGAAATCAACCAGTGATGTTATCAATAGGACATTCCTCTGTATCAACAATGTTTCCACAAGTTTGCCACCCACATTGGAAAATAGTCTTTAAATCCACTAGCTATAAGAAGGGTCAGTATGTGAGAGGTTGCCATCAAAACACTGAGATGGAATTTTTACAGGAGCCTTTTTCTCATTTAGGAGTTTGTTAATGATATTCCATGTGGACTTTATGTAACTGGCAGATTCTTTAAACTTGTTTGAATAATACTTCTCTGTGGACACTTATGTTTTATGTCTTTGAAAACATGAGGTCAGAGGCAGATTCACTGGTTGAACTCAAACTTTGAACCATGGGATGTGTTTCCAAACCAGTCCATAGGTTTGAATGTCAGTGCTAATCTGTAAATAAAACAGATACATTAAATGTACATCTACATCTTTAGAAAGTCATGAGAACATTGTGCTTTATTATATCTGAAAGGTATAATCCTTCTTATTTTAGGTCTTTTTAAAACATTTTGTGCTGAAGTTTGAAACAAATATTCCACTGAGTGTTGTCATGGTTACTGTGGTGAGATGTAATTTACAGTGAATAGGCTGTCAGTGGTTCCATTTCTTAAGCTTTACATCACAAACCTGTCAGAGAGTGAAGTGATTCTAGACTGTATCATCACATCCTGTTAAAGTCTATCAGTGTGTGACTCCCTCTAGTGGATGTTGTGGAGTATTGTGTTGTCTTTGCTCATCATGTTTTTGTGCAGAGTTTTGGTGTTTCCTGTCACTGTGGGCCTCACAGCACAGTAGTACACAGCAGAGTCTGTCACTGCAGCAGAGGAGATCTGCAGGTTCATTTGGGTTTTATCCTCACTCACTGTAACAGACAGTCCAGGAACTGGATTGCTTAGTTTTGTTCCACCTCCTAAATGGGAGATGATGAACTCTGGTGGTTTTCCTGGATATTGTCGATACCAGTAGAAATAATCACCACCAGCTGCTTGTTTGGAGTATCTGTAGGACAGAGTAACAGTGCTGCCTTCTAAACTGTGCTCTTCATTCTTGACTGGAGTGAGTTCTTCACAGCTGACACCTAAAGGAAGAGATAACTCTGTTATAACATGTTGTAAAAGTCATAATAAGTGAATGACATTGAGAAACGTTGACACTGATCTTTTTGAAATGCAGAATGTAACATACCTGTTAGAATGTAAAGAAACAGCAGAGAAAAGACACAATACTGCAGTGACAGCATGTTGAATAAAGGTAATGTTGATGGTTTGTGTATTGAACTCTGTTGAATATACAAGTTTCTCTCTCTTCTATAGTTCAGTAACATCTTAGCTCCTCCCTGAGTCTCTCCGTCTCCTCTTAGATCTGTATTTTCACTTCTCTCACTTACACTTCCTCCTTAACAGACTGGGAGCAGCATTTTGTACCAGCTGGAGGTGGGAAGCTGTTTCTTTTTCTTCTTCTGCTGATTCTTTTATAAATTAATTTTAGAAAAGCTAGAAAATCAGCACTTCACAAACCACCTGCCATAATTACTTTTATTTTAAGGAAATATATAATCACATATTGTCAGCAAAATTGATCTTGAGTTTAGAAATAATTTGACGTAAATACAACAGGTAAATATAAAATGAGAGGACCTAGGATTGAATCCTGTGGTACACCACAAGAAATCACAGCCTGACGTAACAACAGAGACACTTATTTTATAAAGATCAGAACAAAATCAAAACCTGAGTCAATGATGACAACCAGTTTATGAAGATACTTGATTCATCTGTTTGATTATTGTGACACTCTATGTCATATGATGATCATGTTTTTGAAATATGGAATATACCACTCAAATATGTAAGTTGTATTTTTGAAATGGTTTGAGATTTAGGTATTCATGAATATGTTCAAGAGTCACTGACAGAAAAAACTGACATGGAGAGTTAAGAGGATTTGCTTTCAGACTGAATCATGAAGAATTATTCCTCATATAACTATTAAGTAATAAATATCAAATACTAAAATATATAGAATAATAATTATAAAATAATGGATATTAACTATTAAATATATGTAAAAACATTAAATATAAACTAAGAATAGATAGAAATTATAAAATATAGTGAATAGAGTGAGAATCTAGAAGCATTTACCAGCTAAGATTAATGGTCATTGGGATAAATTGCGAAAACTATACTTTGTATGAATTTTTGTTTGATGCTAGTTGTGGAATGTATGAATACGTATTGCATTGAATGTATCAAAACAGTCACCAGGAATCATTGTTGCCTGGTGCAGGATGTAGGAATATGTAGGCTACAGTATTGAATGTACCTAAACAGTCACCAGGATGACTATAACCTCAATACAAGTGTCAAAAGTAGCATTGGTCTTATTTAGCAATAATCTAAAGTATATTTTGTCGTATAATTTTGCTTAGTTTCATTTCTTTTTATTTTCATTTTCTTGTTTTTTTTTTCTTTTCTCTATTATGCTACTTGTTTATGTTTGTTTTTAATAATAATAATAATAATAATAATACTTAAAAATAATATCTCCGACCCCAGGAAGTATAGCTGCAGCAAATGGGGATCCTAATAAACAAACAAACATATAAACAATATCTCATAACACCACATTATCATCACAACCAATCTGTGGAGGCATTTAATTCAAAGTGTGATGTTTATACAATGTCAAAGAGGACAACAAGTGATTTATGGCCAGCATCGGTTGATAGTAACAAGTATTTGAAAACCTTTAAAAAAAAAAAAGTGCAGTTTAAGTACAGTTTTTTTTTCTCTAAAAAACAGACTTTTTTTTTTTTTTTTTTTTTTTTTTCCGAAGATAATATTTTCATTAAAAGAAGTTAGCAGTTGATCTGTTACAATCCTTTCTAAACCCAACCAGGGCAGTCTTGTAAAATATAGGGTGAAACTGTGATAAAAACTTAAACTCTTCATTCCAAGGTCAGCCAGAGAGGTTAAAGAAAAGGGAGCAAATGAACAGAGGGATACTGAGCATGGCTTCTTCACGATGACTTGGGAATCTGGAGGAGAGATTTAATGTCTGATATTTAACCACACAAGGGAATTGACAGTTGAAATTCACCTCTTGGCGTTTCCCTCTTTACACACACACCACACATACGGCAGTGGTAGTAGACCTAATGGACAGATAGAGCTGGGTGTCATCAACATAACAGTGGAAATGAATACCAGATTTTCTGAAGATATGGCCCAGAGGTAGGAGGCAGATACTAAATGAAAGAGGACCTAGGACAGAGCCCTGAGGAGCACCACTAGTGACTGGAAAAGAGCTGGATCTAAAGTTCTGATTTGAACAGAGTGAGTGTGGCCATAAAGATATGATTTAAACCAGTTGAGGGCATTGCTGATCATACCAATGGTAGCTAGTCTCTCTAGAAGGATGATAAATGAGATGGTTTCAAAGGCTTTAAAAGCCCAGAGTCAGCTGCCATTAAGAGATCATTAGTGATTTTTACCAGAGCTGTGTCAGGACTGTGACAGGAGCGAAAACCAGACTGAAATTGTTCACATTGTTGTGACTAAGGTGAGTGAGGACCTGAGCTGCAACTGATATTTGAACTGTTTTCAGGAGGAACAGTAAATTAGAAATTGGTAGAACATTGTTCAAATTGTTAGGATCTGCACCAGGTTTCTTTAGTATTGGACTTATAGAGCAGGTGATTGAGCAAAGCAGTTGATATTTAGGGAATAAAACAGCAGTGAAGAGAGATGACACCTTTGGTCTCTGCCTCTCAGATCTAACCTGACAACTTTTCTCATCTGTTGTTTGATTCTCTCTTAAAGTTATGTAGTATTCGGCTCCCTCTAGTGGACGCTGTGGAGTATTGTGTTGTCTTTGTTCAGAAGGATTTTGTACAGAGTTGAGTTGTTTCCTGTCACTGTGGGCTGCAGAGCACAGTAGTACACAGCAGAGTCTGTCACTTTAGCTGAGTTGATCTCCAGATCAACACGTTTCTCTGTTTTGTCAATGTGAGCTGAGAAATCAGAATCAGTTGGATAAATCGATCCTCCCTCTGTGATGTAGAGCAGGAACTCTGGTCTGGATCTCTGGTGCTGTCGGTACCACTGGATATTGTAGATATCACCCTCATATTTACAGGTCAGGTTGATGTTTGTGTCCTCTGCAACATGTTCTTCAGTTGTTTGTGGCTTTATGCTGTTCATGGAACCCAGGGCTGCAAAATGAGTATTATTCATGTCAGTTAGTCTGCAAGAGATTCTGACATCAGGAGACTTGTGAGATCAAACATGAGCAAATGTCTGTTTCTGTGGTAGAAATTGTTGCCTTACACAGATAAACCTGTAGTTGTGAGATATGTGGTTAATACAGCAGGTTAATGAGACTTTGATCTCTGTTGTCACACTCACCTATAAAGTGAAAGAAAAGTAAAAAGAGGTAAAGCAACATGTCTTTGGAGTTGTTAAAGCCAAACAGACAGCAGATGATCAATGTTCTTCACTGCAGTAGAATGAACAAACTAAAGAGCCTCTCTGCTGCACAGCCCTTCTCCTCAACATCAACCTCATTGTGCTTTTAGTTCCTCCAACATTTCTGCTCTGGAGACACAAACAATCTCATTGGTTGATTCAAACACCAGTGGGCGGGGCCAGAGATAAACCTTTTGTTGCTTTTGATCCATTAAACTTTAAGCTATAGAAATTATTTTTCCTAATGTCTGTGCTCGTGGGGAAAATTAACTCTCTGAGACCCCAGCTTTTGTTTTTATGCATTTTAATTTCTTCTAGCTGTTTGGGATCAGCAGGACCTGATACGTCTTGTCAAGATTGTGTTCATAGACTTCAGCAGCGCCTTCAACACAATCCAACCCCAGCTGATGGTAAAAAAATTGGTAAACCTCTGGGTAAATCCAAGATTAGTTTTGTGGATTTATGACTTTTTGACTAAGTGCAGTCAACAAGTCAAATTCAATTCATGTGTCTCATTAACAGGCACACAAACACGGGGGCACAGGGTGCGTTCTGTCCCCTGTTCTATACACCTTATACAATAATAACTGCCAAGCAACCTTCCCAGACCTCACTTACTTTAAATATGCTGATGATACAGCATTAGTGGGTTTTTTAAAGTCTGACACTGCATCCTAGAGGGTTTAGAGAGGGAGATGCAGGGTTTTATTAAATGGTGTACAGATAATTTCCTTGTGACAATGTGAAGAAAACAAAAGAGATGATCATAGATTTTAATACAAAGGGAATTATAGTTCCACCCTCAAATATCAGTGGTGCAGTGGTAGAGCTGGTCTCAACATACACATATTTGGGTGTTGAGATTGACAACAAACTAACATTCAATGAATGTGCACAAAATAAGACCAAAAAGTTGCAGAAGAGGATGTTTTTTTAAAGGAAACTCAATCATTTTAGAATAGATAGCTGTATTCTTCAGATGTTTTACAAAGCTCTCCTGCAGAGTGTCTGATCCTTTGGCCTTATTTGTGCCGCTGGAAACATGTTTATTCAGGATCAGAAGAAACTGCAATTTTAAACTATGAGCATAAATAAATGAGCATCCCACTATTTTATTTATTCATAATGCTTGTCATGTTTCCTCAATGTTCTTACTGTTTTGTCTGTCTTGTCCCTGTTTTTCTTTTCTAATGTTTTGTATTTAATGTTTTTAATGCTATACAGAGGCTGTATAAAAATGGAATGTGAAATGGTGACTACATGAACTTCCCACTTGTGGGATAATAAAGTTTACCTTAACCTTAAGTCTAAAAACTAAATATTGTCTTTAAACAGGAAGTAGCTTTTGAATAGTGATGTCCTCATATGAGGCCAATGGGTTCATTAATGGTGTGTAATAAAGTATAAAACACTTTTCAAAAACAAAAGTACAAACAATGCAGCATTTGTTCAGTGTTGTGTAACTCTGTGGGTTAGGGGTCACTGTTCAAGTCTAAACTGTTCAACACTGTTCATTTCAACCACCTGAACTTGGCTGTGCAAAACTAAATTATAAATAAAAGCTATATATCTCTAAAAGCCACGTGATTTGTTCATTTCATAACTCTGGGTGGATTTTCCTTGCTCCATATTCCCAGCTAGGAATATTCTTTTGTTTGTAGGAACAGTCTGTCACACCTGATTGGCCTGTGTAAAAATGTTGTGATAATACAGTAGTAAAGTCTCAGTGTCCTCAAACGAGTATTTCTTAATTAACAGCAGCTCAGTTTGTTACTTTTGTTACAATTGGTCCAAGTTGTATGCAATATCAGCGATGCCCGTTGCATACCGGTTACTAGAAGAACACTCTGTAAACACGGCTCCTTCTTCTTCTTCTCTCAATTTACTGGCGGATCATAAACAACTTCCAGGTACATACCGCCACCTACTGTACAAGAGTGTGCAGTGTGTCCCAAATCATTCACTACTCCCCACAACAAATCCTACTTGTAAACACAACTTCTTCTGTGGTTTAATGGCTGCGGGCTGCTGCGGGCGCGCAGACTTACTTCCGCCTCCAGGTGTCGTATTCTGGTTTGCTGACTTCCGCTGTGTCCGACCCGAGCCAGGCTACGCTAAATAGCCATATAGAGAAAGGCTTTATTGTTGCTGTTGGGTTCAAATAAATGTACAGATCTTCAAGGGGGACTGATATGAACTAGGGACAGTTTCATATATGGTGAAAAGTCCGCATGCTGCTTTAAAGGATCAGTGTTGGAGCCTCTCTGTTAGCATGTCTGAGGATTTTCTCTGTGAAACTCTCATTAATTTAAACTTCTCATTATTATAAAAGACACAAACATATTTGATGCAGTAGATTCAGTCTTCTGTGTTTTTGTGTCTTTGTTGTAAGTAGTAAGACTGTTGTAAGTGACTTGTTGTAAGACTGTAGACTTTATTTGGACCTGCTGTTAAAGTCTAACAGTGTGTGACTCCCTCTAGTGGATGTTGTGGAGTATTGTGTTGTCTTTGCTCATCATGTTTTTGTACAGAGTTTTGGTGTTTCCTGTCACTGTGGGCTGCAGAGCACAGTAGTAACAGCAGAGTCAGACAGCTGAAGCTTCTGGATCTTCAGAGGAACTGATGTCTTGTTGAGTGTTGCATCAAATCTGTCTTTCTGGAACTCTGGAGCATTATCTTTTGTGTTTGACAACGCTTCAGCATGTACTTTGGGTGATCTTTAGCTTCTTGTTTGTACCAGAACAAAGTGGGACTAGCTCTAGTTGTCTCAAATTTACAGTCAAGTGTAACTGTGTGTCCTTGAGTAGCGATGACATCTCCTGTTGGCTGGATCACTCTGTCTTCTCCTTTACACTCTGGGGAAGAAGAGAACATGCAGAGGAAGAGATGAATCAATAAAGATGATTGATTAAAGGAGAACAATCAGTAGGTTTAAAGAGTTACCTAGACAGAGAGTCAGAATCAGGATGTTTCTCAGCCAGTGTTTCATGTCTGCAGTGAGAGGGGAGGAGACAGAGAAGAACATTGTTACTCTGATGGATCTGGGCCTTCACATCATTGGTCCTTCATCTTCATCATCTGCTGAGGAACTCTCAACATTGACATGACATTTAGCATGATGACATCATTGTCCTGACTCTCAGTGATTGTATTGGAGATGATAACAGATGTCTGTTAACTCCATCTTATCAACAATGATAGAAACACAAACTGTAGAGAAAAGCACTTCCTTCTCAAGAGCTTCTGTCTAAAGAGAGTTAAGAATCACACAAACACTGAACTGCATTACATCTTTTTAATCAAGATGGAAACAAATATAATGAGAGTTTAAACTCTGATGTCCTGCTCCAGTGATTTCTAGCAAACATTACAAACAGATCCCTTAAAGGCATTCATTCTTCCTGCTTTAACCTACCTTTGAATATGGTCAGAAAAATAGGAACAGTTCCACAGTGATGCAGTGCCAGCATCTTACACACAGTATCTGTGTTGTGTCTGCTTTAGATATTGATAGTGGGAGTCTTTTTCTCTTCTGCTCTTCTTTGACAGTGTTGCTCCTCCCTCAACCTATTCCTCCTCTCATATCACTGTATGTTTATGAACACCAAAACCACACCTCAATATATTTTACAGTTTCATTTATTTGAATTTGAATTTCATCAGCACACGACATGTGATTAAAAACAAGAATATTAAAAATCAGTACAAGTACATTGGCTTTTCTGATCAAGGCACCAATGTTTGCTTGTGAAAGGACAATATGAGTATCATCAGCAAAGAGGATGAGTAATGCAGTGTCAGATATTCATGCAAAGTCATTTATATAGATTAGAAATAAAAGAGGTCCAAGTAAAGAGCCTTGAGGCACTCCACAAAATAGTGTGATTATAGTTGAGACACAACCATTCATAAATACATATTGATCTGTTTCTAAAGTAATCAATAAACCAGCTGATAACCACATCCTGAAAGTTATAATGGTGAAGTTTTGATATAAAGAGTGTTATGATCTACTGTATCAAACTCTTTCAATAAGTCTAAGAATATGCCAATAGCAAATGTGTTGTTGTTCAAAGCTGTGCTGATGTAATCTATAAGTTGTAGCAGAGCCATATATGTTGAATGATTTTGTTGAAATCCATACTGATGTCTAAACAGGATGCTGATATCATTTAGGTGTTTTAATAGTCTGTCATGGACAAACATTTCCAAAATGTTGGAGAATCAAGGTAGTAAAGAAAGTGGCCCGTGATTAGTGAAAAGACTTGGATCCCCTTCACTGAATATTGAAATGATCTCAGCAATTTTCATTTTTTTTGGAACAACCCCAATATTTAAAGATACTGATAGAACATGAGTTAGAGGCTCACTAATTGAAGATGCCACTGGTTTTATAATCTCAGCTGGAATTTCATCATGACCTGCTGCAGAGTTATGAAGGTTCATAGTAATGTCATGTTCTTCCCTGGATGTAGGGGTTCGAGTCTGGACAAGGTGGAAATCAACCAGTGATGTTATCAATAGGACATTCCTCTGTATCAAGGAGGAGTTTGTTAATGATATTCCATGTGGACTTTATGTAACTGGCAGATTTTTTAAACTTGTTTGAATAATTCTTCTCTGTGGGCACTTATGTTTTATGTCTTTGAAAACATGAGGTCAGAGGCAGATTCAGTGGTTGAACTCAAACTTTGAACCATGGGATGTGTTTCCAAACCAGTCCATAGGTTTGAATGTCAGTGCTAATCTGTAAATAAAACAGATACATTAAATGTACATCTACATCTTTAGAAAGTGTTATGACCCTGTGGGTCATTTGTGGTTCTCTGTGTTTTGGTGCAGTGTTTTCTCTCTCCTTGGTGTGTGTGTCTTTTTTTTTCATGAATGAGTGAATTAGGAGCAGGTGGTGTTCGCTGATTGGCTGCCTCACCTGATTGCGGCCATGTGACTGGTCAGGGGGCGGATCCCCTGACCTATTTGAACAGCCCGCCGAGTGCAGTCTGTCTCCTCTCCAGCCTTTCCACCCCAGGAAACGTCAGCACGCTGTACCTTTTTTAGTGGTCTTGTAGTAAGCTGATATGTAGTGATCAGATAGTTTGATGCTCTGTGTAGTTCTCTTGTGAAGCCTCTTGAAGTTGTACAGAGTACATAAAATATGACTCTAGTAAATATCTGTAAACACTAAAAGAGCAGCTGTAGTAGGAGGGGGAAGCCTTTTGTTTTAACCTTCTTTTCTCCTGTTTATTAATTTGGTAGGAGGTAGGTTAAACATTTGTCGTTTATTTACTTTTTCGTTATGTTGGCTTACGCTCCTTCTGAAGACAATAAAAAACTGCTCATTATGAACTTTGCTTACTGACGTTGCTGGCCTTTCTTGAGTGGGAAGACTGGGGAGCACCTTTACATGTTGTGCCAAAGGTTCCCTAGGCCGGGGCATAACAAAAGTCATGAGAACATTGTGCTTTGTTATATCATGATTTGTTTAATTTTAATTGGAGTAGAATAGAGCAAATCCCTGATGTTGAGGCAGCATGGACATTTTTTTTATGATGGTTTTACACAAATTTTAAATAGACATGCACCTTTTAGAAGATACAGAGTTAAGGGGCATGATAACCCCTGGTTTCCCCCTGAACTGACTGAATTTATTCATGCACGTAATGTGGCTTGGGCAAAGGCAAGGGCAACAGGTTCTGCTACAGACTGGACTATTTTCAGACAACTGAGAAACAAATGTTCCACTCTTATCAAGAAAGCAAAATCAGAATATTATTTGTCTGTCACCACAAAAAATTTAAATGATCCAAGGAAATTTTGGAAAGCTATAAAGTCCTTTTCTGTCAGCAATCATTCCCTAACAGTGCCCAACTTTGTTATGAAGGATTTTGTTGCTATTCATGACAAAATGGAAATTTTGAACTGTTTTAATGAGCATTTTGCTGCTGCTGGCTCCCTGTTTGACTCTGCTTGCAGTGCGTCTGTGAAACCCAGTACTGATGCGTCTGTCTGTGCTGGTCAGTCTTTTAACTTTGTGCCTTTCTCTGCACAGGCAGTTTGTAGGGCTCTGAAGGAACTAGACCCAAGAAAACCTTCAGGACCTGATTTGATTGATCCTTATTTCTTGAAATTGGCAGCCGATTTTGTAGCTGAGCCTCTTACATATCTTTATAACCTGACCTTGCTGACTAAGGAAATTCCAAGAATATGGAAATCTGCCTTTGTCCTCCCTTATTAAAAGGGGGAGACCCAAGTATTTTAAATAACTACAGGCCAATATCTAATTTGTCAGTACTGGTTAAAATTCTTGAATCTCTTGTGAGTGCTCAGCTAAAGGAGTTTTTATACACCAATGATATTTTATCAACATATCAATCAGGTTTTAGAAAAAAGCATAGCACTATCACGGCTGCACTAAAGGTGGTAAATGACATTTCTGTAGGTCTGATAAGAAGCAACATTGTGCAGCACTTTTTCTTGATTTGTCCAAAGCTTTCGACACAGTCGACCACGATGTTTTAAAACTTAGACTTCTGAACTCAGGTCTCTCAGAAGAAGCAGTTTCTTGGTTTTCAAACTATCTTAGTAATCGGTCTCAGTGCATTAGGTATGATGGTCTATGCTCAGATATTGTATCGATCCACAAAGGTGTGCCACAAGGCTCTGTATTAGGTCCCCTCTGTTCACTATTTATGTGAATAATCTGGGTCAAAATGTGTCAAATGCTACTTTCCATTTCTATGCTGATGACACTGTTTTATACTGCTGTGCAGCATCTCTTGCACTGGCTGTTGAGCACTTGCAAAATGCTTTTGTGGTTGTTCAGGATAAACTGCATGAGCTGAAACTTGTTTTAAATGCAGATAAGACGAAGCTTATGCTGTTTACCACCTCAAAAGCTAAGTTACAAAATGTACCTGCGGTGGTCACTGTTGATGGAAAGGAGATAGAAGTTGTTAACTCGTACAAGTACCTGGGTATCTTGATCGATGACTCCCTTAATTTTAAACCTCATGTGCTGAACCTGGTGAAAAAACTGAGGCTAAAACTGGGTTTTATTTTCGGAATAAGTTGTGTTTTTCTTTTAATGTAAAAAAAGCGTCTAGTTGCTGCAACGTTTTTACCTGTGTTAGACTATGGTGATCTGGTGATGCATGCCTCTGCTCAATGTCTCCATATGGTTGATACAGCCTACCATGCGTCCCTAAGGTTCATTACAAATTGTAAAGCACTGACTCATCACTGTGAACTGTACTCTCGGGTAGGATGGCCCCCCCTGGCGACCCGTAGGCTCCTACATAAGTACACCTTTATATATAAGGCAATTCTTGGTCTGCTTCCATATTACCTGTGTGTTTTCATCGTGCAAAAAAACACCGGGCAGTATTCACTGCGTTCTCACGACTTCTTTATGCTCTCTGTCCCAAATGCTCGGACTGAAATTGGGAAAAGGGCTTTTGGGTATTCCGCACCCTCAGCCTGGAATATGTTGCAGAATGATTTAAAACTGAAGGAGCTTGTGTCGTTAAATGTTTTTAAATCTAAAATGAAGGACTTGGAAGCAGTTTCTATGGATGTCGATGTTTTTAGCTTGACGTTTGCACAAATTACTCCCAGAAACTCTCGTCTTGATTTATAGATAGTTTTTCTTTATGCAAATTTTAGTGCTTGTGAATTGTACTTTGTCTCTCTGTGTGTCTCTGTCTGCAACTTTGTGTTTTTGCTGTTGCTGCCCGTCTTGGCCAGGTCTCCCTTGAAAAAGAGATTCTTAATCTCAACGGGACTAACCTGGCTAAATAAAGGTTAAATAAAAAATAAAAAAATAAATGAAAGGTATAATCCTTCTTATTTTAGGTCTTTTTAAAACATTTTGTGCTGAAGTTTGAAATAAATATTCCACTGAGTGTTGTCATGGTTACTGTGGTGAGATGTAATTTACAGTGAATAGGCTGTCAGTGGTTCCATTTCTTAAGCTTTACATCACAAACCTGTCAGAGAGTGAAGTGATTCTAGACTGTATCATCACATGCTGTTAAAGTCTAACAGTGTGTGACTCCCTCTAGTGGATGTTGTGGAGTATTGTGTTGTGTTTGCTCATCATGTTTTTGTGCAGAGTTTTGGTGTTTCCTGTCACTGTGGGCCTCACAGCACAGTAGTACACAGCAGAGTCTGTCACTGCAGCAGAGGAGATCTGCAGGTTCATTTGGGTTTTATCCTCACTCACTTTAAAAGACAGTCTATGAATTGAATCGCTTATTTTTGTTCCACCTCCTGAATGGGAGGTGAGGAACTCTGGTGGTTTTCCTGGATATTGTCGATACCAAAAGAATCGATCACTACCAGTTGCTTGTTTGGAGTATCTGTAGGACAGAGTAACAGTGCTGCCTTCTAAACTGTGCTCTTCATTCTTGACTGGAGTGAGTTCTTCACAGCTGACACCTAAAGGAAGAGATAACTCTGTTATAACATGTTGTAAAAGTCATACTAAGTGAATCACGTTGAGAAACGTTGACACTGATCTTTTTGAAATGCAGAATGTAACATACCTGTTAGAATGTAAAGAAACAGCAGAGAAAAGACACAATACTGCAGTGACAGCATGTTGAATAAAGGTAATGTTGATGGTTTGTGTATTGAACTCTGTTGAATATACAAGTTTCTCTCTCTTCTATAGTTCAGTAACATCTTAGCTCCTCCCTGAGTCTCTCCGTCTCCTCTTAGATCTGTATTTTCACTTCTCTCACTTACACTTCCTCCTAGTTAACAGACTGGGAGCAGCATTTTGTACCAGTAGGACTTTTCCTTTCTTCTAGTGATTCCTTTATCACCTAATCTTACAAAGATCTGGAACACCAGCACTTCACATGTAATAAACAAGTTACCATAGTTACTGGATGTTAATGAAATGTATGATCACATATTGTAAGACAAACAATAGAAATTAATGTTTTGCTTCAACGTAATTTTCTCCAAAAGTATCAGGTAAGGGGCTGATCCATATTTATATGCAAATGGGGCTGGTCCAAAACAGGGGGGGGGTTCCCGAACTTTTTTTTGGAGCACTGGGGGGGCATATGGTTTTTATTTTGGCTTCAGGGGGGGTCATGCAACTTTAATTTGTTAAGTTTTGTATGATTTTTCGTTTGTTTTCCATTCATATTTTACTCAGAGGTTTTGGTTTATACTCCGCTATATAAAGTTACCCTGCATGGTCCACAATGGTATTTCCCACTTGCGCACACGTCACTTTCAATGCACACGTCACTGACCGGAAACCCAATAGAGTAGCAGAAGAAGACGACCGCGGAACACAAACAATTCAAGCATAATGGCTGCTGTGAGGAAATCAGTGTATCGAAAGGAAAGTTTCCTTCATGCTAATTTGAGAGTGTCTTTGCAGACCTTAAAAGCGGATGAGACACTGGACAAATTTAATTTTATTACAGAGTCGACAAAGAATAAAGGGCCGTCCACACCAAGAACTATAACTATAAATATAACTATAAAAATACAGTTTTAAAAATCGTTCTAAACTCAAGTGTTTGGCAGCGTCCACACTACAACTATAACGACAACGATAGTGGTGGACGATATCGTTTGGATCACTTTCAGAGCGATTTGATGAACGATAGAAACACTGACAGCCAATCAAAATCTATCCGAAATGACAGGTCGAGACGTTCATCACATCACGTATACCCACTAAGAAAGCTCCAGGATTTCCATACACCCACTTAAACATGTGCAAAGATCCGTAACAATATAGTTTTGTGACAGAATCTTAACTTCAGTGATTTTGTTTTGCAAATACCGGGTAAATAACTGCAATAAAATACATTTTGCAGGGGAATGCGTCTCCTCTTTTCCCCTCCATTCATAAAATTCAGGAGCCAGGATGAAGTTACTGAGGGGGGCAAATCTTTATTATGCAACATAGGTTCACACAGTGAGTTATAAAGAGCGCGCAGCCGTGCGTAATTGTCGCGCGTAATGACAGCTCGTCGCCGGTGAAACACAATAAACTGCACGTCTTCATTCATGTTTGTCTCATGACAGATGGAGCTGACAGACAGACAGACAGACAGACAGGTGGAGCAAGTGGCAAATTGGTTTTCTTTTTCTTTCTCGCAACATACAGCAATAACAGGTCATCAATATCCATTTTATCCATCACTCTGCTCCCCTGCCGACCGCATCGAGCAGTGTGTGTTTGGCGTAACCTAGCAACACGACGATATCGTTCATTGGTGTGGATGCTGCCATTGTTATCGTTATAGTTAACGTTACAGTTATCTTTCTTGGTGTGGACAGCCCTTAAGAACTTGCGCGACAAACTTCTAGCTCTGAGTCGGCTGCTGAGTGAGCTGCTGCTCCCAGCCACTGGTGAGAGCAAACCTTGTGGATGGCTGGACTACGAGTTTGCGTATGAACTGTTCTCCTCCTTCTTTGTCGTTTGGCCTGAAAGAATTTGGTTCCGCGATGCTCTACTTGACAAAGACTACGGCATACCGGTTGCAAATATTCAGACGGCCTACCGGTGCTCAGATGCTCGTGCTAAATGATCCCACAAACACAACACTGTTCTACAGCTGGGAAGGTAGGAGAGAAAAAAACTCACGCCTGAAAGCTGATAATGAAAGTTTTTATACTCACAGCTGTTTATTTTAAATACGAAAAATATAGCTCCCAATCTGTCTTTATTTTACAGTGTCAGAATCAAATGAAAGACGTTTCCAGATTTAGTTCCACAGTAGCTTTGTGAACTCAATACTGACCCCACCTGGCAGAGTAAGGTTTAAATGGCGAAGTCAAATACGGTGCTATTTATTGACGGAAATTGTCATTATTATTGCCCTCTTTACTGCTGGTGTGATTATATACAAAAATGTTGTTTATGGTTGGGGGGGTCATCATACATGTTTCTCCAATCCCTCAGGGGGGGCCAAAACGGTTTTTTTGGACGCTTGGGGGGGGTTTAAGGAAAAAATAAAATCATAATCACGTCCCAACTATACCCCGGTCCTATTTAAATAACGATCAGCCCCTAAATATAAAATGAGAGGACCTAGGATTGAACCCTGTGGTACACCACAAGAAATCACAGACCTGACAGAACAACAGAGAAACTTATTTTATGAAGATCAGAACGAAATCAAAACCTGAGTCTGTGATGACAAGAAGTTTATGAAGATACTGTTAAGGAATATAAATCAGTTGTTCCTACTTTGTCGTGCTGTCGCCTGAGGACAAACAGTCTTGTTCTTAACTATGATGGAATTGTTCTTTGTGGTGATTTCAACATTCATAGTGATGACTCATCTAATGTCCTTACTGCTGATTTTCTAAATATTACAGGTTTATTTGTCTTGCCGTAATAGCTTATCATAGGGCTTAGGAGGTTATTCACTGAGTGCTGATCCTTTTCTAGAGCTCAAACTTCTTGTGTTTATTTCAATAGTTTTCAACATGTGTGTCTGGCCAGACTCATAATCATGGCCAGACCCGAGACCTAGTATTTAGTCTGGGTTGGAGAATACCTTCTGTAGGAATTGTGGACATGTTACTATCTGATCACCATTGCATTGTCTTTAACTCTGAATGAAGGCTGCTAATAAGGTCTTACCCCACTCCAAGTACACTCGCACCTTTAATGAGCACAGTTCCTCCAAATTCTGTACACTGTTTAATTTCATTGGCAATGTGTACTGTGATCTCACCTACACCAATGATTTGTTAACTCCTTCAACTGCATGTGCTCCACTACCTTCACCCTTACAGGACCTCTGAAGAAAAGATCTACCTCTAAGACTAGAATACAGCCGTGGTTAAATGAAAACATTCAAATCTGTAAAAGGCAATGCAGAAAAGCTGAATGCGGATGGAAGAAGTCAAGTCTTCAGGTTCACTTTGCTGATATGAAAGAGCAGCTAGTCATTTACAATAGGATGGTGAAAACTGCAAGATCTCACTACTACTCTGAAGTTATTTCCGCCAATCGACACAACCCCAGATTCCGATTCAAGAGTGTTGACCGGTAAACCCAGCCTGTCCTTCTGCTCCTGCTGACTCTGATGCTGACTATGAGAACTTTCTCTCGTACTTTGCTGGTGAAGTAGAGTCAGTAGGAATTGGTATCGCCCCCATCCCACCTTTTTGGATGTTGATCACCTGCACCATGATTCCCTGAGCTCTTTTTCCCCCATTACTCTGCCAGAGCTCCTAGAAGCCATGTCACATATGAAGCTTTCAACCACCTGTCTTGACATAATTTCTTCTTAGTTTTTATTTGAGGTGACTGATTGTATTCAGCCCCATTTGCTTTACATTGCTGATTGTGTCCCGGATTACTTTAAGACTGCTTGTGTCCAACTGGTCCTTAAAAAAGCTGGGCTGGATCCCACCATCTTAGAAAATGATCAGCCAATCTCTAAACTGCCTTTCATTTCTAAGATTCAGGAGACACTGTCTCAAAGCAGCCTCTTGCTGCTGTGGATGACAACAGCATATTTGATAAGTCTGGTTTTGGCCGACATCACAGCACTGAGACAGCCCTTCTTAAAGTCACCAACGATGTCTAAATGAATGCTGACGGACTTAAGTGTAGCATTTGACACAACTGATCATGACATTCTTTTAGATAGACTGAGGCACTGGGTTGGTGTATCTGGTACTGCCCTAAACTGCTTTGCTTCATAGTTGCCAGACAGGAAGTTCTGTGTGTCCACTAACAATATCATGTCATCCATTTCCCATATGGAGTATGGTGTGCCTCAAGGGTCAATCCTTGTTCCTATCTTGTTCTCGTTATACATGCTCCCCTTGGGTGATGTCATCCATCGACATGGTGTCTCTTTCCACCGTTACGCAGATGACACTCAGCTGTTCCTCCCTGTTAAACCGACTGACCTCAGCATGCTGAGCTCTCTACAGAACTGTCTGTGTGATATCAAAAACTGGATGTTGTTCAATTTTCTTCAGCTCGATTCTGATAAAACAGAAATCCTTGGAATTGGGTCACGAAACAAATACTGCCCTCTACTGGTTACCTGTCACAACACATAAAGCCATAAAGTAATTTATGTTTTGACCAACATGTTACTGAGCTTGTCCAATCATGTTTCTATCACCTCAGAAATATTGCTAACATAAGATCAATTTAACTTTCACAGATACAGAAACTCTTGTACCTGCTTTGATCTCTTCGTGTCTTGATTATTGCAGCAGCCTTTATTCCTGTCTTCATCAAAAATCTTGCAACGACATTAGACTGTTCAGAACTCATCCGCAAGGCTTTTAACCAAAACCAAGAAGCCACGTCACACCAGTTTTAGCCTCTTTACATTGGCTCCCTGTTTGTTTTAAAATTGGCTTTAAAATCTTGTGAATTACTTTTGAGGCACTTCATGGCTCCAGATCACATTTCAGACTTTCCCTTATGAACCTCTGTGTGGTTTGAGATCTTTGGGCAGAGGTCCTGTGCTTGTCCCAGAGTCCAGACTGAAGACGAGAGGGGACAGAGCTTTGAAATCAGAGTCCTGAGGCTCTGGAACGACCTGCCCAAGGATATAACTGTCTCAGTCACTGTCTTTGTTTAAGTCTCTCTGAAAAACGTACTTCTATCAGAAAGCATACCCTGACTTTATCTCAGCTGTCTATTTTCTTGCTACTTTATTGATTTTATTTCCCAATTTTTTTTTGGGGGGGGGGGGGGTGGGGGGGGGTGTTTAGCTTTGGCCTTATTTTATCTTTCACTAAGTGACATTTTATGACATTTGTTTATTTTCTTGTGTTTTAAATGCGTTTAGTTATATTGTACGGCACTTTGTAAGTTTTTTTTTTAACGCTATATAAATACAGTTTATAATTATTATTCATTATAATACACATCAAAGTCCTGTTATGAATGACATGGGTCAAAGATTTGTGGCTTTGTTTTAGTTATTAAATGTACATTCATCATGTGTTTATATTTCACAAACAGCGTCTGTTGTTATCACCACTACAAATCCTAATCATCACAAAGTGTTAAAGTCTAACAGTGTGTGACTCCCTCTAGTGGATGTTGTGGAGTATTGTGTTGTCTTTGCTCATCATGTTTTTGTACAGAGTTTTGTGGCTTTGCTGTCACTGTGGGCTGCAGAGCACAGTAGTACACAGCAGAGTCTGTCACTGCAGCAGAGGAGATCTGCAGGTTCATTTGGGTTTTATCCTCACTCACTGTAACAGACAGTCCAGAGAGTGGAGATACTAATACATCCCCTGATTCCAGATGAGAGACGATGAACTCTGGTGGTTTTCCTGGATATTGTCGATACCAGAAGAAATAATCTAGATTTGTTGCTTGTTTGGAGTATCTGTAGGACAGAGTAACAGTGCTGCCTTCTAAACTGTGCTCTTCATTCTTGACTGGAGTGAGTTCTTCACAGCTGACACCTAAAGGAAGAGATAACTCTGTTATAACATGTTGTAAAAGTCATAATAAGTTGAGAAACGTTGACAGTGATCTTTTTGAAATGCAGAATGTAACATACCTGTTAGAATGTAAAGAAACAGCAGAGAAAAGACACAATACTGCAGTGAGCATGTTGAATAAAGGTAATGTTGATGGTTTGTGTATTGAACTCTGTTGAATATACAAGTTTCTCTCTCTTCTATAGTTCAGTAACATCTTAGCTCCTCCCTGAGTCTCTCCGTCTCCTCTTAGATCTGTATTTTCACTTCTCTCACTTACACTTCCTCCTGCTTAACAGACTGGCAGCAGCATTTTGTACCAGCTGGAGGTGGGAAGCTGTTTGTTTATTTATTTGTTTTTCTTTTTTTCTCTGTTTTACTCATAACAGGAGTTACAGACAGTAGATTTGATATTTAAAGGATGGATCTACTTTCAGTGTTTCAAAACAGAAGAATGAGCTAATTTGAGCTTCTAATGTGGAAACTTCAGCTGATAATGATAGAAAATCTGCATCAAATATTAAATGCTGACTGAGCAAAATTTGAATCTTGCATGGAAATATTACAGCACTGTGGCACAGTGGTTGTAAAGAAATCAGCATCGTTGCATCAACTGACCACAAGGCTGGCCGCGATAAGAAACACAGAAGCAGAATCGGTACTAATTAATGCAAACTTTATTATCATGTTTTGTGCACACAAAGTCACTGCATGACAAAATACCTCCGTGATGTACACATGAAGCTCTCTTAACAACCAGTGGTGAGAGTGACAATAGCGTCCTCCCAGTTCTTGGTGCTGAAGAGATTAAGATCAGTCACAAAAGTTCAAACAAAAACAATGTCCATGCTTCAGAACTCCAAAGTCACTTTCTTCTTTAAATCCATAGCAGCAGATCATCATGCGTGAATCATTTCACGTATCTGAAATCAAGAAAGACAAAGTATCTGTAAAACAAATACTGCAGTTTCAGTTTTGGCCTGATTTTAAGCAACAATTATTTTTGCACATCAAGTAGCCTTATCACAATGACTCTAAGCAAAATGATAATAATAACCTGATAATGTTGAACATTTTCCACACAGTTGTTGCTACGATGAGAATCGCACATTATTCACTGTGAGCGCACCCACACAAACACACAGAATACAGCGACCAAAATAAACAAACACTTTAATAAATGCCTAGCGGCAGTGCTATTAGGCAGTGTTATTAATAAAACCATTAATCTTACCTGGATTTACAGGACACTTCCTCCTGGTTAACAGACTGGGAGCAGCATTTTGTACCAGCTGGAGGTGGGATGTTGTTTTTCTTCTTCTGGTGATTCCTGTAAAACTTAATTTTAGAAAGTTTTTTTTTAACATCAGCACTTTAAATGTAACAAACCAGCAATCATAATTACTGGATTTAATGTAATATATAATCACATATATAATGTCAGCATAACAATGGAAACTGATCTTGAATTTCTGAATAATTTGACCCAAAGACAACAGGTCAGTATAAAATGAGAGGACCTAGGATTGAACCCTGTGGTACACCACAAGAAATCACAGCCTGACAGAACAACAGAGAAACTTCTTTTATAAACATTAGAACAAAATCAATCCACATCTGAGTCTGTGATGACAACCAGTTTACGGAGATACTTTCTTCAACAAGTGGTCTTTCTATAGTGGAGTTAAATATGACGGTAACGGTTGGGGAGATTTGTTTGGCAGCCTGACTGCTGGGGGGAAAACTGTTCATCATCCTGGTTGTCTTTGCTCTGATGGATCTGTATCTTTTATCTGAAGACAGGAAGTCAAAGAGGTGATGGGCTGGATGGAGCTGGTCCTTGATAATGCTGGATGGGCGCAGGCAGCAGGAGTTGTAGCTTTTGGACAGCAGCTGAAGATGTGTTTGAGGGTCCTCTTTCTCTGGCAAAGGAAGCACATTGGCATATCAACCATACCCCAGCAGTGCAGGTCGGATGGACTTGGAAGAAAATCATAGATGGCTTTATGGGGCTTTTTTCCTGTCTTTATTCAGGAGAGTGGTTTGTCAATTTGGAAAGAAAGAAAGAGAAATGTCCTCTTTCTTCCTGGTAATATTTTTGTCTTCCTTCATGGCAGGGTTATAAAGCATTACAGGCTGCGTTTCTCTAAAAGTCGATTCTGGTTCAACTTTCTTGCTGCAGCGCCCCTCCCTGCAGCCTAACACACAACCGTCCGTTGCCAGCTGGTGACCTGGGATAGTGACGTGTGCACGTTGAAATCATGACGGAGAAAAGAAAAGGAAAAAGTCATTTTCTCTCAATGAAAAACTAGTCTCACTGATACTTATGACAATTTATGACAGCGAAACAAGCGTTTGAAACAGCTGCTCTGTATTTTGAAACAGTCAGTAACATTCAGTAAATAGCGAAGCTGCTTGTTTCATTACATTCATTTATTCATTATTATTCATTCATTTATATTCATGTAACAAATATACAAATGTCAATTAGATGGTAATCTGCACGAGAAATTCATAAAAATAAAATTAAATCGGTTATAATAATTATAATTTGACCCAGACAGAAGTGATCACTATAAGCAGTTTACACTGTGTGTATATGTTAATTAATTAATCAATATATCAATTAACAGTCCCTTTATTCCAAAAGTCGCAATGAAAGCAAGGGAACAACATTTAATAAAGCCCTGGAGGGCGGAGTGGATGAAACCGGTTAAAGAGCTCCATATGGCCTGGACTAAGAACTTGATGCAGTGTGGCTCTGACTTCCAAAGGTCAGTCCATTAGATCTTCATCTTCAACATTTGCTCATATCTCAAACATGCCCCTTGCTGCCTCAGTCCCACATCTCTGCTGGTCCTCTCCTTGTCAACAGCAGCTCTCACCTCGTTCTGGACTAACTGCTGCCACTCCTTTCCCCAAGCACTGGCATAGCAGGGGGTTGCAACGGTTCCTAGCCCAGCTCTTCCTCTGACCACTGTTCCCACCAGGACTCCACAGCAGAGCAGTGATTTCACCTGCTCAATTGCAGCCCTGCTCTCCACTTCCTGCAGGTCTCAACCACTACACCTGAGGCTGAAGGGTAACAGACAGATTAGAGTCTGCTTTAAAGGGGAGATGTGGACCTTATAATTTTCTACTGCAGTGTCAAGTTGACAGCGAAGACGGTGGAGTGTTTTTAAAGCTGCTGTTGGTTTAAATCAGCTACTTTTACTCTTCAACTGGTGAACTGTGGTACCACTAGATGTACGATGTGATTTTTGATGCCTGAACATTCACAGTTCATTTCTCAGTCGTTTGATCAGCAGTTATTTCTGTATTTATTTTCTGTTAGTTGTCATGGTGTCTTGAGTTTGCTCCAAAATACAGTTGGTTTGTCCCTGATGTGGATTTGCTGCTCATGTGAATCCTCCCACAGTGTTTCATTAGCAGCTGTAACCACAGTGACTGTGATCAAACAGGAATCATCAGAATCCATGTGATATGAAGCTGTGGTTTGAATACCACTTCCCTCCTCTTTGAAGAGTAGTCAGATATCTGTGTTCAGGTTTTTGTACAGCCTCTTCTACACTTTGTATCACTGTGTTTCTAGAGCACAGTAGTAGAGAGCTGTGTCTGCCAGGGTTAGATCCTTTATGGTCAGTTCAGTTGAGTCTGATGATGTTTTGGATTCATATTTTTTTTTATCAGGAATATGTTCTGTTTTATAATTCCGTGCTCCTTTCCTGAGTATAAACTGAGGTGCCTGAAGGTCAGAATGATGTCTGTACCAGTTTAGGTAAATATTGTTGTACGTTGTCTCATATCGACATGTGAGTGTGACAGAATGTCCTTCTCTTTTAGTGAATTCATCTTGTACAGGAGAGATTTTGTCTCCAGCTATTAGTCCTGGAAAAAGTAGAGAAAATGAAGCCATTAGACTAACATTGTTGATGAGGCTGAGAGGAGAAGACAGTGGAAAATGTCAAGTGTACAGTGTTACTCTGTGGACAGAAACAGCTCAACTGTTGAGAGATTTCTGCTCTGAACTCCAGTTTGTATCAATCTTTAGAAAAGAATCAAAACATGTAGTTGTTTGTATCTTACCAAAGAAAAGAGCAGCAAGAATAATCCACAGCCAATGTTCCATCTCTACAACAAGGTTTAAATCAACAGGAGAAACTAGCTGATGTTGAACATTCAGTGTGAGAATTGTTCTCTTCACAGCAGCACTTCTTATTGACTGAATGGTTGAACACAGTGCAGAAGTAGTGCAGCGCCTACTTGATAATGTGGCCCTCTAGTGGAGGTAAAAAGTTGAGTCCAACAGTGTGGAAAAAAGGCTTCCAGCAGCTTGTCAGTGTGTCAGCTTGTGTTTTTGTACAGAGACTGTGGCTTTGCTGTCACTGTGGGCCTCACAGCAAAGTAGTACACAGCAGAGTCTGTCACTGCAGCAGAGAAGATCTGCAGGTCCAGATGATTTTCTCCAGACAGTTTAGTAGAGAACTTTGTGTCTGATTTTAGAGACTCTCGTCATATTCAACCCTGAGATGTACAGGAGAAACTCTGGTGGTTTTCCTGGAAATTTTTGATACCAGAAGAAGTCATCAGAAGCAGTTATAGTCCTGGAGTATCTGTAGGACAGAGTAACAGTGCTGCCTTCTAAACTGTGCTCTTCATTCTTGACTGGAGTGAGTTCTTCACAGCTGACACCTAAAGGAAGAGATAACTCTGTGATGATCTGTAGGTTTTTGTCATATAAGGTCATTTAATGTTAATAGTCTGACCTACCTCTTATTGTGAGCAGAAAGAAAGTCACAAACAGACTGAAGTTCACTGACAGCATCTTAAAGATCAAGAGAATCTGTCTCTTTTTGTAGAAACACCAGTGTGAAGGTTTGTGTCTTTTCTGTCCTTGAGTCACAGTTTTCCTCCTCCCTTAATCCCTCCCTCCTTCCTCTCACAAATACTGTGTTTGTCACTGCCATGGTGGTGTTCTTCACAACATGACATCATCTCCATCAGGTAAGAGGTAGCTGGTAAGGTAACACTGACCGACACTTGACAGCACCTGCAACCGTCCTGAATTCTTTTCTCGTCAATCCCAGAGTCAGCTGCCATTAAGAGATCATTAGTGGTTTTTACCAGAGCTGTGTCAGGACTGTGACAGGAGCGAAAACCGGACTGAAATTGTTCACATTGTTGTGACTAAGGTGAGTGAGGACCTGAGCTGCAACTGATATTTGAACTGTTTTCAGCAGGAACAGTAAATTAGAAATTGGTAGAACATTGTTCAAATTGTTAGGATCTGCACCAGGTTTCTTTAGTATTGGACTTATAGAGCAGGTGATTGAGCAAAGCAGTTGATATTTAGGGAATAAAACAGCAGTGAAGAGAGATGACACCTTTGGTCTCTGCCTCTCAGATCTAACCTGACAACTTTTCTCATCTGTTGTTTGATTCTCTCTTAAAGTTATGTAGTATTCGGCTCCCTCTAGTGGACGCTGTGGAATATTGTGTTGTCTTTGTTCAGAAGGATTTTGTACAGAGTTGAGTTGTTTCCTGTCACTGTGGGCTGCAGAGCACAGTAGTACACAGCAGAGTCTGTCACTGCAGCAGAGGAGATGTGCAGGTCCATTTGGGTTTTATCCTCACTCACTCTAAAAGACAGTCTATGAATTGAATTGCTTAGTTTTGTTCCACTTCCTAAATGGGAGATGAGGAACTCTGGTGGTTTTCCTGGATATTGTCGATACCAGAAAAATCGATCACTTGCAGTTGCTTGTTTGGAGTATCTGTAGGACAGAGTAACAGTGCTGCCTTCTAAACTGTACTCTTCATTCTTGACTGGAGTGAGTTCTTCACAGCTGACACCTAAAGGAAGAGATAACTCTGTTATAACATGTTGTAAAAGTCATAATAAGTGAATGACATTGAGAAACGTTGACACTGATCTTTTTGAAATGCAGAATGTAACATACCTGTTAGAATGTAAAGAAACAGCAGAGAAAAGACACAATACTGCAGTGACAGCATGTTGAATAAAGGTAATGTTGATGGTTTGTGTATTGAACTCTGTTGAATATACAAGTTTCTCTCTCTTCTATAGTTCAGTAACATCTTAGCTCCTCCCTGAGTCTCTCCGTCTCCTCTTAGATCTGTATTTTCACTTCTCTCACTTACACTTCCTCCTGCTTAACAGACTGGGAGCAGCATTTTGTACCAGCTGGAGGTGGGAAGGAAATGGAATATCAAATTGCAGATTGTCAGCAAAACAATGGAAACCAATATTGTATTTAAAGTAATTTGCTCTACAGGCACCATGTCATAAAAATGAGAGGACCTAGGATTGATCCCTGTGGTACACCTCAGTAAAATCACAGCCTGAGAGACTCCAATCACAAACACAGTGTTCGTTAGTTGACATACTTCTCTACATGGGTGAACATCATTTTACCAACTGGACATTTTCAAATATCAGACCAACAATGATGTGTTTATTCATTTGAAAAATCAGTGAGGAACACAGTCAGCATACAGAGAAACATGTTATGTGTCAATAAAATCAATTAGTGATCCATATTTTCATCATTTTTTGTCCAAATTGTCATTTAGAGATGATCCTGAACCATTTTTCAGTACATGATAGAGTATAATTGACTTCTCTGATCAAGGCACCAATGTTTACTTGTGATAGGACAATTTGAGTATCATCAGCAAAGAGGATGAGTGATGTAGTATCAGATATTCATGCAAAGTCATTTATTAGAAATAAAAGAGGCCCAAGTAAAGAGCCTTGAGGCACTCCGCAGTTTAGTTTGATTATAGTTAAGACACAACCATTTATAAATACATATTGAGCTCTGTTTTTTGGTGGCAAAGCAACTATTTAATAAACAGTTTAAAGAAAAGTCTTCACATGTCGGTTGTCTTTCTTGAGTTTAAACAGTCAGTCAGTGAGTGAGTGCCTAGATGTTCTTCAGCAAAGCTATCTTTATAGTTCCCAAAACACATGCATGTCAGTATCAAAATATCTGGCACTCAGGTGGTTCTGCAGTAAGCATCCCTAAGACACAACATCTCTTGAGGTTTACAAGGACACTTGATGTGGGTGCCTCCCTGGCTCGTAACCTTTAACATACTTCCATTAGGCCCCTGCTGTATCTCACACTGCTGTCACAGTAGAGGTTAAATGAGCAACACGTATCATTAGCTGATAAGTTCAGTTTCATCAAAACAAGTAACCTTATACAACACATGCAGAACACGCTATAGGTTAAATATGGTCAAATACCAGAATTTTCCATCACAGTTTCTAAAGTAATCAATAAACCAGCTAATAACCACATCCTGAAAGTTATAATGGTGAAGTTTTGACATAAGATCTACTGTATCAAACTCTTTCAGTAAGTCTAAGAATATGCCAATAGCAAATGTGTTGTTGTTCAAAGCTGTGCTGATGTAATCTATAAGTTGTAGCAGAGCCATATATGTTGAATGATTTTGTTGAAGTCCATACTGATGTCTAAACAGGATGCTGATATCATTTAGGTGTTTTAATAGTCTGTCATGGACAAACATTTTCCCAAAACTTTGGACAAGCAACGTAGTAAAGAAAGTGGCCAGTGATTAGTGAAAAGACTTGGATCCCCTTCATTGAATATTGACATGATCTCAGCAAGTTTCAGTTTTTTTGTGACAACCCCAGTATTTAAAGACACTGATAGAACATGAGTTAGAGGCTCACTAACTGAAGATGCCACTGGTTTTATAATCTCAGCTGGAATTTCATCATGACCTGCTGCAGAGTTATGAAGGTTCATAATAATGTCATGTTCTTCCCTGGATGTAGGGGGTTCGAGTCTGGACAAGGTGGAAATCAACCAGTGATGTTATCAATAGGACATTCCTCTGTATCAACAATGTTTCCACAAGTTTGCCACCCACATTGGAAAATAGTCTTTAAATCCACTAGCTATAAGAAGGGTCAGTATGTGAGAGGTTGCCATCAAAACACTGAGATGGAATTTTTACAGGAGCCTTTTTCTCATTTAGGAGTTTGTTAATGATATTCCATGTGGACTTTATGTAACTGGCAGATTCTTTAAACTTGTTTGATTAATACTTCTCTGTAGATATTTATGTTCATGTCTTTGAAAACATGAGATCAGAGGCAGATTCACTGGTTGAACTCAAACTTTGAACCATGGGATGTGTTTCCAAACCAGTCCATAGGTTTGAATGTCAGTGCTAATCTGTAAATAAAACAGATACATTAAATGTACATCTACATCTTTAGAAAGTCATGAGAACATTGTGCTTTATTATATCTGAAAGGTATAATCCTTCTTATTTTAGGTCTTTTTAAAACATTTTGTGCTGAAGTTTGAAACAAACATTCCACTGAGTGTTGTCATGGTTACTGTGGTGAGATGTAATTTACAGTGAATAGGCTGTCAGTGGTTCCATTTCTTAAGCTTTACATCACAAACCTGTCAGAGAGTGAAGTGATTCTAGACTGTATCATCACATCCTGTTAAAGTCTAACAGTGTGTGACTCCCTCTAGTGGATGTTGTGGAGTATTGTGTTGTCTTTGCTCATCATGTTTTTGTGCAGAGTTTTGGTGTTTCCTGTCACTGTGGGCTTCACAGCACAGTAGTACACAGCAGAGTCTGTCACTGCAGCAGAGGAGATGTTCATATTGATTTGTTTGCCCTCCACTTTAATCGTCAGTCTGGGGATTTGTTTATTTCCTTCTGTTCCTGTGTGTGAGTGTGAGATGAGGAACTCTGGTGGTTTTCCTGGATATTGTCGATACCAGAAGAAAGTATCACGACCATCAGTTTGTTTGGAGTATCTGTAGGACAGAGTAACAGTGCTGCCTTCTAAACTGTACTCTTCATTCTTGACTGGAGTGAGTTCTTCACAGCTGACACCTAAAGGAAGAGATAACTCTGTTATAACATGTTGTAAAAGTCATAATAAGTGAATCACATTGAGAAACGTTGACAGTGATCTTTTTGAAATGCAGAATGTAACATACCTGTTAGAATGTAAAGAAACAGCAGAGAAAAGACACAATACTGCAGTGACAGCATGTTGAATAAAGGTAATGTTGATGGTTTGTGTATTGAACTCTGTTGAATATACAAGTTTCTCTCTCTTCTATAGTTCAGTAACATCTTAGCTCCTCCCTGAGTCTCTCCGTCTCCTCTTAGATCTGTATTTTCACTTCTCTCACTTACACTTCCTCCTGCTTAACAGACTGGGAGCAGCATTTTGTACCAGCTGGAGGTGGGAAGGAAATGGAATATCAAATCACACACTGTCAGCAAAACAATGGAAACCAATATTGTGTTTAAAGTAATTTGCTCTACAGGCACCATGTCATAAAAATGAGAGGACCTAGGATTGAACCCTGTGGTACACCTCAGTGAAATCACAGCCTGAGAGACTCCAGTCACAAACACAGTGTTCGTTAGTAGACATACTTCTCTACATGGGTGAACATCATTTTACCAGCTGGACATTTTTAAATATCAGACCAACAATGATGTGTTTATTCATTTGAAAAATCAGTGAGGAACACAGTCAGCATACAGAGAAACATGTTATGTGTCAATAAAATCAATTAGTGAACCATATTTTAAGGGACGCTAAAAGGCACAGTCTTCAACATGCTTCATTTAAATGTCCAGATTTGTTTACTTACATTGGTCCGGGTCCAGGTTGGTTTATAGTTGAATAAATGAGTGTGCACTCAAGTATCAATGAATGAAAAATATATAACATGAAGCAAAAGGCTCTGTACACACATCATTTGTGAGCACTTGTAGTGGTTGAAAAACAATTTCTCTTCTCAGCGTCCACAGCTCTCACACACCTGTGCCTATTTCTATTAATGACAGATGTGTGGTGATTACGTCATCGACTGAACTAAAAAATATGACGCCTTGTAGTTCTTATACAAAAAAAACAAAATGGCTCCTACAGGTAGGTCTGCTGATGATCCTCAAACTGTCCTTCGTTTATTTATTATACAAACAGTAAAGTTAAACTGAGACGACTCAGTATTTAGACAGAATCACACTGTTCATATTAGTTTGGTCTTTTGGATTGAAAATGACAGATGAGACTCTGCTTTAAAGGGAACATGTGGAACTTATCATTTCCTGCAGCAGTGTCAGGTCGACAGCAAAGATGCTTTTAAAGCTGCTGTTGGTTTAAATCAGCTGCTTTTACTCCTCAACAGGTGACACGGCCACAAAGGTGAGGGGAGAGACATGCACAGATTGTTAGAGGGTTTGAAAGTAGAGGAGCCTTCAAATATACTGTCAGTGTGTCTCACAGTAGCCGTTTCTCAATACTCAAGTACGGCAGTTCGGACTTGTGGACTTGGCAAGTTCGGACTTGGCAAGTCCACGCGAAAGTCCGGACTTCCCAAGAACGTGAGGACGGGAGTACAGTCATTTCTGCTTTTGGAACAGCAGCGAACTTGATGATGTCACCACCTCCGCTGGCCTTGGCTGTTGTACTGTATTGTATGCATTTAGAATAAAACAATATAAACACAGCCCTGCCCTGCGTCTTTGACATTGTAAGAAATTAATATGTATATGTTTTTAACGTTCCAACATATCGACATACAAAAACATAAATAGCCAAAATATTTTCATAAAATGTCTTTTAAAACCTTATTCCTGTAGCTGGCTTCTGATTATAATAAAAGTCAAGTTCGGGGGGAAAAGTTTGTGGAGAGTTGGTGGTTATTGTGATCGTGAGCATTGGCGAGATGGAAATCAAAAATCAATAACGGATCGGAGAATGCGTCTTGGCGCAGTTATTGCCGCTGGACTGCTGTACCTGCAGGCTGAGGAGGAGGCTGCCCAGCTGAGGAGGCAGATCCCAGAAAGACAGTGGAGAATGAGGATGAGACGTGCGATGCTTGCATGTCTGTTCGATATGTTTGTCCAGTTGTGGACAAAGTACCAGGAATATCACAACAAAGAACAAAAACTCAGTCACAAGTCAAAGTGCTGCACACCAATTCTGACTTGAGTAAAAGTATCTGGGTATTGTCAGCAAAATGTAGGACTACTTAAAAATAAAAGTTCAAAGTACTCATGATGCAGAGTGACCCAATTTCAAGTGTTGTGATCATCATATACATGAATATGTGTTGAGTATTAATTGCTCGTCGTAGGCTACATGTGAGCAGCATTTAAATGTTGTCATGGTAGAACTAATTTTAACACCTTTCACTGGTGCACTAGTCTGATCTATAACAACACACAGCAACTTGTAAATATGAAACAACAACATATAAAACAAACTATCTGAAAAGTAACTATAGCTATCAAATAAATGTAGCTTGAGTAGAATGTACAGTATTTCCCTCTAAGTAAATGGAAAAGTACCCAAAGTACATCAGATTTGTACTTAAGTACAGTAGCTACTTGAGTAATATACTTAGTTACTGTCCATCACTGCATTTGTCTCATCATTATGCTTTCTGTCTACATTTTTATGGAGGCTTGACAGATTACTTAGTTCACCTAGAAAAAACAACAGCAGTTTAATATTCAGTCTGACATTTTATTGAAGTGTTGAGTTGTAGATTGTGGTGCTGTTGAACTGTACTGGATTACACTGACAGCAGCTTCTCATTTAGTCTGTCCTCACCAATATAAATGGATCAAACAGGTCAGATGTGAAGAGGAAAAGTTTATTCAGCCACACTTCAGACATCAGGTTAACAATTCATATCAGATAATCAATATATAAAATGTTGTTGAATAAATACAATAAAGACAATTAATCTTTAAATACAATAAATAAATTACAATATATTCTTAAAATCATTATTGAATGGTAAAAACACATAAATAAGCAAAAGAATGCAAAGAACAATAATATGTTACAACATTTAATAATATAAGGATATATCTTGTCTGGGACTGAATATTGCCCTTTACACATTCCCCAAACAAATTTCATTTCATATTTAACCACTGCAGAGATAATCAGCCACGAATTTCAAAAGGACTACCTGAGAGAGGCTGCTCTCTGGGGCAGCCTGAGCGCTCATACACACGTTTATTATCTATGAGCGCTGACACCGCTGTCATCTAGCGGACCTCAGTCACATTCAACTGGGCTCTATATTAAAACATCGACCACGGCTCTGACGTTTCCCTCACTTGTCATTTTCCGATGACTGTTGCGAAATGCATGCTGGGATACCTGGCTGTCAGAAGTCCACACAAGTCTGCTCCGATGCATCCCTGGTGAAATGGGCGTGGCGAGAACACATCCGGGCATTTGGACTGAACTTCGCCAGATGTGAACTTTGAATTGGAGCAGCACTTGGGCTGTGACTGATGACGTGTCACAAGTCCACGAGAACACAAGTCCGCACAAGAACGCATATTGAGAAACGGCTAGTGTCTCCCTCTCAGCCCTGCTCCATCTTGTTGCCTCCTGTGAGTTAACTGTGTTCAGGTGTGCTGCTGCACACAGGTGAAGGGGCGTGGCCTTTGGAGGAACAAAGGAGCAGGGAATTGTTTGTGGAGGGTTTTCTGATTTTGTTTCCCAAGGAGGAAAGGAGAACGGTGTTGGAGACCGGACAGCCTGCGATGAAAAGAAAATAAAGCTCAATGGACTCTTGCTTTTGGTGTTTCCTTGACCGGGTGTGTGTGTGTGTAGGGCCATAAAAGGACTGAGCCGACTAACAAGTAGGACCATTGTTTCTTTCCTTGATTCCACTGCAATGAATTTGATTCCTGGTTTATTCTATTTAAAAAAAAAAAATTGCAATGCATTGCTGTTACCTGGTTCCTGTGTTTTCATTTTAAATAGTGGACATTGGACATTTCTTCCTCACTGAAATGATCTTAAGTTGGACAAAGGAGATAATTATCAAAGCAGACATTCCTCCCATTACCTTTTTGAAATGTTCTTTTCTCCTGTGTTTTCATTTGTGGAGGGGAATGATATATATTAATAAATCATGTCTGAGCCTATTTAAGTTTCTTTAGTACGATCTCCTGCTGGAGTCAGTAGGGAGCCGCAGTCAGGCCCCTGATTTTGTCGACCCCCTCTAACAAAGTTTCAGTAATCTCTGTAGCTTTTGAATTAAACTCATAATGAGGCTTTTAAGGTGAGCTGACTGTTATAAACTGGTGAACTGTGGTACCACTGGATGTACGATGTGATTTTTAATGCCTGAACATTCACGGTTTGTTTCTCAGTCTGTTTGATCTGCAGTTATTTCTGTATTTATTTTCTGTTAGTTGTCATGGTGTCTTGAGTTTGCTCCAAAATACAGTTGGTTTGTCCCTGATGTGGATTTGCTGCTCATGTGAATCCTCCCACAGTGTTTCATTAGCAGCTGTAACCACAGTGACTGTGATCAAACAGGAATCATCAGAATCCATGTGATATGAAGCTGTGGTTTGAATACCACTTCCCTCCTCTTTGAAGAGTAGTCAGATATCTGTGTTCAGGTTTTTGTACAGCCTCTTCTACACTTTGTATCACTGTGTTTCTAGAGCACAGTAGTAGAGAGCTGTGTCTGCCAGGGTTAGATCCTTTATGGTCAGTTCAGTTGAGTCTGAGGATGTTTCGGATCCATATTTTTTTTTATCAGGAATATGTTCATCTGTGCGCCCTTTTGCTCCTTTCCAGAGTATAAACTGAGGTGCCTGAAGGTCAGAATGATGTCTGTACCAGTAAAGCAAAATATTGGTGTAAGTTGTCTCATATCGACATGTGAGTGTGACAGATTGTCCTTCTCTTTGAGTGACTTCATCTTGTACAGGAGAGATTTTGTCTCCAGCTATTAGTCCTGGAAAAAGTAGAGAAAATGAAGCCATTAGACTAACATTGTTGATGAGGCTGAGAGGAGAAGACAGTGGAAAATGTCAAGTGTACAGTGTTACTCTGTGGACAGAAACAGCTCAACTGTTGAGATTTCTGCTCTGAACTCCAGTTTGTATAAATCTTTAGAAAAGAATCAAAACATGTAGTTGTTTGTATCTTACCAAAGAAAAGAGCAGCAAGAATAATCCACAGCCAATGTTCCATCTCTACAACAAGGTTTAAATCAACAGGAGAAACTAGCTGATGTTGAATTCAGTGTGAGAATTGTTCTCTTCACAGCAGCACTTCTTATTGACTGAATGGTTGAACACAGTGCAGAAGTAGTGCAGCGCCTACTTGATAATGTGGCCCTCTAGTGGGGTAAAAGTTGAGTCCAACAGTGTGGAAAAAAGGCTTCCAGCAGCTTGTCAGTGTGTCAGCTTGTGTTTTTGTACAGAGACTGTGGCTTTGCTGTCACTGTGGGCTTCACAGCACAGTAGTACACAGCAGAGTCTGTCACTGCAGCAGAGGAGATGTTCATATTGATTAGGTTTTGATCCACTTTAATTGTTAGTCCAGGAATTGGTTGATTTAATGTTGCTCCAGTTCCTGAATGGGAGATGATGAACTCTGGTGGTTTTCCTGGATATTGTCGATACCAGAAGAAATAATCATTATTAGCTGCTTGTTTGGAGTATCTGTAGGACAGAGTAACAGTGCTGCCTTCTAAACTGTGCTCTTCATTCTTGACTGGAGTGAGTTCTTCACAGCTGACACCTAAAGGAAGAGATAACTCTGTTATAACACGTTGTAAAAGTCATAATAAGTGAATGACATTGAGAAACGTTGACACTGATCTTTTTGAAATGCAGAATGTAACATACCTGTTAGAATGTAAAGAAACAGCAGAGAAAAGACACAATACTGCAGTGACAGCATGTTGAATAAAGGTAATGTTGATGGTTTGTGTATTGAACTCTGTTGAATATACAAGTTTCTCTCTCTTCTATAGTTCAGTAACATCTTAGCTCCTCCCTGAGTCTCTCCATCTGCTCTTAGATCTGTATTTTCACTTCTCTCACTTACACTTCCTCCTGCTTAACAGACTGGGAGCAGCATTTTGTACCAGCTGGAGGTGGGAAGGAAATGGAATATCAAATCACAGATTGTCAACAAAACAATGGAAACCAATATTGTATTTAAAGTAATTTGCTCTACAGGCACCATGTCATAAATGAGAGGACCTAGGATTGAACCCTGTGGTACACCTCAGTAAAATCACAGCCTGAGAGACTCCAGTCACAAACACAGTGTTCGTTAGTAGACATACTTCTCTACATGGGTGAACATCATTTTACCAACTGGACATTTTTGAATATCAGACCAACAATGATGTGTTTATTCATTTGAAAAATCAGTGAGGAACACAGTCAGCATACAGAGAAACATGTTATGTGTCAATAACATCAATTAGTGATCCATATTTTAATCATTATTTGTCCAAACTGTCAGGTTGTGTGAACCAGTTTCAGCTTAAAGGATCAGTGTTGGAGCCTCTCTGTTAGCATGTCTGAGGATTTTCTCTGTGAAACTCTCATTAATTTAAACTTCTCATTATCATAAAAGACACAAACACATATTTGATGCAGTAGATTCAGTCTTCTGTGTTTTGTGGCTTTGTTTTAAGTAGTAAGACTGTTGTAACTGACTTGTTGTGAGACTGTAGACTTTATTTGGACCTGCTGTTAAAGTCTAACAGTGTGTGACTCCCTCTAGTGGATGTTGTGGAGTATTGTGTTGTCTTTGCTCATGTTGTTGTACAGAGTTTTGGTGTTTCCTGTCACTGTGGGCTGCAGAGCACAGTAGTACACAGCAGAGTCAGACAGCTGAAGCTTCTGGATCTTCAGAGGAACTGATCTGGAGTTGGAATTCAGTGTGGATGAAAATCTCTCTCTGGACTCTTCTGGTGTGTTCCCATCGTCCCCTTTAATGCGGTTGAGGATGAATTTGGGGTTATTGTTTCCATCCTGTTTGTACCAGTATAAATATGGACCTGTGTTACTGGTCTCATATATACAGTCAAGTGTAACTGTGTGTCCTTGAGTAGCGATGACATCTCCTGTTGGCTGGATCACTCTGTCTTCTCCTTTACACTCTGGGGAAGAAGAGAACATGCAGAGGAAGAGATGAATCAATAAAGATGATTGATTAAAGGAGAACAATCAGTAGGTTTAAAGAGTTACCTAGACAGAGAGTCAGAATCAGGATGTTTCTCAGCCAGTGTTTCATGTCTGCAGTGAGAGGGGAGGAGACAGAGGAAGAACATTGATACTCTGATGGATCTGGGCCTTCACATCATTGGTCCTTCATCTTCATCATCTGCTGAGGAACTCTCAACATTGACATCTCATCAGCCACCCTGGTACGATCATGAAATCAGTGATGCTTGAATCACAGCGCTGTTGTTGAATAAAAGGAGAAGCTGAAGTGTGTAAATGTTGGGTGAGGAGCTGTCAGGTTTTTGTACAGAGTTTTGGTGTTTCCTGTCACTGTGGGCCTCACAGCACAGTAGTACACAGCAGAGTCTGTCACTGCAGCAGAGGAGATCTGCAGGTCATCACCTTGATTTCATCCAAGGAAAGCTTGTGTCTAATTTCACAGACTCTGCTGGTTCTGTACCGCTGAGCTGGAGGAGCTCAGGTGGTTTTTCACCAACAACAGAGGATAAATAATCACTTGCAGTTGCTTGTTTGGAGTATCTGTAGGACAGAGTAACAGTGCTGCCTTCTAAACTGTGCTCTTCATTCTTGACTGGAGTGAGTTCTTCACAGCTGACACCAGAAGTAATTCCTTCACTGCTGCAGACTTCTTTATGTCAGCATTCTGGAGCAGTTGCTCATCTGTCATGTCATGTTGACCAACTCAGAATCAGTAATCAATGACTTATGTCGTGTTCCATCACTTGTTTCTTTGCTTTCAGTACTCACCACAGCTACATCCTTCAAACAGCTCTAAATCCTCCACAGTCCACATGTCACGTCTTCAGTGTTGAAGATATGTAGAAACAGACCTCAGCTGAAGGTTCACACACCCTCCTCCTCCTCAGTGGAGTAAGGTCGTTTCAAAGGGCCCCAGTACACACTCACACATATTATCTCACATGATCAGAGACCTGACGGTAGATAACATCAACACACACATTACCCAGCAATCATCACTGTATTACTGCATGTATGTGACCAAAGACAGAAGAATTAACAATTTTAATACTTTGTTTACAGTGAAAGAATAAGTATATAACTTTGTTAAAGATGTTCAGTATTTCATAAAAAAGAAAAATAAACATGATGGAGATGTGTTTCTCTTTTTCAACGGCAGTTACAGACGATTTTTTTTAATTTATTGAGAGTTCTTCTTTGAACACATAAGGGCCCAACACATTGTCAGTGGGCCAACTCTCTCTATGGGCCCCCACTACATGGGCCCTCGTTTATAGTTTATTTTTTTGCACAATTAAAACACACAAAAGGCAAGGAAAATGAATAATGTAATACAGTGCAAGGAGAAGTAAAAACTCCACAGGGCTTGTTTAAAACCTCCTTCAAATAAAATGTTCACAAAGTTATTAACAATGCAATCAATCAATCAATTTTATTTATAAAGCCCAATATCACAAATACAATTTGCCTCACAAGGCTTTACAGCATACGACATCCCTCTGTCCTTTGGACCCTCACAGCTGATCAGGAAAAACTCCCCAAAAAACCCTTTAACGGGGGGAAAAACGGTAGAAAGCTCAGGAAGAGCAACTGAGGATAAAGGATAAAAATATCCACTAGATGTCGCTGTGTCTGTAAACAGTCTGCTGTTAGTCACTCCAGACACCAGAGCTGACTGAACAGATTTACTTAACACAAAAAAAAAAAAAAAAAAAATAATAATAATAATAATAACAAAAACAACTAGAAAGGTCGAATAATGATTACAAAACATGCTCTACTAAATGCTTCATTTGGCATTTTATGGTAAAGGTAGTGAAGCTAATCTTATCTAATCTAATCTAACTGACTATTTGCCACAAAATACAAATTAAAATAAAAAATCTGAACATTCCTTGTTAAATGCTTTCTGTAATGTTATCCAACAAATATATGCTGGAATAATGTTGTAAGTGTAATCTTTTACCAAACAGTTGAATTTTCCGGTAAAGGTAGTGATGCTGAGATAATACATTTAGTTTTTATGAAATCAAAATAGATGAATATTCACTGTTCTTAAATGTTATTTCACTTTATATTTGATGAAAATAAAAACTAGTATAATTTTTCACCTTTTCTGAGATGTTGTCAAAGTACAGTGATGGTCATGGAAATAATTATCGTGCTGATAACACAACTAACTCCACGATGACAGTGTTGCTATGCTAACAGCATTATATCAGGATGTGCTTTAATGTAGATTTTTATTTCCTTCTGTTTTCAGAGATCCGTTTGGGAGACGTAAAGTTAAAAACAAACAAATAAACAAACAACACTGTTTTTTGTTTATTGCCCAAAAGAAAAATACAAAGAAACTGTTCTGCATAGAGTTAAGTAGCCTGAAGTACTTGAGTAAATGTACTTCGTTACTCTCCACCAGTGAACGTGACCCTGCTTCAGCCTGCAGCTCCTACAGGGCGTGGGCCCTTTAACTCTTAGAACAGGGCAGCTGATTGGTCAGCACAATCAGGTGGCGGCTCGCCATCCAATCACAGAGCTCAACATTGATACGTGTCCGCGCTGGGTCCTTTCAGCAGGAAGAATCGCGTCCGCTTCTCTCCCGTCACAGTGAGCAGCTCAGCTGACACACACCGCGTCTTTATTTCAGTCACTTACAAGTGTTGTAAATATTAACCTGTGAATGACGTCAGTCAGCTGCCGCCTCGGAGCCGTGACGTGTTTCCTGCTGTTCATGTCTGTTCACCGCGAGGCTCACGGAGGAGAAGCTAACTGCTAGCCGCTAACGTTAGCCGTTAGCCGCTCGGAGCCGGTGACCGTCAGGTGAGCACTGTTAGCATTAGCATTCATCCACAGCCGGCGGGTCACACCGCTGCTCTGACCCCAGATACACCGTCTGAGAGCCGGACAGGCGGAGTGACAACAGCCGCTCCCGGCGGCACGTCACCGTGTCTGCGGTCTGCGAGGACACGCAGAACATGACGATGGACTCTGACGAGTTAACGAGTTCACACGCTCCACAGACAAGACTTGATATGTTTGATAAATCAGAGAATATTCTGGTGGACTCGGCTCATGTTTCATCCAGCAGGGAACAACAACAACAACAACAACAACAACAATAATGATGTTTGAAATGTGTGTGTGTTAGTGTCGTGGCTGTGCTGATAGCAGGTTGGTCTATAAGAGGCTCAGACTTCGATTATACTGAAGTGGATGTTTGCAGAGTTGGTCAGAGACACTGAAGTTAAAGTAGTGATAACCTGTAAAAATACACAGAATCATACTTGAGCATCAAACTGTATTTAAAGAAGCAAAACTAAAGGAAGTCAACAGTCCGTGTGTTAATGTGTGACCTGTAAATAAACAACAACCTCCACAAACACAAAACAAGATTTGGAAACTTACAGAAACAGTTTTGTAAATATAGAACAGAAACACAAATAATGACACATTAAAACTAAAACCACAAATAAATAAGAAGTATTTGTGGATGATTTAGTGACATTTACAACTTTTAAACAGATATTTGTGAATCCAGGTTTTGTTTTAGACGAACAGTGACTAAAGCTTTTAGAGTAAATGCAGTGCAGCAGAAGTTTGATGTGTGAGTGAGGGTTGTGTGTTATATTCCACCTCTGGGGTTATTATGGGCTGTCTCTGCTGTGAGAGACCTCCTCAGGCACCAGACACATGGCGCACGCAGTGACGTTAACCTGACAGATGATTGGTTGAAGTTCAGCGAGGCAGAGTTTCATAAACAGTTTTTATTTTTGTTGTTGTTTACAGTGAACACAGTGAGTAAACAGAACCACAGAGACAATCACACACTGATCATTTATCAAGGACACAGTACGTCACTGAAGATATGACAAGTTATTTTACATAGCTGACACTGTGTCCTGATCGTCCTCTGCGTCCTCACACTGTGTCCTGATCGTCCTCTGTCTCCTCACACTGTGTCCTGACGGCATCTACAAGGATCACATAATAACCAATCAGAGGTCAGGAGCCATGTTGGTCACTGCTGCTGAACTGCAGTCAAACGTTGCAGCGCCGATCAAATCTGAATCACAAACATGTTTTAGTGAGTGTTCAGCTTCAGGACGTCCCAGTCAGGTCTCAAGGATCAATATGGGGACCAATCAAAGCCTTTTTTAACTGATTGGCTGCGTTAAGTCCATTCGTTTGTTTCACCTCAGCTGTCACACACACGTTTTTACTGGCGAAGCTTTCATGCACAGAGACATGATCATGTATATATTATATGAGCTTCGTCTCAGCTCAGTGTGAGACGCTCTTCTTTGCTGATGTCACTGACGCGTGATGTTTCAGTGCAGGCGTGCAGCTGTGCGAGCCAAGAGGTCTGCGGTCAGGCTGTGAAACACTTCTTCACACTATGAGCACACCGTGTCCGTGTCCTGTCTGTGACATCATCACCTCCTGAAGTCCAGTTCAGACCAAAGATTCATGACCAGATGAAACTGTTTCAGAACGTCACAGAGAAAAGTGTCAGCGGTGTGAACTGACCGGTCTGAGCTCGACTCAAGCCGGCTGATGGTGTCACCTGACACTCAGCTGGTTTTAAAACACGTCACCTGTTTCAACAGCCAATCAGCTTGTAGTGAAGTCAGCTGGTCAAGTCAAAATGGCCACAGACAGCGTGTTGGCTTGCTGCAGCAGGTGCTCCGTCCCCACAGAGCCTCTGTTTCTGTCCTCACCGTGTCACACGGTGGGTCACTGCTGCTGCTGGCTGTATGTGCTTATGCCCCGCCCACACACACATTCTCATTGACTGATGGATTGGTGCTGGTTATTCATATTATTGTGGCGTATTGATTATGAATACAGTCCATCTGATGCTGGTTTCGTTTCATCACTGTAGCCAGTATCTCACTATCACTATCCTCATTCAGATTTTAAGAAGCTACAAATTATATCCAGCCACAAAATATGCCTGAAAAGCTGAAAAGCTGCAAAGTCTGTGTGTCTCGTGCGCTCTAGGCACCTTGGCGTGTTTGCCGGAGCGCTCTGAACCCCTTGAGTTGAAAAACCTTCAGCTCAGAGCCTCACAGCGCCCTGCACCATCTTTGCTTTTTTCCCATTGTCCGATGGGATGATTTGAGGGGTGGGGCTTCTGTGGTGGTCATGACAAGAAGTTTACAGTTGGTATTATTTAATATTTAAGAGCCATGTGGCGCCATGTTGGATCTCACCTTGCACAGTAACGTCTCATGGTACTCAGTGTGTGTTTGAGGCTGATGTTGGAAAGAACAGACGCACAGCAGAGACCCTGAACCTGTCGGAGCCTCGCACTCGTATCCGAGTTTGACTGAATGTTTGCTGCTGCCGTCCTCAGTTGGTCGTTGCATGGGTGAGTGACAGTCAGCCATGAGTGCGGAGCCGGACGCCCTGGCCGTGGTCAACCAGCTGAGGGACCTGGCCGCCGACCCCATGAACCGCCGGGCCATCGTCCAGGACCAGGGCTGCCTGCCGGGACTCATCCTGTTCCTGGACAACCCCAACCCTCAGGTGGTCTACTCCGCCCTGCTGGTGAGTGTGTTAGTGATGCGTACAGCTGGTTGGTGCCGTCAGCCTGCCGTCGTCAGTCTAACTGTGATCGGTTGTTGTTCCCAGGCGATCCGGTACCTGGCAGAATGCCGAGCCAACAGGGAGAAGCTGAAGGGGGAGCTGGGGATGATGCTGAGCCTCCAGAAACGTCGTACAGAAGTGAGTCTGATGCAGTCGTATAGTCCGGATCTCTCGTTTCAATCAAGTGTAATGTTTGTTCCACAATCTGACATCTGTGATCCAGCTGCAGACTGACACGGCTCATCTTGGATGTTTCTCATATAATAATGGAGGGTCTATGAAATGTTCCAACATAAGATTAAGTGTCCTGAGTCCAAGATCATGTCCTCACGTTTAATTTTGTCCGACCAAATGTCCAAAACAAAGAGATTCAGTTCACTTTGATATTAAACAGAGGAAAACGCAAAAGAGAGACAGCAGTGACTGCTTTTCATTCATCGCTGACTCTAATCGATGTGCTCACACATCACCTTACAGAACAAAAGGACAGTGTGTTTGTCATGTCTCCAGAGGCATTTTCAGAAACGTATCCAGGTATTTTTGTAAATAGATATTTTTCTCCTCCGTTAAAAAAAAGTTCTGTCCACATGACCTCCTTTTACAAAATGTCTCCGTCTGCACTAGAACGCCTCCAAACACTGACGTGCAGTGTTCACACAGACAGTGTTGCTGCTGCTGTAACTTCTGTATTTCCACAGCTCTGCACAGATTATGGAGCCGTGCAGCTGCTGCATCATCACCAACATGCTCCTGCAAATATTTCACAATAAAAGCCCGGTGATAACAAGTGAGGGGACTCTGTCTTCAGAAGTGTTGTTAGTGGACTTTTATTTTGAAATGGAAAAAGGAAGTGTCGATTTGAAAGTAAATACTTTTTTTATGACTGACAGATGTAAACATTGAAACTGTAAGTATGATGTCATGTGATCATTAAAACAACATTGTCACTTCCTGTGTGTTGCTGAAAATGCGTCATGTGAAAAAACAAACAGGTGAGCCGCGAGACTCCTCTTCTCTAGACGTGCTGGGCAGCGTTACCTGCGGCCAGGCGTTAGTGTTCAGGCTGATGTTACCCTCCTTAAAACGTCTGATTCGTTCAGTTCAGAGACGAAGGAGCTCACTGAAACACACGAGTGACGCTCTGTGAAAGTTTTCCTTCCACTCCTCATCAACAACAGTCCCAGTCTGGAAAGTGTCCCATCATCCTCTGGTTCCACTGGTCCAGATCCAGAACTGTCAGTTCAGGTGGACATTAAACCGCAGACGCTGTGATGGAGCAAACGCCTCTGTTCGTCTGTGAAGTGGTGAGTTTAAAGTCGTCATTAGACCAGGCGATGCCGACAAAACGTTAGCTCATCACACAAAGCATCAATGGGCATGTGTGATTTGAGAAGATAACATCATCATTTTCCACACAGATCAACAGTAACCTCAGAGGGCGTTCTCTGTTTTAGTGACCTGAAACTGTCTGTGTGGACGAGAGGCCCAAACACAGAGCAAAACATCTGTTTATAAAAGCATCTGCATACAGAACCTTTGTTTGAAGATGTGCCTTGTGTCACTGCAGAGGGACAACTGACATGTTGGTGACAGAAGAGCATCACGCTAACGTCAAGTTGAGCTCGGTTTGTCCCCAGAGGGACAGTTGGTCCTGCAGCAGTGACACAGTACAACACACACGAGACAGTAAAGTTTAGAAACAGAGAGGAAAACATTTATTAAAAGTTTACAGAGTGTGGTTGGTCAAATGAAGTTACAGGGTTCATGGCTGGAGTCCTCCACGTGTGTCACTGGCTTTCAAAATAAAAGAAACTGTCAGAATATTACACAGATACTGCACATCTGTTTACTGTGTTTTATTCTGAAAAATAAAAAAAGACTTTTGTTCTCACCTGGAGTTCAATATTTACCTGTGAGTTTCTACATAAACATATTTTTACCTGTCACACAGCTGTTTGCGAGGTACCTGTCGGGTACCTGACCCGGTGCAGGACCCTCAGCTGCACTAATGGAACAGAAGCTAGCAGCAGTGGCACATAGGGCCAAAAAAAACCTGGAGCGCTTGAGACCATCAGTGTTGTGGCACGTTTAGATGCACCTAAAACACATCTGAAGTAAAGTCGCAGTGATTGGACTAAATAGCAGGGTCGCTCAGAATCCACAGTTGTTGGCTGAACTGCGTCACTCTTTGTGATGGCAGCATTCTGCAGAGTGTGTGTCCTTGCTGCACCGACAGTGACGATAAACTCTACATTAAACAACAGAGGTCTTTGTTGGTTCATTAAGAGTTTCTTCTTGTTCTGTCATCATAGAGCGACGACTCCTGGAGAGACGAAGCTGCTGGCGTCTGAGATCTACGAGCTCCTGCAGGCGTCCAGCAGCGCCGACTCTGAGCCGGCCGAGGAGGCCGTCAGCAGCCGCCGCAAAGCCCAGTTCTTCCTGGGCTCCAGCAACAAGAGGGCCAAGACCGTCATCCTCCACATCGACGGACTGGACGACTCGGTGAGCAGGAAGCCCTCGATGATGAAATCATTCATTAATTCATTCATCATCAGTGTGTCACTGTCTGAAAGTTACAGGCTGAGAAATCAAAGACAGAACAGACCTTTCAGATCAGCTGAAAAACTTTAGAGTCTCTTCATCTCCAAGTGTTCCTCACTGTGTTCGCTCCAGTTCACCACAGCTGAGGGCGACCAGTATGCAAAGAATATTAAAACAGTAATCACCATCTTCTTCTTCTCTGTCGCTCAGAGTCGGAGGAGTCTGTGTGAGGAGGCTCTGCTGAAGATCAGAGGAGTCATCAGCTTCACCTTCCAGATGACCGTAAAGAGATGCATCGTCCGAATCCGATCAGACCTGAAGGCCGAGGTGAGACGATGCCCAGCGCTCCTCTTCATCAGCACTCTGAAACAGGATGTTGTTTCTGTTCAAATCACCTCTCTGTGATCAATAATTCAGTCTATAAAATGAGACGTAACAAGTTTTTCTGTCTGATCACCTGCTCACAGTAACAGTCTGACTGCTCTGTGTGCTGTCGTTCAAAACTATCATCATACATCATGTAACGATCATGTGAAGCTGTTGGATTAATGTCCAGGAGACACAGTACAGCATCGCCCTCTGACGTGTACTGTAAAAAAAACAGTCATTCCCAGGAATCCTGGAAAACCTGGAATTCTTTAAAACATACAGACAAGTAGACAAACGTATCCTGTTACCATGGTAACTGGTAACGTGTTTATTTGTGGTATTTAACAGACCTGGTCAGTGAATGCAACAGAACATGTGATGGCTGACTGTAACTGATCCTTTTTAGGCTCTGGCGTCTGCGATTGCCTCCACTCAGGTGATGAAGGCTCAGCAGGTGGTGAAAGGAGAGAACGGAGACGAGGTCAGTTTCAGTTTTCACGTTTGATTTGACTCCACGCGTTTGTCAGGGCGGATTTAAATCTAGCTGAAGGTGTAAAACATGTCGATTATGGAGTTTGTGCCTCACTGAAAAACCTGCCAGATAAATGATGAATAACAAAAGCTCTGTTCCTTCACCAGGAAGTTTATTGTGTCAAACACTCGGTTTCCTAGTTATGGTGGAAACGTCTATTTATGTTCAGAAAATAAAAATTCAGGCAATGATTCAAACTATAAAAATCATTTATGAGTATAAAAAAGATAAATGACTGCTAACACTCTGTGATGGAGTCGTAGGACGTTTTAAGTGTTCAGTGTTTGTCAGCATTTATAACCCTATGAAAACATTTTATTTCATCACAGTTGTGATTTTTATTCTTATTATTATATTATTGTTTGATTAATGATGTGTTTCTCTTCAGTGTGTCCACAGGAGGACGTAGAGATGTTAACTAAGACTTTAACACTTGAATCTGCTCACAGCTGCATTATAAGCTGTTTTTAGACAGGAATTGTGCAAATTTGCAGGAAAGCCCAATCAGTCTTTTTTCAGCATTGGCAGTGTAAAAACAAAATCGAGGAGTGCAGCAAAATGCCGCCTGCCTACTTTTGTTTATACAGAATGTGCCTTTTTCGGGGCAATGGGGGGCGTGAGCAAGTAACAAAACGTGTAGCTCAGCAAAAATCTGGCAGTGTAAAAGGGGCTATAGTCTGTTATAAACCATTTATCACTTACACACATTTCTGTTTCCAACGAAGGCGACCGTCCTCTCAGCCTTCACTTCCTAAAATGTTTGGATCCAATGTGAACACATGGCTGATGGATTTGTTGGGGTTAAATGAGGTTAAGTCTTTACACCAGGAGGGGGCAGCAGAGTCAAAGTGACCCTGAATGAAGAGCCCATTGTTCTCAGCTAAATGTTTATATCTTTGTTATTTTGGAAGTAACTTTAAAAGTCGTCGACTCACAGCGACCACCTCACCACCCTGATGAGATACACTGATTCACACTGTGTTATTATGTGAGTGGCACATCAGCAGGATTTCAGTTTGACATTTAGTTTGTAGTTTGGTCTTCATGAAAGCGAAACTTACTGAAACAGGTCGTCCCACATTATAAAGCTCGTCACACTAGAACCAGTTAGAACCACCCACTACTTTTCACTGTGGAAACAGACAAAAAGCTTACTGTACTGCACCAAACCGAACTGCTTGGTGAAAACAGCTAAAATGACCTCCATAAAATATGTAGAATTCCTAACTGATCATTCCTGCCATGGTTGCTGTGGGCAAAAAGTGAGAAAAATAATGGTGTGGCCCTGATCACCACCTGACCCCAACCCCACTGAGACCCTGCAGAACCTCCTTAACAGGAGGTCTGTGAGTGTGTGTGGCAGGAACCTCAAAACAGCAGCTCTGAGAGGCAAAAGTGGCATCCTCAAATAAAATACAGTCAAACTAAACATGGACTTACAGGGTGTATAACTTAATCTGTAAGCATGTAGTTTTTGGTGTTTCAAAAAATGATTTGACCATGTGTTTAGAATTCGTTTTGAATGTTCTTAGACTGCGGCATAATTTGGAACAGTGTATTTTGAATACTTTTCGTTTTACTTGTAATAACATTCACATTATAATGTAATTGTTGAGGATAAAAAACAACCTTCATTTTATTGAATTTGGGAAAAACGAACAGAAACAGTTTGTGCAGAATCATTTGGAACACAGTTTACCAGTTTTAATTAAGATGTCTGTCTGAGTCCAGACTTAGAAAAGCAGAGCTTCTGTTCACCTGTGGTATCATCAAACACATTCTAATTTTCTGACACGTTAGTAAAGAACAGTTGTCTCCATAAAAAGGACGGCAGTAGAGCAGGAAAGCCTCCGACCATTAGGAAACGCTATAAACAAAGGAGGACCCAGCAGATGACCCTGTGGGACTCCGCAGGCATTAGATCATTCACACTATCACTTACTTTATGCAAGTCCAACAAAAGTTTTTGTCTCCAGGTTTTGATCCCGCTGGCGGAGGACGGTTCGGTGGAGGTGGAGCAGAATGTGGACCTGCCGGACTACCTGCCGGAGGACGAGAGCCCGTCTCAGGAACCCGACAAGGCGGTGAGCCGGGTGGGATCCAGCCAGGAAGGGAACAGCTGGCTGGGCGCCGCCACCAACTTCCTGTCCCGCTCCTTCTACTGGTGACCCTGCGGGGCCACTGCCCCCTCAGTCAGTCATCCCGCCTCCTCTCAGAACCAAAATCTACCTGTTGCCAAATCTCACCGCTGTCTGTCTCAGTCAGAGAGACAAAGGCCGAGACAGATCCTCTAACAGTGAGTGTAAAAACAGAGCGTGCAGCACTTTACCACTGCAGTGAAAACAGGCTGCTGTTCCAGGCGAGAGGAGCCCATCCAATAAACACAGGACTGGGGTTTCAGTTTGAAGTGAGACGACATCCTCTGTGCACACGGGTCCATCTGTTCCAAACCAAATTGTCTTAATGGACAGGAAGTGTCCTGCAGCGACATGAACAAACACCAACGAGTTAGAGTAAAGAGGACCAAACGGGACGTCCCTCTCTTCCCTTTTATTATTTATTTATTTGACCAACAGACTGAGCGACTCTTCCTCTGCAGTGTGACGTGATTTTAAGGACAAGCAGTTGGAGTTCAGTCAGCGGTGCCTTCAGTCCCTCTGATCCTCCGTCACCTCAGGCTGCAGCTAACTGTTGTTCATTATGATTCAGCCACGGGTTCATCAACTGTCTGAAAACAATGGTGACAAACGCTCAGAGCGACGTGTTCAAATGATCCGCCTCAGTACACTTATCATGCCCCATCAATGATCAAAACATAAATAATAAAATCCTCCTCACCCTTAATACTGAACTTTTTCAAAGCAGCGTCTTTATCACTGTAACTGTGATTAAACCTCAGGAGTCGTATTCACAAACATTCAGAGAAAACTCACAGAGCTCTGAAGCCTAGATATTTTCAGAGGTCAGGATTATTTAGTAAAGTTCTCAGAGGGACAGAAACTGTGACCTCAGTGAGGAGGTGTGGTCCATCCTGTCATTAAGGGTGACACATTCCTTTAACAGATGTGATTGGTTGTCAGTGACACGCCCCTCAGTCAACCTGTAAGGTGTGAGGACACCTAGTGGACATGAGATGAACTGCAGACTGTGACAGTGTTGCCAGCAGCTGTGTCTCAGTTCGGCCTTTGCATCAGCCAAAATGAACAGTCTCTGAAATGGGACGGTCTGGTCTGCGAGGGATTTGCTGGTTGCATCACCAGTTGTTCTCGCCTCAACCCGTTAGCGTTCCTGTTACTTACCAGCTGCTCTTGACGAAAGAAGGAATAAGCTAGTAGGTTAGTTAGCCCTGAGTCATGCACCCACAGATTGTTATTTTATATATTTTATTTAATACTTGAGGAGATGATTTACAACAGGAGACACTGCCGTCTGATACATTTCAGGCTGATGGAGGTAAACTTATTAAATTAAGATTGTTAAGCTGTGTGCTTTTAGCTAACAGTTAACAACTGTTGTTAACTTACAATTACAATTGTCACCAGCGCACGATGTATCTAGGGATAGGCTGGGCCACAAAGGATTCGTCCTCTGCATCCGCCTGGGACGCGTTGATGTGACACGTCGGCCTTCAAATGCAGCCTTTGGAGGCTGCGGCCCTGAACTGAGACACTGCTAATGTTCACTGCTGCACCAAATAAATCTTAGTCTTGTTGTGATTTTATTTCTGGCGTTACAGCATTATTCCATTGGCTGTGAAATGTGTGCGTACGCCTTCTGAGTCTGACCACACATATTCTCCCTGCACCATCTAGTTGGTAGCATTTAATTTCCTCACTGTCCTCCAGTGTTTGGAGAATTTCTCCAACCTCTTTGTGTTTCCACCATTTTCTCCTCTGGTTCATCAACTAATAAACTCCTCCTCTCTGCTCCAAACAGTGTTTCACCTCAGGAGCTCCTTAACGGTCTGAGACACTTTGTGAATAACTTTTATCTTCACAAGACCTCGTCTTAACTGTGAGGGGAAATTCTAAGAAATCGTCACAATTCTAAGAATTTTCTTTCTTTCTTTACTCTTTCACGCTTTCTGTCAAGCAACTCTTCATACTAGGAGGCTTTGTGAATACGACCCCAGATGTTTGAGGTGTCCTAATAAATGTTTTTAAATGGCCTCTGCCCACCATCCCAGAGTATTTCCTGGATATCCTGTGGATGCAGGCGCCTCAGGTTCAGATTTTTACAGGATAATGTACATTTGAAGCTCTGGGCACAGCGCCAGGCATTTAAACCAATATTACATTGTGGCCAAAAGTGGAATTACACCATTCGGGTCCGTCACCTGACGCCCTGCAGACAAAAAACACCCATTTCACCCGCAGACTTGCGTTGTGAAGGAGACGTCTGTAAATCAGTGGATAAATTATTCTGAGCATCGCAGCCTCAGAGAAATGACTTGTTTCACTATCAGGATTTGATCCATTCACTCCAATAACATTTGAGAAGTCTAGAAGAGCCGCGCCATCAAATCATCTTACAGCCATTCTAGTTAGCTGTTCAGCTGCTGTTCAGTCTCCAGTGCGCGGCTCTGTGGGCTGCACACTGTGGACGATACAGCTCATTTCATACCGAGGAAATCGAGCTTTTTGGCTTCATGCACCGCAGAGCAACTTTAACAGGAATGAACAGGCCCCGCCTCCAACGCTGTGTCCAGGTGTCTTTAGACATCCACTCTGGATGAACATCGTTCTGAGTGTTTGTCATCATTTCTGACAGTGAAATCTAAAGCAGACTGACGGCGAGCTGCAGCCTTCTTCGGTGGAGTTAAAGGACCATGAACAGATCTGAGGTCAGAGGGACGGACTCGTTACTGAAAGGTCACAGGTTTGATTCCTTGTTACTGCTGAGAGAACAGTGCTTTACTTATATTTCCAGTGTTTACCAGTGTCCCCGAATGAACGCCTTCACACTGAACTTTATTTAAAATGTCCCCGTGGATCAAACTCCTGCTTCACGTTTAAACATAGTGGTATTTTATGGAGCAATGTTACTGAACTGTGTTCTTATTTATTGTTGGTGATGTGACAGGGAATCATTTCTGCACAGTTTAATCTGAGTGTGTTTTTAACTGAGACTCTAAAAAAAACAACAACCCCAGAGATCGTCTGTACCACAGGCTGTACGCAAAGATGGACGACGTCTCCACTTCCTCCCACTGTACAAAAATGAAGCCAGAATGTCCTGATACTGCGGCTGCCATGTTGTTCTGGTGACGTCATTTGGAGCCAGAGTCTGCGCCGTACGGACGGCTCACACAGCCATCAATCATGATGTCACATCCTCCTTTTTATAACCTTAAATAACCAATTAAACCCAAACTGCTTGACCCAAACTCACAAAAACAGTCTTTCGGAAAAATTAATCTCACTTGTTCTTTGAGTTCAGTTTGGCTCCCATAACATGGAGGGGCGGGGTTTATGACCTGTACTACCAGCCAGCCACAGGGGGCGATTCAGATGTTTTGGCTTCAATTTTAGGGAACTATCATGTCGTCCATCTTTATACACAGTCTGTGGTTTGCGCAAGGAGCTTTTTTTGACCCATATGTACCGCTATTGTTAGGTTGCGCCTTCTAGTGGCCATAGTCATTATGACGGGAGATAAAACAGGAAGTCAGCTGATGCAGAATGAAGAGTGAAGTGGACGAGTCAAAAAAAAACACATGACTTTGACCTAGGAGGTCACTGTGTCCCGTCTGAAACCAAAAGTCACCGTTTTTTTTTTTACCGACGCAGTAAGTTAACCTACGTCAGGTACACACAGGGCTGAGCAGTGTTTACAACATTAAGATACCAGAACTCTTAAAGTGATACTCAGACCAATAAAGAACATCATTTGATACCTTTTTCTACGTCATTTCGCTAATTATGTGAATGGAAGCTTTAAGTTGCCTAAATCGTCACCAAACTTTCTAACGCTTCGGTGGTGTGTCGGCACACTGACCACTGCACTCGTCTTCATCGCACCACAGACGTTTGGGTTTTGTGGGCCAATGACATGTCACATTAGATCAAAGAACGCAGTGATTGGCTGCGAGCAAAGGATCAAATGCAGGTATGATTTGACTGAAGGAGATTTGATACTGGTACTGAGTTATTTCAGTCGATAAGAGTTCAGATACTCAGCCCTACGTACGGAACATACTTTGAGCTCCAGTGTCAGATTTAAATCTAATCTAATGGTTGTGTTCTCGTTACCTCAGAATGAGACGATCTCTGTAGACGAGGACCTGCTCCCTGTGTAGATATAAACTTCTCATTCTGAGGGAACTAGAACACAACCATGAGATCAGGTTTGGATTGGACACACTGGAACTTTAAGCTCTGTCATTAAAGTGTGACGAAGTGTCGATCTGTAATTTCAGAAACGCTCCTGTGGGTGGTGTTAAAGAGGAGGAACAAACCGCCTGTGAGGTCGGACATGTTGGAGGACCTGTAGTTTTCAGACAGAGCAGAAAATATTGGAGCAGGTTAGAATGATGTCAGGCGTGTTTAAGAAGCATCTCCGAGCTTTTGACATTAAAGGCCTTCGCACATTGAGTCTGTTTTGTCTCATCCAAAATTAATACGACCTCAGTTGTATCATGTTCACACACTGAGCCCGAAAGTTTCACCCGTCATTAAACATCATGGAACAGCTTCAGTTTCCTGCTTTTTTTGCTTCCGTCAGAGTCTTATGAGACATCTGACCTCTAATCAGTGAAGACAATGTGGCAGCAGGTCACAGTCATGATCATTTCATAACTCTGACAGCGACTGTCAACAGGTCAGATAGTGACATTCAGGGTGATGATGATGATGAAGACATAGCTCCGCCCCTTCATGCAGCTGTGGTGACAAATGAGAGATGGGGAGGAAGTGATGTCAGAGAGGTAACTCCAGTGACGAGAGAGACAAATGAGGAAATGTGTCTTTTCATTTTGTCACGTGTTGCGAATTTTCACACCAGAAGAATAAAACACATCTGAATCTGTCTGTAACGAATTTTTCTGGATGACAGATTAAAAACAACAGACTCAGTGTGCGAAGGCCTTCAGTGTAACAAGGAAGTGCCGCGCTCTGAGCTTCACACTGTTTTTACGACATGATTCACATCATCTCCTGAAATCACGTCGGTGTTAATAATTCACCGGACAGAAACATGTCTGAAAACTGTGTGATGATTTTAAATGAAACTGAAACTGTTGTTTGATTTCCAGGAGACGTCGATGACGACATCAGTTTTTATAATTTTTAATGGATCATGACAAGGAGGTGAAATGACCTTTAATGACCCTGTACAGATTTCTACTGTCCTGTTATGATGCTGTTGTGTCTGTGTGTTTGTTTATGTGTTCATGTACCTGCCAGGTGTGCTCATAGCTCCGCCCACAACACACACTGTCCAATCACATTCTGAGAAGCCTGTTGTCAGATGTTAGCATGAGCTTGGATCTAAATTACAGTATTGGCCTGAATATGGGACGATTGATTAAAATGAGACAAAACCAGACTCGTACTCAACAGTTTTTATTTAAACGATAATTAAAGCTGTTTAACTGGTGCGTCGCTGCCTCCAGCTGTCGCTCAGTGGAGACGTGACGTCAGTTCTGCTCAACATGATCGGTTATGTCCTTTAGTCATGGCGTCTCCTTTAGAAGAAAACAGCCTCTTGTTTTAGGGTCAGATTTTTTGTTTTCTGTGAAAGTTCTCATGATGAAAACAACATACATGTTAAACTGCTGCATGTTGAACTGGACTCACTGGACACCAGTAAGCTTACTGCTGATAGTCAGGTAGAAACTAACTAGCCTAGCAACATCAAGCTACAAGCTACCTATGATGCAGCAGTGTGTTAGAGTGACAGACTGGCTCCGTAACACAGGTCAACAGTGAAGTGAGGTTACATCACTTCACTTCACGAGATCTTGTGCAGCTAAATTTCTCCCTCGCTGTCGTCTTCTGTTCGGCTGACGTGACAAACATATCAGGTATCTTTACGAGCTGTTACATCACAAGAGGTGGAATTAACCAATCAGTGGATGACGTTTGTTCCGCCTGTGTGTTCTCACAGGTAATATAATCCATCATCATCATCATCAACAGTCACCTGTCAGAGCGAATTTCTACCTGAAACCTGCCAACACAGGTCCACATGAACCTTCCTCCTCCTGCTCCTTTCCCAACTGACCTGTGGCTAAGCCCCGCCCCCTCCACTCACCTGGACACACTATCAACATTCAGTGAGCGGCGCTATGGCAGGTGTCACAGTACACGACATTTCACAGGAGGCAGCTGATGATTTTTGGGGACATAACGATCAGATGTGATTGAGAAGTAACCAAAAGGGCCTAAACTACACATTGGAGGGATATATTCATCATTTTATTGTTGAGAAGGTCGATGAAAAGCTTAAATTACAAGCCAACATTTACAGGTCACAGTGTTACGCTTGTGAAGCGCATCTGGTTGGCGTCACCATCAAAGACAACAAGTTAAAGTGCCACTGAAGTTAAGGTTTGTGGCTCAGAATATGAGAAAAGGATAACGGCCTTTTTACCATCTTTACCAAGAGTGTCTCTGTGTTAGTTTGGTGCTACAGTATTTACACTGAATCATTCAGCATAACGTTTGCCAACCTTTGTTATCTCTGCCATTACAGATAAGTTAATGAAGCTAAGCTCCAGAAGTTAACGTCAGCTTAACTAGAGCCCTTTGGACAACAGCTAACAATGATGTACCATCACCAAAGTACAAAACTAGAACAAAACAGGCTAATGACTCCCAGCAAACAAGGTGACATGATGAACAACGCAGCTAGGAGCTAAACGTTTAGGCTAACTTTAGCTAACGTTAGCCACAGGTCAGTTCAGGGTCTGCAAACCTTCGAACGGCGAATTTTAAGGCCGATTACGTCACAACGCTGCGCGAAGGTCCCAGTTCGTCCAAATTTGAACGCTCCTCCAAATGTCACTGGGATGATAAGAATAAAATAGGAAAGAATAACGTGATGACATCACGTGTTGTGAAAGACGACCAATGATGATTGGTCGTGGACCAACATAATTTTGTGGCTCTTCGATCACCAGGGGCCTCGTGTACAAAGGGTGCGTGCGCACAATAACGTGGCGTGCGTCCTTTTCCACAGCAAAGTTCAGATGTATCAAGAGTGAAATGACGGAGGACATGTGAGGTGCCTCACGCCAACTTCATGGCTGGCGTACGCACGTTTCTACAGCTGTTGATCCTTTGGTGACACTGAGAGGTGATGCTGGGAAACGGTTATAATAAATAACTGTGAAAACAATTAGTCGTCAGAGTGATGTGCACATCAGAGACACATTAACACTGATGATCAGTTAACACTCAGTGTCTGCAGTTAGATGGGTGGATATAAAAGCATGCGCAACATGGTGCAGAAAATACCGTTAAAAACAACGGCTGCATTAGCAGTATTAGAAGACACTGTAAATGGTGCAGGAGAAGAGAGTGTGATCAGAGACAGAGAGGATTTACGGGCACATGATGGCAGCTGGCTCTTCAGCCGCTTTAGGTTCCCGAGGGCAGTCCCGCTGGACCTGTGTGGAGCGCTGCGCCCGGCCTTGGAGCGCGACGCGGCGAGGAGCCATGCGCTGCCTGTATCTACAGGCTACTCCAACACGTGTGCTCAGTTCAATGTTGTTTGGGATGGACAAAGGAAATGTGCTTGGGTTCATGTGCACGCACAGATTCATACATCTGGATGTTTTTGTGCGTACGATGTTTTCTGGATTGAAGCGTACGCCATGTGTCAGTAGGAAATCCACAAATGTCTTTGTACATGATCTGACGCAGACTGTAGGAACAGACAAACGTGGCGTGAAGTCTGGACCTGATGTCAGAGCTCGTCTGATCCTTCTGATTTTCAACTAACCAGCACGAATCATCTGAAACTGTAGAAACACATTGATGTGAACATGTTAACAGCTGGATGTGACATCGTATGAAATGATTCCATAGTTCCAATACCAAAACAATCTAGATTTTATTATATTGACATCTGATTTTGAAGTTCTAACTTTATTTATATTGAACCTTTAAACCTTCCAGAGGACAGAGGGATGTCGTATGCTGTAAAGCCCTGTTGGGCAAATTGTGATTTGTGATATTGGGCTTTATAAATAAAACTGATTGATTGATTAATTGATTGATTGATTTAAACACAGAGACCTTCGACACCCAAATCAAAGCAGAAGCAACAAACCTGTAAATAACAACAGAAACCAAACGATGTCAAACTGAGGCCGGACACTAACTAAAGAAGATCAGGAGTATGTTCGAGAGAAGACGGATGATAATGAGACTGAGAGATAAAACACACCAATAAAAGCAGTGATCACAGAATAATTATAATAATTAGGATTAAGACAGAATAAAAAGATGACATCATATAAAAGTCTAAAAAACCTGTTTGACAGAGTCAACAAGGAGTTAAATGTGTGACGACTGGTGAACAGAGTTCAATCAGGAAGTCTCTGATCAAACAATCAATCAATAAGATGATTAATCTGACGAGGCGTTTGATGTCATGTTTCATGACTCGGCATTATGGCGCTCAGCTCTGTGGACGTATATTGGTCGAACAGGAAAAGTGTTAAAGTTTGGAGGACGAACAAAACCAGTTTGGACAGTGATGCTGAGGGACTGAGGGATCGTAGAATCACAGTGTGACGTCCTGCAGTGTGTGAAGAGTTTCTGTGACTCTGATCCTGAACGCCACACACGCTGACCGGAGGCTTTTGTTCGGGACTGAAAGCCGAGCTGACGTGTTATTGGGACAAAGGCTGGTTGTTGACGCCTGAATGCAGCTCGTCTCTGAGAGGTTACTGCAGTTCATCCAGAGAACACTGAGGAAAACAAGGAGGCAGTGAACGCCTCATCCAACACTTTTTAAACATTTTAAAACATGTTCATACAAGAAACAAACCCACACGCTGAAAATAAAGATTCAGATCGTGCAGTTTTTTAATCTGGAACGAATCAAAAAACACTTGTCGGTCTGTTGAGTGGAGCGACTCTGCTGTGACAGCGTCTACTGTCTTCACACACTGACACACTGGAGGCCGAGGCGGCTGCACCTGGTGCCGCCTGCTCCTCAGTAACCTCTCATTCACACACACGGATCAAACAGCCTCCTGAAACATTTGGGGTTCAGGACACTTCAGCATGTGGACTGGAGGACACGGGATCGAACTGCTGATCTTCTGACTGCAGGGCGACCCGCTCCTCCTCTGAGCCACAGCCGATCTGTTTCTGACAGTCGAGCTGATTTGCCACATCTTTGGAAACGCCTTCAGTCAGACACACCTGAATTTGATCCTTTTTGTGCTGAGGGTTTGATCTCAGAGCGTCTCGACCCCGATCAGAAAGTTCATGTTGCCGCTGTCGGTGAAGCTGCTCTGTTAGCACAAGCTAATGCAGCAGCGCTAACACCGACTCTGAGCTGCTGAACAGTCCCAACAGACTCACACAGACAAACATTCACTTCACTCTGTCCTGGAGTAACGTTAGTCAGTAACCGTCAGCTAACATTAGCTGTGTGATGCTGACACTTCGCCCTGTCATGTGATAAGACCAAAGGACTGGACGGAGGCCATCATCAAAATGCTCACATGTGCAGCGCACACTTCATATCAGGTTAGGGAAAAAGTATTTCCTGTTGTAGGGATGAATAACGTTATGTGTATTAAGGGTTATCATGTCCACCTCATCAGAAAACTGGGGAGGGATTAAGAGGAATATTGGATTTCTCTGCAACGCTAACTTTTTAGCACATTAGCTAACGTTAGCTTCCATAGCAAAACAAACAAGTGTGGTCCTCCTTTGTAAGATTGGCTTCCTGTGACATCATCCATCCACTGAGTGAGAGCATACGGGTCGGCCAGTCTGGTCCCGTCGCTCAGTGTTTACTTATTCCAGTAACACTGGCGTCCCGGAGAGTGAGTGACCTGACATGGTGCGTTGGTACATTCAGTCTGACGCTCTACACTAAAATGAGAGCCCTGTTGGTGGAAGAAACGCAGCCTTATATTTCTACATGAATGAACCAACGGTTAAGTTAATCACACATTCGCTCTGCTGCTGCGTCTCCACAGACAGAGTGTCCAGAGTGCGCTCTGCCACTCTGAGAGTGCGCTGCTCTGGATAACCCAACGCTACATTCACACAGCGCTCCACATTTATCAACGCTCCAGTTTGTGTCAGAGTCGCTCCCACACTCACAATGAGTGTTTCTGAACGCACCACTCACACCATCTTCCTCCATCGTCTAAACAAGACAACACAACTTGTTAGCTAATGTCTGTTTGGCTCCAGCTAAGCCCCGCCCACCAACAAACATCATAGAGTGCTGGAGTCACGCTGAAGCTCATGGGACTTTATGAATGGCAGTAAATGAGGAGAGAAATTTTTTCTTCTTTTGTCCCCGTTTGAGTTGCGACATGAAATCTAAATATGTTGTTAATGAATTTAAAACATAAATTTTAATTAAAATTAAAAATGAATTAATGGATTTATGATTGAAGATGTCTGTGTGTTTTGTGCCAGGTTACAGTCGCTCCAAGCTGCAGGAAGTGAGTGAAAGCTATGACGTCACATGTTGAGACACAGTTGAGATGTTTGAGTCTTGACTCAGAGATCAGACTGTTGATCAGCTCTGTCCTCAGAGACACAGCACACGTCTGCCTGGAAACACGTCTGACGACACCAGACTGTCCGCTGTGGTTCTGATTTGATTAATTTTCCAGTTAAAAAGTAAATTTTGTTAAAAAGATATAGTGCAGCTCCTCAGAGGTGTGTGTGTGCGTGTGTGTGTGTGTGTGTGTGTGTGTGTCTGAACAGTGTGAGCTGAGTCGTTCATCAGCTGTTGAGTCATCAAAAGCAACATGAAAAAACACAACACGTAGTCTCACCAGATGTTTATCTTATTGAGAAACCCAGCCGCAGCTTCCTGCCGTGATGTCATGATGACATGAGTCCTCAGGTCAGACACTAGGACACACGCCTTATTGTTATTAGGCTACAATAATAATTATTATTGTTGTTGTTGTTTCCAAACAGACAGAACACAAACAATCAACAACAAATTGAGTTGAAAATAATAAAATTAAAATTAATCAAAACAAAAAGTGAGGATCAATAAAGCCTGTAATGACGTCACGTTCATCATCAGGTTTTGGGTCGGGAGTCTGCGCAGAGAGGAGGGGCTGCTGCACTCACCCGGGGGCCGGAAGTCACTGTGCGTGGCCTTCACAATAAAAGATCACAAACAAAAGAACATGAGAATAAAGTGTCTCAGAGGACACACACACACACACACACACACACACACACTGAGAGGACACACACACAGACTGGGAACATCTTACAGTTCAGTCAAACTCAAACTGTAGTTTTATCAGCAGTGTGTGTGGAGTTTAGCTGATGAATAAATGAAGTGTGTTAAAGATTTAAAGTGAAGCAGCGCTTCTTCCGGTCACAGCTGCCTCCAACAGATGCTTCATCATTTTGTGTGTGTGACTGAATTCAGCGGCTCCTCAGCGCGACTTTATTTTGAAGGTCACAAACGGATGCAGTCTGTGTGTGTGAGTGTGTGTGTGTGTGTGTGTGTGTGTGTGTGTGTGTGTGTGTGTGTGTGTGTGTGTCCCGAGCTCCACAGTGAGTGTTGAGCGTCGGTGTGTGTGAGCGGACAGACACAGAGAGATGTCCGCGCTGCTGCTGCTCCTGCTCGGCCTGCTGGTCCTGCTGCTCTGCGCCCTGCGCTCCAGGACCAGGTCAGTACTGCCGCCGTACTCAAGTACTCGGATACTCTGATACTTAATTTGAGCACACTGCGGTCAAAACTTTACTCAAGTATAAATGTGTGAGGGTGACGAGAGGTGGAGGCTGTAAAACCGCAGTGTGTGACACAGGTAGGCTCAGCTCATGTATCACACACACACACACACACACACACACACAAAGTTATGACACAAAACGACCAAACATTATAATTATAATTATAAATATAAATATAACCAAAACAGAACAAAAGTAAATATAAACAAGAATAAAATGACCAGGAGAAATAAAGGAAGACTGACGTCACTCCACGTTAACGCCAGTCTTCAGTTTTCTTCCATTAAGTTTCTCTGCAGACACTCAGAGCATGTCAGCCTGCTGACAACAGCAGATTAGGACTTTCACTGGACACATGAGGAACATTTTAAAATCCAGCAGTGAAGGAGCTCAGTGTCATAACATGACCTCTGACCTGTGGAGGGTTAGGGTCACTTTGAACAAGTCAAAGAACAAAGAAGAAGAAGATACAGCCAGAGACAAGACGGTCCACTGCCAGCCAGCGAGACTGGCTCTGATAACAGCTGTCTTCTCTTTAAAACATGAGGCGAATTTGTTGCATTTTAGAGCTGATGAAGATCAAGAGCTGGCGATGGAGCCTGTCGGTTGAGGAAAAAAGCACTTTGGGATTATTTTGGTGACCTGAAATAATCTTTGGGAAACAGACTCGTCTGTGTCTCCTGACTGAAGTGTTGTAAACTGGCACTTAGTGAACATGTAGAGTCAAAGTATCTGACGATTATCAGCAGCAGAAGGATCAATACCTGTTTAGACCAGTGCTGCCACGATCAGTCGAGTAATCGATGACTAATTGACTATTACAAGAATCGGTGACTATTTCAGTAGTTGACTAATCGGTTTGAGTCATTTTTCATATAAAAGTACTATAAAGTACCCAAAATACTCTCACTGCAGCTTCTTATGTTCAGATATCGGCAGCTTCACACACTCTCCCGTGACAGTGAACTAAACCCTTTGGCGTGAGCATGAAACAAGACATTAGATGACGTGATTTTGGGGTTTGGGCGAGACAGACCGACATTTTTCAACATTTGAACACATTTTTCGATGAAATGATTAGTCGACTAATTGAAGAAATAATCGACAGATTAGTCGACAATGAAAATAATCGTTAGTGGCAGCTTTAATTTAGACTCACCTGTGCAGTGATGACATCATCTGTGACCAGGATCAGGTCAGAGTCATGCTGCGTTCATTTTGTACTCGGAAGTCGGAAGTGGGAATGACGTCAGCTCCGAGTTGACAACAGATTTTGTATTCTAGTTGACGACGGTGGACAAGTCGGAAAAAAACCCTGGACGCCTGCAAGAAAGCCTTTGTTTTGCTGACACTCTGGAAGCATAGACAGCTTCACACCATCATGCACTGCAACTGATGAACGCCGCAGACGAGGCTGACCTCATGTCAAACACATGAGGTAAAGATGAGTGTTTACGCACTACGTATGTGACCGGCAGCCATCTTGAATTCGTAAGTTGGGGTTGATGCGGTTGGAAATCTGATCTCAGGGTGCGTTTGAGTTTAACCTTCCAACTGGGAACTGAGAATTTCTGACCTCAGAGCACAGAAGGAACGCACCGTCAGCCTCAGCTCTGATAATCACTTACAGACCAAAGCTCACAGCAGTGAGCGACACCAGGGGTCCTGAACCATGTGTTGGGAACACCATGTTAACCCTTAACAGTCCGTCTCCGTGACAACGGTTGTGAATCATCAGTTTGGGGGATTTTTCCTGATTTCAGATCAGCTGAACTCGAGCGGGGGGGTTTCCGCTCATAATGTCCACCAGCTGTCGTCCTCTGTGGTTTCTCTTTTCATTCTCTCTGTCTTCCTCTTCTGCCCTGTGTGTTTGGATTCATCACACTGTTACACACACACACACACACACACAGACACACAGACAGACAGACACACACAGACAGACAGACAGACAGACAGACAGACAGATCATCTGTGCTGTTTGTCTTTCTCTTTGTTTCAGGTTTGTTTTATTTCACAGAATAATTAGTACAGTCTGTTATAATGACATGAACTGCAGTTTAACTCCAGCTGATGATTAACTCTTGTTATCTTGTTTTTATGTGTTTCTGCTGAAGGTGACCACACCTAATGCCAAGCCACTGTGTGTGTGTGTGTGTGTGTGTGTGTGTGTGTGTGTGTGTGTGTTGTTTCAGAAGTGGGTCAGCAGTAGCAGGACGTCCTCCCAGCAGGATAGCAAAGTCTGATAATCACATTCCTTCACAATATTACACACAGAGTGAAACAGACTCAGACTCAGGCCCCGTTTACACGACAACGGTTTCTCTAAAAACAGAAAAGTCTGTCCTTTGAGTTTTAAAAAACCTCTGCCGTTATATGATGACGTTATTGAAACGATCTCCGTTCACACAGAGCTGCAAAATCTACTGGAGACGCTGTAGTATGCATGCCAGGCCAATGGGTGGCAGTGTAAATTTGCAAAGCAACACCACAGCATGACGCCATGCGCCTGCGCTGAAGTGTCTTCCTCTACAACGCCATGGTTACAAACCAAAACACAGAAGACACAATGGCGATAGCATGCACAGATAACTTTGTCTGGACGGACGACGAGGTGGAGTTGCTGCAGGAACAGATCTACACTTCACGTTAAATCAACAGGGTGAGCAGCTCAAACAGAGCTCGCCATTGTGGTTGTGATGGTCGACGTGCCTAGTGACTGGAACTGTAATGTGCATGTGTCTCCGTTTTCAGAGGAACTGCATATTGCACGTTTACATGACAACAGAGATGCTGCTGTTTCCAAAAAGTTTCACTCTGGAACCCATTTTCAAAACATTGTGTTTTCAGGCACCCAAAACGCTGCTGTTATGTAAACGCTCAGCCAAGACGCAACTAAAGTTTATCATTTTCAGTTGAAATCGTTATTGTATAAACGGGGCCTCTGTGTGTGTGTGTGTGTGTGTGTGTGTGTGTGTGTGCCTGCTACATAGTGAGGACTAAACCATTTAGCAACAGTGTGAGGACATTTCGGCCGGTCCTCCTTCTTCATCGGCCTGTTTGAGGTTTAAGGCCTGGCTTTAGGGTTCAACTTACAGTTGGTAGTTGGTTACATGTGGGTCACGGTGAGAGTTGAGGCATGGCACCTGGTTTATTGTCCACAGAACGAGGCTGCACGCCCACATTTTCAGAACAAAGTAGAACAGGCTGCAGTGAGAGTCTCTCTCCATGGGATATTTAAAAATAGCAGCTTTGTGCATTTAGTCCTTCTCAGGCAAGCTCAGGGGTTTAGTGTTGCTGTAGCCCACAGGAAGTGAGGATTAGAATATATGACCTTCACATAATCCGCTCCAAATTAATCTATATTGTTAAAGTCATTACTAAAAGTGTGTGTCATATAAAAACTAAAGTGATGGTCAAAGTTGTCACAGTGAAAATTTAAGGTGTGCTGATGGATTCACGTCATCAACTCATGCATTGAGTAACATTATAAGTTAACGTTCCACCTTAAAAAGTTTCCGGCAGTCGGCCCAGTGAATGAAGTTATTTTCTTCTCTTTCATTTTATAGTTGTAGTTTACTGATGTATGAACAGAGGTTACATAAAACCAGAGTGACCGTCCTCTACTGACCAATCAGACTGCAGGGTTTCTAGCTCCACCTTTTAGTACCAGATCTGTGTGCTAGGTGCCCCAACAGAGGGGGGACCAAACATGGGGACGCTAAGGACGCTGCTGTTGGGACCATCCACAACTTTCACTGTGGAGACACAAACTATGAACAGCCGGGAGGAGGCGGGGCGGGGCGTCTTATCGGGGGGGGGCTGCGGTGTGTCCGTCCCTCCACCATGAATGAGTTGTTAGATTTTTTTAAAACTTTGATGTTTGCTGCCATGATGAGTGCGTCTGTGCTGTCTGTCAGTCAGTGCAGCATTCTCCAGCCATTCTTAGGTCTTCTTGATATCAGCCGCTTCCTCTACCTGACGGTGGTATGCACCATGTAGGAACTTGTCCCTCCATGTTGTTTGCTGCTCCACCTCTTTGCCCTCATCAGGTTTCTGTTGTCTGAAGCATTCACTTAGCAGCTCGTCCTCTGGGGCCATCTTCCTGATGTATTCCTGGATTTTGGATGTTTGATCCTGGATAGTGGCTCTGATGCTCACTAGTCCTCGGCCTCCCTCTGTCCTCTTAGTGTGTCAGGGTGCTGGACTTGGGCTGGAGCCCTCCATGCATGGTGAGGAGCTTACTTGTCTTGTATGTGCACACATATGTATAATGGGAGCAGCTGTACTGTGAGAACATGGGGAACAAAGAGGTTGACCTCTGCCTGTGTTGAGACAGAAACGTGAGAGAGTTGAGGGTTTATTGATATGTGACACTACAGATCTCAGGTCAGTTAAAGAGGAGGGAGTGTGTACAGTCTGAGGTTACTTCTTGTTCCAGCTTGTTTGGTTTCAATTCAGTTATTTTAATTGTAAATGAAAACAATGCACAGAATTAAACAGAACTCATTTAACCACAGAACACGGAACATGGAGTCCATGGGCGGATTCACAGACGCTGCCGGACACAAACAGCATGTGATTACAGTTTAGTAATTAAATCAAAAGTCCACAAACATCCTGAGAAAAGTTCAGGTTCAGAAGGTTGAAGTCAAACAGCTCATGAAGCAGGTTGTGAAACACATTTTGTCTCTGTGTGTTCTGCAGAGACGGTGAACCTCCGCTCATTAAAGGCTGGATTCCTTTCATTGGGAAGGCTCTGGAGTTCGGACAAGATGCCCACACATTTCTGGAAGAGCAGAAGAAGAAGTGTGGAGACATTTTCACAGTACAGATCGCAGGTTGGTATTTAACCTCTGACACACACTGTCACAACAGGCTGCTTCACCGGAGGCCGACTGCCATGTCAAAGCAGAGGCCAGATTGTTTTAGGGGCTGTGCGAGGTGAGAATAAACTCCAGACGCTCAGCCATCTACTGCTGCGGACAGGTCGGCAACTAAACTTATGTTAGCCACCTAAAAACAAAATTAGTTTAGGTATACGCTGTACTGAGAATATTTCACTGCTTCACCTAATGTCAGACTGACTTACAACAGGAAGATGAAGCCATTATATCGCTCTGTCTTCACGGCCAGACTCCTCTGAGAAAACCAGTGATTTAACATCACTGAACACAGAGCTGCTGCCTCCATCTGTTAGTTTGTGTCACTTTGGTGAATCTGAATTCACCAAAGTGACACAGTGACATAAACTGACTAACAGCTAGAATCACTGTTTTTGTCAGTGGAGTCTGGCTGTGAGAGTGTAGACGGAGAGAGAGGCCGTAAACAGCTCCTCTGACAGAAAGATGAGGCAACTGAAGTAACGTTCACACAGTGAGCAGAGTTACTCTCAGAGGTCAACAACATGACATCATCAAGGTCACCAAATCTGGGCTGTGAGAAACTCAAAGTTTAAAAACATGACGGTCACAGAGCTCCTGTCCTCAACACAGAAGATAAATACCAAAATTAAACCACTGATAAAAACATTATGAAGTTTTATTCCATAATTATAAATATAAACATGATTAAACAACATGAAGTCAGATCAGATGAGAGTCAGAGTCTCTCTGTGGGAGTGAAGAGAGTCCAGATTGATTCGTCTCACACACACACACACACACACACACACACACACACACACACCTTTGTCATGAAGACATTTTGTCCGTCCTCACTCAGGTGTCGTCTCCCCTGCAGGTAAATACATGACCTTCATCATGGACCCTCTGCTTTATCCGAACATCATCAAACATGGCCGACAGCTGGACTTCCACGAGTTCTCCGGTAAGGTGGCGCCCGTCACCTTCGGCTACCCGCCCGTCATCAGCAGGAAGTACCCCGGCCTGCAGGAGAGGATCAGCCGCTCCTTCCAGCTCCTCCAGGAGCAACCTGTCCGCCCTGACAGAAAGCATGATGGGTAACCTGATGCTGGTGCTGCGTCAGGACCACCTGAGCGAGCAGCCGCATGGCGAGGGCGGCTGGAGGAGCAGCAGCATGTACGAGTTCTGCAACTCCATCATGTTCGAGGCCACTTTCCTCACCATGTACGGCAGGCCGGCGTCCGCCAGCCGCCACAGTGGGATGGGCGTGCTGAGGGAGGACTTTGTCCGGTTTGACAACATGTTCCCGCTGCTCATCGCTCAGATCCCCATCTGGCTGCTGGGACAGACCAAGGCCATCCGAGAGAAGCTCATCAACTACTTCCTGCCCCACAGGATGTCGTACTGGTCCGACATGTCGCAGTTCATCAGGACGCGATCGGAGGTGTTTGAGCAGTACGACACGCTGAGGGACGTCGATAAAGCAGGTGTGGTCACGTGACTCATTTCTGCTGCAGATCGTTCGCCCTCAGTGTAGGCAGGATTCTCAGCTGATTGCCATGGCAACGCCATGTGAAACAGCCGTGAGGTCACGTTCAAGGAGGAGCTCGATCCTTCCAATCAGCAACAGTGTCTTTGTCAACACTTTGTCTGCTGCACGTTAAGGAAGATGAATGAATGAATGAATGAATCTTTGATATAATACTCTCGTACAGCTGAAACATCAGTTCTGTTTGTGATGTCACCAGCACGTCTGAGTTTTATTAACACACACAAAAAGTACAAACATCCAGATTTCTTCAGGTTTCAGTCTCTATCATGATGAAGTCAAAAAATATTCCCAGCATTCATGTTTGTGCTCTTCTGGAGCGTTTGTTTTGTGTCTCCTCTGAGCTCTGACGTCTCCTCTCCTCCTGACGTTCAGCTCATCACTTCGCCATCCTGTGGGCGTCTGTGGGAAACACCGTCCCCGCCACCTTCTGGGCCACGTACTACCTGGTGAGTCACCCCGAGGCTCTGCAGGTCGTCCGCCAGGAGATCCACGATGTCCTGAGCCTCAGCGGAGTCGAGTTCAGCAGCGACAGAGACGTGACGTTTGGCAGAGAGCAGCTGGAGAAGCTTTTTTATCTCGGTACGTCAGTTTCCTCCGAAGCTTCTGCTCAGTCTCACCTGTGTTCGGTTGTACAGGTGAAGCATGAGGAACATGTGTGACTTCCTGTTCTGAGACACGTGACCGTCTTTCACAGAGCGCCATCAACGAGAGCCTCCGCCTGTCCTCGGCCTCCATGAACATCCGCGTTGCTCAGGAGGACTTCAGCCTGAAGCTGGACGGCGAGCGCTCGGTGGCGGTCAGGAAAGGAGACTTCATCGCCCTCTATCCTCAGACTATGCACATGGACCCCGAGATCTACGAGGAGCCGCAGGTACGACCGATCGATCGTTAATCAGTGATGAACTTTGATACACTGTCAGACCGAAACTCTCCCTTTACTCATCAAACATGATGAAGCTCGGCTGCTTTAAGGGGAATTTACAGGGAGGTGTGTGTGTGTGTGTGTGTGTGTGTGTGTGTGTGTGTGTGTGTGTGTGTTAGTTAGTGTCAGGGTTTAAATTGGAGAAAACAAATGAAACCCATCCTATAATTAAAAAAGGGATACATTTTTATTTAAGATGGTAAGGTAAGATATTTTTCATTTATTTGGTCGATTTTAAGACATTCTCACTCCTTAAAAAAACATTAACCTGAGCAGGTATTAGGTATGATAATAATATAATAAGGTATATTATTATCCATCAGGAATTAACTTCATATTTTCACCCTGAACTTAAACCTTAAAGTTAAGGTGCAAATCACAGTAACTGAAATATTATTTTGCACCACTTTAAGGGGTTCTCACCTATTAAAAACTCCTTAATGTAGAAATTAAATCATGATTGTTTCCATTAATTTGGACTAAACCTTTTAATATCTGAACACTGAACAAATTTGATTCAAATCTGATTAATAAGAAGCTAAAAAATATTTAAACTACGATCCACACACCTTAAAACACCTTATAGTCATCATTCATCCTTTCAGTCGTGTGACATCATTCTGTCCTCTGAGGCGGGGCTCTGTCTGTCCTCTGTCCTCTGAGGCGGGGCTCTGTCTGTCCTCTGTCCTCTGAGGCGGGGCTCTGTCTGTCCTCTGAGACGGGGCTCTGTCTGTCCTCTGTCCTCTGAGGCGGGGCTCTGTCTGTCCTCTGAGACGGGGCTCTGTCTGTCCTCTGTCCTCTGAGACGGGGCTCTGTCTGTCCTCTGTCCTCTGAGGCGGGGCTCTGTCTGTCCTCTGTCCTCTGTCCTCACAGCTTGGCTTCACTGCCACAGTTTAACAATCTGTCTCTCCCCCTTTTGTCTCTGTCAGTTGTTCCGGTTCGACCGCTACATGCAGGACGGCCGGCTGAAGACAGACTTCTACAAAGACGGTCAGAGGCTGAAGTATTACCTCATGCCGTTCGGCTCTGGCTCGTCCATGTGTCCCGGACGATACTTCGCCATCAACGAGATCAAACAGTTTCTGTGTCTCCTGCTGCTCTACTTCGACCTGCAGCTGGAGGCGGGGCAGGACAGAGTCACCCTGGACGCCAGCAGAGCCGGACTGGGCGTCCTGCTGCCCGCCAAGGACGTCCGCTTCCGCTACAGACTGCAGAGCGTCTGACCTGGTGTGTGTGTGTGTGTGTGTGTGTGTGTGTGTGTGTGTGTGTGTGTGTGTGTGTGTGCGTATGTGTGTGTGTGTGTGGTGTGTGTGTGCATGTGTGTGTGTGTGTGCATGTGTGTGTGCGTGTGTGTGTGTGTGTGCGTATGTGTGTGTGTGTGTGTGTGTGTGTGTGTGTGTGTGTGTGTGTGTGTGTGCGTACGTGCGTGTGTGCGTACGTGCGTGTGTGTTCACTACGGCGAGCTTCAGATTTTATTTTTATAACCCTGACACAGATTATAAGAGTGTAGTTAGGGTTAGAGTGGAGAAACTGTGACAACATGAGGAGTGTCTCATGTCGACATGACCTGATCGGACTCGACCTGACTCGAATTGACAGGAATCAGCATGACCAGAAGGGACTTGATCTGATGCAACGCGACTCAACCATGTTCAACTTAACTCGACCTGAAGTGATTCGGCAGGATTTGAATAGACATGTCACAGCATGACTTTACTCAACCAAACTTGACTCAGCTTGAACTAACACGACTCAACCATGCGCGATTCAACTCTTCCTGACTCTTCCTTGAACTGGAGGGACTCGACCTGACACAAATTGACATGATTCAACTTAACCTGGCGTGACTTAATGTGACACGACTAGACTCAGCCATGCTCGACTCAGCTTGAACTGAAGGGACTCATCCTGATCCTAACTGACATGAAATGACCCAACATGAGGGGACTCGACCTGACTCAAACTGACATGACTCGCCTCAACTTTAACTAAAGGGACTGAAGGGGTCCGACCTTGAGACTCTCAATCAGAAGAGTCTCAAGACCTGATGTGACTCGACTGGACTTGAGGATCACAGTGTGTAAATGAAAACACTTGGTGAAGCCCACAGGTCAGTGTTTTGATAATAACATGAACGTGTCCCATGTCAGCGTCACTTCCTGTTTGTCCTCACAAACTCAAACTTGAGACAGACTAAATCATGTGGACGTATGGACCAGAGACTCGACACTGAGGACATGAGGACAGACTGTCTTTAATGGTCTTCATCAATGTACCTTGTTTTGTTAATCAGTGTCCTAACTGTGAGTCGTCCCTCTGACTGTGAACAGAGACATTTACACTGTCTGTCCTCTGGGGACAGACGATTGTCCTGGACACTGATCTCAGCTGATAGAGACACTAAACTGCAGTAACTTTAAAGGAACATTACAAAGTTTTATCTTCATGTTTTAATCACGTCTTTAGTTTTTACAGATAGTCTCTGAATTTAGCCTAGCTTAGCACAGTGACTGAAAGCAGGGGGAAACTGTTAGCCTAGCTTAGCACAGTGACTGAAAGCAGGGGGAACTGTTAGCCTAGCTTAGCACAGTGACTGAAAGCAGGGGGAAACTGTTAGCCTAGCTTAGCACAGTGACTGAAAGCAGGGGGAACTGTTAGCCTAGCTTAGCACAGTGACTGAAAGCAGGGGGAAACTGTTAGCCTAGCTTAGCACAGACACTGAAAGCAGGAGGAAACTGTTAGCCTAGCTTAGCACAGAGACTGAAAGCAAGAGGAAATTGTTAGCCTAGCTTAGCACAGTGACTGAAAGCAGGGGGAACTGTTAGCCTAGGTTAGCACAGAGACTGAAAGCAGGAGGAAATTGTTAGCCTAGCTTAGCACAGTGACTGAAAGCAGGGGGAAACTGTTAGCCTAGCTTAGCGCAGTGACTGAAAGCAGGAGGAACTGTTAGCCTAGCTTAGCACAGAGACTGAAAGCAGGGGGAACTGTTAGCCTAGCTTAGCACAGAGACTGAAAGCAGGAGGAACTGTTAGCCAGCTTAGCGCAGTGACTGAAAGCAGGAGGAACTGTTAGCCTAGCTTAGCAGAGACTGAAAGCAGGGGGAACTGTTAGCCTAGCTTAGCACAGTGACTGAAAGCAGGAGGAACTGTTAGCCTAGCTTAGCAGAGACTGAAAGCAGGGGGAAACTGTTAGCCTAGCTTAGCACAGAGACTGAAAGCAGGAGGAACTGTTAGCCTAGCTTAGCACAGAGACTGAAAGCAGGAGGAACTGTTAGCCTAGCTTAGCACAGAGACTGAAAGCAGGGGGAAACTGTTAGCCTAGCTTAGCACAGAGACTGGAAGCAGGGGGAAACTGTTAGCCTAGCTTAGCACAGAGACTGAAAGCAGGGGGAAACTGTTAGCCTAGCTTAGCACAGAGACTGAAAGCAGGGGTCAGCCCTATGTTCCCGCAGCCCTATGTTTCAAATAGGTGTCCTCCTTCCTTAACGTTTCCTGCATGAGCTTGTGACGCCTCCAGAGGGCTGGAAAGTGACTCCAGGCATCCCAGGAGCGCCCCGTCTCTATGCCAACCCGGCTTCCCATTGATGCGCTGCAAACTATGGTTTGCATCCAGTTGCTGCGCTTCATTCGACTGATCTGACCGGAAGCGAGTCAGTGCGAGGCCTCTGTGCTGCTTAGTTTAGTTTGTTTATTTAGAAGGACAGTGTGCGCTTACATTAAATGTTTGCAATAAACAAAGAGATGGACGCACCAGATTTAGCTAAAAGCTACATTCCATCTGTAGCAGGGCACTAACAGAAAAGTCGACGTGTTGACGTCAGTGGCACAAGTCGACACCCCCCGGGAGGAGTCGACAAGTCGTGTGTTGTTCTCTCTCTCTCTCTCTCTCTCTCTCTCTCTCTCTCTCTCTCTGTGTGTGCTTGTGTATGGAATGCAATCGCTGCCTCTGATTGGCTTACGCTGATACTTTATTCTTGACTCAACCAATAGTCGTAGTCACTTCATAAAAAAGGCGGTAACGTTACTTGGCGCGTAGAGGGGAAATTAACACAAGACCACAACAACACAAGAGACATGTCTGCAGAGAACGTAGAAGGTGACAGGCCTGAGGAAGCGCCTGAAGGTCCGAACATACTCGGGCGGAACGTACGTGGAACGGACTCTGCGGAGGTCCGCGCAGACTCAAAGCATGTCCGCAAGCCCTGTGCGCGCAAAGCTCAGATTCTACGGCCGCGTGGACTCCGCTCCGCGCACCAGTGACTGCTCGGCATATATTTTTCACATCGCGGAGATTTTTCACGGACATTTTTACAGGAAACTACAACGTGGAAGTGCACTTGACTATGAAAGCCCGAATGACTGCGGACATTCCTCGCAGAGTCTGCTCCGCTTATAGTTCGCCCGAGTATGTTCGGGCCTGAGAGTGACAGACACACATCACGTGTGGAGATACTTCACTTTCCTCCGCCGTGTCAATGTGATGACATCATCAATTGACTTGTCGACTCGACTTAGACTTTATTGACAGATAAGTCGACCTGAGAAAAATCAAAGTCGTTAATGCCCTAGTCTGTAGTCCATTGCTACTGGATGACAGGTTGGGTGTAACTGGCTACCAAAGTGGGACAAAGGGGGATAAAATCTGATACAAATTTATGAAAAAGGAAATGTGGGAACACAGAGCTGTGGGAACATAGAGCTGTGGGAACATAGAGCTGTGGGAACACAGAGCTGTGCGAACACAGAGCTGTGCGAACATAGAGCTGTGGGAACATAGAGCTGTGGGAACACAGAGCTGTGCGAACACAGAGCTGTGGGAACACAGAGCTGTGGGAACATAGAGCTGTGCGAACACAGAGCTGTGCGAACACAGAGCTGTGCGAACATAGAGCTGTGGGAACACAGAGCTGTGGGAACACAGAGCTGTGGGAACACAGAGCTGTGCGAACACAGAGCTGTGGGAACACAGAGCTGTGGGAACATAGAGCTGTGGGAACACAGAGCTGTGGGAACACAGAGCTGTGGGAACACAGAGCTGTGGGAACACAGAGCTGTGGGAACATAGAGCTGTGGGAACACAGAGCTGTGGGAACACAGAGCTGTGGGAACACAGAGCTGTGGGAACACAGAGCTGTGCGAACATAGAGCTGTGCGAACACAGAGCTGTGGGAACACAGAGCTGTGGGAACACAGAGCTGTGGGAACATAGAGCTGTGCGAACATAGAGCTGTGCGAACACAGAGCTGTGCGAACATAGAGCTGTGGGAACACAGAGCTGTGCGAACACAGAGCTGTGGGAACACAGAGCTGTGGGAACATAGAGCTGTGGGAACACAGAGCTGTGGGAACACAGAGCTGTGGGAACACAGAGCTGTGGGAACACAGAGCTGTGGGAACACAGAGCTGTGCGAACACAGAGCTGTGGGAACACAGAGCTGTGGGAACACAGAGCTGTGGGAACATAGAGCTGTGCGAACATAGAGCTGTGCGAACACAGAGCTGTGCGAACATAGAGCTGTGGGAACACAGAGCTGTGGGAACACAGAGCTGTGCGAACATAGAGCTGTGGGAACACAGAGCTGTGCGAACACAGAGCTGTGCGAACATAGAGCTGTGGGAACATAGAGCTGTGGGAACATAGAGCTGTGCGAACACAGAGCTGTGCGAACATAGAGCTGTGGGAACACAGAGCTGTGGGAACATAGAGCTGTGCGAACATAGAGCTGTGGGAACACAGAGCTGTGCGAACATAGAGCTGTGGGAACATAGAGCTGTGGGAACACAGAGCTGTGCGAACATAGAGCTGTGGGAACATAGAGCTGTGCGAACACAGAGCTGTGCGAACAGGCATGCTCCCCTGAAAACTGTTAGCCTAGCGTAGCACAGAGACTGAAAGCAGGGGGAACTGTTAGCCTAGCTCCCTCCAAACATTCCAGATCTCCATGAGCAGCGTGACTGGAAAAACTCCAGGGGTCGTATTCACAAAGCTTCCTCGTGCTGAGAGTCGCTCCTGGTGACGAAATTCTAAGAAAATTCTTAGAATTGTGACGTTTTCTTAGAAACTCCACTTAACGTTAAGACGAGGGCCTTGTAAAGATGAAAGTTTTTCACAGAGCATCTCAGACCTGCAGAGAGCTCCTAAGGAGACAAACTGTTGGGAGCAGGAGGAGTTAAGAGTTTCTGAATCAGAGGAGAAAATGGTGGAAACACTAAGAGGTCAGAGAAACGGTCTCTAAACACAAAATGACAGTGAGTCAATGAAGCACTACAGATGAGATCGTGCAGGAAGATGTTTGTGGTCCGTCTTATTTGGGATACACACACATTTCACACCTGACAACTCAACACTATAACTCCAGAAATAAAATGATCACAATATGAAGACATTTGAAAAGCTCGTCCGTCAGAGCAGCAGTGATGACTTTTGTCTGGTCACAGTTTCTGTCCCTTTCCTAAACCTCCTGAGCTCAGACTCCTTACTGACAGTCAGGAGCTCTGTGTTTTTCAGGACGTTTGTGAATACGACGCCAGGAGATTCATTTTTAGCCAATCAGATGGCAGCTGTAAAACATAATATCCACATCATGAAAATGTTTTTTGAGTCATTTATTTTTTTAAGATTTTTATTTTAGAAAATTGTATAATGTGAATTATAAACACTGAATCCTTCCATGTCAGCATAGTTAATAATAAACACTTTTTTACTCTGAACTGAACTCGTCCACTTTTTAAACCCAAATGTTTGTCATCAGACGGTCCGTCAGTCTGAGTTTAAATCTTCATCACGTCATGTTGCAGCTGCTGAAGTTTGAATGTGATGATTTAATACATTGATGAGTTTATTTCCTTATGATGCATCATAATTTGTTCGCTGATTATATTTGTGAATCTGCGCAGTATGTAAAAAGGTGCGGCGTCAGCTGAGGTGTACGGGTCCTCAGAGGGACATTTGGATCCAGCCTCGCAGTCAGAGTTGCAGTGTGATTTCCCGCCGCTAGAGGCAGCAGTGACGCAGCAGCTGCTCCGGTCAGTGACGGAAGAAGAATCTACGCGCCATCTTGGATTTACCGGCGTTGTGTTGACTCCAGTGATGAACACCTGAGGCCCACCTGTCCAGGTGAAGAGCGCGTGTTTTCGTCACTGTAAAGCCGCGTGATGTTGGTGTGTGTCTCCGGAAGAGACGCCGGAAGTTCGTCATGAGGTGAGTTAATGTCTCTGTGGACAGTTTCACAAACTCTGAGGCGAATGTTTCCACAGTGACGTCACGACCTGACGGTCCAGGGGCCTGTTTCACGATCAGGATTAATGTCTCAGCGAGGTAACTTCAGGGTGAACCTGGTTTTAGGTCTCATGAAGCCGGTTCAGGTCTTATCGGGGTAGATCACCATGATAACTGACTGTGACCGGCTATCCTGCTCCGGAGCAGGTAAGTTCAGGGTTGAATCTGATCCTATAAAAAGCACCACCCACTGGCCAATCAGCTGCTCGGAAAAAATGACTCCACTGACAGAAATGCAGCCCAGTCATGACGGGAAGTTTAATTCATTTGATTGATTTTGATTTGAAAGTTTATTTTGAACATTAATAAAGAAAAGAAAGCAACAACAACAGACAATGAAAAGATTGTTCACAAAGGAGTGGAAAGAAGTCGAAATCTCATCCCACCCTTCATAAGAAAGAAACTGATCATTTGCAGACACTTAATAGCACCATTACTTAGTGCCAACATTTTGTTTTGTTGGAGGAAATGATCCCTGTTAAAGATAATGTGCCTAATTGACAGCTTTGCTGCTGGAAATGTGGAAAGTAGCCTGTCATGTCTACACTTCATGGTGTTTGAGGGATTTTCCTTTTTGTTTTTTAAAGAGGGAGACCAGGTATATTTTTGCACAGCTGTTAATTTCTAACACAGCTCAATATCAGGATGATTTTATTCAGACTATCAATTTGGTGTTGATATGATTTAATTGTGGCGTCTGCTTTAAGCTTTATTGTAGCATATATGACGTTATGACAAAGAAGGACCAGTTTATCAGACGCGATGATGTTAGACTATAATTGTAATACACGCAGTTCATCAGCGCAGCATTGATTTCATGGGATTCAAGGGTGTGATCAGTGTCAGATGTGCAGGTACAGGTACTGTAGCTACTTGAACCAGTGATGAGTAATTTAACCTGCACATCATTTTATTTGCTACCTTGTTTGGTCTTGATTTTTCCCTCTCTCCTCCTCTATTTCTTCTTTCCTGACCCGTTTTTTCCTTCTCTATTATGTGATTTCATTGATGTTTTGACAGGGGAATTTCTTTGATAAGCTTTTAGTGGCTTCTAACCTCTCCAGCACTTCTCTTTTTTTAATCTTGTAAATTTTATACTGTCTGTTTTTAACATTATATGCAAATAAATTAATCTAAACTAAAACTGAACATTATTCATCCCGTTATGTGTTGTCCCGCATGTTTCCTCCTGCAGCTGCCACAGTGTTGGCCTTTTCTGTAATGTTGCTTTTCTCCTCCTCATATTTTAGTAGAATTAATCTCTGATCCTCACGAGAAATGCTTTTTTCCCCCACACACAGCTCTCAGTGAGGACGCTCTGTGAGGACGCTCTGTGAGGACGCTCTGTGACGCTGCGCTTCTCTCATGATTGTGATTGGTCCGCTGCCTGCGTGTTCACGGCTCTTGACAAAGCAACCCTGGGTTGAGTAACTGAGTTGATATCCAGCGTCGTGATACCGATTATCCTGATTGCCATTGTTAGGGTTAGTCAACCCAGGAGAGGTCTGGGTAACCCAGGAGAGGTTGATCTCGCTTCGTGATACAGGCCCCTGGACCAGATGGGACTGGTTTCAAATGTGTCAACAGTTCATCTGTTTTATTTGTTTTTTAGTTTAATCATCAACTACCGCCATTTTGAATGACAGTCAGTCTGTGTTACATTCAATTGTGTTATTTATTTATTTACTTAAAAACTTTATTTCCGGTCAAAAAGGCGTCATATGACACTTGAATATAGGTCACAGTATTAACTGTGACTGAGCTTAACTGTAAGTGAGATAAATAATAAAGATGAAAATACTAGAGGTCCTTCAGCAGTGAAGGGACACACACACACAGTGTGCAGACACACACGGCCTCTCCACTATCTCTCACGTGTTTTATATGCAGAATGATTTCATTTAGAAATGAAGGCAGAATGTGGCCAGTTTTTGTTTGAAGAGGCAACAGACAGGATTCTTTTGTTTTTTAGCTTGGCGCCACCTAGTGTCAGTGGTGTTGCATCACACTGTGGCAACGACCAAACTGAGCGTGTGGATCAGAGATAATGAATCAAATGTAGGCTGTAAAGCCACCAGTTTACCTCTATGTATATGTAGAATGAGAAGGTGTGTGGACACTCTGCTAAATAAATGAGTAAAGAGACCGAGCAACAATTATCAGATTTATCTGAAGAAAAAACAAATAGTAATGCAAATAATTATAGCAGAATGCACAGTACCAGTACAAACAGCTCACAGTGAATGATACCAATATGTACAGTATCAGTACAAACAGCTCACAGTAAATGATACCAATATGTACAGTATCAGTACAAACAGCTCACAGTAAATGATACCAATATGTACAGTATCAGTACAAACAGCTCACAGTAAATGATACCAATATGTACAGTATCAGTACAAACAGCTCACAGTAAATGATACCAATATGTACAGTATCAGTACAAACAGCTCACAGTAAATGATACCAATATGTACAGTACCAGTACAAACAGCTCACAGTAAATGATACCAATATGTACAGTATCAGTACAAACAGCTCACAGTAAATGATACCAATATGTACAGTACCAGTACAAACAGCTCACAGTAAATGATACCAATATGTACAGTATCAGTACAAACAGCTCACAGTAAATGATACCAATATGTACAGTACCAGTACAAACAGCAGCAGACACAGTGAATTATACCAATATGCATGTAAACAGTCCCCATTCTAGAATAAACGCTACCGTATGGAAACCATGCGGCCGCTTGGAGCTCAAATTGAATCCAGTGTTCACTTAGCTGGGCGTAACTTAGCTGGGCGATGTGCGTGGATAGCTGCCTCCGTGAGAAGAGAACAGAAGGAAGGGAGGCGGGTATCACTGTGCGAGGGCTGCCGTAGAATGGCAACCAGGATGTCGGCCGACCAACACTCGCTACCTGCTCCCTGGTTGCGGCGATTTGCGATGCTGGCCAGCTAGGAATGAACTAGCAGCCAGTACAGCACAGTCCTCTCTGGTCTAGCTAACATTTAGCCGTGTTACTTACTGATCCATTAGAAAGAAAGCTAGCTGCACATGGGTTTTGAAGCCTCTTTGGTCACGGAGCTCCCTCCATCTCTTGAACGCCTGACTGAGGTTTACTCTTGTTTTTCCTCTTCTTTTATCTCTCTCCTTTTTGCTCTTCTTTGCCTCCTCACACAGAGGAGCTCCTTTTCTTTTGCTAGGCCGTTTTTCACTTGTCTCCAAACTTTGTGCGTCTGCCATTGTGCTCGTGACTCAACTATCTCATGCCCAACTCCTCATAAGGACCAGCTCCAGGCCCTGATTGGCTGACCCACCAGTTTCACAATACATGACACGTTTCCTGCCGTAAAGCAGATTTTTTATGCAAAATTTTGGCACCGGTGGCAGAAGCTTATTGCAAAGATTGCAAAGCCACTAAGTAACCTATGTAAACACTGATAGTGTGATTTTACTGTGGACACTACCCTGTGCAACACACATTATTTTCATCATGACATATTTAGGAGAAGATGCTGTCTGTTGCCTCTTTAAATGTCACCTGTGAGTAAAATATTTTGCCAGAATAATTAAATAATAAATCCCAAACTCTGCTTTGTTGTCCTCCAGTTGGATACCAGCCTTCATCAATTCATAATTTTCAGTCATAATATTTTGATCATTATAATTTTAATTGAAAAAAGTCCCAAAAAGTCCTCATTGAATTACAAGAGAAGAAAATATGTCCTTATGTTTCAACTTCTGAGTTACAGAAAGTCCAAATATTCAAATTTAGATGAAAGCTTTGATGTGAGAAGTCGTGACACGTGTAAGTCTCGTTCTTTATTCGTCAGTGAACCTCTGTGGCCTCAGCTGGGTTATCCACCGGAGGTCTGTTAACGTTCGTCTGAAATGTGGTGTGTCATGTTGGTGTCACAGTGTTCAGGCTCTTGAGTTAACGTGTATTTAATGTTCGCCATTGATTGCAGGTCACATTTGGTCAACGTGTCTTTGGCTCCAAAACAAAATGGAGGGTGGAGGTAACTGAACAGTGTGATGGTGGCCTCAGGTTCTGATCCAGACTGTTGGGCTGCAGTTTATTGATTTAAATGTCTTTTTTATATTAACCTGCATCATGTGGTGTTGGGTTTTGCTTTTTTTTTTTTTTTTTAACATGTATTGTATTTATTATATTGTCTTTATAAACATAGACGATTGTCTGTTTTTACGTGGTACGCCATGGAGCTTTCTGTGTGTCCTTAATTAAATCATTATTATTATTATTATTATTATTATTATTATTATTATCATTAATAATATTGTTATTACTGCTTTATTCTGGCTCTAGCTAACATCAGATTAACGGTCACAGATCGTGTCAGCTATGAGCTCGTCGTGTTGACACTGAATGTAACAGCAAAATCTTTATTATTGTTCTTATTATCAGTCAGGATGATCCTTGAAGGACTGACAACAGCAGGGTTACTGTTGGTTGAACAAACATTTTATGACTGTAACTTGAAACATTTTGTTTAAAAAGTCTCCTGTTTGAATGAAACTCAACTAAAGGACAGATTCAACATCCAGCTGAATTTTATTTTCAATGTCATAGATAAGTAAACGTACACTGTGTGATACCGTCAGTTTTCATATCGTGGTGAACCTTAAAACCAGTGTGTCACTGCAGCCCTGCCTTCATCCAGTGTGCCGTAACGTTAATTTAGCTAATGTTAAGCGTTCACTTTTTAAAGTGCTGCCCCTTTAGCTTTAATTTACTAAAAAAAGAATCCAGTGTTTATCGTCATGGATAATTTAAGGTATCTGTCATCATCAGGCCCAAACACAATCTGCGGATTCATTAATAGTTGTTAGGGTTTGATCCAAAATGAAAATCTGCAAAATGTTTTTGCTGGTAATGTGATCGACAATATTTATTTATGATAACAGCTGTTTTTGAACCAGAATGACCTCACACACAACACGTTCAGACCTGAAATGACGTCCAGCAGGCGAAAAGAACGACTTAGTGGAAACTTTGAATCAGAAATTTGATTTAATTCAGAATGCTTAGAAAAAGAAAATGTCAAAACACAAATTGAAACCAACTTAAACCTGAAGGTTCAGTACGCAGCAGAGACCAATCAGCATCTATTAACAGGACATCTGATGTCTGACTTTTCTTCATCACTAACTCTGATTTTACTGCTGGCCGAACACAACACACGCCTGTAACACACCTGTCACACTTTGTAACCATGTGTATTCGCCTGTTTCAGGGTTTTTATGGTTCAGTTATAGCTTCTATTCACGTACCTTTGGCTTTTCTCTGTCGTGATCTCATCAGGTGTTTATGTAGCTTGTTTTAGAGCTGTGTTTTTATTTTGTATTTTTGACTGTCGTCTGTCTGTAACTGACGCTGCCGTCTGTGTCAGCCAGGACGCTGATGAAGACATTTAAGAGGTTTCTCTGGTTGAATAAAAGTTAAATAAGAGTTATTCAGACTCAGATTCTGTATCATAATAATTGTAAAAAGGAGGTGATGGGATGTCTGAATGAATCAGTGAGGACAGTTATTATACATACTGTGGTGACATCTGCTGGACAGTCTGTGCTGTTACACCTTTAATGTAATCTGAAATACAGTAACATATGAAAAGTTATACAAAGAGTCAGCTGTCTTATAGTGTCACAACAGATACTTCCTGTCTTCGTCTTCACATCATCATCATCATCAGTGACTGAAGAACAGAAACACAGTGACAGACTGATAGAATATGAAACATCTGTCTGATGTTAACGTGGTGTATCTTCAGTCACTGTGTTCAAGCAGCAAACGTGCAGACTCAGCACAGTCTCATCCCAGCTCATCAAATCTCGTCAATTTGTCAGTCGACTTTCACGTCTACTGACTCTGTGACCCGTTCTTCATTGTCACTCTTGGCTGCGTCGAGTAAAGCCGCGCTGGGCCGATTCATTTTTCCATTGTGAGCATGTGGATACAGAGAACTCAGTCTGATGCATCCAGTACATGACATGCACAGATCAGGCAAAATAATAAGATGATAACAGAAAGAAGTTTAATTACACACCATCTGAACAGTGAGTTGTTGTTGGCGGTGGAGGCTGGACCTGTATGAAATCACAATGCTGCTTCTTGTTCTTCTTCTCTGCTGCCATTCTCCTCCATCGTTGAATGTTAGCATCCTCTTTCTCTATTTATAATCTGTTTCGTCATCCCGCCTTCTTTGCTTCAGCAACAAGCGGCACATACCGAGCAAAAGCACCAGAGCCTGAGAAACCATCATGATGATGTTCCCAGCAGTGAATGACTTCCTGTCTCATCTGACTCAGAAATAAAATCTTGATATGATCTCTCTCAGAGGATGAAATAGGATGTTTTTATTAGTTTGAGTCATAATTTTATGTTTATTCTCCCCCAGATGAGGACGAGGAGCGTTTGGAACAAACATTAGTTATTGGACGTGTTGAGAAGAAGCTGCTGTCAGCAGCGGCGATGCTGCACCGCTCACTGTGAGTACGACATTCAGTCATTTCTATAAGGTGTCTGCTGTCAGTGTGCACTGTGAGATTAGGGTTATCAATATGTATGAGTGGAAACCAGTTATTCATGTGAGAACAACCTGACTGAACACAATATTCATGAATGTGCTTTGATATGGAAACATGCTGACTGACAGTGTTACATCATCACCTTCACTGACACGTAGACGCACAGGTGGAGACACACACTGGTAAAAACACTGTAAACATCTGAAGAGATCCATTCTGTGACGATACGACCTCTTCCTTTATTGTGTCGTCCATGTGATGAAATCAGGGCGGCTCCCTGATAGTCGACCACAGAGGTCATGAGTCAGCAAGATTTCATTGGTCGCTTCGTCACACAAAAAACAAAAGTACTAGGAGCTGCGCCTTGTCAAAATAAATCCAAACCTATATGACTGGACCATGTGTGACTTTAATTTGAAAGGACAGACGCAGGAAGTGTCCACACTCAGCAGTCAGACAGGTGAGGGTTATATTGTAAGGTTCATGTTATGTCTCAACATCAAACGGGAACAGAACTCAAGGTCACCGCACTGCCTTTCTTTCTCCTTTTTTAGATTTCTACTAGTAAAAAATGAATAAAACACACTTGCTGCATCTTTTTATTGTTGCCAGGCAACCAGCCCGTCACCTCCTCAGTCTCACCTTCCTGTGTCATCAGTCCACAGCTTGTGTATCCTGCAGTAATGAGTGTTGAGGCAGAGGGTGTGTGTGTAGCTGTGGTTGAGGGTGAGAGGCTGTCAGCAGATAAACAGAGATCTGTGTGGGTACATGAGACCCTAACAAAGAGGCTGGATCATGAGGAGAACCACCAGTTGGTCCAGGAGCTTCTCCTCCATCATGGACGTTTACAGTACTGCACTTATCTGCTGTTTTCTATTGACATGCTGCTAACTGTGCTTTGTAAAGTCGTATAGCTCTGGGTATCCAGCAGCCACTACCACCAGTTTCTCCTCCATTGTTTACCAGCTGTAAACTGGTTGTCGTGACCACCACAGAAGCCCCGCCTCTCACATCATCCCATTGGATAATTGGTAAAAAGCAGAGATGACGTGAGGCGCTTTCCTGCTCTGAGCGGAGTGTTTTTCAACCCAAGGAGTCAGACGCCTAGAGCACAGAAACACGAGGCGCATAGCAATGGAGGACTCTGGCTCAGAGTATATTTACAGACTTCTGCACATCATGGAGGACTTTGCTCGGCCTCACAGTTGTTTGTTTCATGACTTAGACTGAAGTTACACCTGGATGTGCCAACAGGCACCCATAGTGACAGTGACGATGTCTCTCTGAGGATGGAGATGTTGATCAGTTCACCACATGTCGGATGGACTTTGATGAGACGTCTTACATCATTTGTGTTTCCTTCAGGAGTAACCCTGGTGACGCATCGTCAGGTCAGCGTGTTATTGTGTCCAATGCTTTAGTTTATGTCCAAATACATTCCCATCAGCCTCTGCTGGACTCTGTTTATAGCTAATGTTAGCATGCTAACGCTACACTAAGAGGCCGTACACGTGCTGCATCTTTAACCACCTGGAACACACGAGGTCGCCGCTGGGTGCTGCTCTTGTGTCTTCTCTGTACCAGCTTTCAAGAGCACAGCGGCAGGTTGTTTCTGAGGTTGCTGAGCAACCTTAACAAGCATCATATAACCTGTTTGCCTGAAACCCTGAGAGCAGAGCTGATCTACTTCCTGTGTGTCTGCGGGACAGATGTGACGCTCTGATAGCTCTGCACTAGCATGATCAACTCCTCCTCCATATTTATCACACACTGATAGGTACTGAAGGAGGAAAGATATCCGTCAGCTGTGATTGGTTGGTCCTTGTCACATGACATGCAGTCACGCTGCTGTGTTCCAAAAGTTGAACTCCATGTATTTCAGGGCGCAGCCGTCGTGCCAGAAGAAATAGGCACTTGGGAAAGTGTGCTCGCCACGCCGGCGTCTACATTGAAAACAAAGACTTTCAGATTGCAGGGTGTGCAGCATGTGTACGAGCTCTAAGATGGTAAACATTTAAACATTATACAGCATGCTAACAGGCTAACGTTAGCATCAGCATGCTAACAGGCTAACGTTAGCATCAGCATGCTAACAGTAAAGCCTCATGGCTGCAGACTCTCAGAGTGGCTGCTGAAGGTGTCGCTGCCTAAACCTGCTGTGAGGAGCTGCCGTGTCTCTTCACAGCGTCACAGCGTCGCCCGACACTCCAACATCCAGCCAAGTCAAGATCAAGATTAACTTTATTGTCCCACGAGTGGGAAATTTGTCTCGGGCTTTTTCATCCCTGCTGCAGCCATAAAACACACTGGTAACACAACATAAAACAGGTAATAAACAAATAGTACAACATAGTAATAAACAGGAAAATAAAACAGTAAAGAAACGTTATAAAATAAACAGCAGCCATAAAGTGCAGTGGTGCATCTGTAACATGTTGTTAACAAAGTTAATAGAAGCAGAGACAAAGGGTTATTTGAATTTATAAATCTGCACAGGGGAACTCTGTGTGTGTGTGTGTGTGTGTGTGTGTGTGTGTGTGTGTGTGTGTGTGTGTGTGTGTAATGAGCTGTCAGCAGGGTCGTCATGCAGCCTTCATTATTCTGTCGACACGCCTTGTACGGTAACTCAGCCTGTCTGTGTGTGTGTGTGTGTATGTCTTCTCGTGGCCCGGTGCCAAACACACGGCGCCACTCTCAGAGTTCGATGATCTCACCTCAGCCCACCTCCAAACACACTGTGTGTACTCAGCAGTGTGTGTGTGTGTGTGTGTGTGTGTGTGTGTGTGTGTGTGTGTGTGTGTTACGTGTGCTTCAACATGTTTTATAAAAACCAGTTGTGTAAAAGTGAGTTTAAAAGAGAGCCAAAGATGGTGTTCGGGTCTGATTTTAAGTCGTTTGAAGCGTTTCGACTTAAAATAAACTGTCAGAACGTGAGGAGGTGGTTCAAGCTGGAACAAAACATTGTTTGCACAAAACACCTGAAGTTCAGCCTTGTTTGCTGGATAAGAACAAAAAACATCTGTGATAACAGAACAGGTTTGGAGGTGAACAATGTGAGATGTCCAATCAGATTGAACAATGAACTGATTAGGATTTTGGTGGTTGAAGGTCAAAGGTCAGTGTGACCTCACAAAACATGTTTTTGTCCATAACTGAAGAATTCAGACACTAATTCTGACCAAACTAGGATAAAATGATGAAGGTCAAAAGGTCAAAGGTCAGCTTGACTGTGACATCATCATGTTGTAACGTCATATCTCAGGAACAGAAGGGGAGACATTTGGTCAGATACTGAATTGGTGACTCTAATCTTGAAACTGTGCTGATTGTATAGATCTTCTGTGTGTGAAGCCTCCATGTTTTCACTGACATGATGGAGACTGTCAGAGACACTGGACTGGTGGGCGGAGTCATACAGCCACAGGGTGGACTGGTGGGCGGAGTCATACAGCCACAGAGAGGTAACTCCAGCTCAGTTTATCATCAGGCACTGAACTGACTTTGGAACAACGAACAACAAACTGACAGCGAGTAGAGCAGTTTTATTATCTGAATTATTCACAACTTGTTTATCACATCCAGAGAATAAATATTAATATCAAAGTAAGATGGAGACAGACTGCTGCTGTTCTCAGGTGTCTCTGTGTTCAGGTGATTATTCTCTCTCTGCTGCTCAAACTCAGTGAAAAGTGTCAGGTCTCTGATGACAAAAAGAAAACTGGTAGAAAATCAGAATACTGGCGATGCGTTAGCATGAAACTGCTTAAATATAAAGATTTAATAACGTGTAAAATATGAACATATCATCAGCCATCCAAAGATCAGTGGAGTACTGACGAGCCGCCCTGGCTGCAGTTCCTCTAATGTCCACCAGGCGGAGCTGCAGGACAAATATCTGCATTAAAGTGAATGAAAAACTCATTCACAGCAAGTCCAGGTTTCAGAGGATCCCTCAGGAACAACAGCGCCACCGTGTGGTTAAAACTGTGGAGATCAGGTGATGGCGCTCGGGCGTAGCTCTGTGAGGATGATGTCACACCTCTGTCTGTAGAACGCCATGGCTGATGTCGCCTCTCTGCTGATGTCACAAAGTGTCTGTGTTCAGACTCCCAGCAGGATCCCAGAGAACAGAGAGTCCTGCAGGACGCTGATGGACGAGCCGGTGGCGTTGTCCACAAACACTGACACGTACTCTCCAGCCTGCACACAGACACACACACACACACACACACACACACACACACACACACACACACACGTCCATGTTTAGTACGCGTGGCAGCAAAAAGCGCTCTCTGTGAGATCTGGTCGTACCTGTAGATAGAGCGTTCCTGTCAGTAAGATACTGAATGTTCCTCCAGCAGCTGCCACGCCCATCACTGACTCTACAGAGCTGACACACACACAAAAGCACACATGGCACGGCGTCAGTACACGGGTGCAGGTAAACACACAGGTGACTGACTGTCAGCCAATAGGAACAGAAGTAGAGTTGACTCACAGGTTGCTCTGGCAGAGTGACTCGATGCAGATGGCTGCTCTCACACTGTCTCTGAGTCTCACCTGGAGTCTGTCACCTGACTCTGACACACACACACACACACACACACACACACACAGATGAGTTAAAACATGTATTTTTATCTGTAGCTGTTTGTAAAGAGACACATCGCAGGACACATCATGAAGTCTAGGTCGACTGACGCTCAGTGACAACAGACCATCGGCCTTTAAAATGGATGTGATGTCAGACTGAAGGTTTGTGTTTCCCTCTTGCTACTAGCTGCTCGCTAATTCCTGCTATCAGCTGTTTCCTGTTTATCCACCGCCATTGGCTCGCACATGCGGCGTCATCAACAGCTCCTCCCACAAGTGTGTGTGTGTGTGTGTGTGTGTGTGTGTGTGTGTGTGTCTCTCACCGATCAGCAGGCTGGCGGTCAGCTGGTAGAATCCAGAGACGGCTGCAGTGTATCGGCCGATACTGCTGTTGAAGCTCTGACCTCTCTGGAGGCTCCGCTCTGAGTCTGACGGCTGCAGGGGTCAAAGGTCACATTATAACCTGTGATCTCACTTGTGTGTGTGTGTGTGTGTGTGTGTGTGTGTGTGTGTGTGTGTGTGTGTATCACCTGGCTGAATGGCTGCAGCTCCAGCAGGCTGCGACGTGGGACGATGACGGCCTGCTGGAGGCGACTGAGGAAGGAGGTGGAGACACGAGGAGGACGGTCACACAGGAAACACACTCCTCCTGCCATGTCTGAGAGGAGGAGGAAGAGGAGGAAGAGGAGGAGGTAAGGGGGGAGAAGACGAGGGGAAAATGAGAGAAATAAAATTCACTGATTGTTTTTATAATTTTTTTTTCTACAGTGAGGTCATATGAGAACAAACATGGAGCTCTGTGTGTGTGTGTGTGTGTGTGTGTGTGTGTGTGTGTGTGTGTGAGAGAGAGAGAGAGTCAGACTGTGGTCAGACTTCAGACGTCTGAGTTCATCAGTCACACAAATGTCTGCAGTCCCACTAATGAATTCTTTGAAATAAGGTCAAAATAAACAGCCTGTCCAACATGAGACACACTCGTCCAAACAGCAGCAGCATGAGGGACGTGCTCAGATGGTCTTGAGTCTGTTCAGTCCTCAGCTCCTCCTGTCCTCCTGGTGGAGAGAGGACTGCTCCCTGTGTTCCTCACGTCTCTCCTGATGTCACCAAACTGCAGTTCCTCTGATGTCCACTAGAGGCTGACTCCCACTGTGAGTCAGACCATGTTAACACACAGTCTTCTGCCCGACTGGAGTTCTGGAAAATTACTGGTCACATAAAGTCCAGTTCAGACGACAAGACGAGTTGAAACAAACATTTACTGTCACATTAAGGCAACTACACTCAGTGGCCACTTTATTAGGGACACCTTGCTGGTACCAGTTGGACCTTCTTTTTAATTCTTGGTGTCACAGACTCAACAAGGTGCTGAAACATTCCTCAGAGATGTTGGTCCATATTGACATGATGACATCACACAGTTGATCCATGATGAGAATCTGCCGTTCCAGCACATCCCAAAGCTGCTCTGTTGGACTGAGATCTGGTGACTGTGGAGGCCATTGGAGTACAGTGAACTCACTGTCATGTTTGAGATGATGTGAGCTTTGTGACATGGTGCGTTATCCTGCTGTAGCCATCAGAAGATGGTACACTGTGGTCATAAAGGGATGGACACGCTCAGCAACAATACTCAGGTAGGCTGTGGTGTTTAAACCAGGCTCAGCTGGTATTAAGAAAATCTCCCCCACACCATTACACCACCAGCAGCAGCCTGAAGCCTTGACACAAGGCAGGATGGATCCAGGCTTCCATCTGAATGTGGTGTTTCCAACCTTCTATTGTCCAGTTTTGAAGTGTAGCCTCAGTTTGCTGTTGTTAGCTGACAGCAGTGGCACCTGGTGTGGTCTTCTGCTGCTGTAGCCCATCTGCTTCAAGGTTGGACAAGGTGTTGTTGCTTCAGAGATGGTCTTCTGCAGACCTTGGTTGGAACCAGTGCTTATTTGACTTCCTGTTGCCTTTCTATCATCTTGAACCAGTCTGGCCATTCTCCTCTGACCTCTGGCATCAACAAGGCATTTTGGCTCACTGGATATTTGCTCTTTTTGGGACCATCCTCTGTAAACCCTAGAGATGGTTGTGCTGAACATCCCAGTAAATACTCCGACCAGCCCGTCTGGCACCAACAAACATGCCACGCTCAAAGTGGCCAGTGACCACCATGAGACGGCGTATCATCTCTAGTCAACAACACCGGCACACCGTGAGGACAGAAACAGAGGCTCTGTGGGGATGGAGCACCTGCTGCAGCAAGCCAACACGCTGTGGTCATTCTGACTTGATCAGCTGACTTCACTACACTTTTCTCTTCATTAATCACCATCAAGCTGAAAACAGCGGCGCTGCTGCCTACACACTGGACACGCCGTGCTCGGCTCATCAAAAGACGACCACACACAGTTATTTACTGAAAGATCTGTACTTCCTGTCATAGTTTTCATGCAGTACTTCAAATGAAGCTCCGCCCACCTGGTGACATGTTTCACGTTACCACAGTAACAGTTCAGCTGGAACATCAACAGACACAGTGACTGAAATAATAATAATAATAATAATAATAATAATAATAATGATGATGATGATAATAATGATAATAATAATAATGATAATAATGATAATAATAATAATAATAATAGAAGAATAACCTGATGACATCACACATGTCGAGAAAGATGACCAGCAATTATTGGTCGTGGACCATCGTGCAGTCTGAACCGCGTTAGCCATGTGATGCTAACAGTTAGCTTCCTCGCTGTCAGTGTGTGGTTTATTTATTATGTCTTTATTTTCATTTCTCAAAAAAGTCTAAATAAATAAAATGTGAATCCAGAACAGTGAAAACTGAACTCCTGCCCAACAAACAAATACACAAATATTCCCCAGCTTCGTGTGTGTGTGTGTGTGTGTGTGTGTGTGTGTGTGTGAGTGAGTGAGAGATCATGTATGTAATTATCTGAACATGCTGTTGTTTGATTCACATCATGATGTGACACATTTAAATGAGATTCATCAATAAATCACACATCAGGTTTGTTCTTCAACACAAACTGTAAAATCTGAAAATCACATAGAAGCAACATGACGGAGGAAAACACGCATGAACGAACAAACACACACACACACACACACACACACACACACACACACAGAGTAACAAAGACACACCATCAGTCAGCAGGAATGTCAGGAATCCTGCTGCTGAGCCAAGTCACATCTACGCTCCACAAAATTACCCCTATTAAGGTCTCAGACAGCCCGCCTCCACACACACACACACACACACACACACACACTGAGCTGTGTTTATATAACCTACATACAGAAAACACAGGGTGAAAGTGAAAAATTGAAGCAGGACAAATGATGAAAATGAAACTGAGCAGTTTGGATGTTAAAGGGGGGGGGTTGTGTTTTTTATCTTGGTTTAGGGACATACACATGTAAATAGTTACCTGCATGTTTTATTTAAATATATAGATTGTTTTAATGTATTTATATTTAAATTTTATGAATTTTATCATTTTAATTCAAATAGAAATTATTGTTAGCCTAGCTTAGCACAAAGACTGGTAGCAGGAGGAAACTGTTAGCCTAGCTTAGCACAAAGACAGGAAACAAGGGACTGTTAGCCTAGCTTAGCACAAAGACTGGAACAAGGGGACTGTTAGCCTAGCTTAGCACAAAGACTGGAAGCAGGAGGAAACTGGTAGCCTAGCTTAGCACAAGACCGGTAGCAGGGGGAACTGTTAGCCTAGCTTAGCACAAAGACTTGAAGCAGGGGGAAACTGGTAGCCTAGCTTAGCACAAGACCGGTAGCAGGGGGGAACTGTTAGCCTAGCTTAGCACAAAGACTTGAAGCAGGGGGACTGTTAGCCTAGCTTAGCACAAAGACTGGAAACAGGAGGAAACTGTTAGCCTAGCTTAGCACAGAGACTGGAAACAGGAGGAAACTGGTAGCCTAGCTTAGCACAAAGACTGGAAGCAGGAGGAAACTGTTAGCCTAGCTTAGCACAAGACCGTAGCAGGGGGAACTGTTAGCCTAGCTTAGCACAAAGACTGAAGCAGGGGAAACTGGTAGCCTAGCTTAGCACAAGACCGGTAGCAGGGGGGAACTGTTAGCCTAGCTTAGCACAAAGACTTGAAGCAGGGGGAAACTGGTAGCCTAGCTTAGCACAAGACCGGTAGCAGGGGGGAACTGTTAGCCTAGCTTAGCACAAAGACTTGAAGCAGGGGGACTGTTAGCCTAGCTTAGCACAAAGACTGGAAACAGGAGGAAACTGTTAGCCTAGCTTAGCACAGAGACTGAAACAGGAGGAAACTGTTAGCCTAGCTTAGCACAAAGACTGGAAACAGGAGGAAACTGTTAGCCTAGCTTAGCACAAGACTGGAGCAGGGGGAACTATTAGCCTAACTTAGCACAAAGACTGGTTGCAGGGAAACTAGCCTAGCTTCCTTAGCTTGTCACAGCAGAAGACTCTGACATCGGATCAGTGTGAACTGGTCTCAGCTCGGTCTCTGGACATCGGTGACCTCTCACCTCTTAGTTTGAGCTGAAGCTCCTGGATCAGGTCCTGTTGTTGGGGCAGGAGGGGGGCCGGGGGACCTGGAGGCCCCTGGGGTCCTGGAGGTCCTGGAGGTCCTGGAAGACCATGCTGCAAACACACAAACGTGTTTAGATGTTTGACGCCCCAAAGAACTGTGTCATGCTGACTGTGGTCTCACAGGTGAATTCACAGAAAAAGCTTTGTAGCCATGAGGTGTATGTCACATGACGCCTCCGTCTGCTCGTCTCATAAACATACATGAACTAATGACACAGCACAAACACGTCTGTGAAGCAGCCGAGTGTGGCTCTCCTGTGGTTTTGTGTCTGATGTGTTCCTAACAAAAAGGACACAGAGGTAAGAACAGACAGAACGAAGCTGCAGGTCCTGACTGACGAGGTGCAGAAACATTCCTCCAAACTTCAAGCAGGAACTTAAGCGTGTGACAGAAAGACGCTGGATTTATTTAATGTCTCTGTCCATCAGTTTCCACCAGGAGACACTTCACGGCGACAGTCTGAGCTGATCTCTGTGAACCACACGGTTTTTGCAGTCAGGCTCAGTCATTACCTAATTTAAATATGTGCACGTTTCACTAGAGCAGAGGCGCCGTTTGCTCCGCAGCACAGTTAGAGGTGCATTTAACCCATTGCAGGGTTGCTAATAAAGACTCTCTGGTGGAAATAGATTTTAACCACAGTCAGAGCATGTTGGACTCTCTGACTGTGACACTGAATGAGCCAGACAGTCGTCACCTTTTATCTTTATGTGACTCGTCTGCCTGTGTCCTTAAAGAGCACCTCATTTTTATACCTCGGACCATGGAGCAGTGATTCTAGTTTATTATTAACTACACAGTGTCTGAACCCAGAGCAACCTCTTGATTTTTCTTCATGATACTTATATATATGTATAAATAAAGATGTGAATAGATTGGACAACATGTGATCTGCAGGATAGAGTTTCATCACTGTGTTTAGCTTAGGCAGAGATGTGTCTGACCTTGGAGGTTCTCCTGGACCCTTTGGTTCTCCGGTTGTCCCCCTTGTTGGAGTTTCTCCTGAAGATGAGCCAGGAGCTGAGAGGAGACACCCTGGATAGATCAGAGGACAGCGGCTCCTGGAGGACACCGACCACAAGAGACAGTGTTCATATGTTAAATGTTGTCAAGTTTTAAACACTGTAAGTGTTCCCAAAGGTTTTTTGTTCAGTTCAATCAGCTTCTAAATATCAGTCAGTGTCAATATGATCAATAATCAATGATGAGTCAGTGTTTTAGTTTCTGTTTGAGCAGGTTTGTCGTGATATTTTATTGTTCTTATGTAAATATTCTGGGTAGAAATTTTCCTACATGAACAACTAGACAGACCTGTGACTCACAAACAACTGAAGCAATGCAGACATTTACAAAAGTCAAAAACACAAATTCATCTTGAATTGAAAATGCCTCAAAATCATATTTCATTTTCTGCAACTGCTTATCCTGTTAGAGGTCACAGGGGGGTGGAGCCTATCCCAGCTGACACTGGGTGAGAGGCAGGGTTCACCCTGGACAGGTCACCAGACTATCACAGGACTGACACATAGAGACAGACAACCATTCACACTCACATTCACACGTACGGACAATTTAGAGTCACCAGTTAACCTGCATGTCTTTGGACTGTGGGAGGAAGCTGGAGCACCTGGAGGAAACCCACGCTGACACAGGGAGAACATGTCGGAGCACCTGGAGGAAACCCACACTGACACAGGGAGAACATGTCAGAGCACCTGGAGGAAACCCACGCTGACACGGGGAGAACATGTCAGAGCACCTGGAGGAAACCCATGCTGACACAGGGAGAACATGTCGGAGCACCTGGAGGAAACCCACGCTGACACAGGGAGAACATGTCGGAGCACTCGGAGGAAACCCACGCTGACACAGGGAGAACATGTCAGAGCACCCGGAGGAAACCCACGCTGACACGGGGAGAACTTGTCAGAGCACCTGGAGGAAACCCACGCTGACACAGGGAGAACATGTCAGAGCACCTGGAGGAAACCCACGCTGACACGGGGAGAACTTGTCGGAGCACCTGGAGGAAACCCACGCTGACACAGGGAGAACATGTCGGAGCACCTGGAGGAAACCCAGACTGACACAGGGAGAACATGTCAGAGCACCTGGAGGAAACCCACGCTGACACAGGGAGAACATGTCGGAGCACCTGGAGGAAACCCACGCTGACACAGGGAGAACTTGTCTGAGCACCTGGAGGAAACCCACGCTGACACAGGGAGAACATGTCAGAGCACCTGGAGGAAACCCAGACTGACACAGGGAGAACATGTCAGAGCACCTGGAGGAAACCCACGCTGACACGGGGAGAACATGTCAGAGCACCTGGAGGAAACCCAGACTGACACAGGGAGAACATGTCAGAGCACCTGGAGGAAACCCACGCTGACACAGGGAGAACATGTCGGAGCACCTGGAGGAAACCCACGCTGACACAGGGAGAACATGTCAGAGCACCTGGAGGAAACCCACGCTGACACGGGGAGAACATGTCAGAGCACCTGGAGGAAACCCACGCTGACACAGGGAGAACATGTCGGAGCACCTGGAGGAAACCCACGCTGACACGGGGAGAACTTGTCTGAGCACCTGGAGGAAACCCAGACTGACACAGGGAGAACATGTCAGAGCACCTGGAGGAAACCCAGACTGACACGGGGAGAACATGTCAGAGCACCTGGAGGAAACCCACGCTGACACGGGGAGAACATGTCAGAGCACCTGGAGGAAACCCAGACTGACACAGGGAGAACATGTCAGAGCACCTGGAGGAAACCCAGACTGACACAGGGAGAACATGTCAGAGCACCTGGAGGAAACCCACGCTGACACAGGGAGAACATGTCAGAGCACCTGGAGGAAACCCACGCTGACACAGGGAGAACATGTCGGAGCACTTGGAGAAAACCCACACTGACACAGGGAGAACACCCGTGGACAGGGAGTAGAATCCACGCTAGAAATGTACATGCGGACAAAAAACCAAAGTGTTTCGCGCCATGAGAGATTATTAAATATCAGTTTCTACAACACTGACTTTCACCGGAGAGAGCGGTGTTCATGCCCTCAAAAATTGTAAAGTCAAACCCTGCTTTTTTTTTTCCTAAACATAACCACGTGTGTGTTGTTGAAGGAAAAAACGTAAATTTGCGTGTTGTACCGACGTAGTGCTTTTATTTTGAAAGGGACTGTATCAAACTGTCCATTTCCTGTGAAAACAGAAGTGTATTTTGAAAACAGAGAATGCATGTAACAGGCTGAAGTTGACACGGCGTCCCAGAACGTCAACAACCAACACACCCAGGGTACCTTGGACGCCATATGTGGATGTGGACAGTCCATGACCAGACGTGGACACGTGACGAGGTCACAGTGAGGATGATGATGATGGTGACTAAGATCACTGAACGTATCGATGATGTGACAAAGTGTCAGCTGCACGTAAAGAAAGAGGCGACTTCCTCAATCAGAAGTCACAAAGGAGGATGGGAGAGTAACGTGAGCTGACTCAGCAGAGAGAACTTTACATGTTGGAAACAGTGTCTGAGAGCGTCACAGCATTATGTTCTGATTTTAGATTTTCAATCATCTGTCACCTGAGTTTTTCTTAAATAAAGACATTAATGAACATTATCTCCATAAACTGATGCATCACACTTCACCAAAAGCAGGAAATGATGAAATGCATAGTGCCATGACATCATTGTGAGTGTATGTGATGACACAGAAAGCAGAAGCCTGAGCAGGAAAGTTTTCTACCTGTTATGGATTTTATTTTATGTGTTCACAGAACATGTTTTTATTTTCTGTACGAAGAGTTTGTACGAGTGTTTCCTGATCTGTGGACTCGTCTGCAGACGTGTCTCTCGTTGGCTCCTCTGCTGCAGGGTTTCCATGCGCAGTCATGTATATGCTGATGTCAGGCTGGATTTGAGCTGCTCTGTGTCGTCATGTGTCGTCCCAACGTTTCATGTTTGTGCAGATGTTAACTCAGGTTTTGGCTCTTTTCTTTGTCATCACCTCATTTTATGTTTCACAGCTGCATATTCTTTATTCTCTACGTTTGTTCCATGTTGTCTGTCTCTAACTGATGCTGCTGTCTGTCTCAGTCGGGACACTGGAAACAATTTTAATCTCAGGGTTTTTTTTCTGGTTAAATAAATAAATAAATATTTAAATGAGTTTAAACAGGATGTAAACAACGAGCTCCTGCAGCCACCGACAGGAAGTCAGTTTTAAAAGGTTAATTTGTGTCCCCACTAATGTTGATGTTAAGCTGCAGCCTGGTCTGGTGGATTATTAGTTGCAGCAGTGTTGACATTAGATTGTAGCTGTGACAGTCGTCAGCAGGCAGATTAGATTATTGGATAAATAATAAATTAATTAAGTAATGATCGATCGGTGACGTCTTTTGACTTGTTTCCTGTTTTTATCTGATTAGTAACAAACGTGCTGCGTCTTCTTACCAGGATCTCAGTGCTGACGGCCTCATCCTCCTCCAGCACCTCCTCGCTCTCCTCGCTCTCCACCTCCTCAACGCTCGTTGCCTCCACCTTCATCGTCATCATCGTCATCACCATCAGGCCCAGGAGCAGAGGGAGCAGCAGCAGTCCTCCTGCCCCACCCACAGAGCTCCTTCTCTGGGACGGCCTGGCCGGCATGCTGGGTGTCTGCGGTGGAGGAGGAACCAGAGGACGTTCAGGTCTTCAGCTGTGTCTGTGGAGCGAAGACGTTCCCATGATGCACTCTGGTGAGTCTGCTGGACTTTAGTTTTCTTCTTCTGTGGTTTGTTTTCTCTGTGTGTTCACGCTGAAGTTTCCACAAACAGAAACAGTGTGTGAGCTCTCAGACAGAGAGTCTGTGTGTCAGGAAACTTTCTCTCTGTGGGTGGTTTGGTGCCTCCTCCTCTCCTCCTCCTCTTTTTCCACCTCCTCCTCTCTGTCTTTCAGTCGTCCACGCTGCAGACGAGCAACACCGGCCTTCTTCTCTGATCCTCTTCAGTTTGAACGTCTCTGCTCTGCTGAGTCTGTTTTATCTCACTCCCTGACTCCTCCTCCTCCTCGGCTCCTCCTCCTCCTCCTGTCTGTCTTCTCTCTATCTGTCTTTGGATCTGAAGCTGTCACTTTGTCTGTCTGCAGGTCTTTTTCTTAATGTCTCCTCAGCGTCTGTCTGTCTCTGTCTTTTATCTCTTCTCCCATCGTTTGTCTTTCTTTGCCTCCTCCTCCACGTCCTCCTCCTCCTCCTCCTCCTCCTCCTCCAGCTCTTCAGGGTCCTAATGCAGCTACTCTGACTAACATCTCATCTGTGATCATATTCAGTGGATCCACTGTTTCCTATTTTTATATTTATTCTAAAATATAGCAAATATAGACGTTTTGATATCAGTCCTTGTAATGACACACACACACACACACACACACCCTGCCTGACAGATAAGGTGGGTGTGGTCTGGGGTCTGACAGGATGATGAAAGTTACTTTGAATGTTGATCAAACGGCAGCGGCCGTTTCCTCTGAATCTGACTGAAACTGATAGAGACACACACACATACACACCCCTCACACACACACACACACACACACACACACTCAAACTGTAATATTACATCACTCATCACTGTTGTCACGTCGACACTGAGCTGCGGCTCCTCACACAGTGTGTCAGATTCAAAGTGACTCTAATCTACAGGTTGTGTTCTGGCTACATTTATATTTACACAGGGAGCAGGTCCTCGTCCACAGAGACCACCATGTTGCACCACCATGTTTCTACAGTAGCCCAGAACGGACAAACCAAACGCTGACTCTGGATAGAGGCATTCATGTTTTCTCTGGATCCAGAGGTGTTAGCCAACTATAGACCAATATCTAAATCTTCCCTTTCTTTCAAAGATCCTTGAGAAAGTAGTCGCAGACCAGCTGTGTGATTTTCTCCATGATATCATCATAGCACTGAGACAGCACTAGTTAAAATTACAAATGACCTTCTGATTGCTTCAGACAAAGGACTTTGAACAAAACGTTTGTATTTATTTGTGTTGTTGGTAGAAGAGGTAATGCTTGTCGGCTCTGTAGTTATTTGGTACCACCAGCAGTAATGCGGGTGCTAACATTGGGATCGGATAGAATAGAATAGAATATAGGGGACAATAAAGTATATTCCATTCTATTCTATTGGCTAGCTAGCTAAGTTGCGTCTAGCTACAGCGGCAGATTTTAATCACTGACGTTGTGGCGTAAGTTTGGTTTATGTGTGGGCGGAGTTAGTGGTCAATCAATCAATCAATCAATTTTATTTATAAAGCCCAATATCACAAATAGGGGGGAAAAATGGTAGAAACCTCAGGAAGAGCAACTGAGGAGTGCTGGTGATAATGCTCCACCGTCCGTTTGCAAGACGAAGAAGAAGAAGAAGAAGAAGAAGAAGAAGTGGTGGGTAAAATTAAAAAAACAAGCTGCGTAACTTCTAGTGAGAGCAAAATGGCAGCTTAAAACTTTGTGACAACACTACCCTGCTGAAATTAGTGCTCCACAGGAGGAGTACGTAGTGTTCACAGTGTGCTACACTGAGGTGTACCAACCAGGGTGGGTTAAAATAATGGATTCATCTGATTCAAATTGATTTTCATTTGAATGACCCGATATTGATCCGCAAAATCCAAGATCGCTCTTTCAAGACGTGCTTTTTCAAGCTGCAAGTTATTAACAACTGTAGTGATGAGAAGCTCCAACGTTACCGGCTGTTTAATCTGTAGCTGTTAGCTGTTAGCTATTAGCTGTTAGCTGTTAGCTCACTGTTTTTATGTGCTGATGTAATTTATTACAGTGCTGCAGCAGCTGCTCTTGCTGCGGGGCTGCTGCGACACTTTGACACACAAACACAGAGTAGGGACGCCGTGGTGCAGACAGGAAGTGAAGATAACTTCAGCTGATGATACACTTGTTACTGTGAGTGCAATAAAACCTCCACCAGGACAAAATCAATACTTTATCAAACAGCTGATCAGCAACATGTAGAAAATATTTCAGTCTTCTCTGTCCACAGTCTGTCATCCACCACCGCTGACATCATGTTAGGAACACACACAGAGGCTTTACAGCTACAACAAGCTGAAACAACAACAGCTGTTAAAGGCTTAACTCTCTGTCTCCTATCTGAAAACTGACCTGTGGTCATGTGACCTGTGGTCATGTGACCTGGACAGGTGGACTGATGTCTCTGTAAACATGACTCAGTGTTGTGATGCCAGAACATGATTTATGTTATTGACATGTTCGATCTGTTTACAGTCTCATATTAAGTTTATTTTGGGACTTTGTTGTTTTAATGTTTCTGTTACTGCTCTACAAACATTTAGTGATAAAATATTCAGTTTTAATTCTGTTCTGATATTATTCTTTTTTTTTTAAATAATTCTTTGTAAAGTTTCCAGTAATATATCTGTGAGGATCTACTTCACATAATCACTGAAAATAAACTGAAATATCCCTGATCGAATTGATCCAGCAAATGAGATACATTAAGGCTGCGATAAGCACTAGATGGAGAAATTTAAACGTTGTTTCCACTTTAAGATCAAAGAAAGAAAACGGTGAGCAGGCTGTGGAGGCTGCAGGTATGAAGGTGAAGCAGCTCTAAGTCCTGATAAGAGGATCTGTCCGCACACACACACACACACACACACACACACACACACACAGTGTAAGCTGAGCTTTGCGTGCTGAGGATCAGGTCAGTGGTTCATCAGTCTGATGTGGTGGTTGTGTTGAACAGAGGGGATGATGGGAGCTGACGGCGGCTCGGTGGGGACGATCCCCGAAAACAGGACTGACCTCTGAACCTGAGAGACACGCTGAACACGGTAACACTGTGTGTATGAGTGTGTGTTCATCTGTCGACCAACAGTATCTGTTGGTTTAGTTAACTTATGTGTGTGCGTGTGTGTCAGGTGTCATGGACGACGTGGATCCATCTCCTCTGCGGCGTTTCGTGGTGGCGAAACGTTCAATCACCTCCATCTTTGATCAGCTGCTGGACTTTGTGAAGGATGGCTCCGCCTTTGTGGACGGTCAGAAACACACACACACACACACACACACACACACAGGGTGCATGTGTTCAGTCAGAGGAATCAATAAAGTTTTATTTCATGTAAAGCCAAAAGTCGGAAAAAATTAAACATAATTTTATGTGATGTTTGTTGGTAAACAGCTGATGATGTGTTGTTATGGCTACTCTTGTGTTCCAAAAAAAGTGATGGTCAAAAACATTAGAGCAGTGCGTGAGGAGGAGGTCTAAGACTCACTAAATAAAAAGCACTCGCGGAGGGATAGTTTCAATCAAAAGTATAACGATTTATTTACAGAAACAAAAACGATCTCATCTCCGGGTTGACTTCAAACAGATAAACAAAATAAACTGTAATTTAGCGGTCAAAAAACTATATCACTCCTCACTCCTTCCACAGACAAAAGAAAATCACTTCCAGCACCAGCTGTCCTCACTCCCAAATCACGGGAGGAGGGTCGCCTGACAAGGAGGAGGGCCCTGACTGTGGCTACAGAAAAACAATAATAAATAAATAGTGTAAATAATTATTATTTTACCATAATCAATCAGAAGCAATCAAAAAGAATAATATTATCTAAATAGGCTCCAACATCCCGGCCCCTAATTGTTGGCTTTAGCAAAACAATTACGCAAATAAAATTCAAAGGAGCCCATAGAATAATTACGTAATGGAAATTAATTATACTTCTTCAAATTCAAAGTTCATTTAGTTACTTAATGATGACTTTCTGTCCTATCAAAGTTCATAATCATGTCAAAGTTCATAATCATGTCAAAGTATTTGAAACAGTCCATAGTGAAGGCTGGAAGATCACGGCCTCCCTCCGTTCATCCTGCTGCCTCCATTAGAAGACAGAGCTTGTCTATCGGTCGTTGAATCAAACTGGTTTTGGTTTTGACCAAAACACTTCTCACGAAGCCCTTGTCATCTGGAAATGTCTTCATGACAAGGCCCATCATCCATGAGTTCCTTGGTGCTGTGTTGTCAACGATGACGACCAGATCCCCAGGACTCAAGTTCCTTCTTATGCTGTTCCACTTGCTTCTTTCCTGCATGAGCGGAAGATATTCTTTTGTCCAACGTCTCCAGAAGAGATCTGCAAGATATTGTGTCTGTCTCCATCTCTTTCTGGAATATTGATCATGTTTTCAAAAACTCCTGGTGGCATTGTTGTTTTCGCCTTCAGCTGAAGCAAATGGTTTGGGGTTAGCGGTTCCAAATCATTGGGGTCACTTGACACTGTAGTTATTGGTCGGTTATTTAGGATGGCTTCTACTTCACACAGCGCTGTTGATAGAGTTTCATCGTCCAGTGTTTGTTGTTTTAGAACAGATGTGAGGATCTTTTTGACTAGTTTAATCAGTCTCTCCCAGACTCCGCCGTAGTGGGCTCCAAAAGGAGGGTTAAAAATCCATTTTATTCCTTCTGTCAGAAAGGTGTTTTGAATTTTCTGATGATTTAGCTCTTTCAGAGCTTCTTGCAGTTCCCTTTGGGCCCCGATGAAATTTGTCCCACAGTCAGTCCTGATACTTACAACTGATCCTCTTCTGCAGATGAATCTGCGTATAGCGTTTATGCATGAGTCTGTGGTGAGGAAATTTGCCATCTCCAGGTGGATAGCTCGACTCACCAGGCAGGTGAAGATGACCCCCCAACGTTTCACTTGAGCTCGTCCCCTCTTCACTTCAATGGACCAAAGTAGTCAATGCCAACGTGACTAAAAGGTGGTAAGTCTGGATACAATCGATCCGCAGGAAGATCTGCCATTTTCTGTTCTCCAGGTCGTGCCTGCATGCGTCTGCAAAATACACAGTTTCTGATGATTTTCCTCGCTAAGGAGTTTGCATGAGGGAGCCAAAACCTTTGCCTTAGCCTGGAAAGCATATGACTTCTTCCTGAGTGTCCAACTTGATGATGGATATGTTGTAGGATGAGGTGAGTGTGTGAACCCTTTAGGGAGAATAATTGGGTTTTTCCGGTGCACTGGCATTGCACTTTTGTTTATTCTACCTCCTACTCTCAGGATGCCATTATCAAGAATCGGATCCAGCTTGTGGATGGTGCTTCTTGAACTGAGGGTTTTGCCATTTTCCAGGTGAGTGAATTCATGGCTGAAGTAGCGTCTTTGTTCAAAGCAAATGATAGCTCTCTCTGCCTCTTGCATATCCTCCACTGATAGGTTTTGTGTTCCATGCTTGTCTTTTACTTTTTTCTTCGTCTTTGAAGACACATGTGTCTGATTCTTTCTTAGCTGACTTAGCAGTCGAAGTATTCTTTTCACCTTTAATATCCAGGCCACAGATTTCTGAAGTCGGTTCCATGATGAGTGATACTTGATTAATGTGCATATGGGATGTTGATTTTCAATCCTCACACTGTTGACTGTGATCTCCTTTTCCACACTGTTAACTGTAACGACCTTTCTCACCTCTGGGTCATTTGCTGATATCTCTCCTAGATCTTGTGTGACCTTTGGCCATGTCCTTCTCTCTCTGCTCAGGTATTCAGGACCTTTCAGCCATCTTGATCTTAAGAAGGATTCCACATGCAACCCTCGGGAGGCGCTGTCGGCTGGATTTTCTTTTGAACTTATGTATCTCCACTGGCTTGTGTGGGAGAGATCCTGGATCACTGCAACTCTGTTGGATACAAATGTATGAAATCTCTTGGTTTGATTGTGAATGTATTTCAATACAGACGTACTATCTGTCCAGAAAGTTGAATCTGTGAGTGGTAAGTGCAGCTCCTTCCTCAGCATCCGATCCACTTTTACAGCCAGTGTCGCTGCAGTGAGTTCAAGCCTGGGATGGTGATCTGCTTGAGAGGTGAGACTCTGGCTTTTCCAAATATGAAGGAGGTATGAATTATGCCTTGGTGATTTGTTAGTCTAAGGTAGCTTACTGTACCATAACCTGACTCACTTGCATCGCAGAAGTGATGCAGCTCAGCAGTCTCCACTGGGTCAAAGTTGTCAGGCTTTATACATCTTGCTACTTGAAACTCCCGTAATTGGTTTAACTCCTCCATCCATCTATGCCAGGGCCTTGCAAATTCCTGTGGAATAACTTGATCCCATCCATATCTGGATTTGCAGAGTTCTTGGAGTAGTTGTTTGGCTTTCAGGATGAAAGGTGAGAGAAAACCTAGTGGGTCATAAACTGAACTTACTGTTGAGAGTATCCCTCTTCTGGTTGCAGGCCGGCTGTTTACAGTTACTTTAAAGCTGAAGGTGTCACTGTGCATGTTCCAGTGGATTCCAAGTGCCGGTTCAACTGTGATTTGTTCTTTCAGCTTTTCTTTATCGAGGTCCAGTTCCTTGACTGCTTTTGCTCTGTGATGCACAGGAATGCTTGCCAACACCTCACAGTTATTGCTGACCCATTTTGTCAGGGTGAAGCCTCCTTGACTGCAGGCTTCAGTGAGATCTTTGACGAGCTTTATGGCTTGGTCAGCTGTTGCCACAGATCGGAGGCAATCATCCACATAAAAGTTAGTTTGATTGTTTTCATAACTTCATCAGAGTAATGCTTCTGGTTGTCATCAGCAGTTTGACGCAGGGCAAAATTAGCAATGCTCGGGGATGATACAGCGCCAAAGAGGTGAACTTTCATCCTGTAAACACCAAGTGGTTTGCTGATATCACCCTCTGGCCACCACAAAAACCTCAGGAAGTCTCTGTCCTTTTCATCAACATGTACTTGATAAAACATCGCCTCAATGTCTGCCATAACTGCTATTTGTTCTTGGCGAAATCTCAATAGCACTCCAATGAGGGTGTTTGTTAAGTCTGGACCTTGGAGGAGCTCCTTGTTCAGAGATTTTCCCTGAAATGAGGATGTACAGTCAAACACCACCCTCAGTTTGAGTTTTCGTTTGTGGTAGACACCGTGATGTGGGATGTACCACACCCGTCCATCCTCTCTGTGAAGCTGCTGAGGTGGAACCTTTTCTGCATAACCTTTTTTGAGAATGTCCTCCATAAAAGAGGTGTATTCTTCAGCATACATCTTATTCTTCTTGAATTTTTTCATAAGGTGCAGTGTGCGTTCCTTTACCGTGTGATAGTTATCAGGCATGACCTTGGCTTTATCCCGGAAGGGCAGTGGTAGATGATAGTGGCCATCTTTAAGAAATGCTGAGCTGGAAGCAATCTCCATAAAACGTTTATCCTCAACTGACATCTCATTTTTCTCATCGTACATGTTCTCAGAGAAATCCTGGTTATATTGTCTGATGAGTAGATCCTTCAACTCAACAACAGAGATTCTGTTACTTGACACAGCAATGGGCCCAGCATATTCTGCAGCACTATCAACACTGAGTGGTCCAGTTACCACCCATCCCAGTAAGGTCTGGACTGCATATGGTCCGTTTTTATGACTGTTTATTATGTTCCACGGCTCCATTGCTCGAGGAACATCAGTTCCAATGAGGAGTTCAATGTCTGCCTCAATTTCCTTTAACTGGATACCATTGAGATAGGGCCATCTCTTCAAATCAGCTTGAGTGATTATGTTTTCTTTTGAGACAGGGATTTTGCTTTGTGTGTAAACTTTCGGCAGGTCCAGATATGTGCAGCCCTCCAAGTTCCCCACCTCCAGTCCTCTGACCTCATAGGTCTCTGCAGGCTTCTCCTGTCCCATTGTTCTCAAAAGTATCTCTGTTTTGCGTCCTTTTACATTTAGCTGGTTCATTAGTTTTTCTGTGCAAAACGTTGCCGTGCTGCCGGGATCGAGGAAAGCATAGGTCTGAATATACCTGCTCCCATTTGCCGCCTTAACTCTGACTGGAAGAATCGCAAGTGCGCAGTCTCTCCCGGCCCCAGTTGCATCACCTGCTGAAACAAGAGCGCTGCTTATAGGGGTTTCTTCTGTCTCAGCAGTGGCCTTTGTTTGATTTTCCTGTTTGGGGCCTCTTGCATTATAAATATGGAGTACAGTAGGATGTTTCATTTGACACACTTGACACATTAATCTTCTCTTACAATTTTTGCTTATATGACCTTTTAGTAGGCAACCAAAGCAATGTCCATGGCTTCTTAAGAATTCAACCTTGTTGTCATGTGACTGTGTTTTGAATCGTGAGCAGTCAATCAGAGCATGTTTCCCATGGCAGAATCCACAGGAAGGGACGATAGGACTGGGTGTGGTTTGAGGAGGTGTTTGTGGAACAGCTGATTGCTTTACAGTGCATCCTGCTTTCTCTGTATTCACTGCTACTGAAGTAGCGAAGCTGCTGTTTTTGCCTCTTATTGGTTTTAGTTCATGTTTGCCCCTTGGGATAGATCTTTTCGTTGTGATTTGGTCTTGAATGTCACCAAACAATGGATCCAAAAGCATCTTAGCATGTTTTTCCACAAAATCCACAAAGTGCTGGAATCTGACTCTCCTGTCAGTTCTCTGTTGTGTCTCGTAAGCTGTGGTTCGCCATCTTTCTCGGAGCTTGTAGGGTAGCTTGGATGCTATTAGCCTTAGGTTTGATGGGATCTCAAGTTCCTGTAAATACTGTAAATCTTGCATTACATTACAGCATCCTCTCAAATACATTGCATATGCATGCAGCATTTTCCCATCCTCAGCTTTAATCGCTGTCCAGTTCAAGGCTTTCTCCAGGTAAGCTCCAGAAATCTTTATTTCATTCCCAAAGTGCTCTTTTAAAAGGCGTCTTGCTTCACCATAGCCCCTGCCTCCATCCATGTGCAAACAGCTACGAACCAAATCTCTAGGCAAACCAGAGGTAAACTGCTCGAGATAGTAGAGTCTATCCTGATTATTTTTAGTTTTGTCTTCAATCAAGTGTTCAAATGCATGGATAAAAGACTGATATGCCAATGGTTACCATCAAACACAGAAATCTCTCTCACAGGTAATTTAGACAGGTTTTGCTGTGAGACAATCAGTTCTGCTATGTCCTTTTGTCTTCGAATAACCACATCCAAGTTATCATGGGCAGCATTAACACCTCTGTCTGAGTAATCTTGTGCAGTATGGGTTATGGTGTGATTATGATTTGCAGTTCCAGTTTTGCATGTTTGAGTTACATTCTTTATTTGAGGTTTATTTTCTGGTATGTGTCTCATAGGGGGAGGTCTTGGGAAACTCATAGGGGGAGGTCTGGGAAGACTTAAGACGGTTTGGTGAAGTGGAGTTTTGGGTATGGCACCTAATTGCATGAATTCCGCATTGCTCTCCATTGTTTCTGGTTCATCATGGTGAGAGCCATAATACTCATTCATGCCATCACCCAGTGGCTCCTGCTCCACCTCATCACTTTGAAGGATTTTTATTTTAGCAGCCGATGCTGCGAGGTCTGCATCCAACTCCATTTGCTCCATCTTTGATTTCAGTTTTGTTTCCTCCAGTTGCAAAGTGAGCTTTTCTTTCAGTGCAGCAGCTCGTGCCATTGCAGCAGCCTGATCCGCCTTTGCCCTTTTTAACTCTGAGGAGACTGAGGAAATGGAAGACGAAGACTTTGATTTGCGTGACACATTTGATATGCTGTCCAGTGATCCAACTCTTGACTGTGCAATTTCTCTTTTCCATAAATCAACCTCTCTTGCGAAATAATTCAGGTTCATCATTCTGGGTTCATACCAGTCATAATAATCAGTTTCCTTTTCATCCACCGACAAGAGTTCTTGCACAGATTTATGAGTATTTACAAATTCATCCACAGCTCCTTTAAACGCTTCAAATGTGTCATTGACTTTATCAACATTTCCAACATCAGTCATCAAAGCCTTTATTTCATTTATTTTCCTCGTACACGCTCCCAATCTGCCTCTGCGCGAAGCAATTAAGCGCGATATCAACTCCTCAGACACAGTTGCGGTCTCAGCTGCTGTCTCCGCTGCTGTCCCAGCTGCGGACTCAGTTGTGATCTCAGGTGTATCAGACATCATCACAAATCTCTTTAATTTCCGTTTAGTTTATCCTTAAACATCCTTCCAACATCCCCGTATTATTGCAGTCCACATCCACAGTACACAACTTTGCATCCCACATTGTTCAATTGTTTCTTTGTAGCGCAACGGCGCATTCATTCATAAAGCCGATCAGCTGATTTTACTCACGGCTTCCTCTTCTGTCGGCGGGGGGTCGCTTGGATCCGCCGTTTCTCCGCCACCGACTCTCACTCTCCGATCTCCTTGGAGTCTTCAGTGAAGTTTTTTGACTTGTTATGGCTACTCTTGTGTTCCAAAAAAAGTGATGGTCAAAAACATTAGAGCAGTGCGTGAGGAGGAGGTCTAAGACTCACTAAATAAAAAGCACTCGCGGAGGGATAGTTTCAATCAAAGGTATAACGATTTATTTACAGAAACAAAAACGATCTCATCTCCGGGTTGACTTCAAACAGATAAACAAAATAAACTGTAATTTAGCGGTCAAAAAACTATATCACTCCTCACTCCTTCCACAGACAAAAGAAAATCACTTCCAGCACCAGCTGTCCTCACTCCCAAATCACGGGAGGAGGGTCGCCTGACAAGGAGGAGGGCCCTGACTGTGGCTACAGAAAAACAATAATAAATAAATAGTGTAAATAATTATTATTTTACCATAATCAATCAGAAGCAATCAAAAAGAATAATATTATCTAAATAGGCTCCAACATGTGTTGTTGTTTGTTTGTTGTGATGTCAGAGGCGTGGTGGGAGCTGAGTCTGGAGCTACGGAGCTGTTTTGTTTATTTTTTTTGTTTGTTTGTTGTGTTGTTTGTTTGTTTGTTGTGATGTCAGAGGCGTGGCGTGGCGATGACCTGGGTCAGGTCGCGGTGGAGGAGCAGAGTCTGGAGCTGCAGAGCTGTGCCACCAAACTGTGGACCATCAGGGAGGTTCTGCACAGGAGACACATGAAGGTGGCGTTCTTCGGCAGGTACGTCACTCACACACGATGATCACGTGACTCAGTTAGAGAACACGACCATGTGATGATGACATCACATCAGTGCAGGGGCTCCTGCAGAGTCTCAAACTACCTTTGTCTCTACACCAGGTGAGATTTTTTTTTTTAATGTGTCACAGAAATCTGTGCGCGACTGAAGGATCAACATTTACATCATTCATGACATCATTTATGTGAACGATGATGTCATTCAGTGTTCGCGGCTGTCAGAATGAACCCTGGAACCAACAGAGAGACTCGATATGTGATCGGCTCGTCTGAGACATTCCCTGTGTCCTGATCCTGGTGTCTGGTCTGTTGTCTTGTGGACGTTGTTTTGGGGTTTTGTGTTTCTCGTTTCATGTTTTTCACTCATGTTGAATCTGCTTCCTGTTTTAATTTGTTGACTCTCTCCTCATGTGTCGTGTCTGCTTTTACTTCCTGTCTCTGTGTGTTTTCTGTCACGCCTGTCTCGTTAGTCCCTCCCTGTTCCCAGAGTCTTCCTCTCACACCTGTTCTGTGTCAGTCTTATTATCCTGGTTGGTTTTCTGTTAAGTTCTGGTTTCTCGTTCTTTGAGACTTTGAGTCACCTGCCTGTTGTGGACATTTTCTATCAGCTTGCTTTTTATTAAACCTTCAACCTGCCTGCTGCTCTGCACTTGGGTCCTTTCTCAACTGATATATGACAGGAAGTAAAACCAGACATGACTCAGAAGGAGAGAATCAACAAAATAAAACAGGAAACAGAATAAACATCAACAAACAACACAAAACAAGGACGAACACAGAAAACAGTCCTCAAGAAAACAGAATAGAGACAAAACCCAGGATCATGACACGCCACCTGCTTGCTGTAAACTCACCACCAGGGGGAGTCCTTGGTTCAGAGCGCTCTGGACGCAGTGCTTTGTGGTTGTTGTAGGCCTTTCGTTGAAACCTTTTTCTCAGTTCTCTCTGGCACCACTTTAAAAAAGACTTTATACATAGGTGACCTGACATTTCTCTTTCAGGAAGTTTGGTGTCACAGGTCTGTGGACCCGGTCACATGGCTCCCAGTCAGTAATTTTCCATTCACCAGGTTTTCCCTCCTCAGCATCATCAAGGCAGCTCAGTTCACCTGTTCCTGATTCCTCTCAGTCACTCGTTCCTCACCACTCCTGCAAGACTCTCCACTCTTTGACCCAGACTGATTTCCTGTTGCAGACTCCGCCTACTTCGTCTGATTCCCCGTAAATGCCTCAGCCCTCTGTCCCCCCCGATCTCGAGATCTGTTTCCGTTTCCTTGGTTCCTGCTTGTTGTTAACATGCGATGATGATGACACTACAGTGTGAGTGTTCCTGTCTGCTCACCTGTGGTTTCCTGCAGTCCAGAGACTTTCACCTTGTCACCATACTCACCATTGTGTGTACATCCTGTGAGTATCAACCTGCCGGCCTCGACCTGCCGTCGGCTTGCTCCCTGCTGGTTCACTGTTTGATCTGTGTACTGACCTGGTTCTGGATTTTCTGCCTCCATGACTCCGTCTCCTGCCGGTTTTTACACCGTTCTGTTGCCTATTATTGACCTGAGCTATGTGTCTGTGACAAACATGACCGCTCAATCATTTGCGTCCCGTCCGAACCAGCCGGCTGCCAGGGACTTTGTGGAGAGTCTTAACTGAAGTATTGAGCTGTACTGTGTGCTGGTCACCTGCCCTGTCCTGTACCTGTTGGGCTGTGGCATTAAACATCACCTGTTCCTGGTGTCCAGCTGCATTTGGGTCCAAACACAACCCGTCACATCAGGTCAAACAGACTTGGATCACTCTGTCCAACGTTAGACTTGGGGGTTTGTGTCTGACCATTCCTTATGCACCTGGCCAGGTGTGTGTCTGCTCTTTACACACATTGACATCGTGCTTCGGTGCTATTGAGAACACAGTGGTCCCGCCAAAGTTCCAGGACATGTGGACGTCAGTTCCACAGGAAGACAACAGGACGGGGACGAGGGTCTGATCTCCGACCGCCCGGCACACCACCAGATCAACAAACCTCCTGCAGCTGTTAGACGCAGCGCTGAAGGACTGTCTCCAGCACGAGCTAATTAGCAGCAGCGGCTAACATCCAACATCAACAACTAATAACTTATTATTAACTATTCAGCATGTGACGCTACAGTCAGTGATTATGTGGTGATTACCTTTCTGACTGCGTGTGTGTGCAACACAGTGTGTGTGTGTGTGTGTGTGTGTGTGTGTGTGTGTGTGTGTGTATGTGTGTGTGCACTGGGGCGGACAAGAGATTTGTAAATGTGCGACCATGTAGAGACAGAAATGACATGAGATAAATAACATAAGGCTCTTTAGTTAGTTTGATAAAAACACAAGGTATAGACCTGTTCTATAGGAACCTTACATGACACTGGCAGGTATAAAAACAAAGAGTGTGTCCAATCCTGTGTGCTGCTGCTGTGAAGAAGCTCCACCCCTCATGTGACTCACCTGAGTCAAACCGGGAAACAAGTTTTTATTCTGCCTGAGTCACTGAGAGGAGACACACAGTCAGAGACGGACGATAAGATTCACCTCTGGACCAAAAGCACCACTTCCACTACCAGAGGACAGCTCCAGGAGGGAATACTGGGAATACTGGGAATACTGGGAATACTGGAATACTGACTGCACACACTGAACCAGAGTTTTACAACAACGACTCAAAGTGACAGTAACTCTGAGGGAACAGGAAGTGGCTGAGCTGTCTGCCTGCTGTGTTCACAGCGTCACTCAGAGACAAAATGGCTTCCAGATTAGAGGACGATCTCTGCTGCCCTGTTTGCTGTGACATCTTTAAAGATCCTGTCATCCTGTCATGTAGCCACAGCTTCTGTAAAGACTGTCTGCAGAACTGGTGGACAGAGAAACCAGCACGTGAGTGTCCAGTTTGTAAGAGAAGACACTCAAAAGACGTAGCAGTTCCTAACTTTGCTCTAAAGAACCTGTGTGAGAGTTTCTTACAGCAGAGAGATCAGAGAGCTTCAGAGGCTCTGTGCAGTCTGCACTCTGAGAAACTCAAACTCTTCTGTCTGGACCATCAGCAGCCAGTTTGTCTCGTCTGCAGAGATTCAGAAAAACACACCAACCACAGATTCAGACCCGTCGATGAAGCTGCACGACAACACAAGAAGGAAGTTGAGGAAACTCTGGAGCCCTTAAAGGAGAAGTTAAAGGCTTGTGAACAAGTTAAAGTGAAGTGTGAACAAACAGCAGAACACATGAAGGTCCAGGCCCGACGCACAGAGAGGCAGATTAAGGAGCAGTTTAAGAAGCTTCACCAGTTTCTAGAAGAGGAAGAGGAGGCCAGGATGGCTGCACTGAGGGAGGAAGAGGAGCAGAAGAGTCAGATGATGAAGGAGAAGATGGAGGCTCTGAGCAGAGAGATAGCAGCTCTTTCACACACAGTCAGAGCCACAGAGGACGAGCTGAGAGCTGAAGACGTCTCATTCCTGCTCAACTACAAGGCTGCAGTGGACAGAGTCCAGCAGCGCCCCCTGCTGGATGATCCACAGCTGCTCTCAGGAGCTCTGATAGACGAGGCCAAACACCTGGGCAACCTGACCTTCAACATCTGGAACAAGATGAAGGACGTGGTCTCCTACACTCCTCTGATCCTGGACCCAAACACTGCTGGTCTATATCTCGTCCTGTCTGAAGATCTGACCAGTGTGAGACGAGCAGAGGAGACACAGCAGCTTCCTGATAATCCAGAGAGGTTAAGCTACTGGTCTGTCCTGGGCTCTGAGGGCTTTAACTCAGGGACTCACAGCTGGGACGTCGAGGTTGGAGACAATACAAGCTGGTCACTGGGTGTGTTGGCAGAATCTGTCCAGAGGAAAGGAGTCATACACTCTGGATTATGGAGAATACGGTTCTGTTTTGGTAAATACAGAGCAGTCTCACCACCACATCAACACACTGCTCTCCCCTTTGAGAGGCAGCTCCAGAGGATCAGAGTCAATCTGGACTGTAACAGAGGAAAACTGTCGTTCTCTGATCCTGATACTAACACACACATACACACCTTCACACACACTTTCACTGAGAGGATGTTTCCATTCATTCGCACTGGGGATAATCTCCCACTGAAGGTTTTACCACTGAAAGTCTCTGTGACTGTAGAACAGCAGGAATGATAGACGTGTTTCAGATCTGATGGTTTATGACTCACAGCAGTCAGACAGATGCACCATATTGGATTTGTTGCTGATATTGCAGAGGTAGATTAAATTTGAAACAACGTTGTTGTAAAGTCAGTGTATATCAGTGTGTGGGTGATGTTGTGGAACAGAGTAAAGATATCAGACAGTTTACAGACAGGATGTTCAGCAGGGACAGAAATGATCGGAGGGGACGTAGAGCTCACTCAGACTGTTGTCACTACTCTCAGTTTGTATTTTGATTTCTCAGGTGTTACGAGGTGCAGTGGTGTAAATGTGTGTGTGATGGATGTCAGTGTGTTCATGTCGCAGTTTAATCATTTGTACAGTTTGGGACAATCATGAAGCTTCTTCCTGCTCCTTTTCAGACATGAAATGTTGATTTATGTTTTAAATGTCTGAATGTTTTGAAGGGTTTTTTCTATAATATATTCTTTTCTATTCTGTTATTAATATTTTTTATATGTTCAAAATCAAATCAAACAGAGAAGGAGCCAGTTATTAAATGTTTCAGGTGAAGTGATGTGAATAATCAGAGTTTAACGGACAGCCAGCTGGACGACATGTCCCAACACATGTATGATGCTGAATCTATTTAACTGTGTGGACCTTGAACTGAGGAGAAATCTGGACCAGCTGGGAACCACTGAGTCACAGGATCACTGAAGACTTTCAGAGTCAGAGTTTAGTTTATTAAATTAACTGACAAGTGAAGGATGTCTGCTTCACATTAACGTGTGTGTGTGTGTGTGTGTGTGTGTGTGTGTGTGTGTGTTGTCAGGGGTTAATTAAGGGTGTTTTAAGGGACTACATGATAAATGGTGTTTAAATATAAATCTAAAGTCAATGTAAACTGTATTTGAACCTTTCTGTTTGTGTCCAGATCAAACCAACGTGTTCATCAGTGATCTGTAGAGACGTCAGTCGATGTGTTTCTAAACTCCAAACAGCTTCCAGTTCTAATGCTAAGCTAAGCTAACCTGACTCCAGCTCCATCCTGAACACACAGACATGAGACTGACTTCTGACTCACATATAAAACCTCTGTGGTCGACTACTCATAAAAAATACCCAGATTTATATTAAAGGAAGAGTTGATGCTGCAGTTAGCATTAGCATTAGCATTAGCAATATGTTGTCCTACATGTACAGCATGTTGTGGGAGCATCAACACAGACATCATAAACTCGTCACAGGGTCCAAACACTGTCCACAGCATTCAGTCATTCATTTATTTAATTTATCCAATGTGTTAAAAAATGTGTTTTATGTGTCAGAAAGGTCTCAGTGTGTTCTGTTGATGGGCTCACCTCTAACAGGCTCAACACTTGTAACGGTGTACCCCAGGGTTCTGTGTTAGCTCCCCTCATATTTTCACTTTATATTAACAGTCTTGGTCGAAACGTGGATGGTGCCAGTTTTTATTTTTATGCTGATGACACAGTGATACGTTGTGCTGGCTCATCCATCACAGAGGCTGTGGCCAAACTGCAGGCTGTCATTAACGTTATCCAGATTCAGCTTTCACAACTAAAGCTGCTTTTGAATGCTGATAAAACAAAGATCATACATTTCTGTGATGCTGGGAAGAAGCCTGTGAACACTCCTGATGTTCTTACTGCTCAGGGAAAGAAGTTAGAGGTCATCACGTGTTCTAAATATCTCAGTATTTGGCTCAATGACTCCGTTTGTTTTAAACCTCAGGTTGATGATCTTAAAAATCTGAGGCTGAGGCCATCTTTGACCTTTCATAGGCTCAAGGTACATTCACACCTGTCCTGTTTGGTTCGGTTCAGTTGAACTCAGGTTCATTTGTGCAGGTGTGAACACACCAAAACAACCGGACTGAGTGACTGTAGCGCCCTTGCAAAACCACATCAGGAGTTGAACTCTCCTCCAGGCTGACTGTTGCTCAAATCAACTTCAGATGTACAAGCAGAAGCATTAACCATACAACTCCCACTTTACCCTTTCCCCCTGTCTGACGTGCGTAAAAGGGTTTCAGCAAATTCACGACACAATCTAGTGACTTTCCTGGAGTCTGGAGTGGCAGTGATGTAATTCAGGTCTGACACCTGTCGTACCACAGTGTACGGGCCTGAGAACTTTGCCTCAAAGGGAGAAGTCACAATAGGTTGTAGAACCAGAACCTGGTCACCAGCCTTAAACTGTTTAGGCTGCCTGCCTGTCAGTTTTCATTTTGTGCTGCGATTTTATCAACTTCTTCTTTGCACTTTCAACTGCCAAAAACAGCCTACGCCTGAACCCACTGACATAGTCAAGCAGATTCTGGGGAGGTTCTGTTATTTCCCAACTATCTATGTACTTATTTATTTACTATTTAACTTTATCTATCTATTAATCGTTCTTAACGTTTACTGTTGCTTTTTTTTTGGACACTTGAATCTTCCTATGGGGATAAATAAAGGTTCACTCATTCATTCACTCACTTACTCACTCACTCTCAAAACAGCCATGGGACCCTGTGCCATATGACCAAACACCAAATCATTGGGGCTAAAACCTGTGCTCTCCTGAACCACTTCTCTGGCCGCCAACAGGAGCCACGGCAACCTCTCCTCCCAGTCACACCCCAGCTCAGTACAATAAGAGCGCAGTAAAGATTTCAGTGTTGATAAAAACACTCTAGGACGCCTTGTGATTGTGCATGATAAGCCGAAGCTTTACTGTGCTTAATGTGAAGCTGCTGGAGAATTTCTGCGAACATACGGGACGTGAAATTTGAGCCTTGATCGCTCTGAATGATTTTTGGTACCCAAACCGAAATGAACTGTGTCAAAGCTTTTACCACCGACTTAGTGGTTATGGTACGTAGTGGATACACCTCCGGATACCTGGTTACTTGGCACATGACAGTCAACAAATAATTATGACCCAGTTTTGAACGAGGCAACGGCCCGACACAGTCAATCAAATGTTCAAATGGCTGCTCAGCCACAGGAATTGGACAAAGTGGAGCCAGTCTGATTGCCTGGTTTGGCTTGCTGGTTAACTGACAGGCCCTCACAGTGTGTGTGTACATTGGGGTGGAACTCCACCATGTGCGATACAGAGAGCAGAGATTTGTAAAGGCGCGACCGTGAAGAGACAGAAATGACATGCCGTGGTTTAAATAAGATAAATAACATAAGGTTGTTTAGTTTGTTTAATAAAAGGACAGGGTACAGACCTGTATATGGGAAAGGTAACCTTAAATGACTTCTGTTGTGATCAGGCGCTATAGCCTATAGAAAATAGAGCCCAGGGCGCCATTTAGGTTACAACCGCCAGTGCTGATAATTATTGTATTCACAAGAATGGGACGGATAATACCTGTGGCCACAGCTGTTGCCCGGCGCAGAGGCATAAAAATTAAGGTGGGACTGATATTTTATTTTTATGTTTCCATGCTGGCGATAGAAGTGCCCACAGGAATTATGTTTTTGCTTTGTCCATTTGTCCCATTCTCATGAACGCAACATCTCAAAAATGCCTTGAGGGACTTTCTTCAACTCTGCTCTCTGCTGTATGTGCAGTAATGTCTCTGTGGACGCTGATGCTGAACGATGTGCGTCTGTGCTTCAGGACGAGTAACGGGAAGAGTACAGTGATCAACGCCATGCTCAGAGACCGAGTGTTGCCCAGCGGCATCGGTCACACCACCAACTGTTTCCTGAGGGTGGAGGGAACCGACGGAGACGAGGCTTACCTCACCACCGAGGCGTCCAATGAGAGGAGGAGCGTCAGCGTACGTCCAACACAGAGGCCTTAAAGGGACAGTTCTGCATGTTGGAACTAGAGGGGGACACAGGAGTGGATTTCCACGTCCAGTCCTGGAAGAATGACTCCTGTCCCCTCCCAATCCTAGAAGAGTGACTCCTGTCCCCTCCCAATCCTGGAAGAATGACTCCTGTCCCTCCCAATCCTAGAAGAGTGACTCCTGTCCCCTCCCAATCCTGGAAGAATGACTCTGTCCCCTCCCAATCCGGAGAATGACTCCTGTCCCCTCCCAATCCTGGGAGAGTGACTCCTGTCCCCTCCCAATCCTGGAAGAATGACTCCTGTCCCCTCCCAATCCTGGGAGAATGACTCCTGTCCCTCCCAATCCTGGAAGAGTGACTCCTGTCCCCTCCCAATCCTGGGAGAATGACTCCTGTCCCCTCCCAATCCTGGAAGAGTGACTCTGTCCCCTCCCAATCCTGGAAGAATGACTCCCAATCCTGGAAGAGTGACTCCTGTCCCCTCCCAATCCTGGAAGAATGACTCCTGTCCCTCCCAATACTGGAAGAATGACTCCTGTCCCTCCCAATCCTGGAAGAGTGACTCTGTCCCCTCCCGATCCTGGAAGAATGACTCCTGTACCCTCCCAATCCTGGAAGAGTGACTCCTGTCCCTCCCGATCCTGGAAGAGTGACTCCTGTCCCTCCCAATCCTGGAGAGTGACTCCTGTCCCTCCCAATCCTGGAAGAATGACTCCTGTCCCTCCAGTCCTGGAAGAGTGACTCCTGTCCCCTCCCAGTCCTGGAAGAATGACTCCTGTCCCCTCCCAATCCTGGAAGAATGACTCCTGTCCCCTCCCAATCCTGGAAGAGTGACTCCTGTCCCTCCCAATCCTGGAAGAGTGACTCCTGTCCCCTCCCAATCCTGGAAGAATGACTCCTGTCCCCTCCCAGTCCTGGAAGAATGACTCCTGTCCCCTCCCAATCCTGGAAGAGTGACCTGTCCCCTCCCAATCCTGGAAGAATGACTCCTGTCCCCTCCCAGTCCTGGAAGAGTGATCCTGTCCCTCTCAATCCTGGAAGAATGACTCCTGTCCCCTCCCAATCCTGGAAGAATGACTCCTGTCCCCTCCCAGTCCTGGAAGAATGACTCCTGTCCCCTCCCAATCCTGGAAGAATGACTCCTGTCCCTCCCAATTCCTGGAAGAATGACTCCTGTCCCCTCCCAGTCCTGGAAGAATGACTCCTGTCCCCTCCCAATCCTGGGAGAATGACTCCTGTTCCCTCCCAATCCTGGGAGAATGACTCCTGTCCCTCCCTATCCTGGGAGAATGACTCCTGTCCCTCCCAATCCTGGAAGAGTGACTCCTGTCCCCTCCCAATCCTAGAAGAATGACTCCTGTCCCTCCCAATCCTGGAAGAGTGACTCCTGTCCCCTCCCAATACTGGAAGAATGACTCCTGTCCCTCCCAATACTGGAAGAATGACTCCTGTCCCCTCCCAATCCTGGAAGAGTGACTCCTGTCCCCTCCCAATACTGGAAGAATGACTCCTGTCCCCTCCCAATCCTGGAAGAATGACTCCTGTCCCCTCCCAATCCTGGAAGAGTGACTCCTGTCCCCTCCCAATACTGGGAGAATGACTCCTGTCCCCTCCCAATCCTGGGAGAATGACTCCTGTCCCCTCCCTATCCTGGGAGAATGACTCCTGTCCCCTCCCAATCCTGGAAGAGTGACTCCTGTCCCCTCCCAATCCTAGAAGAATGACTCCTGTCCCTCCCAATCCTGGAAGAGTGACTCCTGTCCCTCCCAATACTGGGAGAATGATCCTGTCCCCTCCAATCCTAGAAGAGTGACTCTGTCCCCTCCCAATCCTAGAATGACTCCTGTCCCCTCCCAATACTGGGAGAATGACTCCTGTCCCCTCCCAATCCTGGAAGAATGACTCCTGTCCCCTCCCAATCCTAGAAGAGTGACTCCTGTCCCTCCCAATCCTAGAAGAATGACTCCTGTCCCCTCCCAATCCTGGAAGAATGACTCCTGTCCCCTCTCAATCCTAGAAGAATGACTCCTGTCCCCTCCCAATACTGGGAGAATGACTCCTGTCCCCTCTCAATCCTAGAAGAATGACTCCTGTCCCCTCCAATCCTAGAAGAGTGACTCCTGTCCCCTCCAATCCTAGAAGAGTGACTCCTGTCCCCTCTCAATCCTAGAAGAATGACTCCTGTCCCCTCCCAATCCTGGAAGAATGACTCTGTCCCCTCTCAATCCTAGAAGAATGACTCCTGTCCCCTCCCAATCCTAGAAGAGTGACTCCTGTCCCCTCCCAATACTGGGAGAATGACTCCTGTCCCCTCCCATCCTAGAAGAATGACTCCTGTCCCCTCCCAATCTAGAAGAGTGACTCCTGTCCCCTCCCAATCCTGAAGAATGAATGACTCCTGTCCCCTCCCAATCCTAGAAGAGTGACTCCTGTCCCCTCCCAATACTGGGAGAATGACTCCTGTCCCCTCCCAATCTGGAAGAGTGACTCCTGTCCCCTCCCAATCCTAGAAGAGTGACTCCTGTCCCCTCCCAATCCTAGAAGAGTGACTCCTGTCCCTCCCAATCCTGGGAGAATGACTCCTGTCCCCTCCCAATCCTAGAAGAGTGACTCCTGTCCCCTCCCAATACTGGGAGAATGACTCCTGTCCCCTCCAATCCTAGAAGAGTGACTCCTGTCCCCTCCCAATCCTAGAAGAGTGACTCCTGTCCCCTCCCAATCCTAGAAGAGTGACTCCTGTCCCCCCAATCCTGGGAGAATGACTCCTGTCCCCTCCCAATCCTAGAAGAGTGACTCCTGTCCCCTCCCAATACTGGGAGAATGACTCCTGTCCCCCCAATACTGGGAGAATGACTCCTGTCCCCTCCCAATCCTGGAAGAGTGACTCCTGTCCCCTCCCAATACTGGGAGAATGACTCCTGTCCCCTCCCAATCCTGGAAGAATGACTCCTGTCCCCTCTCAATCCTGGAAGAATGACTCCTGTCCCCTCCCAATACTGGGAGAATGACTCCTGTCCCCTCCCAATCCTAGAAGAGTGACTCCTGTCCCCTCCCAATCCTGGAAGAGTGACTCCTGTCCCCTCCCAATACTGGGAGAATGACTCCTGTCCCCTCCCAATCTAGAAGAGTGACTCCTGTCCCCTCCCAATCCTGGAAGAATGACTCCTGTCCCTCCCAATCCTGGAAGAGTGACTCCTGTCCCCTCCCAATACTGGGAGAATGACTCCTGTCCCCTCCCAATCCTAGAAGAGTGACTCCTGTCCCCTCCCAATCCTAGAAGAATGACTCCTGTCCCTCCCAATCCTGGAAGAATGACTCCTGTCCCCTCTCAATCCTGGAAGAATGACTCCTGTCCCCTCCCAATATGGGAGAATGACTCCTGTCCCCTCCCAATCCTAGAAGAGTGACTCCTGTCCCTCCCAATCCTAGAAGAATGACTCCTGTCCCCTCCCAATCCTAGAAGAATGACTCCTGTCCCCTCCCAATACTGGGTGAATGACTCCTGTCCCCTCCCAATCCTAGAAGAGTGACTCCTGTCCCCTCCCAATCCTAGAAGAATGACTCCTGTCCCCTCCCAATCCTAGAAGAATGACTCCTGTCCCCTCCCAATACTGGGAGAATGACTCCTGTCCCCTCCCAATACTGGGAGAATGACTCCTGTCCCCTCCCAATCCTAGAAGAGTGACTCCTGTCCCCTCCCAATCCTGGGAGAATGACTCCTGTCCCCTCCCAATACTGGGAGAATGACTCCTGTCCCCTCCCAATCCTAGAAGAATGACTCCTGTCCCCTCCCAATCCTAGAAGAATGACTCCTGTCCCCTCCCAATACTGGGTGAATGACTCCTGTCCCCTCCCAATCCTAGAAGAGTGACTCCTGTCCCCTCCCAATCCTAGAAGAATGACTCCTGTCCCCTCCCAATCCTAGAAGAATGACTCCTGTCCCCTCCCAATACTGGGTGAATGACTCCTGTCCCCTCCCAATCCTAGAAGAATGACTCCTGTCCCCTCCCAATCCTAGAAGAATGACTCCTGTCCCCTCCCAATCCTGGAAGAATGACTCCTGTCCCCTCCCAATCCTAGAAGAATGACTCCTGTCCCCTCCCAATACTGGGAGAATGACTCCTGTCCCCTCCCAATACTGGAAGAATGACTCCTGTCCCCTCCCAATCCTGGAAGAATGACTCCTGTCCCTCCCAATCCTAGAAGAATGACTCCTGTCCCCTCCCAATACTGGGAGAATGACTCCTGTCCCCTCCCAATCCTAGAAGAGTGACTCCTGTCCCTCCCAATCCTGGGAGAATGACTCCTGTCCCCTCCCAATCCTGGAAGAATGACTCCTGTCCCCTCCCAATCCTGGAAGAATGACTCCTGTCCCCTCCCAATACTGGGAGAATGACTCCTGTCCCCTCCCAATCCTGAAGAGTGACTCCTGTCCCCTCCCAATCCTAGAAGAGTGACTCCTGTCCCCTCCCAATCCTGGAAGAATGACTCCTGTCCCCTCCCAATCCTGGAAGAATGACTCCTGTCCCCTCCCAATACTGGGAGAATGACTCCTGTCCCCTCCCAATCCTAGAAGAATGACTCCTGTCCCCTCCCAATCCTGGGAGAATGACTCGTTACCTTGTAGTGTTTGTAAGTAATTAAGCAAATGGCACCTACTCATATTAGAACTGCGTATTTATAGACACATATAATGCTCTGTGGTTGCCAGGGCAAAAGCTTTGGGCTCTGTTTACTTCCTGTCAGCTCCATTCCAACAGGAAGTACACTTGGACCGATGTAAAATGTTGTCAAGTTAGAGAATGTCTAGAAAAATGAAGGATATTCAACAGTGCAATGCTAAAATAACACAGCTAGCATAAATGCTATATCCAAAAATGTAAATAAATATGATCTAAAAGTAAGACTTTAATCCGTATGAAAAAGTTTTAAATCAATCCTACAGAAGTCTTAAAAAGGCTCACACAGAAGAATTATTTTAAGAATCTTTTTTTATTTCTGACTTTGGTGTAAAATCTCAAAAAAACACTGAGCCACAGAGTTTCAGTTTCGCCTGCGTTGGACCCAATGTTTCATCATGCAGATTGGTAAAGACAGTTTTAAAATCATTATTGTAAAAATAACATCAGCTACGAAGCTCCATAGTGCTGCAGATTAAACGAGTTTCATCACCAAGATGAAAACCTGTCAGTCTGTATGTGGAGCACAAGAACATGAGACACTGTCCCTTTAACTGTCAGCGTTACTCTGTCTGTCAGTCACCTGACCTTCATCCTCCTCCCTCCTCCTCCTCAGACGGTGAACCAGCTGGCTCATGCCCTCCACATGGATCCCACTCTGGACTCCGGCAGCCTGGTGAAGGTCATGTGGCCTAAAAGTCGCTGCGCTCTGCTGAGAGACGACCTGGTGCTGATGGACAGGTGACTTCCTGTCCATCAGCACCAGCCCACATCTGATTTAACCCTTTAATCTGCCTCTTCACTGTGACACCTGGTAAAACAGACAGTATTTAGTTTAATGTGACGTAAAATAAATCGTAACCTACAGATTATGATCTCACACATGGTACGTTTCCTATCGACCAGACTGTGAAGATGATTTATGATGTTTGGGCTGAAACATGTTGACAGGAGCAGTTCTGTGTTTTAAGCGTCACTTGATCAGAGGACACGTTATTTTATTATGTTTGAGTTTGTCAGGTTGGTCGTCGTGGAAACATTTCAGAGAGTCAGAAATCATCCAGGAAAATTTCCGCTCCGAGTTTTGAACTCATCAGAAACAAACTGCACCTGAATACAAATAAAAACAAGAAGTCAAAATGTCAGCACAGGAATAATTAACAATATTAATTTCTGCCTCTGACCTCTGACCTCAGCCCTGGTACTGATGTCACTTTGGAGTTGGATAGCTGGATCGATAAGTTCTGTTTGGACGCTGACGTCTTTGTTCTGGTGGGAAACGCTGAGTCAACGCTCATGAACACGGTGAGAGGAGTGTGTGTGTGTGTGTGTGTGTGTGTGTCTGCGTGTGCGTGTGCGTGTGTGTGTGTGTGTGTGTGTGCGTGCGTGTGTGTGTGTGTGTGTGTGTGTGTGCGCGCGTGTGTGTTTGTTGATCTTGTTTGTCTCTGTGTGTCTGCAGGAGAAACTTTTCTTCCACAAAGTCAGTGAGAGAATCTCCAAACCAAATATCTTCATTCTCCACAACAGATGGGACGCCTCAGTGAGTGAACCAGAATACATCGAGGAGGTCAGTGTGTGTGTGTGTGTGTGTGTGTGTGTGTGTGTGTGTGTGTGTGTGTGCTTCAGTTTACACCTGTGACATCACACCATCTTTCCTCAAGTCTTTTCTCTGAGATATGAGGAGAAAAAACAAACCAAGAGAGACGAACCAAGTTGAAGGGAACTTGTAGGGCGAGACGACATGACTATTGAATATATTTATAGCAACACACTGTATATATGTGTCAGTATGAGAACTGATACTCGCGGTACCTTTCGATTCCTTGGTGAAAAAAACCCAGCGATATTTTAGAACCAGAAGAACCGATACCAGCGTAAGAATCGGTGCTATGACTGTTATGGAACTGATGGGGGCAGTATACGCCATATAGCGTCACAGTCCGTGCCTACATTCAGAGCGAGGGGGTGATGAGGAAGAGGAGAGAGTGGCTGCCTGCTAAAGCCCACATTCAGAACCAGCCACGGCCGCACTTCAGACAATAGATCTGTTAGCAATATATGCAGTTTCAAACACCACTTTGTCTGTTTATTAATTGCTGGATGGAGCCTTGCTGCGTCTCCTCCCTCCCCCAGCCCCTCCCCTGGGGGAGAGTCCGGTGGTCTCCTGTGAGCCCAGCCTTCCACACGTGTAACACTCCGTTAAACGTCATTCAGTTCATCAGTTAAAATCAGTAGCATAATAAGCAGATATGTTCCATGTTATTTTGTTTAATTTCAACAACACAGAGAACAGCTTGAACCAGCTGCGTGTGAGTTAACGATCAGGGACTTCACTCTCAGCAGTACGTGGCTGTGCATGTGCGTCTACTTCCGAAACACAGCGGTTGGGGTGCGTTTGATTTATTTTACTGGGACGTTTGATTTTTCCACAACTGGACCACGGACGTCCAAAAATGCCGTTTGAACCGGGACAGGACAAACAATTAATGAAACCAATGAAACTCCACACATTCTTGTGGTCGACTCAAACGCTGTGGTATCGTGACATCCCTAAGCAGGATTTTGAAATCTGGTCTGAACTACTGCAGACTACTAAAATACAAATTATTAAATGAATAAAGTTAAAGACAGTACTGTTGTAATGAAGTGAAATAAAGTGCTGTTGTAATAAACGATGTGACTGAGGTGTCCCTGGTGTGTCCCCCTGCTGTCCAGGTGAGGAAGCAGCACCTGGACCGCTGTGTGAGTTTCCTGGCGGAGGAGCTGAAGGTGGTCGGTCTGGACGAGGCTCCGGGGAGGATCTTCTTCGTCTCGGCCAAAGAGGTCCTGAACTCCAGGATGCAGCGAGCGCAGGGCATGCCTGAGACAGGTGAGACAGGTGAGGGACAGGGGGAGGAGCCTCCTCATCACACAGACACAGGAGGGCGACTGATATGTCAAAGTGTCCACAGATGACTTCACTCTGACATACACACCTGAGTCGTTGTCAGATGAATCGATAAGGGGAGGCCTTAAATCGGACTCAGCATCGACTGTGGGTCGTAACTGTGCAAAGATTTAAAATATCGTATATAGACCCTGTTTGTGTTTGTAAACAGTGATGACGTATTTTGTGGGCGGAGCCGAACTGGAGAGAAAGGGACAGTAGTGGTGTCGGCGTGAGCGTCAAATAAAATGCACAAAACACTGTAACGTTTTCATATCCATTAGTTTCTGATCTACGTGTAGCAGAAAATCAAGTTTAGTCTTTGGTTAATTCTAATGTGTATATTGAGGCTGTAACGGCTGCTGGACGCTCAGCAGAGGACTGTGTGTCTGGATTATTTAAATGACTTAATTATTTACATGGTGAAAGATAATTCAAAGTGAGAAATGTAAAAACTCAGGTTTGTCAAACATGGACTTGTCTTATTGTCCCTGGTTAATATTTATGGAGACGTCCGCATATAATATTATTTAGTACAACTTACCAACGTGCTAGCGCGCTAAGCTGTCACCACTGCTCATGTTATTAAGGACACCACGAGAAAACCTGTTCTCAGTTTATGTTAACGTAGAGACTATACTGTGTGTTTAGATCAGCTCATCTGCATCCAGGCAGGGAAAATGAAAGGCTCGCTCATGTTAGCCATGTAGCTAACATAGCTAGCATGCTACCTATAGCTGAACACTGACAGGTAGAAACAAACAATGATCCATCATCTGTTTAATAATCTAAACAAAGAACATGTTTTCTTGTGGCGTCCTTTCTAAAATGAGCAGAGGTCAAAGTTTCTACATTCTGTTCTGATCCAGGAGTTCATGAACAGACAGCGTTAGCTAGCTAGCTACAAAGTCGTCGGTTACTTCCACATTAAATGATATTCTATGTGGACGTCTCCACGAGTTTGATCCGGGGACAATAAGACAAGTCCATGTTTGACAGATGTGAGTTTCTTATCTTAACCTGTGTTCCCGTTCTGACATCCAACGACACAACAAGACAGTATATTCCAGGTGCGTCACTGTGTCTCTCTGATGTCCACTGTTTCTCTGCCATCAGAACGCACACGCCACAGCTGTGATGTAACTGTGATGTAACTGTGATGTCACGTCTGCTGAGAACTGCTCCACATAGTCAGGTGTTTCTGTTCAGAGCAGTGTAGCAGTCATGGTGTTCAAGTTTTACATCTGCAGTAGATCATGACCCGTCAGACGTGTGTCTTCCTGCAGGTGGCGCTCTGGCTGAAGGTTTCCAGGACAGACTGAGAGAGTTCCAGATGTTCGAGAGGACGTTTGAGGTACAAACATTTAGTTTGATGGTCCACATCACATCAGTGCCGTGAACCTGAGACGGTTTCAAACCACGTCTGATCCTGCAGGAGTTCATCTCTCAGTCTGCAGTGAAGACCAAGTTTGAGCAGCACACAGTGAGAGCGTGGCAGATCACTGAGGCCATCAAAGCTGTGATGGACGCCATCAACATTGCCTCCGCTGACAGGAAGTCAGGAAAACTCACTTCCTGTTTAACATTATATTTACAAAGAGTCTTTTTTTTCTGGAGTGTCTGACCTCTGACCTCTGACAGGATCTGCTGCCTGGAGGAGCGCGAGGAGCAGAGGGACCGGCTGGACTTTGTCCGAGGACAGATTAACCGTCTGACCGACAACGTCAAAGAGAGGATCAAGACTCTGACTGATGATGTCACTGCCAAGGTAAAGAGATCCACCTGCTGATCACTGCGCTAACGCTTCAGCAAACACAACCTGTCCTGAGTGAATTCAGACTGTCGCTGACTCGCCACTCTGACAGAAGAGTCTTTAGCTTCATCACACCTGCATGCGTAGAAACTGATTCAAGACTTTAAGTGTCAGGTGGGACTGACCCTCGGTCCTGTTACTGTGACCATCCTCAGACACACCTGTGTTTAATCACATACCTGTCAGGTGGATGGATTGTCTCACAGTTTGAGGGAAAATCTGCACTGAGAGAATAAAAAGTCTCAGATCTTTAACCTGTGAAAATCTGACGTGTTGTGTTTAAGGTGTTGTTCAGTGTAGTCATCGATGTTAAACAGGGTTTACAGCTCAAATAAACTCGGGGAGGTTTTTGTGGAGGATCAATTCACAAATGTCAGTAATTGATTATGTACGTTGGAAAAAGAGGCGGAGCTCAACTGTGAGGTCAGCGTAGCACCCCGACAGTCTACAGCACCGATGAGCTAAAGTTAACATGTACTAGGTCTCCACAAACATGGCAGCTGCAGCTTGTTTTAATTTCATGTCTCAGTAATTCCATCTGTGAGGCGAACAGGAAGTACACTGTGAATACGTTCTGACGCCTGCACCCAGAGGCTAACGTTAACGAGAGGAACAGCAATCAGCGTGTAAACTGGCCGACCAACACGCTGCAGCATGAACCACATGAAAACACCTCTGTGGTGAAGACAACAAGTCTCTGCTCTCAGCTCCATTAGCTCCAGACAGGTCTATATTAGAGACAGGTCCATATTTGTCACACAGTGCAGCCACAGCAGGCTGCTCAAAGGGACTGAGCCTTGAAGTTTTACAGTAGATTTGTTTTTAGCTTTCTTTTAGAAATATTCAGGGAGCAGCTTCTCTGATGTCTGTAGGTCGAGTGACGGCGGCTGCATCCCTGATCTTCTCCCAATAAAGCAGCAGCAGATGATCGCAGTGTTGTTGGAGACAAATAGTTGCAGAGGGAGTTAGTGATGTAGCTCGGCCCCGGCCCATGCAGGGCTTTGTATACGAGGGGGAGGAGCTTAAAACCAATCCTAAATGTAACAGGAAGTCAGTGCAGAGCAGCTCAGACTGGCCTCATGTGCTCTCTCCTCTTGGTTCTGCTTCATAGCTGCAGAGTTTCACTCGGCTCAAGTCTCTCAGTAAAAAGTTTGTCACAGTCAAGACGGTTTGAATTAAAGACATGAATCAATGTCTCAGCATCTTTTTCCATTTAGAAATAGGTGTAGATGTGACGACGGACAGTAACAAAGGGCTGATGTTTGTCAGGTGGCCACGGCGCTGTCTGACCAGATCCGCTCACTTCCTGTTCTGGTGGAGGAGTTCAGAGCCGACTTCAACCCCACACAGGAAACTCTGGAGCTCTACAAGACTGTGAGTACTGCAGCACTCAGGTACTCCACCTGTGTCCAGGTACAAGGTTCAAAGTTCAATTTATCTGTCAGCGTGAAGCCGAGCTAAGCACACACACACACACACACACACACACACACACACAGTCTTAATCTAAATGTCGCTTCAGAGGAACTGACGACACATTAAAGCTGATTTACTTCCAATCCAGTTTACAGCACAAACAGTGTGTGTTTCATTAGTGACACACACACACACACCACATGTGCACATTTTTCTGTGCCCTGGGTTTTGCCTCTCAGACAGACTGTCCCAAGCTCCTGCAGATACAGCTCAGGGCTGAGGAAACACAGCACCAAAGCTGAATGTGTGTTTTGACTGACAGGTGTTACAGGTGACAGTGTTATCACAGGGTCAAAGGTCAACATGATTCGCTCCTGTCAACAACACTACGTCTGATTTTATCAGTCAGAATGATACAAGACTCCTGAAGCAGCGTCATCACATATAACACATTATAAACAAAGGAAACTGAGTTCAGGTCTTTGTCACTTGACTTTATTCCCTCTGCAACTAAACAACAGGAAACAAATTTTCACCTCAGACACAAAACAGAGAGAAATAACGCTGGCGATGGGAGTTGATGTCTTTCAGTGAGTCTTTTTGTCTCGTGTCCTCAGAAGCTGCTGCAGCACGTGGAGGAGAGGATGGTCGGCAGTTTGTCTCACCGCTGCTCCGTCAGCGTCCTCAAAGACATCAGAGACGCTCAGAGATTCATGATCGGTACGTCGTCTCTTCACGTGTTGGTTCACTGCTGGTCACAAACGTGTGACGTGATCCTCTGTCCTCTGTCCTCAGACAGCGTCCGTCCTCTGCTGTCTCTGCCCGTCCACGATCAGCTCTCCGCTCCCTCCACGTCCTTCGACCTGACGTACGACCTCGGCCTCGTCGCCCTCTGTGCAGATTTTCGTGAAAACATTGAGTTCCAGTTTTCTCTGGGCTGGACCGCCCTCGTCACCCGCTTCATCGGAGCCACCAACGCCAAGCGAGCGCTGAGCGGCTCCGACCCGCGACTGCAGGTGTCCTCACCACATCCTTTAGTTTTGAAATGGCGGCTGTTTATAACTGCTCCCAGTGTTTTCCTTTGGTACAGACAGGCCACGTCCCACCTGATGTTTGACCAGTATTTACCCCCCAGCACACACCCTGAAACCCTCACACCACGTGAATAATTCAGACACCAGCATTTTGTCAGCACAGAATAAATCCACAAACCTCCACTAAATATCAGGACAAAATAAATTACAGTCACATCATGTGCCACCAGTTCAAGAGATGTTTCAATCCTTTAACGTCCGTTTATCAATCAACATCGACAAGCACCTTTCCTACCGGGTCTGTCTGTGGTCAGCAGGTCCCGGCAGCTGACAGGTTCATGCTGTCCATTCAGCACAATACACACTTTGACCAGTGGGTGTCAGTAACACTCCAGTTAGTTTTTTATAAGGAAACAACCTTCGTGACAGCGACACTGAGCGTGTGTTTTTTTCAGGGCTGTGAAACTGTCATTTCTTAAAGTCATAATTATTTACTGAATTTTAATAAATAATTGTGACAAATCACTGTTTTAATATCATGTTTAAAGTTATTTTGCATTTGCAAACAGTTCTGAAGTGATTGGAAATCAAATGAAGGAAAAGAAATATGACTTTTGGTGTTCTTACAGATCAGCTGCTGTTTGTTTGTTTGTTTGTTTGTGTCTTTTGAAAGGATTACTCTGTTCCAGTTGAGAAAGTTACTGTGATATAATTTTGATGACTCGCTGACGTCCAATGATCCGCTTAATGTGACATCATCGTCACTTTTGCATTTAGTGTCTCTGGTTCATACAGGTCCTGTAAGTGTCAAACTATTGTCCCGGGGACAGTCACATGTCCCCCTGAGGACGTCCCCTTAGTACATTTTTTTTTTGTGACGGTACAAACAGATCATAAATAAATATAACGAAATACACCGACATGAACACAAGACATAAAACACACATCATATGATCAGTGTTTCTGTGAGTGTGGCTGTCGTACATGATTGTTAGTGTGTCGCATGTTCATATGTGCTTAACTGTGACCAGAGGAATGTTCCTGAAATAAAGACAGAAATAAATTAATGGAATTAATAATAATAATAATGTTGTTAGGAATAAAATAAAGAGTGAAAACACGTACACGCATCACACACATGTATGTGACACAGTTTTAATCCTGTAACTGTGAAAACTCTCTATTATCCTTCGCTACAGGAAGGCGCCAACTTTAAGGATGAGATGGTGGTTTCCATAGCGACAGGTCTGGTCTCCGTCACCTCCCGGGCGTCCATGACGGTGCTGATCATCGGAGGAGTGGTACGCCTTGATTGTTTAGTCTGTAAAAGGTCATTTGAAGTCGTGCATTTGTAATTTCTTTATTTGTTGTTTCAAACATTATTATTTAAATTAGGAAAGCAAGTTTTGTTTTTTCGTTTATTTTTTTTGTTTTGGTTCTGATTTAACGAGTTGTTGTCACAACAGTCAGAGAGGAGCAGTCGTTTGGTCTCAGGCTCCTCCCACAGCTCGTTAAATTTGTATGAAAAATAAGAACAAAGATTAAAAACAGAACGTGAGACATAAAATAGTGCTGAAGATAAAAAAAATCAAATAAAATCATATTTGTGTTGTTGGTTGAACCTGTAAGTCAGCGGTCTGCTCCTTTAAAGCCTCTCAGGTGTCAAGTGTGTGTGTGTGTGTGTGTGTGTGTGTGTGTGTGTGTGTGTGTGTGTGTGTGCGCGCTGCAGGTGTGGCGTTCGGTGGGCTGGCGTGTCATCGCTCTGTCACTGTCTCTGTATGGTCTCCTCTACCTGTACGAGAAACTCACCTGGACCGACGCCAGCAGAGAGCGCGCTCTGAAGCGGCAGTTTGTGGAGCACACCGCCCACCGCCTGAGGGCTGTCATCCCCGTCACCAGCTCTGCCTGCAGCCAGCAGGTGTTTAAGTAAGACCCCGCCCCACTCCTGACACACACAGTCACACCTGAGCCGACAACTGACGTTAGCTTTGACTCACCTGTCACGTTTGTGTTTGAGGGAGCTGTCGTCCACCTTCAGCCGTCTGACTCAGAGAGTGGACCTGAGTGAAGCCGAACTGGAGGGAAACATCCGTCAGCTGAGCTTCAGGATCCAGAGACTTGAGAACATCCAGAGGAGGTCGAAGGCCTTCAGGTCAGAGGTCACACTGTCGCTGAGGGGGGCGGGGTCTTTGAGAGGCTGCAGGTGTGCACCAGCAGATCTTAGATCCACTATTGTCTTAATCCCAACAGGAAACTGTCCCTTTATAGCAGCTTTAAGAATAAAAGAGGAAGCTTCTGTTGGACAGATCCTGTGGACCATTTGATGCTCTTCTCTTGCTTGGACAACAGCTCAGGTCCCTGTTTACTTCCTGTCAGCTGCCAGGCGGACCAACCAAACACTGGTTTTCATGTTGACACCGTAGTTAATAGCTCCTCCGTGATGAGCAGCGTCAGATAAACACAGATTGATAACCTGAACCTGTTTCCTTGGTGTAAATCAGCTGGTGTGTTTGTTCTCTGTGGATCATTCAGCTCCTGAACACTGAGGGAACGTGTTTGTTACGTTTCTGATGAAGATAAATTAAAGATGAAGCAGCTCAGACTCGTGTGTTCGGTGCAGCTACTGATTTACTATCAATCAACAAAATACGTTGATCTCGGGAAGAAACTCCTGAGTGGACACGAGCCCTGAATGTGGCGCAGCACAGTTACAGTTAAAGTACGACGTGAGGAACAAGAACAGAACATGACTTTTCCTGTTCTTGTTCGTCCTCAGCTGTGACGGTCGGAGGACAGAGGGACATCGTATGCTGTGAGACCCTCTGAGGCTTATTGTGATTTATGATTCTGGGCTTTATAAATAAAGCTGAATTGAATTTAAAGGATCGTCACGCTGCTGTGTGAGTCAGAGTAATGAGGTGGACACTGACTGAGTTCTGTGTGTGTTTTCAGGAACAGAGCGACGGAGCTGGAGACTCAGCTGGAGCTGTTCTCTGTTCAGTACCTGCAGGGAAACTGAAGCACGGCTGAGAGCTGCAGCGCCTCCTGCTGACAGACCTCCACACTGTTCACGTGTCACACTGTGACTCTGTCTCCTCTCACTCCTCCTTCCTCCGCCTCTGTTCAGGACTCTTTGAACCTCAGGACGAGGACCAAGGACAAGTCGTGAACGCAGGGCGCCGCGCAGCCAAGTGACCGACTGCACTGATGAACTCTGAGCTTTTGTTCTGTTGTTACAGATGTTAGGTTTTATTATTTCAGGAGGTGGGAGGACACGAGTCACGTGACTTGAGGACTTGAGACTTGCTTGACTAACACTGATGAAAGACTCGACTTAACTTTGACTCGGTAACCAAGACTTGACTTTGACTTGAGATGGACGTCTTGAAATTACGTGACTTTTTTAAATTCAGTATTTATATTTTTCTAGATGTTGAGAAGTTTTGTTTTTAAATTATGATGTTGCAGCGAGGGAGGACCCAACGGCTAACATTTGTACTCACACTACCACAGCTCTGTGCTCCTCTTTCACAGCCCTGTGCTCCTCTTTCACAGCTCTGTGCTCCTCTTTCACAGCCCTGTGCTCCTCTTGCACAGCCCTGTGCTCCTCTTTCACAGCCCTGTTCTCCTCTTTCACAACTCTGTGCTCCTCTTTCACAGCTCTGTGCTCCTCTTTCACAGCTCTGTGCCTCTTTCACAGCCCTGTGCTCCTCTTTCACAACTCTGTGCTCCTCTTTCACAGCTCTGTGCTCCTCTTTCACAGCTCTGTGCTCCTCTTTCACAGCCCTGTTCTCCTCTTTCACAACTCTGTGCTCCTCTTTCACAGCCCTGTGCTCCTCTTTCACAGCTCTGTGCTCCTCTTTCACAGCTCTGTGCTCCTCTTTCACAGCCCTGTGCTCCTCTTTCACAGCCCTGTGCTCCTCTTTCACAGCTCTGTGCTCCTCTTTCACAGCTCTGTGCTCCTCTTTCACAGCTCTGTGCTCCTCTTGCACAGCTCTGTGCTCCTCTTTCACAGCCCTGTGCTCCTCTTTCACAGCTCTGTGCTCCTCTTGCACAGCTCTGTGCTCCTCTTTCACAGCCCTGTGCTCCTCTTTCACAGCTCTGTGCTCCTCTTTCACAGCCCTGTGCTCCTCTTTCACAGCCCTGTGCTCCTCTTTCACAGCTCTGTGCTCCTCTTTCACAGCCCTGTGCTCCTCTTTCACAGCCCTGTGCTCCTCTTTCACAGCTCTGTGCTCCTCTTTCACAGCCCTGTGCTCCTCTTTCACAGCTCTGTGCTCCTCTTTCACAGCCCTGTGCTCCTCTTTCACAGCCCTGTGCTCCTCTTTCACAGCCCTGTGCTCCTCTTTCACAGCTCTGTGCTCCTCTTTCACAGCCCTGTGCTCCTCTTGCACAGCCCTGTGCTCCTCTTTCACAGCCCTGTGCTCCTCTTTCACAGCTCTGTGCTCCTCTTTCACAGCCCTGGAAACAGTGAGGCACATTGTCACACTGACCCAGAGCCAAAACTGACACCTCCATTATGTTTGTTTTGTCCGACCAACCGTTCAAACTTCAACAAAAAAAAAGATTAAATAATAAAAAGCAAAAGCAGGAAAAAAATCAGCTAGGGTGTCTGGGCTCAGCCTTAGAGATAGAGGGAGGAGTCAGACATCTGGAGGGAGCTCGGAGTAGAGCCGCTGCTCCTTCATGTTGAGGTGGTTCAACATCTGATCAGGATCCTCCTGGTCCAGCTGGTAGGAGGCCCCGGGGCAGAGCCAGAACACACTGGAGGGACTATAGATCTCATCTGGTCTGGGAACATCTCGGGGTCCTCCAGGAGGAGCTGGAGAGTGTTGCTGAGGAGAAAGACGTCTGAGGTGCTTTGATCCTGAGACCTGACCTCAGATAAGAGGATGAAGATGAATGGATGAATTATTAAAATAGAGGCACAGTTATTTTCTGTCCGTTCAGTAACTGACTCGTAGTTCCAGATGTACTTGAACAGTTTCAGATGTTGCAAGTGTTAAGTCTTAATTAGTTGAGTAACGAGTAACTAAAGCTGTCAAAGTACAAGTCAAGGTAGACGGTGACCTGAGAGGAGGAGACTCTGAGGAGATGTGTTCAGTTACATTCCACCACTGGCTGCAGTTTGTTTATTATCTTTACGAGTCTGTAAGTATGACTCGACTCAACTTGCTTGATTTAGACAACAGTGACTTGGGACTTGAATGTTATGAGTTGAGACTTGTTTATAATTTGCACACGTGTGACTTGCTCCCACCTCTGCCCAAAACCAAACATGGACCAGCTGTTGATGAGAACACTGCGCGCTGTTTGTCCTTCTGACTCGATGTCATCGCTGTTCACTGCGTTTTGGTTCCAGCTGAGAACCAGCTCCTCAGGTCCTGAACCAGTTTGTTTTTGGTGGAGGTGGACGGTTCATCATGAGGAGCAGGAACCAGAACAGAACCGCTTCCAAGTTGATGGAAAAGGAGAACCTGAATGAAGACAGGAAACTTTATTATATTTTAAGGTTTTCTTATATTCAGACAGACAGAATGTGACGAGATGTGTTTTATCTGCTTGACACTTTCAACTGAGACTCTAGTCTTCCTCAGAAGCGTCATCCGCCGTGCTGCTGACGTGTCATATATCAGCTGGTGGGCCTGACTGACCAGTCGAGTGCGTCAGCCCCCCGCCTCCTGTGTCGTTGTTCGTTCGCTGGAGTAGGGAATCCCAGGTATGTGAAAGGGTGTACGTCCCCTCGTCCCTGTTAATGGTGCCGATCCTGATCTCTGTGGCCTCTTTTATCCACCGTTTGAATTTATTGGTCTCTGATGTGATTAATTTGCTCCTGTCACATGATGTGGTTATTTCTTCTGCAGTGATCTGTGATGGCTGATTTTAGGTTTTCCTGTTCTGCTTTGTCTTTTTGTGTCCTTTCGCATTCTTTTGCATTTGCGTTCTTGTCACATCTCCGTACGTCCTGTCTGTCTGAATATAAGAAAACCTTAAAATATTCTAAATAAGAAGACAGTATGAACCTTATCAATACAAGCATTATTAATCTTCAGTTGGAGTTATCAAACTGTTCTTAAGGCGTGTCATATCCACTGTGAGGAGCTGCAGCCATTATTCATGTTTAGAAAAGCAATCATTACCTACATTAATGATCAGTTCATGGCTTCAGATTGGAATGACGAGACATTTCTCAGTCTGACATGATAGTAAATGTTAGAGATGCACCATATTGGATTTGATGCTGATGCATAACGAGTCATTTCCGTCCTCATGTCAGTGATCGTCATCGAGTCTCTTCTGTAGATGAATTAACATCATATTATACACACAGACTGTGATGGTGACGGCCCACCAGCAGGTGGAGACATGAAACTGTTCAGTGTGTGTAACATTCATTCATTGTCTCCAGTAAATGTGATAATTAAATAAAGAAGATGTGATGCTGTTACTTCAGGATCCAGGATCAGACATGTGTCTGTTATTTTACAGACCAAACCTCACAGAGAGGAAATGTCTACACATGAATCTGTGACAATCATCAGTGAAGCCCTGACCAGAGGTCGAGATTTTTAATGGCCGATAAAATAACGATAGTTCAGAGCAGGAAGGCTTGATAGAACTGCAACAGCCTCTACAGGCCACCCCAGATCTCCTCAGTTGACAAAGGTAATGCAACTCAAATTGTCCCCACACTTAAGTGAGGAGGAGAAAGTGCTACATAAAAACTTGAAGTTGTCCACCTGTTCCACCTCCACCCCCTGGATGGACAGCGGCTGAGACACTCTCCCCTTCTGACGAAAGTCCACTACTAACTCCTCAGTTTTAGAGACGTTTAGCTGTAGATGATGGAGGGAGCACCGCTCAGTTAGTCTGAGGACCTCATCTCTATATGCAGTATCATCATCCATGCAGATCAGCTGCACTAGTGTTGTGTCATCTGCAAATTCATACATTTTAACAGAATCTGTGTGTGATACACAGTCATTTGCAAACAGTGAATATAATGGGTGTTAAAACACACCCCTGGGGGGTGCCAGTGCTCATGTATTCGACCTTAGAGGTGTTATTATTGACCTTAAGCATTTGCTTCCTCTGCAGCAGATAATCCAAGACCCAGTGACAGAGTCATGGACGCCCAACTGCTGAAGTTTATTAAAAAGTTTACAATAGTATAAACGCAGAGCTATAGTCTATAAAAAGGATCTTAGTGTAGTTGCCTACATAGGTTGCCCAGTGGAAACACGGGACATCCTCAACCAACCTGTTTGCTCTATATGCAAACTGAAAGCGGTCCAGGCTAACTGCTCTGGACAGCTGATCACATACAATGCGTTCAAAAATGCTCATTATTACAGGAGTTAAGGCTACTGGTCTGTAATCATTCAAGCAGCTAATCTTTGTCTTTTTGGGAACAGGAACTGTGACAGCAGACTGCTAACAGTCAGGGAGCTTCACATTCCCATAATGACCAGTTAAACATATGTGTGAGAACTGGAGAACTGGAAAAGCACCATGATGTACATTTAAACATCAAGTTTAGTCTTTGGTTAATTTTAATGTGTATATTGAGGCTGTAACGGCTGCTGGACGCTCAGCAGAGGACTGTGTGTCTGGATTATTTAAATGACTTAATTATTTACATGATGAAAGATAATTCAAAGTGAGAAATGTAAAAACTCAGGTTTGTCAAACATGGACTTGTCTTATTGTCCCTGGTTAATATTTATGGAGACGTCCGCATATAATATTGTTTATATAGTCATACTTCTACTGTTATTATACACATATGATTATTATACCTGTACACTGCCAGATACTAATATATACTTTCAACATATTGTACCACAGTAGCCAGAACTATAACGACAACATTATTACTTTCATGAATGTTGTTGTAAGCTACTGTCATTATCGAGGATGTCATACAGATTATTGTATTGTGTCATACAGATGACTGTTAATTTGTTATGCTGATCTGTTCTGTACGACATCTATTGCACGTCTGTCCGTCCTGGAAGAGGGATCCCTCCTCAGTTGCTCTTCCTGAGCTTTCTCCCGTTTTTTCCCCGTTAAAGGGTTTTTTGGGGAGTTTTTCCTGATCAGCTGTGAGGGTCTAAAGGACAGAGGGATGTCGTATGCTGTAAAGCCCTGTGAGGCAAATTGTATTTGTGATATTGGGCTTTTTAAATAAAATTGATTGATTGATTGATTGATAGTACAACTTACCAACGTGCTAGCGCGTTCGCTAGCTAATGCTGTGTGCTGATTAACACTTGGATCGTAACAAAGTCAATAAGACAAGTCCATGTTTGACAGATGTGAGTTTCTTATCTTAACCTGTGTTCCTGTTCTGACATCCAACGACACAACAAGACATTTATTCCAGGTACGTCACTGTGTCTCTCTGATGTCCACTGTTTCTCTGCCATCAGAACGCACACGCCACAGCTGTGATGTAACTGTGATGTAACTGTGGCGTCTGCTGAGAAACATTCACAAATATTTTTCATTCATTTGTAAATTAATTAAATGTATTTAGCTATTTTTATTTGTGTCTATGCAGGTCTGTACCCTGGGCGGGCCAGAGGTGAGCTAAACACATGACGACAGCGCTGCGACAACAAAGTCCAGAATCAGTTAACACTGCAAGATGGCTATGGATGAACACCAGCTGTGTGAAACAGCTTTGGCCGCTACAATGAACGAGTTAGACGGCTTTTTCTCTAAAAGAGGAACAGAAGACGGTGCTCGAGTCTTTCCTTTGCAAGAAGGACGTTTTTGCTGTTGTGCCGACCGGATACGGCAAGAGTCTAATCTACCAGTTAGCTCCGCTGGTAGCTAAGCTCTGGATACGTCACCCCGTGTATTGTTCTGATTGGTCGAAGTGTTTTCCAATTGCGTGCAGTGATATTTACAAATGCATGCTTGGTGCCCCCTCGAGTTGGGCCATTTGCATTACTCATAGCCAGACCCTAAATCTTTCTAGATTTGGCTCTGTATTTCCAGGCTAGACCTTCTGTCTGATATTTACAAATCAATTTTTTTTGAGTTTGGAGTTTTCCTCTTGTTTGTGGAGGCTCTTTGAACAGACTGTGGATCTGTCCACACGTTATATGGGGACAGATCTTTGTCCACATTCACTTGCACACAGATGTGCACACGCTGAGGCGAGACAGCTGCAGACCACAGTACGAGGCTGACCCGACACTTGGACCTGACGTGATGATGATGTCACATCAGAAGAATTAATGAAATTCACACGTTGTAAACATCTTTAATCAAATATTTTCCTCCAGTCCATTCATCTCTCTGTGTCACCCACAGGAGGCGCTGCAGCACCATCAGCACGCTCCTAACTGGGCTCAGTGCAGCAGGCTAACAGGTGCGCTACAGCTAGCTGAGTGACGGGTCACTAACTTAAAATAAAATGAGTCCTTTTAGTTCAGTGGCACCAACAGGAACCTTTAACAGGTCTACTGGAAACACTGGATATTTACGGCGAAACAAAAAATGTGAATCTGTAAATGACACAGAAACATTAGCATCTGGCAATCTGTTAGCAGTTAGCTGTTAGCTTGTTGGGCAGTGAGCAATTAGCCGTTGGCCTGTTAGCTGGTAGCTTTGATTCAGACCAAAGGTGACGGCTCGGTGTGTGACGCTGTCAACATGTTTCTTTATGTCAGTGTAAAGAACCAATGAAACGGTTTTTCAGGTTGTTTCAGTCATTTAATTTCTAAAATATCAGTTTACATGTGATTATTGTCGTTTACATGAGAAACATCCAGAACTCAAAGTGACGACATGAAGACAAACCTGCGGAGAGAAGATTCAAATCCATCAACCAATCACATCGCTGCAGACACTGAGCAGGAAAACTTTGAGACTGATTATGATTTAAAGGGTCATAGTTCAGTCCCTCCAGGACGCTGACGTCACAGCTCAGCTGATCCTTGTGAATTCTGACGTTATAATTTTGTCTGATCGCTGAACTTTACCATAAATTTGACTATTTCAACAAGTCAAATCTCATTTTACTGTCGAGCTGCGTGTAGCGTGACCTGTAACACAACAGCGTCGGCCTCTCGTGTGACGTATAACACACGTGTCAGCAGCTCTTTATAAACATAACAATGACATCACGTGTCACTAACGATCATTCAGCGTCCTGTTATATGATCTCGTCCTCTGCTCGGAGGGTAAGGAGCTCCTGTTAGCTGCTAACTGCTAACAGCTGCTTTTTAACTCTTTGCGGTGGGTTGCACCAGAGCACATTATTAAAACGTCACACCCGTCCTGTGGCTGTTCTGCAAATTTGCGAATCCTGGGATATCAACAGAACGACCCGCTCCGCTCTCCTTGAGATTGGCTAGTATTTATTGCCTTATTTGGTTGGATTAGCTCACGTTAGCGTAAGAATGTCAGGCTAAGCCAATCAGTGGCAGAATAAGTCTGGCCATTCTTTCACTGTCCTGGGAATCGCAAATTCATGTCCTGTTTAAACAGACGCCATTTCAGCGCTGTTACTTCATCTGCTGCTGGCTTACAGGTGAGACAACTCTGTCCCCTCATTCTGTGACTGGACCCTTCACACAGAACCTGAAGGACGTACAGTGGCGTGAAACTCCTGCTTTCTCTATATCATGAGGCAGCTGCTGCACCTGGGACAAGGACGTGTTCATAAATCTAAAGTGACGCTTTAAAGTCAAATCAAGTCAAATGAATCACATTCCCTCCACTCGGCGCTCTGCTGCCCCGACAGTGTGTAGCTCTGAATAACTGCACAGTGCCTTCCAACAACGCTCTGAACTTACAGACGGTTCAGTCTGTGTCACAGAGCGCTCCACCCAGTGACAGGGCTAACTGTTAGCATCACACGGCTAACCTTACTCAACAGCGTGTTGGATGATAACAGCTGCCGCGAGGCAAAATATGACGAGCAGTGATGACATCACGTTGTGTTCGTGAGCCCGCGATAACCAGGCAGAGAGCGGCTCAGGGAGGCGGTCCTTCAGCGCTGCAGCAAACAGCAGCAGCTGATTGCTGATTTAATTTAATTTAATCTCTCTCCAATTACAATAATTTAATCACAAACACAAACTATCAAAACTGTTTTTTAGAGAAGCTGCTGTGAAATAATTTCAAGTGGCAACAATCCCAAAAGCAGCAGTGAAAACCTGGAGCGACTGATTTTAAATCTTAATCATGATCATCAGTTTTCCTTCAAACCTCTCAGACATGTCTGTGACATCAGAATCTGTCGTCTCGGTCACCGACACCAAACTCTGTCTCGGTGATGTTTCGGTGGCCGAGCGGCGTCCTCTGAAACAGGTTGTGAATCTTCACTTTTTAAACGTGAACGAAGAGTTAAAGAGCTGAGAGCTCAGCGGGCCGCAGCTTCACCAAACATCTGTAACGTGTTCCTGATGTTCCTGTGAAGGACCAGACATCAGGTCAGTGTTTCTGTGTCTGGTAAATCTGTATTTATCTGTCTGCGTTCAGCTCGTCTGCCTCTGAAGACGTTTCCTTCACTCTCAGTCCGATGAGCTCTCAGCTGGAGGTTAAATAATTCAAATCGTCTTTAAACGAACCTCCGACCTGAAACAGAGCGTGCACAGAGGCAGCTGACGACAGGTTAACATGAGATATTGCAGATATTAAGGTTACAGTATTTGATGCAGTATAAATATATTCTGCTGTCTGAGTGTTTTGTGCATCGAGCAGAGAAACTGCTGCAGGATCAAACTGAAGATTCACCTGAGAGCCGGCGACAGGAAGTAAGTGAGGAAACACACACCGTCAAAATAAAATGTCAAACTGAGAAACGACACAAAAGCAAAACAGTCAAGTTTTTAAAGAACAAAAAAACAGCAGCTTTATAAAGAGGAACTGAGCCGCTGGTGTCCTGCAGGTGGCGTCACTTCAACCTGCTGTTCCTTTCTGTTCCTGGAGGAGGCGACACCACCTGCTGCTGCGAAGATGATGATGAAGAACATCCTGACGGAGCAGCAGGTGAGTTTTGAAACGTTGTGCAGCAGACGGACACATTTACAGTCCTCTGATGATCAGCGGTGACGTGTTATGGCTTTCAGAGTTTAAAGGGAACAAAGTGACACAAACATCAAGTTTGTTTTGTTTCCACGTCAGTGATGAAGATTTATAATTTCCTGTGTCATAGTTCTTCTTCAGTGTGGTTCAGGGTCACAGCTGGACGTCACCTTGCTGCAGGTTACTCACTTCATGTGTTGAGTCTCTGTGTGTCCTCACACCCAGAAAAAGACCAACACATAAAAGATCACACACATCCCGACACATAAAAGCAGTTTGCTACAAACAGCTGTTCTGACCCACAATCCTTTGCTCAGCTGAATAGACGTCACATGACTGAGCTGCAGACAGATGACTGACAGCAGTGAACAAAATAACCATGACAGAGGAATATCGTGTTATAACCTGCAGTGAGCACAATTACAACTTAAAGTTCAAACTACAGATATTTCAGAGCAGAGCAGCAGGCTGACCTTCGTCTGTGGCGCTTTATCTGCAGATCACGTTTCGATTTTCCAAATCACCAACTTCATACTTTTACTTTAAATTTCATGCTACAGAAACACAAACAGGAGCATCAGAGTTCAGGGCGCAGAGTTATGACCAAGTAGTGCGGCTTGTGCCCGATCACACAGGAAGTGATTCAGCAGCGTCTTTTTGGATCAGTTTTTAACGAGAATCAAACTTTGCGCTCGCTGTTTCTGCGCTGCTATACGCCTCAACTGCTCAAGTTGGAAAAACTTGTGTGTGCCCCACGTCATCTCCGCTTTTTCCCAATTATCCAATGGGATGATGTGAGAGGCGGGGCTTCTGTGGTGGTCACAACAACCAGTTTACAGCTGGTAAACAATGGAGGAGAAACTGGTGGTAGTGGCTGCTGGATACTCAGAGCTATACGACTTTACAGTTAGCAGCATGTCAATAGAAAACAGCAGATAAGTGCAGTACTGTAAACGTCCATGATGGAGGAGAAGCTCCTGGACCAACTGGTGGTTCTCCCCATGATCCAGCCTCTTTGTTAGGGTCTCATGTACCCACACAGATCTCTGTTTATCTGCTGACAGCCTCTCACCCTCAACCACAGCTACACACACACCCTCTGCCTCAACATGGCAGCAGCTACACACTCATTACTGCAGGATACACACACTGTGGACTGATGACACAGGAAGGTGAGAGTGAGGAGGTGACGGGCTGGTTGCCTGGCAACAATAAAAAGGTGCAGCAAGTGTGTTTATACAAGCAGCATTCAATGAAAAAAAGAATCAGTGTAGTGCGCTTCATGTTTTGTGACCTACAAACCACTTTCTGTGTGATCGGGACAGGAGGGCAGAGCAGTGCGTAAAAATAAATATATGATTCACGGTCTGTGTTTTTTTTGCAGCCTCAGCAGTCATAACTCTGCATCGTCCTCCTCCTCTTCATCACTGACCTCCCTGAGCTCCTGTTCATCCCAAAACATTAAAGCTTCATCAGATAGGATCCAAAAAGTTGAATGGCAACATTAAAACTGAAATTTTAAAGATTGAAATGAAGTTGTCAGAATTCAAATTGTGAATTTAAAACAAAGAAAATATCTGAATGTTAAAATAATAATTTAATATTGAGCGTTAAGGTTCAGAAGAGATGAGACAATAATTTCACCTTTAAGGTCCTTTAAGATTAAAACTCCTGAGAGCTGATGATTAAAGTTCAGATTCATATTAATATTCAAATCTCCTTTGATCAGACTGAAGTCATTTAAAGGTTCTGATGTCACGTGTTCACTACGAACAGGAAGTCAGCTTCTGTTAATTCTGCCTTTGACAGGCTGTTGATCAGTTAATCCATTAATTAACTGACTGTGTACCTGGTAAAGCTTCAATAAAATAAATGAAACATATGAACATTACAGATCATAATGTTATTCTGAATATGACTGTAAATTATTTTCCAGCCTTCTCACGACATGATGACGTCCGTCTGTCACAGTTTCAGTCGATGCTGCCGGAGCAACAGCACGCTGACTGCAGGTCACAGTTACAAACAGAAAATAAAGACAAAAGTTATTTATCAAGTTATTATGTTTTCTTTTTTAAAATAATAATTACACGTTATTTAGAGACCTACAGAGTGTCGGGTCAGCAGTGATCAATAACTTTATTAATAACTCCCTTTTCTTGCAGCAGCTGGTGTTAAAGATGGCTGACGGACTGAGACCTGTCAGGTGAGTACAGCTTCACATCAAACGTGTTGGAGAGGAGTTTCATTTCTGCATCAGCTACGAGACCTGTGGACACGTTTCCTTTGTTCCCCAATAATTATAAAGTGTTTTTTTCCTCTGTGTGTGTGTGTTGTTGTTGTTGTTTTTTTAAGATATTTTTTGGGCTTTTCTTAGCCTTTAATTGATAGGACAGACAAGTGTGAAGGGGGGAGAGACATGCAGCAAAGGGCCACAGGCTGGATTCGAACCCAGGCTGCTGTGGCAACAGCCTTGTACATGAGGCGCCTGCTCTACCACTAAGCCACTGATGCCCCGAGTGTGTGTGTTTTAAAGATTACTGTGTGTTTGCGTGTTTATATGGACCTCATGCAGATCATGTGTCAGGGCTGTGACCCTTCCTAGTGACCAAATCACGGTACTGCAGTTTCCAGGGTTCGTCACATGACACCCAAAAACACTTTGTCTCATTGGCTTACAATGTGAGAAAGAAACGTCTGTGAAGCAGTGGGCACATTGTGTTGAGCGTCCAGCTCCTGAGAAATGACTCGTCTCACCATCAGGATTTGATCCATTCAGTCTGAGAACATTTGGAAGAGCCGTTGGATTTATAATCATGTTAGTGGAGCGCTGAACAGGAAGTTAGCTGCTCGGTCGCACTCAGCAGAGCTCATATAACAAGCATCATATATTCTGTTCACCTGAAACCCTGAGCACTGAGCTGATCTTCCTCCAGGAGCAGATGTAAAGCTCTGGGTCGGCCTGCACGAACATGATCAACGTGTTTATCAGACTGAATATTTACAGAAGAAGGGAAAGATATCTGACGGTACCTGACTCCCACCCTGTGGTTGTATGACTCCGCCCACCAGTCCACCCTGTGGCTGTATGACTCCGCCCACCAGTCCGCCCTGTGGTTGTGTGACTCCGCCCACCAGTCCACCCTGTGGCTGTATGACTCCGCCCACCAGTCCACCCTGTGGCTGTATGACTCCGCCCACCAGTCCGCCCTGTGGTTGTGTGACTCCGCCCACCAGTCCACCCTGTGGCTGTATGACTCCGCCCACCAGTCCACCCTGTGGCTGTATGACTCCGCCCACCAGTCCAGTGTCTCTGACAGTCTCCATCATGTCAGTGAAAACATGGAGGCTTCACACACAGAAGATCTATACAATCAGCACAGTTTCAAGATTAGAGTCACCAATTCAGTATGTGACCAAATGTCTCCCCTTCTGTTCCTGAGATATGACGTTACAACATGATGATGTCACAGTCAAGCTGACCTTTGACCTTTTGACCTTCATCATTTTATCCTGTCAGACAGTTCTGTGAAATTTTATAATCAGCGTTTGAATTCTTGAATTATAGACCAAAACATGTTTTGGGAGGTCACACTGACCTTTGACCTTCAAGCTCCAAATCCTAATCAGTTCATTGTTGAGTCTGAGTGGACACTTGTGCCAAATCTAAAGAAATTCCTTGTTCATGAGAATAAGACGTACAGACGACAACCTGAAAACCTGACGCCAAATCTTCCTCCGATGTAGTTTTTCTGACCCTGACGCTCTTCTGTAGAGTTGAGTTTGTATCAACAGGAAATGAAAGCTGAGACTACAAACTACAATATGATGAAATATAAAAGAGGAATGAAGAGCTGTTTTTGTGTTTAAAGAGAAACTCCTCTCCAGCTTGTTGTAGTGATGTAGAAGACTCGTATCCTGGACGTTCTAAACTTTAAAGGACCTGAAGGATCTGCAGACACACTTTGCTGATGACGTCATCAGCGCCGAGACAACAGGACAGTGTTCCTAAAGCTAAAGGGTTGTGCTGTTATATTGCCAAGGATTTTCCTGTGGACGTCATCGTCTCTTTGGTTTCATACCAAACTGTCCACATCCAGCCCATGTCCCCCTCTGGTCCTCTGTTTCTAGGAGACAACACTCACACTTCCTCCAAGCTGACCCGACAGACAACCTTCAGTCCGACCAGGCCGCCCCCGTCACCGTCAGACGTCGCCCACGTCGAAGGCCCTCATCAGCAGGTCCAGGTCGCCGATGTTGGCGGCCTGGAACAGTTCAGGCCGGTCCATCAGGGAGATGGCGATTCGCAGGGCGGCCCAGATGTTCGCCGACATCTGCTGGTGGCTGCAGCGCTGACTCCGCCTCTGCTGGTTCAGAGCCGTCAGGAAGTTACTGACCGCCTCCCTGCAGGACCAGAACCAGGTCAGACCAGGACTGCATGACATCAACTGTAATCACACTGAATACGTTCATTTTAAAGAGCACGAAATCAGTGTGATCACAGAGAGTTAAAAACAAACACATCAACAGGTTGCATCAAGTGGATACAGCCAATGTTACTATGTCCTGCTGCAGTTTGGTTCTGTATCTCTGGTGTTTGAGATGGATGTCAGGCCACCTAGGTGGAAGGAAGTTCAGGAGGTGGTCAGGCGCCTGATACCCTTAAATTTTTGTGGAAACAGCTAAGAATAGTTCGGGAAAAACAAGTTATACCAAGAGCATGGCGTAGGGCAGGAGGTGTCCTCATTCCTAAGGAGAAGGAGTCTGTGGACATTAGCCAGTTCAGGATGATTTCTCTCTTGAATGTGGAGGGAAAGATTTTCTTCAGTGTAGTTGCGCAGAGATTAGCTAGCTACTTAGAAGGGAATAGCTTAATTGATACCATGGTGCAGAAGGCAGGAATACCAGGTTTTTCAGGGTGTTTAGAGCACACTAGCATGATCTGGCACCAGATTCAGGCAGCGAAGATTAACAAAAGGGACCTACATGTAGTATTCTTAGATCTTGCAAATGCGTTTGGTTCAGTAGCCCACAGCCTCATTTGGAGTGAGTTTGACTATTTCAAAGTGCCACAGGTAGTTGTCAACTTAGTGAAAGCATACTTTCAGGATATTAGGTTGTGTCTAAGTACGACAGGCTTCACAACAGGTTGGCAGAGGCTAGAAATAGGCATCATGGCAGGGTGTACAATTTCTCCATTAGCATTTACTATGGCGATGGAAGTAATCATCAGGGCTTCTAAGTGGGTGGTAGGTGAAGAGAGACGGCAGAACGGGTTGCATCTTCCACCAGTTAGGGCTTACATGGATGACATGACACTGGTGACCACAACAATGCCATGTACAAAGAGGCTACTAGAGAAGGTAAATAAGAACCTGAAGTGGACCAGCATGAAGATCAAGCCTGATAAATCTAGAAGCATCTCGATATGTAGAGGGAAGTTAAGTGACAGGAAGTTTGTCACAGATGATGAGGACATCCCAACAATTAGGGAAAAGTCAGTGAAGAGTTTAGGTAGGTGATACAATGTAGAGCTGAATGATGAGGAACAGGTGGTGAAATTTAGAAAAGAGGTGGCTGAAGGATTGGATAGAATAGATAAATCAGAGCTTCCAGGAAAATTGAAGTTGTGGTGTTTACAATTTGGACTATATCCCAGGTTAATGTGGCCATTGTCAGTTTATGAAATCCCAATATCTGTTGTGGAGAGAACTGAAAGGTCGGTTAGCTCCTATATTAGGAAGTGGTTGGGTGTTCCTAGGTGCCTCAGTAGTGTTGCATTGTATGGAAAAGGGACACTTCAGCTGCCAGTATCTAGTTTAACAGAGGAATTTAAATGTACTAAGGTCAGGACAGAGCTTTTGTTATCTGGGAGTAAGGACGTGGTAGTTAGGAGTGTGGTTCCAAATCCAACCAAGGGGAGGAAGTGAACCCAAGATCGGCAGTTCAGCAGGCAGAGGCAGCTCTTAGGCATGCAGAGATTGTAGGTAATGTTCAGTTTGGCCGGGGAGGCCTGGGGCTTGGCTCAGGCAAACCGGTTTGGAATACAGCAGGTCTCAAAGATAAAAGAAAGCTGGTTGTGGAACAGATACGTAGACAGGAGGAGATAGTAAGGGGTGCAAAGGTAGTGGCCCAGGCTAAACAGGGACAGTGGTTGAATTGGGAAAGTGTAGAGAAGAGGAAGCTCAGTTGGAGGGACCTGTGGAGTATGGAGGAGAATAGTATTAGATTCCTGGTAGAGGCTACATACGATGTGTTACCAACCGCCCAGAACCTAAAACTGTGGGTAAATGAGGACCCATCATGCCCATTGTGTTCACGTACCGCAACCTTAAAGCATATTGTGTCAGGCTGTAAGTTAGCTTGTCACAAGGCCGATATACATGGCAACATAACCAGGTGTTGAAATGTTTAGCTGCAGGAATCGAAGGGAAACGAAGAAGGTGAATTCAGAAGGTGTTAAGGAGTTTAGCAATTCAGTTTGTCCGTGAGGGAGAGAAATACAGAAGGGATAAGTTAGTAAGGAGGCAGGGGTGTGGCCGCCTAGAAGGTGCTTGTGATTGGGAAATGCAAGTAGATTTAGGGGGAAAGCTTGTTGTTCCCCAGGAAATAGTCTGTACCAAGCAGAGGCCTGACACAGTGTTGTGGTCAGTGAGTCAACGGATAGTTTATTTCATTGAACTGACAGTTCCTTGGGAAGACTCAGTGGAAGAAGCTTATGAAAGGAAAAGCTTAGATATGCAGATTTAGGAGCAGAAGCTGAGCAGCGAGGATGGAAGACTAGGATTTGTCCAGTGGAAGTGGGGTGTAGGGGATTCATAGCAAGATCAGCTGTCTCGCTCCTGGGGGAACTCGGAGTGCAGGGACAGAGTTTGAGGAAGACAGTGAAGGAAATGTCAGATGAAGCAGTTAGATGTAGCCAGTCGATCTGGAAGAGAAGAAATAATGTCAGTTGGGGGCCAGCAGGGGGAACTACTGAGCAGGGCACATAACTCCTTGAGATCAGGTGGAGAGATCCACTTCCTGTCAGGAGGAAATCCAGGAAGAGGAAGGAGGTTCCCACCTGATGACCCCAAAGACATGTGAGTTATCACTGCTCACTGGTCTGTATAGTTAAGCCATAATAGCTTATCAAAGGGTTTAGGAGGTGATTCACTGAGTGCTGATCCTTCTCTAGAGCACAAACTTCTTGTGTTGATTTGAATTTGTATCTCTGGTGTTTGAACCCACGTTTGTGTGCGTCACAGGTAGGACAGCTGACGGTGTTACCTGTGAGCTCCCAGGTTGATGCAGCTGATCCCCAGGTTGTATCTGGACCGGATGAATCCAGGCTGCAGCTCCAGAGCTCTGGTGTAGGCCTCCACAGCCTCCTCACTGCGGTCTCCATTCGCCAATGTCGCACCCAGCCGGTTCCAAAGCAGGTAGTCCTGGAGACGAACACACAGGAAGGTGACATCGTCATGACATCATCATAAAATCGTGACATCATCACATTACATCCAGGTGTAGGTTCCCTTCGACCCTCACACCTCAAGTTCCAGCATCAGCGTGTTTCAAACAAGGCCTGGTGCTGTGTGGAAATAACATCAGCTCACCAGAGCAGACGATGAGTGTCGACTTCTGCTGCTGATAAAGGCTGGAAAAGTAAAGTGATGTCATTTTGTAATTCTGGTGATCATACGATAAATTCTCATTATACACGATATTATAGTTAATATACAGTGAAAGCGCCAGTGGTCAACACTTAATATCATTAAAATAGCAATTTTGAGATATTTGGTAAAAATGTTGTAATGTTTGATTTTCCACCCAGTCCTTACACACACACACACACACACACACACACACACACACACTGTAATTGATAAAGGACTAAAACTGACTTCTGGGCGAATCTGATCACTCCCGTTTTTTTCTACTATGTGTTCTGGACATAAATATGTTTTCAACGACATACGACACTATGACTTTTTTTCATGATTTCAGACGACATGCTATACTATGACTTTTTTTCATGATTTCAGACGACATGCTATACTATGACCTTTTTTCATGATTTCAGACGACATGCTATACTATGACTTTTTTTCACGATTTCGGACAACGTGCTATACTATGACTTTTTTTTCACGATTTCGGACGACATGCTATACTATGACTTTTTTCATGATTTCAGACGACATGCTATACTATGACGTTTTTTTCACGATTTTGGACGACATGCTATAATATGACTTTTTTTTACGATTTCGGACGACGTGCTATAATATGACTTTTTTTCACGATTTCGGACGACGTGCTATACTATGACCTTTTTTTCACGATTTCGGACGACATGCTATACTATGACGTTTTTCACGATTTCAGACGACATGCTATACTATGACTTTTTTCACGATTTCAGACGACATGCTATACTATGACTTTTTTTTCACGATTTTGGACGACATGCTATAATATGACTTTTTTTTACGATTTCGGACGACGTGCTATAATATGACTTTTTTTCACGATTTCGGACGACGTGCTATACTATGACCTTTTTTTCACGATTTCGGACGACGTGCTATACTATGACCTTTTTTTCACGATTTGGGACGACATGCTATACTATGACGTTTTTTTCACGATTTCGGACGACATGCTATAATATGACTTTTTTTCACGATTTCGGACGACGTGCTATACTATGACCTTTTTTTCACGATTTCGGACGACATGCTATACTATGACTTTTTTTCACGATTTTTAACGACATGCTATACTATGACTTTTTTTCACGATTTTGGACGACATGCTATACTATGACGTTTTTTCACGATTTTTAACGTCATGCTATACTATGACGTTTTTTCATGATTTCGGACGACATGCTATAGTATGACGTTTTTTCATGATTTTTAACGACATGCTATACTATGACTTTTTTTTCACGATTTCGGACGACATGCTATACTATGACTTTTTTTCACGATTTTGGACGACATGCTATACTATGACTTTTTTTCATGATTTTTAACGACATGCTATACTATGACCTTTTTTTCACGATTTTGGACGACATACTATATTATGATTTTTTTTCACGATTTTGGACGACATGCTATACTATGACTTTTTTTCACGATTTTGGACGACATGCTATACTATGACGTTTTTTCATGATTTTTAACGTCATGCTATACTATGACGTTTTTTCATGATTTTTAACGACATGCTATACTATGACTTTTTTTCACGATTTTGGACGACATGCTATACTATGATGTTTTTTCATGATTTTTAACGACATGCTATACTATGACTTTTTTTCATGATTTCGGACGACATGCTATACTATGACGTTTTTCACGATTTCAGACGACATGCTATACTATGACTTTTTTCACGATTTCAGACGACATGCTATACTATGACTTTTTTTTCACGATTTTGGACGACATGCTATAATATGACTTTTTTTTACGATTTCGGACGACGTGCTATAATATGACTTTTTTTCACGATTTCGGACGACGTGCTATACTATGACCTTTTTTTCACGATTTCGGACGACGTGCTATACTATGACCTTTTTTTCACGATTTGGGACGACATGCTATACTATGACGTTTTTTTCACGATTTCGGACGACATGCTATAATATGACTTTTTTTCACGATTTCGGACGACGTGCTATACTATGACCTTTTTTTCACGATTTCGGACGACATGCTATACTATGACTTTTTTTCACGATTTTTAACGACATGCTATACTATGACTTTTTTTCACGATTTTGGACGACATGCTATACTATGACGTTTTTTCACGATTTTTAACGTCATGCTATACTATGACGTTTCATGATTTCGGACGACATGCTATAGTATGACGTTTTTTCATGATTTTTAACGACATGCTATACTATGACTTTTTTTTCACGATTTCGGACGACATGCTATACTATGACTTTTTTTCACGATTTTGGACGACATGCTATACTATGACTTTTTTTCATGATTTTTAACGACATGCTATACTATGACCTTTTTTTCACGATTTTGGACGACATACTATATTATGATTTTTTTTCACGATTTTGGACGACATGCTATACTATGACTTTTTTTCACGATTTTGGACGACATGCTATACTATGACGTTTTTTCATGATTTTTAACGTCATGCTATACTATGACGTTTTTTCATGATTTTTAACGACATGCTATACTATGACTTTTTTTCACGATTTTGGACGACATGCTATACTATGATGTTTTTTCATGATTTAACGACATGCTATACTATGACTTTTTTTCATGATTTCGGACGACATGCTATACTATGACTTTTTTCATGATTTCGGACGACATGCTATACTATGACGTTTTTTTCACGATTTTGGACGACATGCTATAATATGACTTTTTTTTACGATTTCGGACGACGTGCTATAATATGACTTTTTCACGATTTCGGACGACGTGCTATACTATGACCTTTTTTTCACGATTTCGGACGACGTGCTATACTATGACGTTTTTTTTCACGATTTCGGACGACATGCTATACTATGACTTTTTTCACGATTTCAGACGACATGCTATACTATGACGTTTTTCACGATTTGGGACGACATGCTATACTATGATGTTTTTTTCACGATTTCGGACGACATGCTATACTATGACTTTTTTCACGATTTCAGACGACATGCTATACTATGACGTTTTTCACGATTTGGGACGACATGCTATACTATGACTTTTTTCACGATTTGGGACGACATGCTATACTATGACGTTTTTTTCACGATTTCGGACGACATGCTATAATATGACTTTTTTTCACGATTTCGGACGACGTGCTATGCTATGACTTTTTTTCACGATTTCGGACGACATGCTATACTATGACTTTTTTTCACGATTTCGGACGACATGCTATACTATGACTTTTTTTCACGATTTTGGACGACATGCTATACTATGACCTTTTTTCATGATTTCGGACGACATGCTATACTATGACTTTTTTTTCATGATTTCGGACGACATGCTATACTATGACGTTTTTTCACGATTTTGGACGACATGCTATACTATGACGTTTTTTCATGATTTTTAACGTCATGCTATACTATGACGTTTTTTCACGATTTTGGACGACATGCTATACTATGACGTTTTTTCATGATTTTTAACGTCATGCTATACTATGACCTTTTTTCATGATTTCGGACGACATGCTATAGTATGACGTTTTTTCATGATTTTAACGTCATGCTATACTATGACGTTTTTTTTTTCACGATTTTGGACGACATGCTATACTATGACGTTTTTTCATGATTTTTAACGACATGCTATACTATGACGTTTTTTCATGATTTTGGACGACATGCTATACTATGACCTTTTTTTCATGATTTCGGACGACATGCTATACTATGACGTTTTTTTTCACGATTTTGGACGACATGTACTATGACGTTTTTTCATGATTTTTAACGTCATGCTATACTATGACGTTTTTTCACGATTTTGGACGACATGCTATACTATGACGTTTTTTCATGATTTCGGACGACATGCTATAGTATGACGTTTTTTTCATGATTTTTAACGACATGCTATACTATGACTTTTTTTTCATGATTTCGGACGACATGCTATACTATGACCTTTTTTTCACGATTTTGGACGACATACTATATTATGATTTTTTTTCACGATTTTGGACGACATGCTATATTATGATTTTTTTTCACGATTTTGGACGACATGCTATACTATGACTTTTTTTCACGATTTTGGACGACATGCTATACTATGACTTTTTTTCACGATTTCGGACGACATGCTATACTATGACGTTTTTTCATGATTTTTAACGACATGCTATACTATGACTTTTTTTTCATGATTTCAGACGACATGCTATATATACTATGACCTTTTTTTCACGATTTTGGACGACATACTATATTATGATTTTTTTTCATGATTTCGGACGACATGCTATACTATGACCTTTTTTTCACGATTTCGGACGACATGCTATACTATGACCTTTTTTTCACGATTTTGGACGACATGCTTATACTATGACGTTTTTTCATGATTTTGGACGACATGCTATACTATGACGTTTTTTCACGATTTCGGACGACATGCTATAATATGACTTTTTTTCACGATTTCGGACGACGTGCTATACTATGACCTTTTTTTCACGATTTCGGACGACATGCTATACTATGACTTTTTTTCACGATTTTTAACGACATGCTATACTATGACTTTTTTTCACGATTTTGGACGACATGCTATACTATGACGTTTTTTCACGATTTTTAACGTCATGCTATACTATGACGTTTTTTCATGATTTCGGACGACATGCTATAGTATGACGTTTTTTCATGATTTTTAACGACATGCTATACTATGACTTTTTTTTCACGATTTCGGACGACATGCTATACTATGACTTTTTTTCACGATTTTGGACGACATGCTATACTATGACTTTTTTTCATGATTTTTAACGACATGCTATACTATGACCTTTTTTTCACGATTTGGACGACATACTATATTATGATTTTTTTTCACGATTTTGGACGACATGCTATACTATGACTTTTTTTCACGATTTTGGACGACATGCTATACTATGACGTTTTTTCATGATTTTTAACGTCATGCTATACTATGACGTTTTTTTCATGATTTTTAACGACATGCTATACTATGACTTTTTTTCACGATTTTGGACGACATGCTATACTATGATGTTTTTTCATGATTTTTAACGACATGCTATACTATGACTTTTTTTCATGATTTCGGACGACATGCTATACTATGACTTTTTTCATGATTTCGGACGACATGCTATACTATGACGTTTTTTTCACGATTTTGGACGACATGCTATAATATGACTTTTTTTTACGATTTCGGACGACGTGCTATAATATGACTTTTTTTCACGATTTCGGACGACGTGCTATACTATGACCTTTTTTTCACGATTTCGGACGACGTGCTATACTATGACGTTTTTTTCACGATTTCGGACGACATGCTATACTATGACTTTTTTCACGATTTCAGACGACATGCTATACTATGACGTTTTTCACGATTTGGGACGACATGCTATACTATGATGTTTTTTTCACGATTTCGGACGACATGCTATACTATGACTTTTTTCACGATTTCAGACGACATGCTATACTATGACGTTTTTCACGATTTGGGACGACATGCTATACTATGACTTTTTTCACGATTTGGGACGACATGCTATACTATGACGTTTTTTTCACGATTTCGGACGACATGCTATAATATGACTTTTTTTCACGATTTCGGACGACGTGCTATGCTATGACTTTTTTTCACGATTTCGGACGACATGCTATACTATGACTTTTTTTCACGATTTCGGACGACATGCTATACTATGACTTTTTTTCACGATTTTGGACGACATGCTATACTATGACCTTTTTTCATGATTTCGGACGACATGCTATACTATGACTTTTTTTTCATGATTTCGGACGACATGCTATACTATGACGTTTTTTTCACGATTTTGGACGACATGCTATACTATGACGTTTTTTCATGATTTTTAACGTCATGCTATACTATGACGTTTTTTCACGATTTTGGACGACATGCTATACTATGACGTTTTTTCATGATTTTTAACGTCATGCTATACTATGACCTTTTTTCATGATTTCGGACGACATGCTATAGTATGACGTTTTTTCATGATTTTTAACGTCATGCTATACTATGACGTTTTTTCACGATTTTGGACGACATGCTATACTATGACGTTTTTTCATGATTTTTAACGACATGCTATACTATGACGTTTTTTCATGATTTTGGACGACATGCTATACTATGACCTTTTTTTCATGATTTCGGACGACATGCTATACTATGACGTTTTTTTCACGATTTTGGACGACATGCTATACTATGACGTTTTTTCATGATTTTTAACGTCATGCTATACTATGACGTTTTTTCACGATTTTGGACGACATGCTATACTATGACGTTTTTTCATGATTTCGGACGACATGCTATAGTATGACGTTTTTTCATGATTTTTAACGACATGCTATACTATGACTTTTTTTTCATGATTTCGGACGACATGCTATACTATGACCTTTTTTTCACGATTTTGGACGACATACTATATTATGATTTTTTTTCACGATTTTGGACGACATGCTATATTATGATTTTTTTTCACGATTTTGGACGACATGCTATACTATGACTTTTTTTCACGATTTTGGACGACATGCTATACTATGACTTTTTTTCACGATTTCGGACGACATGCTATACTATGACGTTTTTTCATGATTTTTAACGACATGCTATACTATGACTTTTTTTTCATGATTTCAGACGACATGCTATATATACTATGACCTTTTTTTCACGATTTTGGACGACATACTATATTATGATTTTTTTTCATGATTTCGGACGACATGCTATACTATGACCTTTTTTTCACGATTTCGGACGACATGCTATACTATGACCTTTTTTTCACGATTTTGGACGACATGCTTATACTATGACGTTTTTTCATGATTTTGGACGACATGCTATACTATGACGTTTTTTCATGATTTCGGACGACATGCTATACTATGACGTTTTTTCATGATTTTGGACGACATGCTATACTATGACGTTTTTTCACGATTTCGGACGACATGCTATACTATGACGTTTTTTCATGATTTCGGACGACATGCTATAGTATGACGTTTTTTCACGATTCTTAACGACATGTTATACTATGACGTTTTTTCACGATTTTGGACGACATGCTATACTATGACGTTTTTTCATGATTTTTAACGACATGCTATACTATGACGTTTTTTCATGATTTTTAACGACATGCTATACTATGACGTTTTTTCACGATTTTGGACGACATGCTATACTATGACCTTTTTTCACGATTTTGAACGACATGCTATACTATGACGTTTTTTCATGATTTTTAACGACATGCTATACTATGACATTTTTCACGATTTTTGACGACATGCTATACTATGACGTTTTTTCATGATTTTTAACGACATGCTATACTATGACTTTTTTTTCATGATTTCGGACGACATGCTATACTATGACTTTTTTTTCATGATTTCGGACGACATACTATATCATGATTTTTTTTCATGATTTCGGACGACATGCTATACTATGACCTTTTTTTCACGATTTCGGACGACATGCTATACTATGACCTTTTTTTCACGATTTTTCACGACATGCTATACTATGACGTTTTTTTTTGATGATTCATAACGACAGACTTTCTATGTCCGTTTTTCATAACATGGTTCAAATAATACCGTAAATGATGCTATATCTTTTTTGGAATAGTCTGCTACAACTATTCTCACAACATTGCTTAATGACATATTGTTTCCATAACTGACTTCTGTTTTGGAGCCTTCGTGCTCCCTTGTCTTGCAGCTTCCATCAGTCTGGTAATGTGCCTGGGTCGAGGGTCGTGGGTCGTTGGCTGTGCTGATATCGTGGTCCTGCCTGATGCCGACAACATCTGCTTTTATTAATAGTCACACTTCTACTATTATTATAGACATGATTATAATTGTGACACACAGACACTATTAACTTTAAACATGCATCCATATAACATATAAACTATCATAAACTATTCTCATATTGTCATTATTATTATTTCTTCAACATTTATTGTTATGGCAGTGCTTATTGTTGTTGTTGCTGTCCATATCTCTCTCTCAGATTCTCTGTCTTGCTCGATACATCATTTTGACATATGGATGATTGTGATGTTATGACATTGTTATGTTTTCTGTCCACAACATCTGTCGTATGTCTGTCTGTCCTGGAGGAGGATAAAGCTCCGCTCTCAGTTGTCCCTCCTCATGTGACAGCATTGTTCTTTGTTTGCTGTGAGACTCTGCGGACTGATGGATGTTCTTTGTTGAAAAGATGTCTGAGACATAAAATCGTGATTTCTGATATTCTGCTTCATAAATAAAACTGAACTGAACACAATACTGTGACTTTTCTTTATTACATATTTATAACATATTTAACTGACTTCTTACAATATGTTTTCAGACATACTGAAACTTTTTTGACAGTGTTTTGACGACATGCTATACTATGACTTTTTTTCACGATTTTTAACGACATGCTATACTATGACTTTTTTTCATGATTTTTAACGACATGCTATACTATGACTTTTTTTCATAATTTTTAACGACATGCTATATACTATGACTTTTTTTCATGATTTTTAACGACATGCTATACTATGACTTTTTTTCACGATTTTGGACGACATGCTATACTATGACGTTTTTTCACGATTTTGGACGACATGCTATACTATGACTTTTTTTCATGATTTTGGACGACATGCTATACTATGACGTTTTTTCACGATTTTGGACGACATGCTATACTATGACGTTTTTTCATGATTTTTAACGTCATGCTATACTATGACGTTTTTTCACGATTTTGGACAACATGCTATACTATGACGTTTTTTCATGATTTTTAACGTCATGCTATACTATGACGTTTTTCACGATTTTGGACGACATGCTATACTATGACGTTTTTTCATGATTTTTAACGTCATGCTATACTATGACCTTTTTTTCACGATTTTGGACGACATACTATATTATGATTTTTTTTCACGATTTCGGACGACATGCTATACTATGACCTTTTTTTCACGATTTCGGACGACATGCTATATTATGATTTTTTTTCACGATTTCGGACGACATGCTATACTATGACCTTTTTTTCACGATTTCGGACGACATGCTATACTATGACTTTTTTTCACGATTTTGGACGACATGCTATACTATGACCTTTTTTCACGATTTTGGACGACATGCTATACTATGACCTTTTTTCACGATTTTGGACGACATGCTATACTATGACCTTTTTTCACGATTTTGGACGACATGCTATACTATGACCTTTTTTCATGATTTTGGACGACATGCTATACTATGACTTTTTTTTCATGATTTCGGACGACATGCTATACTATGACGTTTTTTCATGATTTTTAACGACATGCTATACTATGACGTTTTTTCATGATTTTTAACGACATGCTATACTATGACTTTTTTTTCATGATTTCGGACGACATGCTATACTATGACTTTTTTTTCATGATTTCGGACGACATGCTATACTATGACGTTTTTTTCACGATTTCGGACGACATGCTATACTATGACGTTTTTTCATGATTTTTAACGACATGCTATACTATGACTTTTTTTCATGATTTTTAACGTCATGCTATATATACTATGACCTTTTTTTCACGATTTTGGACGACATACTATATTATGATTTTTTTTCATGATTTCGGACGACATGCTATACTATGACCTTTTTTTCACGATTTCGGACGACATGCTATACTATGACCTTTTTTTCATGATTTCGGACGACATGCTATAGTATGACGTTTTTTCACGATTTTTAACGACATGCTATACTATGACGTTTTTTCACGATTTTGGACGACATGCTATACTATGACCTTTTTTTCACGATTTTGGACGACATGCTATACTATGACGTTTTTTCATGATTTTTAACGACATGCTATACTATGACTTTTTTTTCACGATTTCGGACGACATGCTATACTATGACTTTTTTTTCATGATTTCGGACGACATGCTATACTATGACTTTTTTTTCATGATTTCAGACGACATGCTATACTATGACTTTTTTTTCATGATTTCGGACGACATGCTATACTATGACGTTTTTTCATGATTTTTAACGACATGCTATACTATGACTTTTTTTTCCATGATTTCGGACGACATGCTATACTATGACTTTTTTTCATGATTTCGGACGACATGCTATACTATGACGTTTTTTTCACGATTTCGGACGACATGCTATACTATGACGTTTTTTCATGATTTTTAACGACATGCTATACTATGACTTTTTTTCATGATTTTTAACGTCATGCTATACTATGACGTTTTTTCATGATTTTTAACGACATGCTGTACTATGACGTTTTTTCCTGATTTTGGACGACATGCTATACTATGACTTTTTTTCATGATTTTGGACGACATGCTGTTCTATGACGTTTTTTCATGATATCGGACGACATGCTATACTATGACGTTTTTTCATGATTTCGGACGACATGCTATACTATGACTTTTCCTCATGATTTTTAACGACATGCTATACTATGACGTTTTTTCATGATTTTTAACGACATACGACACGATGACTTTTTTTCATGATTTTGGACAACATGCTATACTATGACTTTTCCTCATGATTTTTAACGACATGCTATACTATGACGTTTTTTCATGATTTTTAACGACATACGACACGATGACTTTTTTTCATGATTTTGGACAACATGCTATACTATGACTTTTTTTCACAATTTCGGACGACATGCTATATTATGACTTTTTTTTCATGATTTTTAACGACATGCTATACTATGACTTTTTTCATCAATTCGGACAACATGCTATACTATGACTTTTTTCATCATTTCGGACGGCATGCTATACTATGACTTTTTTTCATGATTTTTAACGACATGCTATACTATGACCTTTTTTCATAATTTTGGACGACATGCTATACTATGACGTTTTTTCATGATTTCGGACGACATGCTATACTATGACTTTTTTTCATGATTTTTAACGACATGCTATACTATGACTTTTTTTCATGATTTTTAACGACATGCTATACTATGACCTTTTTTCATAATTTTGGACGACATGCTATACTATGACGTTTTTTCATGATTTCGGACGACATGCTATACTATGACTTTTTTTCATGATTTTTAACGACATGCTATACTATGACTTTTTTTCACGATTTTGGACGACATGCTATACTATGACTTTTTTTCATGATTTTTAACGACATGCTATACTATGACTTTTTTCATCATTTCGGACGACATGCTACACTATGACTTTTTTCATCATTTCGGACAACATGCTATACTATGACTTTTTTCATCATTTCGGACAACATGCTACACTATGACTTTTTTTCATGATTTCGGACGACATGCTATACTATGACGTTTTTTCGTGATTTTTAACGACATGCTATACTATGACGTTTTTTCATGATTTCGGACGACATGCTATACTATGACCTTTTTTCATGATTTTGGACGACATGCTATACTATGACTTTTTTTCATGATTTTTAACGACATGCTATACTATGACTTTTTTTCATGATTTTTAACGACATGCTATACTATGACCTTTTTTCATGATTTTGGACGACATGCTACTATGACTTTTTTTCACGATTTTGGACGACATGCTATACTATGACTTTTTTTCATGATTTTTAACGACATGCTATACTATGACTTTTTTCATCATTTCGGACAACATGCTATACTATGACTTTTTTTCATGATTTCGGACGACATGCTATAGTATGACGTTTTTTCACGATTTTTAACGACATGCTATACTATGACGTTTTTTCACGATTTTGGACGACATGCTATACTATGACCTTTTTTCACGATTTTGGACGACATGCTATACTATGACGTTTTTTCATGATTTTTAACGACATGCTATACTATGACTTTTTTTCATGATTTCGGACGACATGCTATAGTATGACGTTTTTTCACGATTTTTAACGACATGCTATACTATGACGTTTTTTCACGATTTTGGACGACATGCTATACTATGACCTTTTTTTCACGATTTTGGACGACATGCTATACTATGACGTTTTTTCATGATTTTTAACGACATGCTATACTATGACTTTTTTTTCACGATTTCGGACGACATGCTATACTATGACTTTTTTTTCATGATTTCGGACGACATGCTATACTATGACTTTTTTTTCATGATTTCAGACGACATGCTATACTATGACTTTTTTTCATGATTTCGGACGACATGCTATACTATGACGTTTTTTCTTGATTTTTAACGACATGCTATACTATGACTTTTTTTTCCATGATTTCGGACGACATGCTATACTATGACTTTTTTTTCATGATTTCGGACGACATGCTATACTATGACGTTTTTTCATGATTTTTAACGACATGCTATACTATGACGTTTTTTCATGATTTTTAACGACATGCTGTACTATGACGTTTTTTCCTGATTTTGGACGACATGCTATACTATGACTTTTTTTCATGATTTTGGACGACATGCTGTTCTATGACGTTTTTTCATGATATCGGACGACATGCTATACTATGACTTTTCCTCATGATTTTTAACGACATGCTATACTATGACTTTTTTTCATGATTTCGGACGACATGCTGTTCTATGACTTTTTTTCACGATTTCGGACGACATGCTATACTATGACTTTTCCTCATGATTTTTAACGACATGCTATACTATGACGTTTTTTCATGATTTTTAACGACATACGACACGATGACTTTTTTTCATGATTTTGGACAACATGCTATACTATGACTTTTTTTCACAATTTCGGTCGACATGCTATATTATGACTTTTTTTTCATGATTTTTAACGACATGCTATACTATGACTTTTTTCATCATTTCGGACAACATGCTATACTATGACTTTTTTCATCATTTCGGACGACATGCTATACTATGACTTTTTTTCGTGATTTTTAACGACATGCTATACTATGACGTTTTTTCATGATTTCGGACGACATGCTATACTATGACCTTTTTTCATGATTTTGGACGACATGCTATACTATGACTTTTTTTCATGATTTTTAACGACATGCTATACTATGACTTTTTTTCACGATTTTGGACGACATGCTATACTATGACTTTTTTTCATGATTTTTAACGACATGCTATACTATGACTTTTTTCATCATTTCGGACGACATGCTACACTATGACTTTTTTCATCATTTCGGACAACATGCTATACTATGACTTTTTTCATCATTTCGGACAACATGCTATACTATGACTTTTTTCATCATTTCGGACGACATGCTATACTATGACTTTTTTTCATGATTTCGGACGACATGCTATACTATGACGTTTTTTCGTGATTTTTAACGACATGCTATACTATGACTTTTTTTTATGATTTTTAACGACATGCTATACTATGACCTTTTTTCATGATTTTGGACGACATGCTATACTATGACTTTTTTTCACGATTTTGGACGACATGCTATACTATGACTTTTTTTCATGATTTTTAACGACATGCTATACTATGACTTTTTTCATCATTTCGGACAACATGCTATACTATGACTTTTTTTCATGATTTCGGACGACATGCTATACTATGACGTTTTTTCGTGATTTTTAACGACATGCTATACTATGACGTTTTTTCATGATTTCGGACGACATGCTATACTATGACCTTTTTTCATGATTTCGGACGACATGCTATACTGAAACTTTTTTTCATGATTTTTAACGACATGCTATACTATGACTTTTTTTCATGATTTTTAACGACATGCTATACTATGACGTTTTTCATGATTTTTAACGACATATGACACTATGACTTTTTTTCATGATTTTGGACAACATGCTATACTATGACTTTTTTTCACGATTTCGGTCGACATGCTATACTATGACTTTTTTTTCATGATTTTTAACGACATGCTATACTATGACTTTTTTTCATAATTTCGGACAACATGCTATACTATGACTTTTTTTCATGATTAATAACGACATGCTATACTATGACTGTTTTTTCATAATTTTGGACGACATGCTATACTATGACGTTTTTTCATGATTTCGGACGACATGCTATACTATGACGTTTTTCATGATTTTTAACGACATACGACACTATGACTTTTTTTCATGATTTTGGACAACATGCTATACTATGACTTTTTTTCACGATTTCGGTCGACATGCTATACTATGACTTTTTTTTCATGATTTTTAACGACATGCTATACTATGACTTTTTTTCATAATTTCGGACAACATGCTATACTATGACGTTTTTTCATGATTTTTAACGACATGCTATACTATGACTGTTTTTTCATAATTTTGGACGACATGCTATACTATGACGTTTTTTCATGATTTCGGACAACATGCTATACTATGACGTTTTTTCATGATTTCGGACAACATGCTATACTATGACTTTTTTTCATGATTTCGGACGACATGCTATAATTTGACTTTTTTTCATGATTTCGGACGACATGCTATGCTATGACGTTTTTTCATGATTTCGGACGACATGCTATACTATGACGTTTTTTCATGATTTCGGACGACATGCTATAATTTGACTTTTTTTCATGATTTCGGACGACATGCTATACTATGACGTTTTTTCATGATTTCGGACGACATGCTATACTATGACGTTTTTTCATGATTTCGGACGACATGCTATAATTTGACTTTTTTTCATGATTTCGGACGACATGCTATACTATGACGTTTTTTCATGATTTCGGACGATATGCTATACTATGACGTTTTTTCATGATTTCGGACGACATGCTATACTATGACGTTTTTCATGATTTTTAACGACATACGACACTATGACTTTTTTTCATGATTTCGGTCGACATGCTATACTATGACTTTTTTTTCATGATTTTTAACGACATGCTATACTATGACTTTTTTTCATAATTTCGGACAACATGCTATACTATGACTTTTTTTCATGATTAGTAACGACATGCTATAATTTGACTTTTTTTCATGATTTCGGACGACATGCTATACTATGACGTTTTTTCATGATTTCGGACGATATGCTATACTATGACGTTTTTTCATGATTTCGGACGACATGCTATACTATGACGTTTTTCATGATTTTTAACGACATACGACACTATGACTTTTTTTCATGATTTTGGACAACATGCTATACTATGACTTTTTTTCACGATTTCGGTCGACATGCTATACTATGACTTTTTTTTCATGATTTTTAACGACATGCTATACTATGACTTTTTTTCATAATTTCGGACAACATGCTACACTATGACTTTTTTTCATAATTTCGGACAACATGCTATACTATGACGTTTTTTCATGATTTTTAACGACATGCTATACTATGACTGTTTTTTCATAATTTTGGACGACATGCTATACTATGACGTTTTTTCATGATTTCGGACAACATGCTATACTATGACTTTTTTTCATGATTAATAACGACATGCTATAATTTGACTTTTTTTCATGATTTCGGACGACATGCTATGCTATGACGTTTTTTCATGATTTCGGACGACACGCTATACTATGACTTTTTTTCATGATTTCGGACGACATGCTATAATTTGACTTTTTTTCATGATTTTGGACGACATGCTATACTATGACGTTTTTTCATGATTTCGGACGACATGCTATACTATGACGTTTTTTCATGATTTCGGACGACATGCTATACTATGACGTTTTTTCATGATTTCGGACGACATGCTATAATTTGACTTTTTTTCATGATTTCGGACGACATGCTATACTATGACGTTTTTTCATGATTTCGGACAACATGCTATACTATGACGTTTTTTCATGATTTCGGACGACATGCTATACTATGACGTTTTTTCATGATTTTGGACGACATGCTATACTATGATGTTTTTTCATGATTTTGGACGACATGCTATACTATGACTTTTTTTCACGATTTCGGACGACATGCTATACTATGACTTTTTTTTCATGATTTTTAACGTCATGCTATACTATGACGTTTTTTCATGATTTCGGACGACATGCTATACTATGACTTTTTTTCACGATTTTGGACGACGTGCTATGCTATGACTTTTTTCACGATTTCAGACGACATGCTATACTATGACTTTTTTTTCATGATTTCGGACGACATGCTATACTATGACCTTTTTTTCACGATTTTGGACGACATGCTATACTATGACTTTTTTCATGATTTTTAACGACATGCTATACTATGACGTTTTTTCATGATTTTTAACGACATGCTATACTATGACTTTTTTTTCATAATTTTGGACGACATGCTATACTATGACGTTTTTTCATGATTTCGGACAACATGCTATACTATGACTTTTTTTCATGATTTCGGACGACATGCTATACTATGACTTTTTTCATGATTTTTAACGACATGCTATACTATGACTTTTTTTCATAATTTCGGACAACATGCTATACTATGACTTTTTTTCATGATTTCGGACGACATGCTATATCAATCAATCAATCAATTTTATTTATAAAGCCCAATATCACAAATACAATTTGCCTCACAGGGCTTTACAGCATACGACATCCCTCCGTCCTTTGGACCCTCACAGCTGATCAAGGAAAAAAACGGTAGAAACCTCAGGAAGAGCAACTGAGGAGGGATCCCTCTTCCAGGACGGACAGACGTGCAATAGATGTCGTACAGAACAGATCAGCATGATAAATTAATAGTAATCTGTATGACACAATGAGACAGAAGGAGAGAGAGAGAGAGAAGGTGCCCGGTGTAATATAGGGGGGTTCTCAGGCAGACTAACTAGCCAAACTAGGGGCTGGTACAAGGCAAGCCTGAGCCAGCCCTAACTATAAGCTTTATCAAAGAGGAAAGTCTTAAGTCTAGTCTAAAATGCAGTCCGTGAGGTTTGTTTTAAATGAGAATTGAAAGACAAATCTTGATCAAATATTACTCCAAGGTTTCTTACGGTAGTGCTAGAGGCCAGAGCAATGCCATCGAGAGAAACTATGTCATCAGATAAAGAGTCTCTGAGTTGTTTGGGGCCAAGAACAATAACTTCAGTTTTGTCTGAATTTAACATCAGGAAGTTGGTGCTCATCCAGGTTTTTATGTCTTTAAGGCAATTATGGAGTTTAGTTAATTGATTACTTTCTTCTGGCTTCATAGATAAATACAACTGTTGATCTGTTCTGTACGACATCTACTGCACGTCTGTCCGTCCTGGAAGAGGGATCCCTCCTCAGTTGCTCTTCCTGAGCTTTCTACCGTTTTTTTTTTTCCTCATTAAAGGGTTTTTTTGAGGGAGTTTTTCCTGATCAGCTGTGAGTGTCCAAAGGACAGAGGGATGACGTATGCTGTAAAGCCCTGTGAGGCAAATTGTGATTTGTGATATTGGGCTTTATAAATAAAATTGATTGAATTGATTGAGCTGAAATTTACAGAGTGATTTCTAATGATGTTGCCTAAAGGAAGCATATATAGAATAAATAGGATTGGTCCGAGCACAGAACCTTGCAGAACTCCAAAACAAACTTTAGTACGTACGGATGATTCATTATGAACGTGAACAAACTGAAAACGATCAGATAAATAAGATTTAAACCAGCTTTAGTGCCAGAACCTTTTAGGCCAATTAAGTGTTCCAGTCTCTGTAGCAGAATTTCATGGTCAACAGTGTCAAACGCTGCACTAAGATCTAATAAAACAAGTACAGAGACAAGTCCTTTGTCTGAAGCAATCAGAAGGTCATTTGTAATTTTAACTAGTGCTGTCTCAGTGCTATGATGCACTCTAAATCCTGACTGTAATTCCTCAAATAAATTATTATCATGGAGAAAATCACACAGCTGGTCTGCGACTACTTTCTCAAGGATCTTTGACATAAAGGGAAGATTAGATATTGGTCTATAGTTGGCTAACACCTCTGGATCCAGGGTGGGCTTTTTTAGGAGAGGTTTAATTACAGCTACCTTAAAAGACTGTGGTACATAGTCTGTTAATAAGGATATATTGATCATATCTAATATATGGGTGTTAACTAAAGGTAAGACCTCCTTGAGTAGCCTAGTTGGGATGGGGTCTAAGGGCCGTGATATACTTGCCGCTTGATCGAACGTACACGTACACAACGCACGGTGTCTAGCTCAGACACGGCACGTTGTGTACGTAGCACCATGCTGCCAAAATGCACAATACTGGCGGATACCACTTGGGGCAGACAACAGAAATATAAACCCGGAAACCGTGAAGAATCTCATGAGCAGAAGAAGAGTACGTTACAAGAAGAAGAAGAAGTGTAAGAATTGAAGAAGACTTGAAGAAGAATAGTAAAAGAATAGTAAATTAAACAAACATGGATGTCCTTGATGCGGAAGAGGAGATTGTAATTTTACTTCTGTTGCGGTCTGATCATCCAGACGGGTCACTGTGTGCATTCTCACCAGCGCCTCTAGCGGTTATGTGAATATTGCATCTCGCGCATACGTCGCATTACCTCACGTTGAGATGTGCGTTCGACACGTCAAATGAATGCAGATCACGCGTGGCAGCCATGATGCGGCCGCGTTTGCGGCAAGTATATCACGGCCCTAAGAGACACATTGATGATTTAGATGAAGAAATCACTGCGGTCAATTCTTGAAGAGAAATTTGGGAAAAGCAATCTAAATAAATATTAGGTGTTACAGCTGTGTTTGAGGTTAGATAGGTGCTATCTGAGGACAGGAGGTCATGAATTTTGCCTCTAATAGTTAGAATTTTGTCATTAAAGAAACTCATAAAGTCATTACTGCTAAGGGCTAAAGGAATACAAGGCTCAATAGAGCTGTGACTCTCAGTCAGCCTGGCTACAGTGCTGAAAAGAAACCTGGGGTTATTTTTGTTTTCTTCTATTAAAGAGTAACTAAACCCTAAAACCTTTTTTTTTCAGCTGATAATCATTGTTTCTGGTAGTGAAGTAGTGTTACTGACTGATCCTGCTCAAAATCTTGACAGTTTAGTGCAAACTGTTGAAAATCTATATTTTATTTTAAACATGTGGTGTGTAGTGCCCTCTACAGCTTGAAACCTGGTTACTACATTTGAATTTACATTACATTTCATTGCATTACATTGGAGGCGAATGATTCTTTTTTGGGGTGAATGACGTCACTAACCATCCACGCTAAAGCCTGCCCTCCTCCCTTTACTCCTGCCCTTACTATAAAACCATTCTGCCGCAGTTATCAAACTGACAGCGAGTAGGTTGGATCAGAGCAGAGAGAGAAGTAGTAGAGAAGTTGAATTGTATTGTTAGCATAGTGTATGTTAGTGAAGGTTTACAGTTAGTAGTGTGTTTATAGTATTGAGGTTAGGTGGTCAAGGAGAGGCGCAGCAGCTCGGGAGTATACGTGCGAGGCCGCGAGGGTGGGAGGGGTGGATGGATGCGGTGGGCTGCTGCGTGGTGAGCCCAGGCTCCCAGAGAGGGATAAAATAAGTCAAGGTGTGGAGAAGGAGACCGGCTGAGCACCAGCCGCCTTCCCTTCTGTCCATGTGACAGTTGGGGGGGGGGGGTTGTCCAAGCCACCATCGGCACAATGAAAGTCCTCTCTCCTCTCCCCGCAGCGAGGGACAATCTTCACTCCGCCCCCTTCCTCAGCCGCTCGCCTGTCCCTTGGTGGTAGATGTTGCCACAAACCTCTGCACCCAACCTCCACTGGGCGGACTTCTGTTTTCCAGCCACAATGTTGAGCTTCAGCAGCTAGTTCGGCACAGCGCAGGTGTTTTCGCTCATATGCCTCGTCCACTGAATCTTCCCAGGGTACAGTGAGCTCAGTGACGTAAACTTTCTTTAGAGAAGGGGTCCAAGTCAGGTCTTAAGGTGGTGGCGGCGATCTCTGGAGGGAACACAAGCTGCTGTCTAATATCCACCATCAATTTCCAGTCATGGGCTAAGCCAAGCTTGCCTCTCTCCAATGCTGTGGTGCTGCTCCTGCTTTTTTTTGCCCCCTCAAGGACAAAGGCTGTTGTCCATGGTGGGCTGGAAACTGGCGGTGGTTGGGAATTAATGATAGCGTGCTTGTCCGCCAGGGTGGATGCGGGTCTTTAAAACTTGGCTGTGACGCCAAGTGTGCCGCCCTTGGGTGAGGCTGGTTTTGCACCCTGTCAGTATGTGCCGGAGGGAGGCTGGCATGGAACAAAGGGCACGCCCTGGATCTTCACCAAACCACTGATAAAGATTGGTTGGTGTGGGAAGGACGTCGTAGGCAGCTCTGATTGCAAAGCTCTAGCTCCTTGCTTCCATTTCCCACACATCCTTCCAGCTGAACTTCCTCCTCTCCACGCCGTCCCATCGAGTCCACTGTCCCTGTTTGCCAAGGGAAACTGCCTTAGCCCACCTTGCAGCCTCTTCCTGATGACATACTTCCTCCACCACCATCTTCCTCCGTTCTGGTGCAGTGGCCTTACCCCAAGCTGGGCAACTAGGTGCAAGTCCAAGGCCTCCTCTTCCTTGCTGAACATGCCCCTAAATGTCAGCATGTCTGAGGGCTGATGTTGCCTCCTCCACTGCTGTTGCTGGTCTCCATTCGTGCCCAGTTGGTGCGATCTTCCTCACTGTCAAGTCCTTGGATTCATTCAGTGTCATGTGGAGTCGTGTTTTTGCGCACTTGAACTCCTCCATGAGACTGGCGAGGGGCAGCTTGAGGACACGATCCCCTTAGAGGCCTATAGTGCTGAGGCATTGTGAAACCCAAGCCACTTCTTGATGTATACGGTGACTCCTCTTTCCAGCTTCTCCACTGTTGAGATGGGGACCTCATACACTGTGAGGGGCCACAACATGGGACAGTGGTGGTCAGAGTTGTAATGTTGTCCATGTAAGCTCTGAGAGGAGGGAGGTGCAAACCAGAGCCAACTCGCTGTCCACGAAAACCCATTTTGAGGCACAAATAATGACCTCCATTGCCATGGTGAACGCCAGGGGAGAGATGGTGCATCCTGCCATAATGTCTACATCCAGGCGTTGCCAAGAGGTGGTAAACTTGGGGGTTGAGAAGCAGAATTGCATGTCCTGGAAGTAGGATTTGACCAGGGTTGTGATGTCGTCCGGAATGTGGAAAAAGCTGAAGGCAGCCCACAGGAGACCATGGGGCACTGAGCCAAAAGCATTGGCGAGATCCATAAAGACTACATGGAGGTCCCTTTTCTCCAGCTTTGCCATTTGGATCTGGTGGATCCAGATCATCCTGGAGTGCTCTAGACATCCAGACAAAGTCCATATTCCCGCCTTCTGTACAGATGTATCAATGTACTGGTTTCTCTTCAGCTACTTGTCCATCCTCTGAACAGTGATGCTAAAGAAGACTTTACCTTCCACATTCAGCAGGGAGATTGGGCGCAATTGGCTGATGTTCACTGCATCCTTTTCCTTCGGGATCAAGACCCCAACTGCCCTATGCCACGTTTTGGGTATAGTCTTCTTCTCTTCTATAGTCTTGTTCCCATGAGCCTCCAGAGAAACCTCAGGACATCTGGCGCGTTCTTATACACCTTGTACGGAACACCATTTGGTCCCGGGGCTGATGCTGTTCTTGCTCGATGGACTGTGTTTACCACCTTTTTCCAGGTCGGAGGGCTGCTCTCAAATTGATGTTTTGGGGAGTCAATCGGTGGGATGTCCGAAGGGATGGCCAGATGTTCATGGCGTCTTGGATCAGAATGAGTTGTTTTCAGGTGCTGCTCCAGGTCTTCCTTAGTTGTTTTTAGAGTTCCACTTTTCTCTCTGGTAAAGAGGGTTTTTAGGAACTTGAAGGGATCTTTGTAGAACCGTGTTCTTGTTTGTTCTTTACACCTTCTGCATTTCCGCAAGTTCTCTGCTCTGCGGAGGGATGCCAGGCGGATCTTGATGTCAGCTTGCTGAGCGGTTATCCCCTGTTCTGCTTCAGAGACCTTTTTCCACCGCTTCTTGAGTTGTCTCCTCTCTTGAACGAGGAGCTTGATCTCTCATTGCCTCCTGGAAACTGGTGGGTGCACTTTTCACCTCTTGAATTCCAAAATGTTCTGCCCATACTGGTAGATGATGTCTCCCATTCTCTCCAACTTTTATATCAATCAATTCAATTCAATCAATCAATTTTATTTATAAAGCCCAATATCACAAATACAATTTGCCTCACAGGGCTTTACAGCATACAACATCCCTCTGTCCTTAAGACCCTCACAGTGATGAGATGTATGTCTGAATTGTGAAACACAGACACATAGGTGAGCTGTGCGACGGGGGGACATGAATATCACAACATTTTGACCAAATAGCTCAATATTGATCATGTGTGGATATCAAAAGTCAGTTATTGGTGATTAGATATCTGATAATAATCAGTAATGATGATGTGATGTAATGACTGCAGAACAGAGCAGTGAGCTCAGAACACATACAGTGTGTGTGTGTGTGTGTGTGTGTGTGTGTGTGTGTGTGTATGTGTGTGTGTGTCACCTGTGGTCTGACAGACAGCGCTGCAGTGAACGCCTCCACAGCCTTGTTAAAGTCAGAGCTGAGGTTGAAGAGGACGCCCAGTCCGGTCTGCAGGTCTGGATCCACACAGTCCAGATTCAACAGAGCTGCATCCTGGAAGAGGAGCAGGACGTCCTGCAGCTCACACCTGCACACACACACACACACACACACACGAATTTAATTTTTAATGCCACAGCTCTAGATGGAGTTGTCTCCATGGAGATGGCAGCTGAGACTTCAGGGGTTCATCCCAACACCTGATCTCACATCCATGTTCCGTTCACCTGACAGAAAGACAGACTCTCTGACAGGCAGACAGACTCAGGGCTTAAAGCTCAATACGAGTTAACCTGTCTCTCAGGTTAACTCGTATTGCAGCGGTGCCTGGATAGTGTGATGTGTGTGGTTGTGCTGCTGCCGTGGTCCTGCCAGATGCCTCCTGCTGCTGCTGCTGCTGCTGCCATCATTAGTCATTAGTCATACTTCTACTGTTATTATACACATATGATTATTATCACACATGTATACTGCCAGATACTAATATATACTTTCAACATATTGTACCACAGTAACCAGAATTATGATATTATTACTTTCATTAATGTTGTTGTAAGCTACTGTCATTACTGTCTGTCCTGCATCTCTCTCTCTCTCTCTCTCTTTCTGTCTCTCTCTCTCTTTCTGTCTCATTGTGTCATACAGATTACTGTTAATTTATCATGTTGATCTGTTCTGTACGACATCTATTGCACGTCTGTCCGTCCTGGAAGAGGGATCCCTCCTCAGTTGCTCTTCCTGAGGTTTCTTCTGTTTTTTAACCCCGTTAAAGGGTTTTTTTGGTTCCCCCAAAAAAACATATAAAAATAAATCCATATAATATTGTATGGATTTATTTGTAACAAGTGTGTATTATCAGGAGGGGTGTCGGTCGGTAAAAGACTTCTGTGAAGGGTGCACTTGTGTATCCTCTCTTCTCTCCTCGACTCCTCTGAGCACATTTAACGTATTCATACGTGAAGATGTCTCAATCAATTTCTGGGTCAAGTGATTGAGGACGAAGGAGTCAAGGAGTCGAGGAGGGATACTGGACTTATGATGATTCAGTGAGTCTGATCTAACGTCCCTCATGTGTTCATACCTGGCTGGTGATGAGTTGTGGGGGCCCCTGCGAGGTGTGGCCGGGGAGCCCTGTAGCGGGCTCCTGCGCTCCACCACCAGGTGTTTGTATCGGGGGTTGTGGCTGATCCAGCGGCGCAGAGCATCACACGCCTCACGCTGCATGCCAACGTTGGTGAAGCTGACGGCGAGCGCCATGAGAGCCGACAGGTTGTTGGGGCGGAGTTCCAGACACCTGCGAAGGGTGACACGTTAGCTTAGCAGCAGTTGGCAGTGTCAGCTCTAATTATTGTTTTAATAGGAAATCACAAAACTGACTGACTGACACATGGCTACATCCAAATCACCCAAATCAAAACATCTCGGTAGTTTGTTGGAGTCAAACAGCAAAATACAGTAGTTTACTCAAATAACGTGAAGTTAGAGATGCATAGCGTGTTGGTATGTATCTTCACATCCCCACTGACCAGTGGACACTTGGTCAAGACCCTCTGGGGATCATGTTCTGACATGGCAGGCGTCACGGTGTCACAAGTGTGACGCTTACTGATGAATGGACACGTTAGACTAATTTTAGTTGGCCCAAGGTCATGTTAAACATGTCAAGGCACCATTTCATGTCACCATCCTATATGAGCTGTGCCTCTCTGATCACATGTATCACACAGCTTCTGCCTGAAGCCATGTCGATCAGAGCTCTTTGTGATCGGCCTTTAATTCTCCAGTTCGTCACAGAAACAACTACTTTCACTGATGACGATGATGATTGTCACATGACATGTGACGCACGCTGCTGCCTTCCTTCCAAAAGTTGAACTCAGGGTGCAGCCATCACGCCGTCAGTGAATTTGAGGGTGAATATAAGCAGCGTGCGTTCGGAGCCTTCATCAATTCATCCAAGGAAACAATGTTCACAAAGTTTGATGAAATTCTGATGAAGACCTAAAGTTTTTGTTTTTATTTAATAACAAATTAAATCAGATTTGAAATGAATAAAGGGTCAGAGGTCAGATCAGAATAACAACTATTCATTCAATCATAAAGGGAGGGAAAAATGGTGTTGCTTTAATAAATCTATATCAAGCTCTGTCTAGAGACACTTTGTGGAGTTCTTGGATTTAAATTTTTTCTAATTACTCTCTTTAGGATAACCCACGTGTTGGAGGGCGAGGACTGGACCTGATTAAACCCCCAGATGAGTCCAGACTGCTCTGAAGGTGATTCGGTTTAAGTCCTGAAGCTGAAGAATTGCAACAGACAGATTCCTTCATGAGTGGGTTTCAAGGGTTAAGGGTCAAAGGTTAAAGCCCAGCGCCCGACCTATGTGTTCCAGGTCGTTAACGACATGTGTTTGGCCTCTGATTCTTCATCAGAGACGAACAGCCAATCAGAATCTTTATTTATAAACTTCAGCTCCTGTCTGACCTGCAGGGGGCGCAGGTGTATCTGTGAATGTAACTGTGGACACAACAGGAAGTCTGACCTCTGCAGCGACACGATGGCGGCCTGTTCGTTCTCGTTCTCAGCCTGCGTCATTCCTAAAACCTGCCAGGCCTGAAAACACACGAAGAAGAGTTAACCTTCATCATCAGAACCAAAGACGGATGACTGCGTCAGAACATGTCAAATATTCCAGTTCACCTCAGAGTCCTGCGGATCCTGGAGGATGGCGGCCTCCAGCAGCAGGACGGCGGCGTTCAGGTCTCCCTCCCGAGCTTTCTCCTGCCCCTCGGCGAAGGCACTGGGCCAGTCTCTGTACGGGTTGTTGGCATTGAAGAAGTAACCCTGTACAAGACAAAACCTGCTCTTTAACAGCTGCTGACATCACACCACCTTACCTGTGTGAGGTCACGTGACCTTATTAGGGAGGTCCCCAGGGCTCAGTCCTCGGGCCACTTTTACTTTACATTCAACGAGCTTCAGAACAAATTACACCACAATATTATTTTCATTATCAATGTGCCAGTTATTGTCTCAGTGAACCCGTCTACTGTTTGGACTGTGAAATATTAAAAGATCAGAAAACACAAAAACTTTGATTCAAAGATGAAAATCAAATCCAGAATCCATAAATGTTCAGTTTCCTGTGAAAACCTCACATCTGAAAACCTCAAAGTAAAAAACAAGGACTCGTCGTTAGCTGTCGACACTTTGATTTATTGACTCTAAAACTATTATCATGATGACGACATGTCTTCCTTCTCCCAGAGACGACAAAGATCCTCTCTGAACAAGACGCTGAACACACGAGTCGCTCGTCTCAACACAGACGTAACAGGATGTTATGTGATCAGATGAATTTAGATGATAATATTTCTAACAGAATAACAGGAGTATTTCAACACTGCAGTGTTTTCAGTTTTTTTTCACCGCTGTGTGTTGATCTGCTTTATCCTTCTACTTATTATTCTAATACAGTTTGTATTTTGATATTTGATATTTATCTGAAACATGTAAAGCAGACAGGTCGTATTTACACATGATGACAAGCAGCTGTCAGCGCGCAGTTAGTCTGAAAAGCAGAGAGGAAGTTTAAATGTTTTAAGTCCCGCCTTCTCTCCATCATCATCGTGTGAAATGAAACACTTTCTTATAAAGATCAGAGACGTTTCTAAATATACCACTATTACCTTTTAACTTTATCACACAAAAATAACCCGTATAACCAGTAATCAGTAACCAGTAATAACTGTTTCATTACTCTGCTTCATCATTACTCTGCTTCATTACTCTTCTTCATCATTACTCTGCTTCATTACTCTTCTTCATCTTCATCAGCGCCTGTTATTAAGGACAAAGCTGACAAAATAAATATTATGGGAAACTACAGGTCTACGGCCTCCCTGTGACATCACGACCACTGATGACCAGTTTGGTTTCAAATGTGACTGACTTGTGTTTTTGATTTAAGGGAAACTTCAGGTAAATATAATCATCAGACCTCCATGTGTTCATGTGTCTTACAGATGCCTGTGAGGCTCTAATGGTTATTATGGTAGAAGGGTCCCTACATGGATCATCAGTCTGTGCAGGTTATGATGGAGGTGCTCTGTATCTGAACCATTTCCTGTTCGACAAGGCGGCTTTCTGTCTCCTTTTCTTCTTAATGTGAACATGGACGACTCGTCCCAGCAGATAAATGCAGTAACACAGGGTGTTTGGTGTCTGAATACATGTTGATATTAATGTTCTAACTGTGGTGCAGAGTTTGAAATGTAATGTTAATAAAAGCAACATGATGATCATTAGAAATAAAGAAGACAGAGCATTTCCTGTGTTGCTCTAAAAGTGTGTGAGACATTAAATATCTTGGTCGTTATATTGTCAATGAGTCATGTGATGATCGAGATATCTGCAGACAGCGTCACAAATTAATGTGCCTGCTCCCAAATTCAGCCTGTGTTCAGTTCATGTGAAGATGCTCTTTATAAACTGATTTGTGTTTGAGCCACAGAAGCTTCATCCACAGAGACGTGATGAGTGTGGTCAGTAATTATCTTCATGTCCTTTGTTCTTTATTTAAACTGTTCACATTTAAACTTACTGAGGCCGTTATGAACTCTCTGCTGTGACAGACCTGAGCTGAGGTCAGTTGATGTGGCGCCCCCTGCTGCTGCTGGAGGACCATCACTGTCAGAGGAGCAGCTGTATGTCACTGAACAGCCGAAGAAGAAACTCTGCGCTCTGACAGCAGCCATATGTTCACTACACAACTCAAGGACAACCCCCCCCCCCCCCCCTCCTGATGATGCTGCAGCCCCACAGGTCACATGATGCAGAGTGACTGAGCTCAGGCAGCTGCCGTCACACAAACGCTGACTGATCACAGAGCGATCGATCAAAAACTGATGACGAAGTTCTGCTGTGTAGACGATTAAAATACTTCACCTGGGATCATAATCCTCCAGATTAATACAAAATATCCATCTATCAATAATCAATAGACAAGTGTTTCATGTGAGACGAGAATGGATAAATGACCAGCTGATACAGTCTGTGAGAACAGACCAGTGTCTTATTATTATTATTATTATTATTATTATTGTTGTTGTTGTTGTTGTTATTTCAATAATGTGTATTTTTATTAATTATTATTTTATTACTAATTATTATTCATGTATTTATTTTTGTCAATTGATTTTGTATTTATTCATATTCCTTTTTCATTTATTTACATTATCTTTGTTTAATTCCTAATCATTAATCTTTTATTTGCATAATTTGATGACTATAATTATATTTATAATTTTTTTCATTGTCACAATATTTATTCAGAGTTTTGTGTTCATGATTTATTGATCCATCCTGTGAACCAATCAGCTTTCTGTCAGAGGGAAACCTTGTATCTGCGACACTGACAGCAGACCACGTGATGGTTCATTCTGACGATCGTATTGATCACAGTGTGTTCTGATCAATCAATCAATAACAGACGTCAGCTCTCTGAGTGTTGGCATCTCCACAGAGGAGAGGAGGCTCAGCCGTCCACATACTTTTGGCCACACAGTGACACTGAGGTCTCGGTGTTCACACAGAGCAGCAGCAGCAGCAGAAGACGTGAACAGCTGTTTGATAACGTGTCGACATCAGAGCGGCTTCACCTCCGTCACCATGGTGATGTAACACCTGAGCGGAGGCGGGATTACTGCGGGATTAAGTGACGCTCTGTGTTCAGCTCCGAGCTGATCTCAGTTCAGAGGATTAAAACTACAGATTAACATCCTCTCAGTAATAATCTGTCATTATTAAGCTCAGAGACAGATGCATGCTGGGAAAAAGTCTGAATACGAGGAGAGAGATGATGAAGGACCTTTCAGGGTACGGACACTTCCTGAAGAATCACCAGCTCGTCGTGGTCGAAGGCTCGATCACCCCAAAGGCTCCGGATACGTCCACACTGATGTTTGTTTTCAAACACACAACTGTTGCTGTGGTTACTCCACCGTTTCTGAACCACTTCATCCAAAACCTCTGAGAACACAGCTGACCTGGGGGGGTGGAGACTCCTTTCCCATCGCCGTGGCTTCCTGTGGTGATGGACAGGCCCGGTGCCGCCTGATATGTCGCCGTATACGCTCTGTAACGACTCCCAGTCTGTCTTCAGCCACCTCAACCGCCTTGTGCTCATGTGTTACTTCCTGTAACAGTTCCACCTCGCCATCGGTCCGGGCAGAGAAATCTCTGTTTCGCTGTTTCTGTTGTTGACTTGAATTATGATGAGAGCACAGAGACGGCAGCGGCATGGAGAGTCAACTGAAGCAGACCTGAATCTAACAGTGAAGGACAGGAAGTGTGAACAGCAGCATCCTTCACACCTGACTCTCACCTGTTCTGAGCCAAAACACCATCAGAGGTCACCTGCATGTGATTCTTCCTGCTCAGCTGCTCCTGAGAGGCTCAGCCCAAATGTCCCAACGTCACCGCAGTAACAGACGGTGGGCAGTCTGGGGGTGCTGAGGGCTCCAAATCCACGATTCATCCAGTCCACAGGGACCTGAAGGGGGCATCCTGCAGACTTCACTGGTTTATTCACCCACAATTCACTGCAACACGGTCGTGACATTGTATTTCTTTTTTCCGATGGCCGATTAAACAAATAAAACATCTGTGAATGTTAAGCAGTGACTGTGGCCCATTAAAACTGGACTGACGTGTCGGCCAGAAATAATATTCACCAACATCTTGATACAGAAGAATGCAGAGATACAGGCTGCAGAACAGACGTGTCAAACATACGGCCCGGGGGCCAGAACCGGCCGGTCAAAGGGTCCGATCCGGCCCACTCGATGACCTCACACCTGATACTGATCCACTTGTGAAGGCTGAGATGTGTAAGGTTTAAACAGTAAGCAGATACCTGATGTAAAATGCTGCCTCAGGTTTCTTCACCCTGAGCGAAACACAGCTCTAAAATAAGACCGAATACTGTCTGTGGTCAGATTTAAACATGTCCAACCTCGTCCCAAATATTTTCAACCAGCAGCTCCAGTTTAAAACAATCTGACACTTATCTTAAAACAAAATGGTGGCGCCCTGTAAATAGTTTATAAGGCAGGAGACGATGTACCCTGCTTCTGCGACAGCTTCAACGTCAGTGGAAAACGTATGTATCACAGTGAGTCATCGACTGACTGAACGTGAACTAAGACACACTGATGAATTTGCATATTGGTGTTTGTTGGAGCAGGTGTTTGTTGGTGCAGGTGTTTGTTGATGCAGGTGTTTGTTGGAGCAGGTGTTTGTTGGTGCAGGTGTTTGTTGGAGCAGGTGTTTGTTGGAGCAGGTGTTTGTTGGAGCAGGTGTTTGTTGGTGCAGGTGTTTGTTGGAGCAGGTGTTTGTTGGTGCAGGTGTTTGTTGATGCAGGTGTTTGTTGGTGCAGGTGTTTGTTGATGCAGGTGTTTGTTGGAGCAGGTGTTTGTTGGAGCAGGTGTTTGTTGGTGCAGGTGTTTGTTGATGCAGGTGTTTGTTGGAGCAGGTGTTTGTTGGAGCAGGTGTTTGTTGATGCAGGTGTTTGTTGGTGCAGGTGTTTGTTGATGCAGGTGTTTGTTGGTGCAGGTGTTTGTTGGAGCAGGTGTTTGTTGATGCAGGTGTTTGTTGGTGCAGGTGTTTGTTGGAGCAGGTGTTTGTTGGAGCAGGTGTTTGTTGGAGCAGGTGTTTGTTGATGCAGGTGTTTGTTGGTGCAGGTGTTTGTTGGAGCAGGTGTTTGTTGGAGCAGGTGTTTGTTGATGCAGGTGTTTGTTGGAGCAGGTGTTTGTTGATGCAGGTGTTTGTTGGAGCAGGTGTTTGTTGATGCAGGTGTTTGTTGGTGCAGGTGTTTATTGGTGCAGGTGTTGAACGTACCTTCTCCACAGGTGAGACACTGGGCGGGATCGGCGCCTGGCCCTCAGAGTCCTCCAGCCAGTTCCTCCGGGCCAGCTCCTCCCACTCGGCCTGCATCTTATCCCAGAACTCTGTGTCCGACTGAAACACAACCAGCAGCAGCTCACATTAAAAACACAGAACATGGAGCTCTGTGATTGGCCGTTTGTTGGTAAAATGCACCCTGGGAGCTACAGTTGATATGTTCGACTCTGCAGCCTGCCGTGGACACTGAGGTTAGAAGTTCACTGTGACGTGTGGGTCGATGGCAGAATAAAAACCAGAGCAGCTGATAAAAGGCACACAGCTGATGGTGGCCTCTGTGACCTCTGAGGATTAAAATACCTGCAGCTAAATTCATAACCTCTCAGTGGTGATGAGAGGGAGCTTTTAGTCAGACGAGATGCTGTGATTGGTTCACTGAGCAGAGCTGACGGGACTGAAGAGCACGAACGCTTTGAGTCTCAGATTAATCTGCACTTTAATCACTGAGCTGTTGGTTTGCTTCACCTCTGCCAGACTGGATCACACCTTTATATAAACCACCGGCATCATACCTGAACCAACTAAAACGCACCTGAACCAACCTGAACCATCCTGAACCATCCTGAACCATCCTGAACCAACCTGAACCAACCTGAACCATCCTGAACCATCCTGAACCAACCTGAACCATCCTGAACCATCCTGAACCATCCTGAACCAACCTGAACCATCCTGAACCATCCTGAACCAACCTGAACCATCCTGAACCATCCTGAACCATCCTGAACCAACCTGAACCAACCTGAACCATCCTGAACCAACCTGAACCATCCTGAACCATCCTGAACCAACCTGAACCAACCTGAACCAACCTGAACCATCCTGAACCATCCTGAACCAACCTGAACCAACCGACTGGACCTGACCTGAATTGACCAGAGCCTACCTGAACCAATCTGAACCCACGTAAACCAACCAGAACCAACTCAAAACTGACCTGAACCTACCTGGACCAATCTGAGGACGCCTGAACCATCCTGCCTGGACCAACTGAAACCAACAGGAACTGACTGTGACCAACCTACACCGACCTGAACAAACTTAGACGCACCTGGACTGACCTGAACTGACCAGAACCAACCAGAACTAAATGGGACCAACCTGCACCAACCTGAAGACACCTGAAGCAGACTGATGCAACTATAATGTACCTGGACTGACCTGAACCAACATGCATCAGTAGTTCTTAAACAATAGTATCACATTACTCTGCTGAATAAGTACTTTTATCAGCTGATGATGTTTCTTCTGTATCTTCAGTGTCAAATATGAAAACTGATCCTGAGTCTGCTGGTCGGTCCTGACGGAGGCTGATCTGAGCAAAGCGTCATTTTTCTGAATGTTTGCTGAATCACAGAGTTCTCAGGTGACAGGAAGTACAGAGACGATATCTGTTTCTGAACATCAGCTGATATCTGATATTCAACACTGAGAGCTGCTGGACGAGCACTTTTAAAGGACAAAGATTATCGCTGTGCTCAGATCACAACAAAATATGACAGTCACAACTTCTGAGGACAGAACCGACCCGTAAGAACCCCGACACTAACCCTTGAAATACCACTTTACAAGACAGAGAAAAAACAAGGACTGTTTTTAGAAAGCAAAGACTCTTCAGAAAGTGGAGACAAGCAATGAGTTTTTTTGGAAAGTGACAACAGGGTTGGAAAACTGGGACTGAGCAGGACCTCTGGGAAAATAGGGAGTTTTATAGAAAGAAGAAAAAGCTAGTAGTTTGTTGGAAAGTGGGACATTTTTGAAAAGCGAGGACAGGTTTTGACAGCTAGGACTGAGGAGGACTTTTGAGGAAACAAGGAGTTTTATAGAAAGAGTAAAGGCAAGTCGTTTGTTGGACAGTTACGACTTTGTGGAAAACGAGGACACGTTTGGAAAGTGAGGATTTTTTGAATGGCGAGGACATGTTGGGAAAACTAGGACTAAGGACGACTTTTCTGTAAAGCAAAGGCATTTCTGTAAAAAAAGGACTAGTAAGGACTTTTTGGGAAACTTTTTATAGAAAGCAAGGACATGTTCGGAAAGTGAGAACTTTGTGACAAACAAGGGCTTTTGAAAAGTGAGGACTTTTTCAAAACACGAGAACATATTTGCAAAGTGAAAACTTTTTGGAAACAAACTTTTTCGAAAAGCGAGGACGTTTGTAAAACTAAGACTAAGAAAGACTTTTGTGTAAAGTGAGGATATATTTGAAATGGGTGGACTTGTAAGGACTTTTTGGGAAGCAACAACTTTTTTAGAAAGTGAGGACATGTTGGAAAGGTGGGACTAAGGAGGACGTTTCGGGAAACATTGACCTTTTCAGTCCTCCCATCAGGGGACTTTTTTGTAACATCATAACTTTATAAAGTGTGGATTCAGTTGAAGAGTGAATTGTTTTAAAGTTTCCTCAATTCTCAAACTTTTGTGGAAAGTCAGAACTTGTAAATGGACACTGAGGACATCCTGTCAGTGTGTGTGTGTTTTTGTGTGTGTGTGTGTGTGTGTGTGTGTTTTTACCTCAACAGCAGCCTTTGCTCTGACAAATTCGTCCTCCAGAGACTCGTTTCTGGCCAGAAGGGAACGAGTCCGTCTGCGCTGTCTGGACGCTGCGCTGTCCTGAACACATACACACACACACACACACACACACATACACACACACACACACACACACACACACACACACAGGTCAGCCAGCAGCTGTCAGTGTGACAGTTAAGACAAAAATACAGACACTAAAAAACTCAGGAGCTTTAAAGTCACATTTAATGAGACATAAAAACACTGCAGGGAACATTCTATCATCCCACAGTCCCTGAACTACACACTGGGTCTGGTTCAGGTTGTTTTTGTCTCTTTGGTCGTCTTTAGTTTCAGGTAGAAACAGAGGAGCAAAGTGTTCTGGTCTGGATGAAGTACTGCTGCAGCAACTGACCTGTGTTGAAGATATGAAGTCCAGATCATCGAAGCTGTGGATGTCAAAGGAGTTCTTGGTTAGAGGATCAGTTTTAAACTCTGCAGACCTGAAGGAACAAAAAACAAACCTGTGGTTAGTGTTAAAGCTGCGTTAGCGCCCCTACAGGCTGCAGAGTTAATTACAGTCACAGTCTGAACAACCTCTGAAGGGTCAGTACGCTCAGTCACAGCTCATGTTGGTTGGTCCTCTCTGACGTCAGATCAGAGTGACCCTGTCGTGTGCCAGACTCGGCCCACCGGAGGACTTTGCAAACCTTATACTGACGTGCCTGTGAAGGCTGAGAGGTGCCAGGCTTCAGGAGCAGGTTAAACACTGAGGAGTGTACGTCTTGTGAATCTTATTTACTGTGGTCAAACAATCAGCAGCTTCAGTCCAATAAAAGATGCAAACACAAAACACATCATGGAGCTACAGCTGCTGCTCCAACGACAGATCGAGAGCCGCCCCTCTGTGAACAGACGTCTCTCCGACTCTGAGGATTTATGGTCATATTTACCACAGCAGTTCGCTGGAGGAGTGGTGGGAGGTGCATCTCTTCTCGTATCTCTTCCTGTGTCCTCCGTCCTCCATGTCCAGGTTCACCTCGTCCCATTTGTCCAGAGGAGACGACAGACTGACTGTGAACACATCATGATGACAGAACGTTAGTGATGTCACTTTGTATGAGCTGAGTTCTGTCTGTGTGAAGCTTTTGATGAAACATGAGAACCAGAAGAGTCTGCAGCTCTGCTCAGATCCTGGACCTGAGACCTGAGACGTCTCCGACCAATCACAGCCCAACAAACTAACATGAGGTGTGTTTGAGACAAAGACCGTAAAGACGAGAGTCCTTGAAGCATTTTTGAAAATGACCAAGATGGCTGCAGCTGATGTGGAACTTTGTGCTGTAGCTGCTGTGGCCCGACGACACCAGACTGAAACACAAACACATCTGATTCATCGAAAAAACATCAACATTCAAAACATCTTGACTCCGCATCGGCGAATACACATCGCCAGAGGCCGTTTGTTTTCAGGCCATTTATCCTATTCATGTGAACACAAGATCTCAAGAACCTCTCAGAGGAACTTTTCCAAATTTGTGACAAACATCCGCTCTGACTTGATGATGAACTGATTAGAAAGCCGTTGATAAAGCTTGTCAGAAATCAAACATGAACTGAGAGGTTCAGATTAACTCTCATCTGCTTTATCTAATATAACTAGTCTGAAGTTTAACCTGGAAACTTAATCTTTGTCTCATGATGTTCATCAGACAACGAGAGACTGAGAGCAAAAGGACACAGAGGTGAAACAGGAAGTTCCATCCTCATCACATTAAAAGCTCAGATTAAAGTCGACCTCCTCTGGTTTTTATTCACAGCTGAGTGAGTTCAAACGCTTTTAACAAAATGAGCAGCAGCATGAGGAGAAGCAGCTAAAAACACACTGCGGCTGGTTTCAGTCTGACAGCAGCTCAGCTCTACTCTCATTTAGAAACGCTGCATACGCACAAAAAACAGCCTGAAAACTGCAAACGCCACTTTATAAGAGTAAATATGGATTTACAAAAAATACAATTTATTATTTATCATTTTATCCTGTTGGACATTTGTGTGAAAACTTGTCATGATTAGTGACAGTGACCTTTGACCTTAAACCAATAAATTCTAATTAGTTCACTGTCGAGTCTGAGTGGACATTTGTATTTGTATAAATAGCCTCAAGGCTTTTTTAAGACAATGTGTTAACAAGAAGAGGATGGACATACGGACAGCCCGAAAACATAATACAACTCTGGCCATCGATGACGCAGGAGCATAAAAAACATTCACGGAAACTGTGACCCGTGTGTCAGCCAGATGGAGACGGATGGTGAGGTGATGAACTGAAGCCACATCATAGAAATCCGATGAAATTAGACGTTTCATTTCAATACCACACGTTACTTATAGATCCACTCTGTAAAACTCACAGCAGCAGCAGTGAGCCACAACTCTTCCAACAGCTTTTCCAACTAGAATTCAACTCTATATTTCATGAGCCCTCTCTCACTATCACGTACCTTAGAGGCTGGTATCATTTAAAATAATCGTATCCTATCAAATGTGAAAAAAAATAGGTGTCGGGAATGTGTGCGTGTCACGATGGCGTCACTCTGGTGTTTGAGTGCACCTGCAGCACGTCTACAATGAAAACAATGAATTTAAGGGTGAAAAAAAACGCGTCATGTGCACGGGCACTAAGTCTGCAGTACCTGAGTCCAGCGAGATCCTCTCAGGTGTTCTGGGACTGGCTGGCAGGTGTTCCACTTCCACCTGGATCAGCTCTGTCTCATCAGGTCTCATCCGGCGCCGAGGGCTCCTCGAGCTGCCCTTCCTCCTCAGAGGACTCTTCTTCTGGTCCTTGTTACTGCCACTGCCACTACTTCCACCGTTACTACCTCCGTTACTACCACCGCTGCTGCCCCTGCTGCTGCTGCCCCCGCTGCTGCCCCCGCTGCTCTCCCCCGGCTCACTGAGGTCCACCAGGTCCAGAGCTGTGGACAGAACTGCAGGAAAACAGGACGAAGGGTTAATGAAACAACATCCAACGACAGGTAGCGCTGCTGTTCTGAATATCAGCTGGAGTTCGGTCACTGACACGAGGCTGCAAAAGACTGTTCTCATAAAAACATCACATTTTATTGTGACCATCCCACAGTACACCTGTGCACACACAGTTTAAATGTGTACTTAGTGGTGGATTTGATTTAGTTGAACTGTTAATATTGTAACAGAATCTGAATCTCACTCTGAGTTACTGTTGTTCACAAACTAAAGAAATCATTTTTTTTAGTTTTTACTGAATATTTGAAGCAAATTCTGAACCTATATCACTTACTGTGTTTCATTTCTATTGTCTTACATTAATAATAAAAATTTTTTTTTTTACTAATGTGTCATTATCATTAGCACGAAAATATCCTGATCTTATTTTAGGGCCATATCGCCCTGCCCTAGTCTTTTCCTCTACAAAACAAAAAGTTCTGGGTCGTATTCACAAAGCTTCCTCGAGTCGCTCCTTTGATGAATTCTAAGAATTTTTTTAGAATTGTGACGTTTTCTTACAATTTCCCCTCAAAGTTTGGACTAAATCATGGTAAAGATAAAAGTTCTTCACAGTCTGTCAGACCTTTAAACAGCTCCTGAGGTGAAACACTGCTCAGAGGGCTTCAAGAGTTTCTGAATCAGGGGAGAATATGTTGGCAACATAAAGAGGTCTGAGAAATATTCTCCAAACCACCAGAAGACCCTACGCAGTGTTTACTGAGAGAGCACAGCTGATTCAAACCAGAAAACACACTGAATAAAGCTGCTTCAGTGTGTTTTCCTACACTGCTTCAAAGTAAATGAAACCTGGTTTATATATGTATGTGTGCACTGCTCAAAACAATTAAGGGAACACTTTCTGCTGTAAAGCCCTGTGAGGCAAATTATGATTTGTGATATTGGGCTTTATAAATAAAAGTGATTGATTGATTGATTGATTGACTTTCAATCATATAGCAGATCTTGATGAACAAATTATTCAAGTTGAATATCTGAAACGATGGATGATGTCACAGGCAGCATGTCGTTCACCACGGCGTCTCCAGACTCTTTCACGCCTGTCACATGTGCTCAGTGTGAACCTGCTCTCATCTGTGAAGAGAACAGGGCTCTGATGGTGGACCTGCCAGTCCTGGTGTTCTCTGGTGAATGATGGAGCTGCACGGTGCTGGGCTGTGAGCACAGGTCCCACTAGAGGACGTGGGGCCCTCATGCCTCCCTCATGGAGTCTGTTTCTGACAGTGTGGTCAGAAACATGCACACCAGTAGCCTGCTGGAGGTCATGTTGTAGGGCTCAGTGCTCCTCCTGTTCCTCCTCACACAAAGGAGCAGATACTGGTCCTGCTGCTGGGTTGATGCCCTTCTACGGCCCTGTCCAGCTCTCCTGGTGTAACGGCAGGTCTCCTGGTGTCTGGTATCAACCTGATTGGGCTGCAGGTACGGCCTCATGCTACCAGTAGTGCCAAGGACACTAGCTGAAGACCAAACTAGAGAAGAATCAGTCAGGAAGGATCAGCAGAGAGCAACTGTCTGTGGACACCACATGTAAAACCATTTCCTGTTTGCCTCTCCATTGTTCCTGTAATGTGTGTGTGTGTGTGTGTGTGTGTGTGTGTGTGTGTGTGTGTGTGTGTTTCGCCTGATCTAACTGGACTCGCTGCAGATGTTTTGGTTGACTGCATGATAAACCTGCTGTCAGGAGTGAATCTGTCTTTGAGCTCTGTGATCAATAAATCCTCTAAATATCAGATTTCAGGTTCATTCTGAGTAACAATGACGTATTCTGTGCTCTCCTCATGTGAACCACGACCTTTAAATGTCACCATCATCAAACTGTGAGACACGATCAGACAGTTTGATCTGCAGGTGAACAGATGAACTTCTCCTCAGTCTCTCATAGTCAGACTGTATGAAACTAAAGAAACATAGAGAGCAGAGAGTCTGTCTGAGACTCATAATGAATGTGAGGAGGAGGAAGAGGATGGAGCAGGTCAGAGGTGTTAATTAATGGGAGGTGTACCTGCTGAGGCGGAGGTGACAGATGGGCACAGAGGAGGAAGGAGGACAGCCAAGGACACAAAGTTAGAGGAGGACAGGAAGAGAGATTTGGAAGAAAACAGAGAAACAGCAGGGGAGGTTAGAGGAGGAAGGGAGGAGGGAGGACGAAGAGGGGAGGTCAGAGGAAAAACAAAAAGTAAAGCTGGAGAAAAGAGGATGACAAAGACAGAGGCAGAGGGTGGAGCAGGAAGAGGAGGGTGGATGTAAACACAGAGCTGAGCAGGTTGAAGGCTGAAGAGGAGCCCTGCTGTGTGTGTGTGTGTGTGTGTGTGTGTGTGTGTGTGTGTGTGTGTGTGTGTTGGGGGGGGGGGTATTAGAGGGATTGTACCAGCTGTGTTGGAGGTGAGGGGCTGGGTGGAGGGGCCGTCGCTCCGGCTCTCCAACAGGAAGTCATCGATGGAGGGACTCAGCAGGGGTCGACTCTCCTGCTGCTCTCGGACCAGCTGGAGACCAGAAACACCAGATCAACACCAGTCAGCTAAATATAGTTTGAAAATAAAGCTTAATATTAAAAAACTGTAATATTGTTACACGTGTGAAGAATTCACCCTTTTTCTCTTGATTCAATGTTTTAAAGCATTACCATTACAATCAGCTGTTTCTTTACTGCAATCAGCTGTTTGTTTACCACAATCAGCTGTGTTTCTTTACAACAATCAGCTGTGTTTGTTTACCACAGTCAGCTGTGTTTCTTTACTACAGTCAGCTGTATTTCTTTACTGCAATCAGCTGTGTTTCTTTACAACAATCAGCTGTGTTTCTTTACAACAATCAGCTGTGTTTCTTTACCACAATCAGCTGTGTTTTTTTACCACAATCAGCTGTATTTCTTTACTGCAATCAGCTGTGTTTTTTTACCACAATCAGCTGTATTTCTTTACAACAATCAGCTGTGTTTCTTTACAACAATCAGCTGTGTTTCTTTACCACAATCAGCTGTGTTTTTTTACCACAATCAGCTGTGTTTCTTTACAACAATCAGCTGTGTTTCTTTACCACAATCAGCTGTGTTTGTTTACCACAATCAGCTGTGTTTCTTTACCACAGTCAGCTGTGTTTCTCTACTACGCTCTTTTGGCTATTCACTCACTCAAATCTACTTCAACAATCTAAAACATAAAAGTTCCAAAAGTTACTGCACTCAGCTGAGTTTCTTCTATAGAGTGGCTGAGTCACGTGACGCTCATGGACCTTAGATCAGAAAAAATATGACTGGCAGTAAATGAGGAGAGAAATATTATCTTTTGTTCCCGTTTGAGCTGCGACATGAAATCCAAATATGTCGTTAATGAGTTTAAAACATAAATTTTAAGGTCAAGAAAGTCATACTTTGTGGTAAAACTGTTGAGATATAAGCTTTTTAATTAGAAAGACTCAGAGTTCACAGGAGGAGGTCGCGTACGTGATGTCATAGCTTTCGCTCTCTTCCTGCAGCTTGGCCTCCTGCTGAAATTACACTGTTTTATGATTAATGGATTTATGGTTGAAGATGTTTGTGTGTTTTGTGTCAGGTTACAGTCACTGTTTTATGATTAATGGATTCATGATTGAAGATGTTTGTGTGTTTTGTGTCAGGTTACAGTCACTGTTTTATGATTAATGGATTCATGATTGAAGATGTTTGTGTGTTTTGTGTCAGGTTACAGTCACTGTTTTATGATTAATGGATTTATGATTGAAGATGTTTGTGTGTTTTGTGTCAGGTTACAGTCACTGTTTTATGATTAATGGATTCATGATTGAAGATGTTTGTGTGTTTTGTGTCAGGTTACAGTCACTGTTTTATGATTAATGGATTCATGATTGAAGATGTTGTGTGTTTTGTGTCAGGTTACAGTCACTGTTTTATGATTAATGGATTTATGATTGAAGATGTTTGTGTGTTTTGTGTCAGGTTACAGTCACTGTTTTATGATTAATGGATTCATGATTGAAGATGTTTGTGTGTTTTGTGTCAGGTTACAGTCACTCCAAGCTGCTGGAAGCGAGTGAAAGCTATGACGTCACATACGCGACCTCCTCCTGTGGAGATATTCTAATTACGTTTTTTCAGAAGCTTATATTTCAACAGTTTTACCACAAAGTATGACTTTCTTGACCATAAAGTTTATGTTTTAAATTCATTAACAACATATTTGGATTTCATGTCACAACTCAAACGGGAACAAAAGATAACATTTCTCTCCTCATTCACTGCCAGTCATATTTTTTCTGATCTAAGGTCCACGAGCGTCACGTGACTTAGGAACTCTATGCTGCACCCTCATGGCTGTTTACTCACTTGAATCTACTTGAATGCTGTAAAACAGTAAATCATGAATCTTCTATAGAGAGTGAATTCTGCTGTCAGGTCTGCAGACACAGTGAGAACAAATGAGGAACATGAACGCATCACACTATAAAATGTGATAACAGGTACAAATAAAATAAAAATGTTTCTAAGTGAGTCACAAACATGATGAAATTCATTTGTCTTTAAAGCTTGAAGGATGATTCTCTGTCTGTGTGGAGACTCTGTCAGACAGCAGCAGACCACTCAAATTAAAATCGATTCAACACCGCTGCCGCCACGTCTCTTTAAATGTTTGATTCATCAGAGGACAAGAAACAGCCTGAGGCCCAGAGAACTGCCTGTCTGTGTGTCTGTCTGTGTGTCTGTCTGTCTATTATTTATTAACTGATTTTTTTTTCTTTGTGATTTCTTTGATTTCAATCTGAGGAAGTCAACAGTAGGTTCTGGGCAATATAACCACTATGTACAATATATCAACATATTTTTCAAGCAAGATATAAATTAAATAAATACTGTTAGTATCGATATCGGGCCAAGTCGCGTTACATGACACATACCAGAGTTCATCTCTCCTCTGTCACACTCTGTCACACTCACTCACTCACTCACAAGTTCTCCTGCAACACTGTGTAGAGCCGCAGCCTGACGTGCTCCTCCAGAGATGTAACTCCACGTCACAGTGACACAGACCTGCTGTGTGTCTCTGTGAGCTGAAACCATTTCCCTCAGTGGAAACAAAGCTTTGATTTACTTTAATTTCACAGATAAGAAACAATAAATAGTGAAGACAATAAAGCCTCCACACACTGTGTGTGATTTATCCTGGCTGAAATATGAGCAGAGCAAATCTCTGCTAGCTGCTAGGCTCATTTATACAATGTAAAATGCCATAGGCTTGTGCTAATAACGTTAGCATGTTGTATTTGTGGGGAAAATGTGTCCAGATAAAGACAAGTGTCTCTATTAATCCATGTTTAATGTGTGTTTTGATTTAACCAAACTTTACAGCACTTCACAGAAACTCCACCAAAAAATCTCTCTGTAAATGTCTCTGTATTTTATTTCGATCACAGTCAGTCAGTTTGACGTCTCACATGTTGCTTTGACCTGCAGCTGAAAACATGTTGCCCAAACGCAGCTTCTCCCGCGGGCTTGGGTTTGAGCCGGTCGGCCAGGCCACTTCCATCACGGTGCGAAGGAGGCGCATGACGCAGGCCGGCCGCCTTATGCGCCTCATGAGTGTCTTTAAAGACAGTCTGTCCACTCTGAGTAGTGTCCACTCTGAGTAGTGTCCACTCTGAGTGGTGTCCACAGATCAGACAGATTGTGACTTTGTTATGACACATTAAAGCAATACACAGCCATCAGCTCTGCTGAGGCTGATGAAAGGCATTCTGGGAAACACAGGACAAAAGTACAACTTTAACTCATTGGTTTGGTCTGATCTGTGTGTGTGTGTGTGTGTGTGTGTGTGTGTGTGTGTGTGTGTGTGTGTGTGTGTGTGTGTGTGTGGCCTTCTAATCCTAATCCACACAGCCATGCACGTCCACATGTCAACTGGAATATGTTTGTATTTAATCCTGTGACAGCAGCACCACAGACATACAGACACACACAGAGACAGACACACAGACAGACACACACACAGACAGACACACAGACAGACAGACACACACAGACAGACACACACACAGACAGACACACAGACAGACAGACACACACACACACACACACACAGACAGACAGACACACAGACAGACACACACACAGACACACACACACACACACACACACACACAGACAGACACACACACACACACACACACAGACACACACACACACACACACACAGACAGACACAGACAGACATACACACACACACACACACACACAGACAGACACACAGACAGACACACACACAGACACACAGACAGACACACACACACAGACAGACAGACAGACAGACAGACACACAGACAGACACACAGACAGACACACACACACACACACACACACACACACACACAGACACACACACAGACAGACAGAGACATGTAACTGCAGCTGACTCCAGTTGGATGGGCAGAAACACAGGTTGGCAGTTTGATAACATTAGGGGTTAGCAGCTGGTTAATAGCTGTTAGCTGCTGGGGCCAAAACTAACAGCTGAACGAGGTTATATCAAGTTCCACTGTGATGTATTCATGCTCTACTCAGTAGAAACGAGTGCTGGGTGAAGGTAAATTCTAACGTTCTCATGATGTGTTCAATGTAATCTTGTAAAATGCTGTTTGTGGAGAGAAACTACATTCAGCTGTTTGAAGGAGAAATGTGTGAAATAGTAAAAAAAATGAAACGAAGATTCTCTTAAAGGTTCTTTGATAAATGTCTGATTGAATTTGTGCTGACTCAGGTAGATTCAACAACACCGGTACACCGGTATCGCCTGAAATAATTTTTATTTCTTACATACAACCCTGATGAAAATATTTCAGCCCTGGGTCAGAGCTGTTCTCACTGTATTAAAAACATGACGTCTTTTACTCAGATTTTAAGCACACGGTGGGTTTGTTTTTCATACTGACAGTTTTCCTAAAATTAGATTTAAAAATCTCAATATATTCAGTCATAACTCTTAATCATGATCGTATCGTATCGCCACAGCCTGAACAACAGCTACAATCACTGCTTCTGCCTGACTCCGAGTACAAATGGGTTCAAGACCAGATTTTCATTTCTTGTGGGCATCTCTAAAGTCCAGTTCAGACCAAAGATTCAGATGAAACTGTTTTGAGAACATCACAGAGAAAAGTGTCAGCGGTGTGAACTGGCTGGTCTGAGCTGGACTCAAGCCAGCTGACAGCGTCACCTGACACTCAGCTGGTCAGCTACAGATGATACGCCGTCTCATAGTGGTCACTTCCTGTCAACGTTACAGATCAGAAGCACAGAGAGTTGTTGACTAGAGATGATACGCCGTCTCATGGTGGTCACTTCCTGTCAGCGTTACAGATCAGAAGCACAGAGAGTTGTTGACTAGAGATGATACGCCGTCTCATGGTGGTCACTTCCTGTCAACGTTACAGATCAGAAGCACAGAGAGTCGTTGACTAGAGATGATACGCCGTCTCATGGTGGTCACTTCCTGTCAACGTTACAGATCAGAAGCACAGAGAGTCGTTGACTAGAGATGATACACCGTCTCATGGTGGTCACTTCCTGTCAGCGTTACAGATCAGAAGCACAGAGAGTTGTTGACTAGAGATGATACACCGTCTCACGGTGGTCACTTCCTGTCAACGTTAGGAACTGGAGGGACTGTTTGCGCCTTTACACACAGGCCGGTGGTGAAGTGGTGCACAAGGCTCGTGCTACGGACGGACCCCGTATCTAAAACTGGTAATACATCTGGCTACACCTGTCCCACATTAAATATCTGTGATCGCCTTGACCAGCGTGCGTAAAAGCGCACACAATTCCGTGTCCTCTCACCGCGGATGCTGTGATTTCATGGCCCGGTACTCATTGACCAAGACCCAACAAAGAACAATGATTAGTTACTGTGGACCTATATGCCATGCCTTTCAATGGACGACTTTGAACGTGATTTTGAAGAGTTTCTTGTAGCGGACACAGACCCAGAGTCATACCTGTTTGAGCCGGAGCACACAGATGAGGAACTCCATGTGTTGGAAGCTGAGCGGGCGAGAAGAGAGGCTGAATCCCATTTTGCTGCTCAGAATGGGATTCGGTGCTACTGCTGCCATCGTTGGGGAGATATATCACCAGGAGGCAAAGCGCTGCAGAAAGTGCATCACAAGGAGTGAAGCTGCGTCTTCTTTTCCTCACAGATGACAGTTCGGGTTCATTCTCTCCTGTTGCGTGGTAAGTGTGGTCCATTCGCAAACTTTATAACTAAAAAAAAAACTTTTCACTACTTTCTATTGACGAACTACTAACACTCTCTGCTGTTTCCTCCTCCTCCTTCTTCCTTCCTCCCGCTGTCTTTGTTTATTTATACACACGAAACGCGTTCTCTGGCTGGCTGGATTGTCCGCTCTGGTCCGTACATACATGGCGGCGCAAGATGGCGACCTCTCTAAAGCAAGGCCCTTGCTACATACATATATATATATATATATATATATATATATATATATATATATGAAAGCATAATTATAAGGCTACGAAAACCAAATTTTATTTTATAGCGATTATACGCTTATATAAACATATTAATAGGTAGAATATTCAGATTCAGATTCAGATTTGACAATAAACCACGCCAAATATTACACACTGGCCCTTTAAATGGCCCGTTCGGTTGGTATTTGGATAACTGGGGCTTTACTGGTATAATGCAATAGCACCACCCAGCGGTGAAACCCGTGTATACATGTACATGAAAAAAAAAGACCCACTCTAAACATTTAGAGATTTTGTACACAAACTCACCCCTACATTATACGGTATTTTTGCACTAAAAACATACTGGACAGGAACTGTAACCAAATAACGGCCTGGTGCAGGTCAGTGCAACAAAAAAAAAAAGCCTTGAGCAAATAGCCCCTGGTTCTTTCAAACGCCTTGGTCAAAATCGATTTTGTGAAATAAACGCCCAGGCTACTATTTGGAAAAACGGTAGGTCAATAATATGCTCCTCAGTGAATACGAGTGTTATTGAATCAAATTGTTCGCCACTTTGCTCCTCCGTGAGTTATGAGTTATGTGAGTTATCTGTGTGTTGTAAAAGCATTTTGCTCTGCTGCTGTAGACAGCCTGTCTAAATGGTGTCTTGAAGCCTGTCTGACTGTATGTGGGGTTTTTCTTCATGTCGGCGTGTTAAGCTTGTGTTTTCAGTCTCTGGAGACACACCAATAAATTCGCCTATACAGTATTGTACCAAATTGGCCTTTGTTTTACTGTGTTTCATACACCGGACCCCTTGGTTATCTTCTAGAAATGAGCTTGTAATTCATTTTTTTTTATTTTCTGTGAGGTTAAACACATGACTAATGATAATTAGACGTCTGCTCGCTGTCCATGCTGCTGAAATATGCGCCAAAATAGGTCCAGTGTTTTCACTGCTCTCACCAAGTCGTGAATTCCATGCAGACGTGAGGTATTATGAATGTGAGAAACAGCTTCATGTCTTTTGAAACAGTTTTCAACAGCACAGTATGTACCTCTGACAGGTCAGTAGCTCTGTGACGTCATGTCATATTGCCATACCTCAGCTTCTGCTGAAACGCCTCCCCTGCCACAGAGCTCTATGTGTGAGCATTTTACTTGCATTTGCGACTAGCCTACGGCGGCTCCGCGGCGCATGATAACGGCTGACCAGCGACAGAGAAGTCCGACTCCAGGTCCAGTAGCCTAATTTCCTTGTTGGCGTCATGACTGCCCAGTAGCACCTGAACAACCAAGCCGTGGCAGCACACAGGTATGTGACGTGTCAGAGGAGAAACGAGCCGTTCACATTTCCACAAACCTCACCGCACTTTAGGGACTGTTCTTTACTTATGAAGGGACTGTTCTTTACTTGTCAGGGGAGGAGGGAGGCTGGTTGATTTTTTTTATTTATTTTATTTTTTTGATCCCCCCTATGTTAATCACTTATTGATGCTGTTTTTGAAGTATGAATAAGTCAGTAAGTAATTTATTCCATTGAAATATCATTGATGTATTATAGATAAAGTGATTTATCTTTTTATAAATGACAAAAGGCACATCTGCCTCATTTTCGCTGTGGTATCCTGATACTACTCAGAACCATGATACTTTCACTGGTATCGTACAGTACGTCCCACTTTTGGTACCGTGACAACACAAGATGTCACAACCATCCCATTCGGAGTTGCGCAGTGAGGCGGCTCGGGTGCCGCTTAAATAAGTGTTTTGGGAGCGGGGAACACTGCTCTCTCAGAGGCCCAAAGTGTTCCCCTACTTCTAATTTTACAAATTAAGCACTGATCGTGGTCACTTCCTGTCAACACACAGGTCTGACAGTAGCTGTTTGAACTGGACTTTAAGGAGTTAATCTTTTAAAGTTTAACGCTGTACAAACTGAGTCAACTGAATAAAGTTTTACAGTTTGACTTGTAATGAAACCAAACATGGAGCTGAAGGTTTGAAACAAGCAAGAAAAACTAAAATCAAATATGAACAGAAAGTAATCTCTGAGCAGTGCGAGATAACAAACAAGCGTGGTCGTCATGCCAACCTTGGTTGTCACGGTGAGGAGGGGGTTTCCTTCTGAGGATGCCTTTTTACCAGGAAGCTCCTTCAGCACCATGGCAACGACCCTTTCCCCTTTCCCCTACAACAGGCAGATCGACAGGGTTCATTCACTCAGACAGGAGGTACTCTGATTTATATATTAGCTCATTTCTCTTTATTTGGATTTCATCTGTTAACACACACACACACACACACACACACACTGCTCCACAGCAGCTCTCAACACACACCAGAAAAGAAACGTGAAGGAAAGTCAGAGGAGAGGTGAAGATGTTCCTGTGTTAACATGTGCGAGTATAAAGACACCATGATGAGTCGGTCGCAAATAAACATACTGACAGTTTCTCTCTGTTTGTTCCTGATTTGATTCAGTTTAGATCTGATGGTGATAAAAACCTCAGCAGTTCCCCGACTGTGTTCAGACACAACGTGAAAGGATACAACTTTCCTGATATTAAAGCCATTATCAATTCTGTTTATCAGTCCCAGTCTTTATTGATTTTGATATTGATTGATTCCTGATCAATTTCCTGTGTGGAAAAAAGTTGGGTCTGAACACAGCGAGAGACAGAGGATTGAAGAAAAGACATACTGTGACTCAGTCTGTCTGTCAGCGTCTAAAACTGATGGAGCCAGAAGATGTTCAAACACAACTTGCTTTTATTTACTGAGTCTGATTGTTCGCTAACGTAACACTTGCTGCTCGCTAGCGACACTTGCTGCTCGCTAATGTAACACCTGCTGCTCGCTAATGTAACACCTGCTGCTCGCTAATGTAACACCTGCTGCTCGCTAATGTAACACTTGCTGCTCGCTAATGTAACACCTGCTGCTCGCTAGCATAACACCTGCTGCTCGTAGCGTAACACATGTGCTGCTCGCTAGCGTAACATATGTGCTGCTCGCTAACAAAGCTAACTTGCTGCTCGCTAATGTAATAGACGTGCTTCTCAGTAATGTAACAGACTGCTAGGTAACGTCTTCTAGATTTAACTACATTAGCTAGCTGCTACCTGCTGCTCGCTAATGTAACACAGTAGAGACACCGAGCAGTCTCAAGCGTGACTCTGCTGTGTCTCTGCTGTGTCTCTATTGTCTCCATAGTGACTCTGCTGTGTCTCTGCTGTGACTCTACTGTGTCTCTACTGTGTCTCTGCTGTGTCTCTGCTGTGTCTCTACTGTGACTCTGCTGTGTCTCTACTGTGTCTCTACTGTGACTCTGCTGTGTCTCTACTGTGTCTCTACTGTGACTCTGCTGTGTCTCTGCTGTGTCTCTATTGTCTCCATAGTGACTCTGCTGTGTCTCCGCTGTGACTCTACTGTGTCTCTACTGTGTCTCTGCTGTGTCTCTGCTGTGTCTCTACTGTGACTCTGCTGTGTCTCTACTGTGTCTCTACTGTGACTCTGCTGTGTCTCTACTGTGTCTCTACTGTGTCTCTACTGTGACTCTGCTGTGTCTCTGCTGTGTCTCTATTGTCTCCATAGTGACTCTGCTGTGTCTCTGCTGTGACTCTACTGTGTCTCTACTGTGTCTCTACTGTGACTCTGCTGTGTCTCTGCTGTGTCTCTGCTGTGTCTCTATTGTCTCCATAGTGACTCTGCTGTGTCTCTGTTGTGACTCTACTGTGTCTCTACTGTGTCTCTACTGTGACTCTGCTGTGTCTCTGCTGTGTCTCTATTGTCTCCATAGTGACTCTGCTGTGTCTCTGCTGTGTCTCTACTGTGTCTCTACTGTGTCTCTGCTGTGTCTCTGCTGCATCTCTACTGTGTCTCTGCTGTGTCTCTACTGTGTCTCTGCTGTGTCTCTGCTGTGTCTCTACTGTCTCTGCTGTGTCTCTGCTGTGTCTCTACTGTGTCTCTGCTGTGTCTCTGCTGCATCTCTACTGTGTCTCTGCTGTGTCTCTACTGTGTCTCTGCTGTGTCTCTACTGTCTCTGCTGTGTCTCTACTGTGTCTCTGCTGTGTCTCTGCTGCATCTCTACTGTGTCTCTGCTGTGTCTCTACTGTGTCTCTGCTGTGTCTCTACTGTCTCTGCTGTGTCTCTGCTGTGTCTCTACTGTGTCTCTGCTGTGTCTCTACTGTGTCTCTGCTGTCTCTACTGTGTCTCTGCTGTGTCTCTGCTGTCTCTACTGTGTCTCTGCTGTGTCTCTGCTGTCTCTACTGTGTCTCTGCTGTGTCTCTGCTGTCTCTACTGTGTCTCTACTGTGTCTCTGCTGTCTCTACTGTGTCTCTGCTGTGTCTCTGCTGTGTCTCTACTGTGTCTCTGCTGTGTCTCTGCTGTCTCTACTGTGTCTCTACTGTGTCTCTGCTGTCTCTACTGTGTCTCTACTGTGTCTCTGCTGTGTCTCTGCTGTGTCTCTACTGTGTCTCTGCTGTGTCTCTACTGTGTCTCTGCTGTGTCTCTACTGTGTCTCTGCTGTGTCTCTACTGTGTCTCTGCTGTGTCTCTGCTGTGTCTCAAGATGTTTTTTCTTGGTGTCAGAGATAAACATGAACTTTATGTCCTGTTTGATGCTCTCAGCTGTTTGAAGGAAACTGTCTAATGTTCTTCACTCTGTCACTGTGTGTGTGTGTGTGTGTGTGTGTGTGTGTGTGTGTGTGTTTCGTCGGACTATAAATAACCTGCTGTTGTGCTGAGCAAACACTCCTCCATCAGAGTCCCAGCAGAGCAGAGCTCTCAGCTACAGCTCAGCAAACACTGTTAGCATGCTCACAGCAACACTGACTACAATACTGCTACTCTTAATACTGCTGCTAATACTGCTGTTAATACTGCTGATACTGCTGCTAATAAATACTGCTGTTAATACTGCTGCTAATAAATACTGCTGCTAATACTGCTGCTAATAAAGCTGCTAATAAATACTGCTGTAAATACTGCTGTAAATACTGCTGTTAATACTACTGCTAATAAATACTGCTGCTAATAAATACTGCTGTTAATACTGCTGTTAATACAGCTGCTAATAAATACTGCTGTAAATACTGCTGCTAATACTGCTGCTACTAGTGTTAATACTGCTGCTAATACTGCTGCTACTAGTGTTAATACTGCTCTTAATACTGCTACTAGTGTTAATACTGCTCTTAATACTGCTGCTACTAGTGTTAATACTGCTCTTAATACTGCCCTTAATACTGCTGCTACTAGTGTTAATACTGCTGTCAATACTGCTGCTAATACTACTGCTACTAGTGTTAATACTGCTGTTAATATTGATGCTAATACTGCTGCTAATACTGCTGTTAATACTGCTGCTACTAGTGTTAATACTGCTGCTAATACTGCTGTTAATACTGCTGCTACTAGTGTTAATACTGCTGCTAATACTGCTGCTACTAGTGTTAATACTGCTGTTAATATTGATGCTAATACTGCTGCTAATACTGCTGTTAATACTGCTGCTACTAGTGTTAATACTGCTGCTAATACTGCTGTTAATACTGCTGCTACTAGTGTTAATACTGCTGTTAATACTGCTGCTACTAGTGTTAATACTGCTGCTAATACTGCTGCTAATACTGCTGTTAATACTGCTGCTACTAGTGTTAATACTGCTGTTAATACTGCTGCTACTAGTGTTAATACTGCTGCTAATACTGCTGCTACTAGTGTTAATACTGCTGTTAATACTGCTGTTAATATAGTAGTACTGTTGCTACTGCTGCAACTTGGGTGCAGAGTAATATGTAAGCTGGCCGAGGCTGCAGCCTGGGGGCCCCACATGCTCAGGGGCCAAACATAAGTGCAGCTCCTTTGCATTGTTGCCTTTCTGAGTCCAAAGTCATTTCTTAAAGTTCTCAGGTGAGTCTGTGCGGCAGATTTCTCTAACGATGATGAGCGACTGGTGGTTTGAGCTGCACGTCACCAGGTCCTTGTGAGTGTTTGTTTATTTGGCACTAACAGTATCTGAATAATTTCTCTGCCACTTCCTGTCACTCTGTCTTCACCGCTCACAGACCTGACGTCAGAGTTTCTGATTCCATTTCTCCAAACAGTTATTTTGTGACTGTACTAAAACCATGAGAGTGATGACATCAGAATCACAATGCTAACCCACACACAGTCTCGCCAACATGTCTGACGTCTGTGACAGTTTGTCTCTGTCAGTCGTATGAAGGAACAGCTCAGATGAATTCAGACATACAGACCTCAGGTGTGACCTCACTGTGACACCTAAACATGTCGTTACTGTGCTGAGGTTTCAGGTGAGGTCAAATTAAACCTGTAAGTAAAGGTGAGGTGGTGAGACTGAGCTGACGGAGGAATATTTGACCCCGGAGAGTTTAGATATTCATATCCTCCAATGATCCGGCAGCTTCACTGCTAATTAATCTTGTATGAGAGTGTTTCCCCCTGCGGCTGTTTGTGCCTCAGCCACACACTGTAAGTACAGCACAGGACGGCTACAGGAGCCTGCAGAGGACACTGAGCACACTCTGCTCTGTGCTGCACAGGGACGACAAATACTTTAGTCTTTCATTAACGATGTCTCTCAGGTCTCTGACTCTACAGACATAAACATATACCAGCTCTCTGAACATGGCCGACCACACAGCTCAGGCTCCAGAGGAAAATGTCAGCGCTGTACGTTTCTGTAAAACACAGATATGTTAGATACACGTTACATGTCAGCGTTTGTAAAGTGAAATATGACCCGACTGTGTCATCAGGAGGAGGAGCCTGTGACACTGACAGACGCCTGCCGAGCTGCAAACCAGCCAACACACACTCACGTGGTTACGTTTAGCCGACACACACACATGGTCACGTTTAGCCAACACACATACACACACACACATGGTTGGGTTTAGGAAAAAACAACAGGGTTTGGCTTTACAATCTTACAGGAAGTGAACACTGGGCTCCTGGGTGAAAGTCGGTGGTTGTTGGACCCATCCACCCCTCCCACCTGCCCCAGTCAGATTTCTGCCGCTTTAACTTTGGTTGTTGTCCCACTGCGTTCCCCCCTAACGACATCACGTGCTGTTGCACAATAACAGCAATTATTTAAACATTTGTGTGAATTTTTGGCAGAACTCGAGTTGACCTCACAAACTGACCTTTGACCTTCGACCAACAAATTCTGATCAGTTTATTCTTCAGTCCAGGTGGACGTTTGTGCCAAAATTAAAGAAATTCCCTTGAGGCTGTCTTGAGACATGATGTTCACAAGGATGGGACGGACATACGGACAACCTAAAAAAAACACAATGCCTTGGTCCACGGCTGTCGCTGGCACAGAGGCATAAAAATAGGCCAGACAGGAAGTGCTGGGTGCAGAGCAGAGACTCAGCACCTTGACACACTGCTGGCTTTGTGTAGTGTTGATTCGCTGTCCTCAGGAACAAAACGCCTCGGTGGGCACGGCCCTGAAAGGCTGTATAAATAAAATCAGAACTTATGAAACACGTGATTGAAACACGTGTGTATGTTATTTATCACTCTGTGTGATGAGGAGTTACAGAGTCAGCTCCTCTCTCACAGCAGCAGGGCGGTGACCAAGTGTTCCTCAAGTCTCCTCAGTGGATTTATGAAAACATGAAAAGTGACCTTGTGACGGCGAAACCTTCAACGCTGCTGCGGTTAATGGACTGAACACCAGCCAGTCCCACAGGATGCTGTGTGTGTGTGTGTGTGTGTGTGTGTGTGTGTGTGTGTGTGTGTGTGTGTGTGTGTGTGTGCGTGTGTGTGTTGTGCTGAGGTGTACTTTTAACCCACAGCAGCTCTGAGAGGCACGCTAACATTACGGCACAGAGAGCAACTGGATTTAAAAACCACCAAAGAAAATAGAGATGAGATTCTTCCTCATCGTTCACTGACTCATCACGCCAAGACGCTCCTCAGGAACTCCACACTGTCTGAGGAAACACACAAAGCTTTGAGAGAGATGAAGGCCATCAGCGGACGGTGGATGGAAAGGGGAGGGGAACTTGAGGTGTGACCCTGCGATGACTTCACGGATCTGTGGAGAGGAGCGTTTGGCGTCTTCGCTCAGTCAGTCTGAGCTGCTTCATCAAACTTTAATGGCTTCATTATGTAACAGAGAGCGTAAATAACTGAAGACGGGAACAGAGCGAAGGTTACTACAGGTCAGAACTGCTCTCACCTGGACACTAGGAGTCGTTCAAGAGTTCACACACACACACACACGCACACACACACACACGGACGATCAATGATGATATTGATCAGACTCACACATTTTTAAATCATCTTTTTTCCTCTGAGACTTTTTCTGGATTTGGGATCCAGAGCTCGCCGTCAGGGAGCCTGGAGACGAGCTGCTGATGTCAGTTAAGGTTCAGAAAAATTCAGATGAAAAGACTCGAGGACGCAGACGTGTGACACACGCTTTAGTCAATGAAATGTTAAGGTATTATTTTACTTCTGAATCACCTGAGGCTTCACTTTTTTCACCATGTTTTCAGGAATTAAATGTTTTATTTTATTAGCACACACACACACACACACACCCACACACACACACAGGTCAAACATGGCTCATGAAGGTGCCATCTGTTAAAACAAAGAGTGAATAATCGATCACAGTTTCCAGACGAGCAGTGATATAAAACTAATATAAATGTGTATGTGTATTTACACACTGAGATGAATTTCTAATGAATCAGTGACGAGTCTTTGAGTCTTTTCAGATCTTTTTAATCAACGACATCATAGATGTTGAGTGTAGAAATAGACGGAGGCTGTCCACACGTGTCCTCTGGACGTTTCATAAAGACTGATTCAGGGACGTTCAACAATAAAGCTCAATACATCAGGCTGTGAATGACATATGAGCAAACCTCAGAGTATAGACACGAATAAAGGACTGTGAAGTGTGGAGGATGTTAGAGCTGCTGCTGACATGGACATTCATTACTGCATCATTAATGTCCTTCTATGTGCTGTCATCACTGTCTGTCCTGTGTCTCTGTCTCTCTTTATGTCTCATCATGTCACCACTGTACATTTATTATGTTCATCTGCCACAGCTACTGTCCATCTGTCCGTCCTGAGGACACATCTGTCCTCATTGTCTCTTCCTGAGGTTAAAGGGTTTTTCCTGATCAACTGTGACGGTCCAAATGACAGAGGGACAGAAGGACAGAGGACAGAGGACAGAGGACAGAGGGACAGAAGGACAGAGGGACAGGAGGAGATTCCACACTACTGAAGCTCCTCCTCTTTTTACTGGAACGACCACAGAGTCCATCATCATTTAACTGTCAGACATGTTTGTTGTTGCCGTGGGCAACAGTATGACATCAATATGTCAACAAGTCAAAATATCACAAGTATCACGATATGAATTTTTCATATATTAAAAACTACTCCGGTATAATCACAAGATGATGTGACGCCCGTTTAAAGGTGTATTTTAACATTTCATACAGTTTAGACAAAAAATAAGACACTGAAGTAAAATTTAACAGACTTCACCATGAAACTCAGCTCGTGCTAACTCCTCAAATAACGACGCTGTGTCAGTGATAACACCGTCAGACGCCATCACGTCCTCACTGTGACCTCGTCACATGTCCACGTTTGGTCATGGACTTTCCACGTCCACATATGGCGTCCAAGGTACCCTGGGTGTGTTGGTTGTTGACGTTCTGGGACGCCGTGTCAACTTCAGCCTGTTACATGCATTGTCTGTTTTCAAAATACACTTCTGTTTTCACAGGAAATGTACAGTTTGCATACAGTCTCTTTCAAAATAAAAGCACTACGTCGGTATAACACCACCATGTTTTTTTCCCTTCAACAACACACACACGTGGTTACGTTTAGCAAACACACACACACGCGTGGTTACATTTAGCCAACACACACACACGTGGTTACGTTTAGCCGACACACACACACATGTGGTTACATTTAGCCGACACACACGCGTGGTTACGTTTAGCCAACACACACACACACACGTGGTTACATTTAGCCGACACACACGCGTGGTTACGTTTAGCCAACACACACACGTGGTTACATTTAGCCGACACATTCACGTGTGTGGTTACATTTAGCCGACGCACTCACGTGGTTACGTTTAGCCAACACACACACACGTGGTTACATTTAGCCGACACACACATGTGGTTACGTTTAGCCAACACACACACGTGGTTACGTTTAGCCGACACGCACACATGGTTACGTTTAGCCAACACACACACGTGGTTACGTTTAGCCGACACACACACACACGCGTGGTTACATTTAGCCAACACACACACGTGGTTACGTTTAGCCAACACACACACGTGGTTACGTTTAGCCAACACACACACGTGGTTACGTTTAGCCGACACAAACGTGGTGACGTTTAGCCAACACATGTGGTTACGTTTAGCCGACACACACACGTGGTTACGTTTAGCCAACACAGCTCAGCTGTGTGTCGTTGTAGGGTTTGGATGGTAGTTAACCTCTACAAACAGGATGAACCTGATGGCATGAAGGTGCAGAGCATGATGGAGGGATGAAGAGACAACCACGGATTTTTGTTTCCAGAGCTCTGGTTTTTACTGAAGTCCATTTGCCAAGCGCAAATAGTGCCACATGACAAACACAGAGCAGGCTGCAGGGTAACAGAGGAGAAGCAGAGGTGCAGCTGAGCCCAGTGATCGCAGTACAGAGCAGAGGAGACTCTCACCTGGCTTATCTACCCTGAGTCTCCTCCCACACTCATGAACTCACTGTGACACTCCCACATTACATTTAAAACATAGATTTACAATTTAACATTATTTACACTTAACATACACAATGTAAATGACTGGGTGCTGATACAGATGAACACAAACACCTAATAAACTGAAGAAATACCAAACATAAGCCAAACTTAGCAAACATCCTTCTCTCTTCCCTGATCCTTCAGCTCAGCCTAACAAGGGGAGTGACAGCAGCTGCACCCTCATGTGTGCACCCTCATGTGTGCACCCTCATGTGTGCACTCTCATGTGTGCACCCTCATGTGTGCACCCTCATGCGTGCACTCTCATGTGTGCACCCTCATGCGTGCACTCTCATGTGTGCACCCTCATGTGTGCACCCTCATGCGTGCACTCTCATGTGTGCACTCTCATGTGTGCACTCTCATGTGTGCACCCTCATGCGTGCACTCTCATGTGTGCACCCTCATGCGTGCACTCTCATGCGTGCACTCTCATGTGTGCACCCTCATGCGTGCACTCTCATGTGTGCACTCTCATGTGTGCACTCTCATGTGTGCACCCTCATGCGTGCACTCTCATGTGTGCACCCTCATGTGTGCACTCTCATGTGTGCACTCTCATGTGTGCACTCTCATGTGTGCACCCTCATGTGTGCACTCTCATGTGTGCACTCTCATGTGTGCATTCTCATGTGTGCACCCTCATGTGTGCACCCTCATGTGTGCACCCTCATGTGTGCACTCTCATGTGTGCACTCTCATGTGTGCACTCTCATGTGTGCACTCCATGAGGGAAAAAAAGAACACGCAGACATATTGACTGTAAGGTTTGACAACACTGACTACAACAGGAAGTTTGTTTTTGTTGTGGTGCTTTTATTTTTGAAACCCTTGCCAATTATAAAAGCACCACAACAAAAACAAACTTCCTGTTGTAGTCAGTGTTGTCAAACCTTACAGTCAGTGGGTCTCATTCATGAAACGTGAGCAGAAGGAATTTGTGTGTAAACTGTTCGCAGACGGAAATTTACGTGCGTGTCCGCATTCATCAATATTTTAGTAGCTCCGATCTTTTCGTAGCTACTAACAAAATCTACTCCTGCTCCTGACCACTCGTAGTGCTTGTGTAAATTTAGTAAAGCACATAAATATTGCTTTTCACTATTGGAAATGACAAAATATTAATTTGTATTGCGCTCTGTTATGTACACAATACACAGATGCCTTTGAAACACGTAATCTAAACATGACAAAATATTAAAAATATAACACATTTAGTTAAATTATTTGGCAATTAGCAGATTTAAGATCCAGATTAGGTTCATGATTGTGAATTATCTACGTAAATCGACTCAATAGATTACACGTTCTTTCTACACGTTGAATGATGATAATAAAAATATCCGTAAGGGCAGCCGGATCACAGCCTCTTTCGCCTCGGTGCCTGGGTTCAGCAGGGGCAGCAGGTGGAAGGAGGACGATCGTTTGACTGAATAAATATGATTTGAAAATGATTAATTTTCGTTGTATCAAACAGAGCTTTAGGCTATTAAGATTCAAATAATTTGAGGACGATGCATACAGACTGCTGTAGGCTATGTTATCCGTATCATTTGTTAAAATAAATGTTAAATAGCTCTACATTCCGACAGCAATCACTAATTTAGTTTATCCATTACGCACAAAAAATCTCTGGTTTCCTGTTCCCACTTCATTCAGAACCCCACAAATGAATCTTCTGTTTGTTTGGTGACCGCTGTGTTTTTTTGTGTGTGCTTATGCATTTCTTTGCATCCAGTTTCATGTCAAACCATTTACGCTTCACCTCTGACATGGTTCTTTGTACGACGGAGACAACATTAACAGCATCTGTTACCTCCCTCCAGGCCTTCGCTTTGCCTGTCACACCACTACTAACTGAAGAAAATAAAATGTTTTCCACATGTTGTCCACTTCACCCAAAATTATTGTGATCTCTGCTTCGGAAAAAATCTTTTTTCTTTCTCTGCGCCATGACTGACAGGTCGACAGGATGCACCTACACCTCCTTATATGGCGGTCATTGGCTATTCATGGGCGGGGATTTATGCTAATTGCTGATTACCGGGAGCGCGCTGTCACTTTACGATGGATTGGCATTCATGATCATACACACGTGTTTACGATCAAATCTGAGTTTCCCGCAGCGTTCCTGAATCCGGAGTAGGTTTTTAGTAGAGTAGGCTTTTATGTGCAAATCTACACACAGATTTACTCACTTTTTATGAATGAGACCCAATATGTCTGCGTGTTCTTTTTTCACCTTAGTGAGGGGAAGCTGTGCAGCTCCCTCACAGTCCTGATGAAGAGTTTTGATTAAACTTCAGAGAAGCCCTCTGATCTCTGATCCCTCTGTCCGTCACATTCACACCGGCGCCAAGGTCAGACGTGTCCCAGTCCCCCGCCGAGCACCACAAACACTCCACAGTGTCCTCATTCAGGACAGTCGATGACAGGAAGTGACACGATGTTTGCACAGAGACACTTCATGCTGAGACGAGGACGAACGTCTGATCAACCGTACCGTCACTGACAACCTGACGGACTGACTGAACACTGACGGTCAGACGGGTCTGATGCTGTGAGAGGACGGCAGCCTCCACAGTTCCTGTCTCTCCAGGACGCCACAGTCACAACAACACAATCAACCAATCCCTGTCGATCCTGTGTGACTTCACAAATTTGATCAAACATCATAATTTCATAGGTCCAACACGTGTACAGTAAAATCTGATCAGCGCTTCCTGCGAGGCTCCACATGACGTGCCGTCACTGATCACAGCTCAGCGGTGCAGATTTCTCCTCAGCTTTCAGTGTCATACCTGTGTTCAGACATGTCCTTCAGCCAGTTTGTCTCTGTTAAGTATCTGTCAGCCACTCTGCAGCAGGAAACAGCACTTCAAAATAAAAGCTCTTTGCTGGAAATTCACTGTTCTTCAAAATAAAGTGTGTTTTTTACTAACTCGACACGTTCACAAGTCACTGTGGTGCGTTCAGACTGGACCTGTGACACACAAGTTTGGACCCTCACAATATAGAAACGATTTATTTCACTGAGCCGTCTGAAATATATTTATGATTCTGTGATAACTGCGAATATCACCAGTGTGTCTGGTGCCCACACTGGTGTGTTTGCTTATTGTGATGTCATTTCCTGGAGTATCTCCCATCACTTCACATTTGTAAAATCTGTACAATCTCAGCTAAAAGATTATTTTAGTCAATAAACCAGAGTAACTGATAAAATTATTTAAATCAAGTCATTAAACAAACATTATACAAAAATCAAACCTTTTTTTTTTCATCAGATTTTTAAACATAAAGTGGAATTTCCCCCTGCGGTCGTACGCCTCTGTGCACCACTCACATTTCTGATTACACGTTCACATCAAACGGGATGTGAGTTCAGCGCAGTGTTACTCGCACAAATTTGAACGCCAGAATATTCTGCATTGACTCACTTCATACATGAAAATAACTCACGTCACACTCGCCTGAAATCGCTGACTCGATGCCTTAACTTCCGCCAGTGTGTCGTTGGCGTCATACAAACGACAGGACTTAGATATGACACGTGTGATTTGAATCAGTGTCATGTGAGAATAAAATACTGTGAGATACTACGGACATGGTAGCTCACCTCACAGGCCATCATCCAGAGAGAGGGTTAGCTCCAAACCACGTCATCATCATTTTTCTTCTTCAGCACAATGAATGAATGTTACACACACTGAACAGTTTCATGTCTCCACCTGCTGGTGGGCCGTCACCATCACAGTCTGTGTGTATAATATGATGTTAATTCATCTCCAGAAGAGACTCGATGACGACCACTGACATGAGGACGGAAACAAAGTTATCGGCCAAATCACTCGTCATATATCAGCAACAAATCCAATATGGAGCATCTGTCATTATGAAGTTATGTATTCATTCAAATAAACACAAGAAGTTTGTGCTCTAGAAAAGGATCAACACTCAGTGAACACTCTCCTAAACCCTATGATACACCATTATGGCAAGGCTTAACTATACAGACCAATGAGCAGTGATAACTAACATGTCTTTGGGGTCATCGGGTGGGAACCTCCTTTCACCAGTGTTTCGTCTAGTTGGTCCCACGACACCTCCAGGAGGCTAGACAGTGATCTCTGGGACGCCAGAGACACTCCCCTAATGCCAGGTCTCACTGCTCCACACACTGACCACACAACCTCCTTTACCTTACCTATACTACCACACAGGAGGTAGACCCAGGGAAGGAAACCTTGTTAGGCTATCACCCTCCCCCGCCGGTTAGGGCAGTACAGTCTACCTCCCCACCTGCTGCATGGCTTCAAACAAAATGAATTCAACTAGGCCACTCCCACGCTTAAATAACCTTCACTCTAATTCACACACTACATAACATAACTACAGTGTAAGCTAAAGTTAAAGGAGATAAATGAACTCACAGGATCAGCAAACACACTCACCTGCCGCATGGCCTCAAAATGGCCACCAAATGGATTCGACTAGGCCACACCCACACTTAAATAACCTTCCTCTTCCTCCTTACTTACACATGGCTTTCATAGCCCTAATTCACACTCTAATTCACACACTACATAACATAACTACACTATAAGTTAAAGCTAGAGGAGATAAATGAACTCACAGGATCAGCAAACACTATTTGCTATTTATTGATTACTAACTCTTTTTTTTTTTACATTTGAGTGTATTTTTCTCCTTTAAACGTGTTTTTGTTCTTTAAATGTATTTTTATTCTGTAAATGTATTTTCCTTATTTAAATGTATTTTCCTTATTTAAATGTAATTTGTATTATTTAAATGCATTTTCCTTATTTACATGTATTTTCTATTCTTCAAATGCATTTTCTTTCTTTAAATGTATTTTTATTCTTTAAATGTACTACTCCTTCACATATTGACAGTAAATGTTAATGTCTGTGACAAACTCTCATGTGACTGTGAACTGTACATCTTTTATTAACTTAAACTGTACTGAATGAATGAATGAATAAATAAATAAATATCAAAACTGTGAGAGCGGAGCTGTTTGAGACTTTGATGACATCACGACATGTCTGATGTGTTTTTATCTGCTTTGGTGAGCAGATCAAAGTCTCATTTGTCGTCAAAGGTCCAATCAGATGGAGTTTTACTGTGATGTCAACAGTCACTTTTATTTAGCTTCATGAAGTCTAACATTTAAAAACTGATCAAATAAACCTTCAGATTTTCTGTCTCAGCAATGTTATTAACATAATGAACTCTGCTGTGACATGCTGAATATCTGCAGTAGAGATGAACACATGGAATGAACACATGAAATGAACACATGAATGAACACATGAATGAACACGGAGCTGTGATGAGGAGAAAACTGTCCTGTGTGGCTTAAAGGTGTTTGAACAAAAAAACTAATCAGCTGAATGTTTTCCGGCCATCATGGGAATAAAAGAGGGAAGAAAGATGGCGGCCTGACTTCCTGGTTACATGAACATTCATCCATTCATTCGTTGCCTCTGTGAGCTTCTTCATTAAAGCTAATATTGACAGAGGTGTTTGGTTTGTATTACTTAACTGTAATATTTCTGCCTTCGTTACGAATCTTTGTCACAAAGTGTCTGACTGGAGGATAAACGCGTGCGGCTCACGCTGCTCTGCACCTCAGCTCAGGACAGGCTGTGATGTTCTGAGAGAACATCTGAACGAGTCCCTCCGCCGTCACCACAGCTCCTGTGTATCCATAAAGAAATGCAGAGGCATCGTCTGTATATTTACGGCTCTGCGGTCACATGGTGGAAACGAGGCGTGAAGCTAAACTTGTGAGAATATTCCCAGACGTGTGTTCTGTATGTGACAGGTGTAAAACGCACCCGGCGACCGTCATGTTGTGGTTTCACATTCATCGTGTCCTCCCTGGTCCCCAGTCGCCTTACAGTTTGAGATTTGAGAGACGTTCAGGAACAGTGTTTATCCTTCAGTCATCAGACTGTTGAAGTGTTGAGCTGCAGCACAGATGAACTCACCTCGTCTCTTCCCTGCACTGCTTTGGCCTTTTCAGCAGCTTCTATTTTAGATTTAATTATCTGTTCATTCACTGAATAATCTTACTGCACTGAGAACTTGTCATTTTTCCTTTACTTTTCATTATAAAAATGACGGTAAAAAGAAGTTGGGTCTTTACTCTCCAGTGTCCCTGCCAGACGTCGCGCTAGACTTTTTCGTCGCCTGTCATTTTGACCGACAGGCTCATAAAAATCCGGTCAAAATCTATTTTTACCAGTCATTTAATTTTCCTTTAAGATATTCAAAGATATTTAGTTTTCATTCGTTCGTTTTTAAAAAATCCAACAAGCAAGTTATAAAGTGTGCATTAATAAGGACATGAACGAAAAGATGAACAGACATCCACACACCCGGGCCATTCTGGACACACGGGACGCGGAACCGAAGCGCAGCGTCCAGCCGCGGAGGCAGTTTTCAATCGCGCCATCTTAACCTATCTGACTGTCCACACAGGCCGCACGCGGAGCAGCGCTTCAGTTCGGCGTCTGGTCTATTTTTCAGTGTTTATCCAACACGCTCAATACATGAAACATGCAATGACAAATTGTAATTAACTTATTACGTTATTAAAAAAAACGATTAAAATATGAACTTACCCATGTTTAAAATGACCTGCTGAAATGAAAAAACGAGTAGGCTACTGACAGGAACAGACGAGTGGAGTCGTTGTTTGACCGGCGCAGAGAGCGCAGGAGAAATGCGCTGCCTGTGCGGACAGTCAAGACTTCTGCGGCACTACGCGTCCGGTGTGTCCAGGGCTCAACAACGCTACATGAGCAGATGAATGACTTTTTTTTCTCTGCAGGTGTGAAAATGGCAGCCACTGACTGTGCACTCCGCCGCCATGTGGGCAGGGGTGGTAACAGCAACCGGTCAAAATGACGGACGGCCTTCAGATTTTCCGGTCATTGTTGTAAAAAAAACGGTCAATGACCGAGAATATCCGGTTAACGCGACCCCTGGTCCCTGCTCACCTGCAGAGGCTCAGGTGTCTACATGGAGGATGTGACCCGTCCGTCACACAGCACACGGATCAGACGTGTGATGCACAACATGAAGCTGGAAAAAATTCAGATGCACCCTGAACGTCACATGAAGAGATTTTAGGACCCTGGGGCCCTTTAATAAACTGTGTCAACACTTCACCTGCACAGGTGCTCTGTCCTTATTGTACCTGAAGACACTATCATGCACTTTGTTTGTTGTCTGTTCCTCTCTATATTTCTGTGCATGTTTGTACAGACAGATTTTAGCTCAGTCAGTGGAAACATCTCCATGAAAATAGTGTTTAATCAAAGAAATAAATGTTAAAATGATTTCAAATAAAATTGTTAATTTTCTGTCACAATTACAAACCGACAGAAAGACAGAAACGTAAATCAGTTTAAATCTGAATAATGTCCTGTACAGGTGAGAATTTCTAGTTTCTCTACAGTGACTCAGTTAAATTAAAAACATCATTAACAGAAATCTAACAGTGATGACGACATGTTGACGTCACGGCTGTGTGTCGGTTAAAGCTGTGAGCAGGTAAAAACTCACCTGGACCTGGTACATGTCTCTGAGTCAGTCCTCCGCCCGCAGCGGCAGCAGCAGCAGCTGCAGCCGCCAGCAGTCACCGCCGCCCGGCTGCGCTGCCTCGCACCGCTCGGTATCTCTCCGGGCCTCTCGACTCTCAAACGCCCGTAAAGTCGCGCTGATGTCCGGCTCCGTGCTGCCGTCCGGTCGCTGCTTCCGGTCGGTTCTGGTTCCCGGTTCGTTCCGGCCACACTGTCCGACACAAAGCGCCCAAACGCCGCAGCGTCCGCTGATCATCTCGCGCCGCTCCGCTGGAGGGCGGGAGGAAAATAAACCGAGCAGAGCCGAGTGCGGCCGAGCGGCTCCGAAGTCAAGCTGTCCGGGAAACACGCGGTGACTTCCTGTTCGGGATTTCACAATAAAGCGTTTGCCAAAATAAAGGTTCCAGGGACCTTTAGTGCCAGAGGAGCCATTTTTTATTCCAGAAAAATGTAACTCAGTCTGCTGAAAAATATATTTGAGCCTTTTAATAAAAGTGACACAGTGTCATTAAATCTAAATGTCTTATCAGCGTGTGACCTGCAGCTCTACAGTGACTCCAAACAAATATACAACTACATTTTGATTTTCATCATCATTGATGAGGACCTGAAGTGATTCTTACATTATCCAGCTGTAAGCATGTGTAACCTATAGACCTTCAGCAAATTTACAAAATGTTTTGTCATTTCATCAGTAAACTGAGTCGTAGTGAGTCTGCAGCCTTTTCTCTGAACATCAGGCGCAGCGGTTTGTCTCGAGTCTCCTCAGTGAAGCTGGTCATGGACTCAGAATCCAAAAAGGACGAGTCAAAGAGGAAAATGTCGAATTTATATACCTGACAGTAAAACATATTAATGATCACACCTACAGACCTTTTTACTGTAAACAGTGACGTTTGTTGGTGGGCGGAGCTTAGCTGGAGCCAAACAGACATTAGCTAACAAGTTGTGTTGTCGATGGAGGAAGATGATGTGAGTGGTGCGTTCAGAAACACTCATTGTGAGTGTGGGAGCGACTCTGACACAAACTGGAGCGTTGATAAATGTGGAGCGCTGTGTGAATGTAGCGTTGGGTTATCCAGAGCAGCGCACTCTCAGAGTGGCAGAGCGCACTCTGGACACTCTGTCTGTGGAGACGCAGCAGCAGAGCGAATGTGTGATTAACTTAACCGTTGGTTCATTCATGTAGAAATATAAGGCTGCGTTTCTTCCACCAACAGGGCTCTCATTTTAGTGTAGAGCGTCAGACTGAATGTACCAACGCACCATGTCAGGTCACTCACTCTCCGGGACGCCAGTGTTACTGGAATAAGTAAACACTGAGCAACGGGACCAGACTGGCCGACCGTATGCTCTCACTCAGTGGATGGATGATGTCACAGGAAGCCAATCTTACAAAGGAGGACCACACTTGTTTGTTTGCTATGGAAGCTAACGTTAGCTAATGTGCTAAAAAGTTAGCGTTGCAGAGAAATCCAATATTCCTCTTAATCCCTCCCCAGTTTTTCTGATGAGGTGGACATGATAACCCTTAATACACATAACGTTATTCATCCCTACAACAGGAAATACTTTTTCCCTAACCTGATATGAAGTGTGCGCTGCACATGTGAGCATTTTTGATGATGGCCTCCGTCCAGTCCTTTGCTCTTATCACATTTAACCATAGTTGTCTTTGTTTTTGTTGACGGGCAGTGGCGGCTGGTTTGAGCCATGACTCCTTCTATTCTGGCTCCAATAACACAACAAGACAAACACATGTTAACACTCGTGTGGAGCTGCAGGCGTGTGGGGGAGAGGCAGCTGCACCTCCAGCTGATCACATCATGTCACTGTGACGTCAGCACTAAGAGTCTTGGTGATGTTGATAAGATCATTTAGACTTAATGAGACTGTGTCCTTTATTATAAGGCTCAAATCTATTTTTCAGCTCCAGACAGATGGAATAAAAAATGTTGGACCAAAAATGGCTCCTGTGGTTGTTGAGCTTTCTGAACACTGGGCTAAACATGTCTCTGACATGGTTGTGACATATGAACCGTCTAGACTCTGAAGTCAAAGCTGAAGACGTTCCTATGTGGAGCTTCTCAGCAGACGCCACAGTTACATCACAGTTACATCACAGTTACATCACAGCAGTGGCGTGTGCGTACTGATGGCAGAGAAACAGTATGGAATGGAAAGGACCAAAATGTCTAATGTGACGTTCGCATTAACACGCCAAATTTGTACGTCTTAACATGGTGAAAAATTATCTGTTAACACGTGAATTTTAATCGTCTTAAGATGTTTGGACGTGAAAGCTTCCTGCCATTGGTTGGTGTCAATATACCCGCCCCTTTTTAACGCAGGGATTGTGCTGGGCTGTGTGTATGCCTGCGTTGTTGTCACGTGGGCTCTCGCTAGTGAGTACGTTACTTATACACACCTGTGATGGAAAGCCTACGTACCTATGACATGTTTTGTGCTTCCGATGGCTGAGCAAAGCTTTTCAAGAGAAGGCTGAGACGGGGTCAAACATCGGGCGTTGCACATGCGCAGTGTAACTTGAGCTGTTATTCTGGAGGGTGACAGTGAATAAGTGCAGACCAGGCGATGTTGGTCCCGACTAAGTTAGTGAAGTCAGTTTTGCACTTGCCTGTCGACCAAAGTGGTCCCAGAATTTGACGGGCCGTCTCTGTTGTCATTTTGCGTAGCAGACCGTGATTACCAGCTGTTGGAATCTGTCTGCTGAAGCTCGCAGCCTCTGTTGCCGGTTCATTTCGGATGTTCGCTGTGGTTTCGCCCAGAGGTTTTGCCGCCAGAGCAGAAGGTGGCAGTAATGCACCATGAAGCTGGATGTTAACTGCAGTTAAACAAGAAGAGGAAGACTTGGTGCCTCACCTGATATTTTTGATCCAGCCGCACAGTCACCACTTGGACTGGTTGAGATCAAGTGCCCAAATGTAAAGAGCTGTGTTGACTGTAACTGCATCAAAATGCAGTATGGAACTTCAGCTCTACGTGAAAAACACGCATACTGCTGACAGGTGCAGGGCCAACTGTTGATCACTGGCCTACAGTGGTGCAACTTTGTCATTTGTGCCCAGGAGGACATGCTCATGTAGCGTGTCCATGTGGACTATCACATTACATCAGCCAGCAGAGAGAAAGGTTTTACTTTCATGTGTTCATGTTCATGTGATACTTGTCTGTGTCCAAAAGAGTGAGTGACTCACTGACTAGGACTCACTGACTACGACTCACTGACTACAACTCACTGACTAGCACTCACTGACTGGGACTCTCTGACTAGGACTCACTGACTGGGACTTACTGACTAGGACTCACTGACTGGGACTCACTGACTAGCACTCACTGACTGGGACTCACTGACTAGGACTCACTGACTGGGACTCACTGACTGGGACTCACTGACTAGGACTCACTGACTGGGACTCACTGACTGGGACTCACTGACTGGGACTCACTGACTGGGACTCACTGACTAGGACTCACTGACAAGGCCTGCAGAGGAAAAAAAGATTCCAAAGAAATGCAACAACAGTTTTATTTGTCAGTGTCAGAAACGTAATAAACCGTTTCATATACAACTTGTTGCTCATGGTGACTGTGTGTAAAAGCTGTTTTCTGATTTGATAGTTTGGACTGTGACACAGTAAAGATATACGGAACATGTACAACAAGCAACATCAAAGAATTCAGTTCTTGTTTAAATCAAATAGAAACAAACGACCAGGTGTCAAAGCACAATGTGGATTTCAGTGTGCCAGTAATCACAGACTGGCTCTGTGGCTTTGACCAGAGGCTGGTTGATGTAGTTTGACAGGAGGCTGCTGCATAAAGCTGGTCGATGCTGCCGGTGATGTCGGAGGGTAACTGTGTCAAACAGTTTGTTTTCTTCTCTCTACATGAACCCTTAAACATGTGATGTGCTGAGTGAGCAGCACTTCATCATGACACAGCTGTGACTTCTTACTGAGAAAAGCTGGTCTGTAAACCTTGCGGGACACTCAGTCATCACATCTGGATCCTTTATCCACAGTTACAGTCGTGTCTCTGTCCAAAACAGGGTTAATGCCAGATTCCCTGAACAATTCCTCGTCACTGACTGAGCCTGAATACAACAAGGAAATAAAAGTTACAGCACCATGCGGTGACACACCCATCAGCCCCTTCAGGGCAGTGCAGGGTTTATACTGTGAAGACATCTCACTCTGTACAGTCAGCTTTGACTTGGGTGTCTGAGTACTTGCTGAACACACTCGGCATATTGGCTCTAATTGCCTCAGGAGGCATCGTAACCCTACAGCACTCAATTAAGTGTTTAGAAAAGTTGCCCAAGTCCTGATTGTCCTGCTGACGGTGGACTGATGAATGTTGATCTTTGTCCTTCAGACCCAGTGACAGGTTGACCAACAACAGGAACAGTGTCTCAGTGTTAATGATACTCATGGTCATAACAAGTGGTGCTTTTACTTATATTGAACTGCAGGACGGGAGGGTTCTCTTGAGTGTTGCTTGTAAAAACAAAATGCTGTAGTATGAACTATGCCTACCGCTCGACAAGGAGGCTCAGCAGGGGCCTGGTGGATGCTTGTGTCCGAACACGCACCATTCTCTTTGTCGCAGGTTCAGTCTGTTTCCAGAATTAGAAATATAAGATAATGACAGAAATATAGAGCATAACCTTTGATGTTCACCCTGAAACATGGAGCCAGGAGGCAGCAGCAGGCACCGTCGTCTAATGTAGCTCCTGTCAGCATCACCGAGCGCTCGGCCGTGTTGCTGTGTTTAGGGTTGTTGTGTTCCATTACCTGACACGGCACCCTGAGGAACACAGCGCTAACTGCTGCTGGCATCGTCCCGTTTCTGGTACTTCACCTTTTTTTCTCTTTCTTTACTCGACGTCTTGATTTAACTCAAATATAACGGCAGCAAAGCAGATAGCCAGCTAAAAGTTGGAGCTAGACAATAGTCGGGTTTTGTTTTTGCCGCACAGTTGATCGAGTCGGGAAAAGCGGAAGTGAGTTGACCAAGTTTCCAGTTTGGTCATGTGACCTTCGACATACAGCCTGAATATACACATTACAATGAATCAAAGACTAAACTTTATCTTCTGCTACACATTGGTCATAAACTCACAGATATAAAGACGACTCACTGCCACAGGTGGAGAAATATAAATATTACAGTGTTTTGTTTTGTTTGCCGCTCACATCGACACCACTACTGTCACTTTCTGCCACCAGTTCGGCTCCGCCCACAAAACACGTCATCACTGTTTACAAACACAAAGAGGGTTTATAACGCTGCCTGCTTCACCCTGACGACTGCTGACTGATTTTTAAAATCCACTTTAAATGATCCTTTTATCTTTGCAGCTTTTGTCTGAACTGTTGCTGTTTTTAATCTGTTTTATTTTAAATCATTTAGTGATTAATTTGACCTTTGATATCTTTTCTCTTTCCTCACTGTAGATCTGTATCCTCTTTATGTTTTGTGTCGACGACCTCAGAGTGACACCAGGCTTCACTTCATTAGAGCCTTAAATCATGACTGTGCGCTGAAGCGTTCAACAGTAGCATCCTTTGTAACATGGGTATGTCACCATGGTTACAAGGCTCCTCTTGTCCTGGTTGGAAACGCTGACACAAACTTTTGGGAAAACGTGTGTAAAGTCATTTTCTGTGGCTCTGTGTGAAGCTGGAGCTGAGACCAGATCAGCTCTGATACTTTGGCTGCAGCATCTTTTTCAAGAACAAAACCTTTTTATTTCAGTGTTAAAACTTGTTAAACTTATTGACAGACGCATTTACAGTGATTGTGGCTGTTCAGATTGTTACTGTTTAAATGAGACCGTGCATGTACAGCTCCGAAATACAGAATGAGAGCAGCTTTCGGTTTCCTGCCTGCTCCAGAGAGGTGATATCAGACATGGGCAGAAATACATCAAAATGTATTTTCATCCAAAACACCCCCCAAATAAATGTATCAAAATAAAATGCATTTATTTTGTATTTTCAAATACAGAAAATACTTTTTTTCTTTTTCTTTATAGCAGCGACCTGCAGCTCTATAGGTCACTGTCGGTCGGTCCACAAAGCTTTCGGTGAATAACTCAAAAGTCCTTGACAAAAATGCTCAAAATGCTGCAGCTAGAGACCATGAGAGACTATAACAGAAAGAACAACTATGATTCTTCCATTAATGGCGTGATAGCTCCTCTCACACTGGTCAGATCTTCAGACAGGACGAGATATAGACCAGCAGTGTTTGGGTCCAGGATCAGAGGAGTGTAGGAGACCACGTCCTTCATCTTGTTCCAGATGTTGAAGGTCAGGTTGCCCAGGTGTTTGGCCTCGTCTATCAGAGCTCCTGAGAGCAGCTGTGGATCATCCAGCAGGGGGCGCTGCTGGACTCTGTCCACTGCAGCCTTGTAGTTGAGCAGGAATGAGACGTCTTCAGCTCTCAGCTCGTCCTCTGTGGCTCTGACTGTGTGTGAAAGAGCTGCTATCTCTCTGCTCAGAGCCTCCATCTTCTCCTTCATCATCTGACTCTTCTGCTCCTCTTCCTCCCTCAGTGCAGCCATCCTGGCCTCCTCTTCCTCTTCCAGAAACTGGTGAAGCTTCTTAAACTGCTCCTTAATCTGCCTCTCTGTGCGTCGGGCCTGGACCTTCATGTGTTCTGCTGTTTGTTCACACTTCACTTTAACTTGTTCACAAACCTTCAACTTCTCCTTTAAGGGCTCCAGAGTTTCCTCAACTTCCTTCTTGTGTTGTCGTGCAGCTTCATCGACGGGTCTGAATCTGTGGTTGGTGTGTTTTTCTGAATCTCTGCAGACGACACAAACTGGCTGCTGATGGTCCAGACAGAAGAGTTTGAGTTTCTCAGAGTGCAGACTGCACAGAGCCTCTGAAGCTCTCTGATCTCTCTGCTGTAAGACACTCTCACACAGGTTCTTTAGAGCAAAGTTAGGAAGTACTACGTCTTTTGAGAGTCTTCTCTTACAAAGTGGACACTCACGTGCTGGTTTGTCTGTCCACCAGTTCTGCAGACAGTCTTTACAGAAGCTGTGGCTACATGACAAGATGACAGGATCTTTAAAAGATGTCACAGCAAACAGGGCAGCAGAGAGATCGTCCTCTAATCTGGAAGCCATTTTGTCTCTGAGTGACGCTGTGAACACAGCAGGCAGACAGCTCAGCCACTCCCTGTTCCCTCAGAGTTACTTTCGATTTGAGTCGTTGTTGCTGTAGAACTCTAGAACTCTAGAACTGTAGGTTCAGTGTGTGCAGTCAGTATTCCAGTATTCCCAGTATTCCCAGTATTCCCTCCTGGAGCTGTCCTCTGGTAGTGGAAGTGGTGCTTTTGGTCCAGAGGTGAATCTTATCGTCCGTCTCTGACTGTGTCTCCTCTCAGTGACTCAGGCAGAATAAAAACTTGTTTCCTGGTTTGACTCATGTCAGTCACATGAGGGGCGGAGCTTCTTCACAGCAGCAGCACACAGGATTGGACACACTCTTTGTTTTTATACCTGCAGTATACGTACAATCTACAAATACTTCCTCTGTGTTAGTAGATACTCTGCATCAGTCTCTGGAGTAAACATGTTCATAGTATCAGGGTGTTTTCATGTTAAATACAACTGATTCAGATCCTGCCCAGGTAAGATTACCCTCCTCTCCACTGCCCCCCCGCTCAGCCCTCACATTACTAACGTTGTTCTGTACCTGAGTGAACTTGTGTCATCGTCCGCACAACATTTGTTTCTGTTGTTGCTGCAGTGGAAACTAGAATTACTGTGTTCCTGGGAGATGACTGAACCACAGTTACTGCCCTTTGGTTGTATGACCCTGCCCACCAGCCCATTTTCTCCGACAGGTAAGTCCTGCGCAAATCAACCATTTCTTTGTCAGTGTAGACCTGGCAGAGACAGCAGCGTACGAAAAACAACAACGCAATAAAAACCAGAACAGATCAACAGAAACATGTAGAAATATTAGAACACCTGAACACAATGACAAGAACCTACAGATTCATTCATCCTTGTTCTTATCATTTCCATAACCACTTATCCTGTTAGAGGTCACAGGGGGTGGAGCCTATCCCAGCTGACACTGTGTGAGAGGCAGGGTTCACCCTGGACAGGTCACCAGACTATCACAGGGCTGACACATAGAGACAGACAACCATTCACACTCACATTCACACCTACGGACAATTTAGAGTCACCAGTTAACCTGCATGTCTTTGGACTGTGGGAGGAAGCTGGAGCACCTGGAGGAAACCCACGCTGACACGGGGAGAACATGTCAGTGCACCTGGAGGAAACCCACGCTGACACGGGGAGAACATGTCAGAGCACCTGGAGGAAACCCACGCTGACACGGGGAGAACATGTCAGAGCACCTGGAGGAAACCCACGCTGACACGGGGAGAACATGTCAGAGCACCGGAGGAAACCCACGCTGACACGGGAGAACATGTCGGAGCACCTGGAGGAAACCCACGCTGACACGGGGAGAACATGTCGGAGCACCTGGAGGAAACCCACGCTGACACGGGGAGAACATGTCAGAGCACCTGGAGGAAACCCCACACTGACACGGGAGAACATGTCGGAGCACCTGGAGGAAACCCACGCTGACACAGGAGAACATGTCAGAGCACCTGGAGGAAACCCACACTGACACGGGGAGAACATGTCGGAGCACCTGGAGGAAACCCACGCTGACACAGGGAGAACATGTCAGAGCACCTGAGGAAACCCACGCTGACACGGGGAGAACATGTCAGAGCACCTGGAGGAAACCCACACTGACACGGGGAGAACATGTCGGAGCACCTGGAGGAAACCCACGCTGACACGGGGAGAACATGTCGGAGCACCTGGAGGAAACCCACGCTGACACAGGGAGAACATGTCAGAGCACCTGGAGGAAAACCCACGCTGACACGGGGAGAACATGTCGGAGCACCTGGAGGAAACCCACGCTGACACGGGAGAACATGTCGGAGCACCTGGAGGAAACCCACGCTGACACGGGAGAACATGTCAGAGCACCTGGAGGAAACCTACGCTGACACAGGGAGAACATGTCGGAGCACCTGGAGGAAACCCACGCTGACACGGAGAAACATGTCGGAGCACCTGGAGGAAACCCACGCTGACACAGTGAGAACATGTCGGAGCACCTGGAGGAAACCCACGCTGACACAGGGAGAACATGTCGGAGCACCTGGAGGAAACCCACGCTGACACGGGAGAACATGTCAGAGCACCTGGAGGAAACCCACGCTGACACAGGGAGAACATGTCAGAGCACCTGGAGGAAACCCACGCTGACACAGGGAGAACATGTCGGAGCACCTGGAGGAAACCCACGCTGACACGGGGAGAACATGTCGGAGCACCTGGAGGAAACCCACGCTGACACAGGGAGAACATGTCGGAGCACCTGGAGGAAACCCACGCTGACACGGGGAGAACATGTCAGAGCACCTGGAGGAAACCCACACTGACACAGGGAGAACATGTCGGAGCACCTGGAGGAAACCCACGCTGACACAGGGAGAACATGTCGGAGCACCTGGAGGAAACCCACGCTGACACAGGGAGAACATGTCGGAGCACCTGGAGGAAACCCACGCTGACACAGGGAGAACATTCGGAGCACCTGGAGGAAACCCACGCTGACACAGGGAGAACATGTCGGAGCACCTGGAGGAAACCCACGCTGACACAGGGAGAACATGTCGGAGCACCTGGAGGAAACCCACGCTGACACAGGGAGAACATGTCGGAGCACCTGGAGGAAACCCACGCTGACACAGGGAGAACATGTGGAGCACCTGGAGGAAACCCACGCTGACACAGGGAGAACATGTCGGAGCACCTGGAGGAAACCCACGCTGACACAGGGAGAACATGTCGGAGCACCTGGAGGAAACCCACGCTGACACGGGAGAACATGTCGGAGCACCTGGAGGAAACCCACGCTGACACAGGGAGAACATGTCGGAGCACCTGGAGGAAACCCACGCTGACACGGGGAGAACATGTCAGAGCACCTGGAGGAAACCCACGCTGACACAGGGAGAACATGTCAGAGCACCTGGAGGAAACCCACGCTGACACAGGGAGAACATGTCGGAGCACCTGAGGAAACCCACGCTGACACAGTGAGAACATGTCGGAGCACCTGGAGGAAACCCACGCTGACACAGGAGAGAACATGTCGGAGCACCTGGAGGAAAACCCACGCTGACACAGGGAGAACATGTCGGAGCACCTGGAGGAAACCCACGCTGACACAGGGAGAACATGTCGGAGCACCTGGAGGAAACCCACGCTGACACAGGGAGAACATGTCAGAGCACCTGGAGGAAACCCACGCTGACACAGTGAGAACATGTCGGAGCACCTGGAGGAAACCCACGCTGACACAGGGAGAACATGTCGGAGCACCTGGAGGAAACCCACGCTGACACAGGGAGAACATGTCGGAGCACCTGAGGAAACCCACGCTGACACAGGGAGACATGTCGGAGCACCTGGAGGAAACCCACGCTGACACAGGGAGAAACATGTCAGAGCACCTGGAGGAAACCCACGCTGACACAGGGAGAACATGTCGGAGCACCTGGAGGAAACCCACGCTGACACAGTGAGAACATGTCGGAGCACCTGGAGGAAACCCACGCTGACACGGGGAGAACCAGAGAGGAAACACCAACCACCCTCCACTCCACTAGGGGAGAGTGGACCCCAAGCCAGCACTAGCGCCACAGAACCAGCGGTCACCCACAGATTTTAACATTTCAATATAATTTGCAAAGTAGGGCTCTAAATAGAGTCGTGAAAAGATACATCTACTGAACATATCAAATGTCTAGTAAAGCCGAACTAGTTATTACACTGCACCTAGATGAACTATGTTAAGAAAAAGTTAGGATGATGGTTAATGTCAGATATTTTAACAAGTTCTCTAGAAACGGCATCTTTTGGGACTCCGGTTGTAGAGTTTTCAAATAGTGTCGTAAAAAAGTAAATGTACTGAATATATCAAATATCTAGTATAGCCGAACTATCATGTTATTATTACTGTTGGTGGGAAATTATAACAGCGGAATATATTTGCTGTTTTAATATCAAGAACACTTCCGTGTTTTTGTGTGTATACAGGAATAGGAGGTTGACGCAGGTTATTGAATCAGAGAATTCGTGTGGACACCACGACAATGGATCCTAACTGACTTCACACTGGCAGTATTTCTGTGGTAAACGCGCAAAATTTCAACCCACTACGTGCTGCTACCACGGAATGCAGCGTTAAGAGGTCGTGGTCATTTCACGCATTTCTGTGAGATCAGGTTGCGCCAGACGTAGTTCAGCTCTTCCTGAAGGTTATTCCAGGTGAGAGCAGCAGAGCACAGAAAATCTGTTTTTTTCCAGCCCAGTCCAAGAACCAGGAACAGACAACTCAAACTGTAGTTGTATAATTGCCTAGAGTTGGTTCGTGTTCTCACGGCAGCATTTACAAGAGGACCAGATCAAATGCCTTGTGTGAGAAAGCTGCTCTTGATTGGTCAGAATTTCCATGTGGGAAAAATCCAGGTAAAGCAAACGTTGAAGAAGAGAACACTTGCAAGATAAATGTGACACTTTCTAATGTCACAATGGAGGGACAACTACGCAGGTTGATGTTAGCGCTGCTCATCGTGGACTATATTGCTGTCATTGTTCATTTTAGTCAAACCATACAGTTTGAAAACGAGGCGCGGCTCCAACTAGAAAACTGTAACATGCTCATGTTTAACCCAAACAATGTGTCATGTGACTGCAGTTGCTTCACATCCAGGTCGCAACACCTTCTCACCACAAACCAACCGCACCAGAGTTCCTTTGGAGCCGGACTGAGACCACCTCTTCAAGAAGGTCTCGGTCTGATTGGTTTGGTGTGTTCACACCAGAGGGGTGGCCTATTGCAGAAAGCGGGTTTAATGAAAACTCTGAGTATGTTAACCCTGAAATGAGGGAAACTCAGTTCCAGATCACTGATGAACATGTTGGTTTCATTTCCAGAAAGAGAGGTCACTGAAACTGAGTCAGTCACCATGGTAACAGACTCTGTGAACATAACCTGCTCGACGGCAGGTTTTCTTTAAGAAACCCTGAGTTTGTCTCTGTCTCCTCCCTCTTACACACTGTTTCATTTCCTCATTCATTCAGTCCGTGTCAAAGCTTGTATGAAGCGCGTTAATTAGCAGAGATTTACCGTCTGTCACAGTCTAAATCCTGCTGGATATTAATTTGTTACTCAGGACTGTCTTAAGTTACTGAGTTTATGCACATCAATCATTTCTTTGAACATCAGTTTTTGTCTTTACATTCAAATATTACACAGCGAGAATTCACCCTCAGCTCAGAATCAAACCTCTGTCCTTTTATTATTTATTATTGTTTATAACACTGTGCACAAGGATCAGACTGTCAGTCTGTTAGAGCAGCTCCTACATGTTTATTGCGCATAATGTGTTTGTCTAATTATTTAAATTTTAAAACTCGGTATGAAGCTTTAGACACGTAGTATCAATGACTAATGATCTCTATCACTGATGTCATTGGTCGCACTGATGGAACATAATTCCTACAGCCTAATATTGGGGATTATATGTTCATATTTCTGAGTGAGCAATGGTGCAGCATTTCACTGTCTTTAAATTTACTACATTTGTAGCTGAAATAAAGTCACTGAATGCTGCTGAGTCAAGATACAAATAGATGTGCAACATTTTAAAATCTACTGTATTTTAACCTCAACGTCTTTTCAAGTGCAAATCACCAAACATATTATTACTGGGTCAGACTGTGAGTTTACAGTCATGTCTTTATGTCTTTGATCTATAGCCTGGTCTATATGTTTTAAACCTTCCTATTTTTCAGTTGCTGCCTCCTGTGTTTTTCCCATCAGATTAAATCTGAACAAATATATTATTATATATTATTAATATAATGTAATGTATCTACAGCCTGATACACAGTCAGATTCCACCACTTTATCTTCATTAAGGAATGTAAGTCTGATAAATGATGAATAAACTTTTTTATTAACTTTATGGTTAACTTATTTACACTTTCCTCGCTCTGACTCAGGCTCTTCTTTTAAAGATAAACGTGCACAGTCTGCTACACATGCATTAATATCTCTACGTCCACTGGATTAAAATGGAGGCGCTGTCTTTTATTTACCTGTTGCCAAGGTGAATCGTGGAGTCGGAGCTCCATTGATGATGGCTTTTTATTGTCGGCTTGACTCAGAGTGAACATACTCAGAGTTGACGGAAGTAACTCAAATCAGCTGTTCTGGAACTGGTAACTCAGAGTTTCCCATCTCAGGGTAAATCAACTCAGAGTTCAGGGTTAGACTCAGAGTCTGTTGAACCTCCTACCTGGAATACTGCTCTGCACAAACCAAGCTGAGTTCAACTAAACCGAACCAAACAGGACAGGTGTGAATGTACCTTGAGCCTATGAAAGGTCAAAGATGGCCTCAGTCTCAGATTTTTAAGATCATCAACCTGAGGTTTAAAACAAACGGAGTCATCGAGCCAAATACTGAGATATTTATAACACGTGATGACCTCTAACTTCTTTCCCTGAGCAGTAAGAACATCAGGAGTGTTCACAGGCTTCTTCCCAGCATTACAGAAATGTATGATCTTAGTTTTATCAGCATTCAAAAGCAGCTTTAGTTGTGAAAGCTGAATCTGGATAACGTTAATGACAGCCTGCAGTTTGGCCACAGCCTCTGTGATGGATGAGCCAGCACAATGTATCACTGTGTCATCAGCATAAAAATAAAAACTGGCACCATCCACGTTTTGACCAAGACTGTTGATATAAAGTGAAAATATGAGGGGAGTGAACACAGAACCCTGGGGTACACCGTTACAAGTGTTGAGCCTGTTAGAGGTGAGCCCATCAAACTGAACACACTGACACCTTTCTGACACATAAAACACATTTTATTTAACACATTGGATAAAATTAAATAAATGAATGACTGAATGCTGTGGACAGTGTTTGGACCCTGTGAGGAGTTTATGATGTCTGTGTTGATGCTCCCACAAACATGCTGTACATGTAGGACAACATATTGCTAATGCTAATGCTAATGCTAACTGCAGCATCAACTCTTCCTTTAATATAAATCTGGGTATTTTTTATGAGTAGTCGACCACAGAGGTTTTATATGTGAGTCAGAAGTCAGTCTCATGTCTGTGTGTTCAGGATGGAGCTGGAGTCAGGTTAGCTTAGCTTAGCATTAGAACTGGAAGCTGTTTGGAGTTTAGAAACAATCGACTGACGTCTCTACAGATCACTGATGAACACGTTGGTTTGATCTGGACACAAACAGAAAGGTTCAAATACAGTTTTACATTGACTTTAGATTTATATTTAAACACCATTTATCATGTAGTCCCTTAAAACACCCTTAATTAACCCCTGACACACACACACACACACACACACACACACACACACACACACACACACACACACACACACACACACCTTAAACTAAACTCTGACTCTGAAAGTCTTCAGTGATCCTGTGACTCAGTGGTTCCCAGCTGGTCCAGATTTCTCCTCAGTTCAAGGTCCACACAGTCAAATAGATTCAGCGTCGTACCCAGAGGTGGGTAGTAACTAGTGACATTTACTCAGTTACATTTACTTGAGTAACTTGTTGGATAAATTGTACTTTTCAGAGTAGTTTTAATGCAAAATACTTTTTACTTTTACCTGATAATACTGTTCTAAAGTATCAGTACTCTTACTTGAGTACAATATTTGGCTACTCTACCCACCTCTGGTTGTACCTGTGTTAGTACATGTCGTCCAGCTAGTCTGTCTGTTATTCACTGACTTTACAGCAGGAAACAGCACTTAAAAATAAAAGCTCTGTGGCGGGAATTCACTGTACTTCAAAATAAAGTATGTTTTCACAAACTTGACATGTTTCAGAGTCACTTCCATCTTTGGACTGCAACCCACCAGTTGGGAACCACTGCTCTATCTTTTCATGTGACGCTAATATCACGTTCACGTGTTAATATGACCAAATTTATGGTTTAGAATTAAATATGTAATGAAGTAACGTTTTGAAAGCGCTGCATGTGACCCGCCATGTTGGTCTCAGTCAAAAGAAACCTGCTATGCAGACGCAACCAGCGCAGAAATTAGAGCTAAATGAGTCCTGAAGAAGAACCAGACAGACCGAATCAGAGACTGAATCTGAGACTGAATCAGAGTCTGAATCAGAGATGGACCACAGGGAGGAAATCATGAAGTGTACATAACGGTAAACAAAACGCTGTCATGCATCGAGGTTTATCAGAGCAACGTAACATCGTCAACTACAGAGCATTAATTAGCAGCTGTGTTAGATCACGTTGAAGATTCCAGCAGAAGGTCACTGTCACAATCTCATTACGCACAACAAAATTCCAGGACTGTTCCAGGTTTTCCATGACCGTGTTTAGCCTGTTCAAGGCTTCATTTTTCAGAGGCTCCGTCCACTTCTTTCTGTCAGTCTGTGTGATGATCGGACGAGTCGTGGTAAACTGGAGGAGTTCCTGATGTTTCGTAGAATCAAAAAGGTCCCGAATCTTCCGTATCCTGAACATGAGCTGTTCTTCAGGAGACGATCGACAAGGTTTGGACCCAGAAACTGAATTCTGACAAAAAACAAAAACAAACATCAGGCGGCTTGAGTCGAGCTCAGACCAGCCAGTTCACACAACTGACACTTTTCTCTGCAACGTTCTGACTCTGTTTCATCTCATCACTGATCTTTGGTCTGAACTGGACTTTAAAGAGCTGGTTTCCAAATATGAAACAGATCTGCAAATACACGTTAAAACAAATTACAAATGACAAACTCTGAGGACATTTATGAATGAAGATGAAGATGAGTACAGAGCTGTGGAGGGTGATGAAGGTGAACAGAATCATCTACAGTGTAATGTGACAAAGACAAAAGAGCTGGTGGCTTCTGACTGAATCCAGGAGGTGTTCAGTGTTCACATCACAATAAACTGGACTGGTCCAAGAACACTGAAGCTCTCTACATGAAGAGCCGGAGCTGCCTCCCACATGTTCTCCCTGTGTCAGCGTGGGTTTCCTCCAGGTGCACTGACATGTTCTCCCCGTGTCAGCGTGGGTTTCCTCCAGGTGCTCCGACATGTTCTCCCTGTGTCAGCGTGGGTTTCCTCCAGGTGCTCTGACATGTTCTCCCTGTGTCAGCGTGGGTTTCCTCCAGGTGCTCCGACATGTTCTCCCTGTGTCAGCGTGGGTTTCCTCCAGGTGCTCTGACATGTTCTCCCTGTGTCAGCGTGGGTTTCCTCCAGGTGCTCTGACATGTTCTCCCTGTGTCAGCGTGGGTTTCCTCCAGGTGCTCCGACATGTTCTCCCTGTGTCAGCGTGGGTTTCCTCCAGGTGCTCTGACATGTTCTCCCTGTGTCAGCGTGGGTTTCCTCCAGGTGCTCTGACATGTTCTCCCTGTGTCAGCGTGGGTTTCCTCCAGGTGCTCTGACATGTTCTCCCCGTGTCAGCGTGGGTTTCCTCCAGGTGCTCTGACATGTTCTCCCTGTGTCAGCGTGGGTTTCCTCCAGGTGCTCCGACATGTTCTCCCTGTGTCAGCGTGGGTTTCCTCCAGGTGCTCCAGCTTCCTCCCACAGTCCAAAGACATGCAGGTTAACTGGTGACTCTAAATTGTCTGTAGGTGTGAATGTGAGTGTGAATGGTTGTCTGTCTCTATGTGTCAGTCCTGTGATAGTCTGGTGACCTGTCCAGGGTGAACCCTGCCTCTCACACAGTGTCAGCTGGGATAGACTCCAGCCCCTGTAACAGCATAAGCAGCTACAGAAAATGAATGAATGAATGAATGAATGTGTTCCATATTCTTACTCTCACTTCATAATTCTCTCTTCTTCACATCAGAGCGTCTCTAATGAGTCACAGTTTCCTGTCAATGATCAATAAAGTTTTTTTGAATCTCAGTTCTACGGTGGCTGATTTGAATTTTTTTTCACACTTTATTTTATTTATGTGTTTATTTGCAGATCTGTTTTATAGTGACAGATGTTTGTTGTTGTTTTGAATGTACAGGTGACACATTCACACTTGGTCGATCTGGTCTCAGATAATATTGACACAAACGTGTTTCCGTAGTTACATGTTGCTGACGGTGAATTGTGCGTCTGCTGAGGAGAGTTTAGTCTCCAAACTGGAATCTAATTCATTCAAATCAAACTACTGACAGACATGTTGCACCTGTAGCCACACCCAGCAGTGATGTCATCAGCATGACATCACTGCTGGGGAGGAGACGTTCAGAGGACGTTCAGTTAAAGCTGTCGGTCGGTTACACGCCTCATGACAGCGTGACCTTCAGAGAGTTGAGGTGTAAAGTGAGTTTGGTCGCAGGTGGTCTCCACAACCTGTCTGGGGGTCAGTTGCATTGTGGGTAATGTGTGTGTTTGGCGTGCAGACGTGTTGGCGATCACTTGGCGCTCAGACTTTGATGCTGCTGCTTTTCGTTCCTCTTCTTCTCTTGTTTGCTGGCGTCATTGCCATGCGGGTCATCTGAGGTGACCTGGGGACCAGCGACAGCCAGTTCGTCTGCTGCGGCGGCACTGTCCTCTGCGTCCTCGGCGTCCTCGGCGTCAGTGGTGGCGGTGGCGTCTCTTGGACTGCGGCCACCCTGACGCTGTTCTTCCCATACAGCCTCCTCTCGTACTGCAGCAGCTGCTCCCAGAATCCGGCGTTCAGCCTGACGAAGGGCCGGCTGTCCTGGACCCAGCGGTGGGCCTGGCAGAGGGTCACCCCTCGGTACCGCATCAGGTACGCCATCACCAACGCCGGCGAGCGACTCATACCAACGACACAGTGCACCAGAGTGCCCCCTGCGCGGTTACCATGGATACGCTCGGCCACGCGGTCAAAGTGGTCTCCGAGGCGAGCGCTGGGCAGGTCGGAGACAGGAACACGCACACACTCCACTCCCGGGTAGGCGGGGCAGGTGTGGCTGAGTGTGGCGTTGACGATCAGCGTGATGCCCTTCTGTGACATCAGCGCAGCGTTGAGGGGGGCGTCGGCCCCGCTGAGGAACAGGGTGGGAGTGATCTGAGACACCGACATGACCTGTCAGGAAACACGTCAGTGTTAACATGAGGACCAACAGCTCTTAGCCTAGCTTAGCATAAAGACTAGAAACAAGGGGATACTGTTAGCCTAGCTTAGTGTAAAGATTGGAATCATGGGGAAATTGTTAACCTAGGTTAGCATAAGGACTTGAAACGAGCAAACTGTTAGCCTAGCTTAGCATAGAGATTGGAAGCAGGGGGAAACTGTTAGCCTAGCTTAGCACAAAGACTGGAAACAATGGGAAACTGTTAGCCTAGCTTAGCACAGAGACTGGAAACAAGGGGATACTGTTAGCCTTGCTTAGCACAGAGACTGGAAACAAGGAGAAACTATTAGCCTAGCTTAGCACAGAGACTGGAAACAAGGAGAAACTGTTAGCCTAGCTTAGCACAGAGACTGGAAACAAGGAGAAACTATTAGCCTAGCTTAGCACAGAGACTGGAAACAAGGAGAAACTATTAGCCTAGCTTAGCACAGAGACTGGAAACAAGGAGAAACTATTAGCCTAGCTTAGCACAGAGACTGGAAACAAGGAGAAACTGTTAGCCAGGCTTAGCACAGAGACTGGAAACAAGGAAAAACTGTTAGCCTAGCTTAGCATAAAGACTTGAAACGAGCAAACTGTTAGCCTAGCTTTGTACAAAGACTGAAAAACAAGGGGAAAGTGTTAGCTTGGCTTAGCACAAGGACTGAAAACATTTAGAATATAAAATAGAATAGAATAAAGTGATTCTGAGGAAGTTTTACTATTTTAAGCTTAGATTTTTTTTTAAAATTGATTCACACATGATGTGTTCAAGGACCGGCAGAAATGTAAAAATCAAATGACAATTTCCCTTTTAACAGTTTCTCTCTTTGATAAATGGTGTCACTGCAAGGTGTCATTGAAAATCGCCATAATCTGGAGGGCAAGAAAACACGCTGGGAGGTATGTTTACTTTAAAAATTGGTAGTAAGATAAATACATAAATGTAAATTTGTATGTCCCTGTCCTAACCCAGCCCCCAGTGGTTATAAAATGATTTTGACATGTCCCCAAAAATGACAGTCCCAGTTTCCCCCTGCTTCCAGTCTCTGTGCTAAGCTAGGCTAACAGTTTCCCCTTGCTTCCAGTCTCTATGCTAAGCTAGGCTAACAGTTTCCCCTTGCTTCCAGTCTCTGTGCTAAGCTAGGCTAACAGTTTCCCCCTGCTTCCAGTGTCTGTGCTAAGCTAGGCTAACAGTTTCCCCTTGCTTCCAGTCTCTGTGCTAAGTTAGACTAACAGCTTCCCCTTGCTTCTAGTCTCTATGCTAAGCTAGGCTAACAGTTTCCCCTTGCTTCTAGTCTCTATGCTAAGCTAGGCTAACAGTTTCTCCTTGTTTCCAGTCTCTGTGCTAAGCTAGGCTAACAGTTTCAGCTAGGCTAACAGTTTCCCCTTGTTTCCAGTCTCTGTGCTAAGCTAGGCTAACAGCTTCCCCTTGCTTCCAGTCTCTATGCTAAGCTAGGCTAACAGTTTCCCCTTGCTTCTAGTCTCTATGCTAAGCTAGGCTAACAGTTTCTCCTTGTTTCCAGTCTCTGTGCTAAGCAAGGCTAACAGTTTCAGCTAGGCTAACAGTTTCCCCTTGTTTCCAGTCTCTGTGCTAAGCTAGGCTAACAGTTTCAGCTAGGCTAACAGTTTCCCTTGTTTCCAGTCTCTGTGCTAAGCTAGGCTAACAGTTTCAGCTAGGCTAACAGTTTCCCCTTGTTTCCAGTCTCTGTGCTAAGCTAGGCTAACCACACCCTGCTGCAGACACCAGCAGGCTGACACATCATCATGTTTGGTTAATGAGTTAATGTGAGTGTGTTACCTGCTGCTGGTCAGATCCTTCTCTTTAGTTTCTGTTGTTTCCTCCTCTGATGGCTGCTCTGAATGAACACACACACACACACACACACACACACACACACACACTGATGATACCATAGAAGGCTGTGTGTGTGTGTCAGTCAGCCAATGAACTGAAGGGTTAATTTTAGTCTGACAGCTGAAAACTGCTCCTGAGGTCACGTGACTGTCATCACACACACTCCTCTTTACTGTAAACACTTCATGTTCTATTGATTAGAAATAATTTATCATTGAACACAGAAAATTATTAAATTGTTTTAAAATATGTCAAATGTATTATATGTGATACAGTATGTGATAAATGGAGACGGGCTCTGTCACACGATGATGATGATGATGATGATGATTAAACATGTCAAATTATGTTTTGTTCCTATTACAGTGCTCACAGTATTTATCAAATGTTCACTATAAGGAGTTTTATTTCATAGTTGGGCACAAATATTTATTTTATTTTTAGAAATATAAATACATGTGTAGCACGACACTGTAAGACACAATATACAGTAATAAATACAGTGTGTGCAACAATGTGTTAAATATACAAGAGACTCTGTACCTTTGAGTCTCTGTTGAACGGTTACAATACGACATGAAGTGTAATTAAATATATTTAATGTGTGCAGATATAATATAAAATAAAAAGAGCCACTGATGATGATGATGATGATGATGATGTAATTGTTCAGTAAATTTAATTATTATATATTAACTAGTCCATTATGTACAGCAGACCATACCATGACTTAGTCACACCAAACATTAGAAACACCAACATTGGTCCACAGGGGGAGCCACAGCCATCGGTCGCATTTTAGCCATTTTGAAGCATTTTTCTGTTGTTATAGCGCCACCCAGTTGCCAATTAGAGTTAAATTTCTCCAGTCACCTTGAGCGTCCTGTTCTACATATCTACCAAGTTTAGTAAAAATCCATATGGCGGTTAGGCCTAGATAAGAAATGAGCTCTCTAGCGCCCCCATTTTGTTTGATGGGGTCAATAATGGAGGGGTCCCCTCAGATTATGTGTGGTCATATGCCTACAAAGTTGCGTGGTGATGGGTGAAACCCTTGAGATGTTATACACCTTTATGTGATGAGCCACGCCCTCCGCAATATTCATTGCCTTATAGAAGCTCAGTTTTAGGAAGTTTTCCAACTTTTGCCACGAGGGAACTTTAGATATTGGTCCCTAGATTATGTTCACCCAGTTTCATGCAGATCGCTCAAACTTCCTAGGAAGAGATCCATTTGAAGTGTTTTTCAAAACATTCAAAATGGCGGAAAATCTATATAAGCGGAAGTTATGGGTTCTTGAGGCAAATGTGTTCCTCATGAGGAGAGACATCTCTGTGCAAAGTTTCATGTCTCTACCACATACGGGGCATGAGATATGCCCATTCAAAGTTTGACATTTCAATGGGTTGCTATAGCGCCCCCCTTTGGCCAACTGATGTAATATTGCTTCATTGGCATCCTGCCATGACCCTCTACCACTGTGCCAAATTTCACATGGATTGACCAACCCTGCGGTCAGAAAGTCTTTTTTGCTTAGGAAGGTTCCGAGCTGAGTGAAATGACCCGGAAGTATTTTAGCGGCCGCCATGATCAGAGCTGTTGGAATTCTCTAAACACTAAGGAAAGGAGGTTAGATGCTTCCTTTCAGATCTCCTTTAGCATAGGAGACATCGGAGCTTCCTAAGTGATAGGAAAGGAGATAATTCCATCCCACAAGTCATTGCGGCGGCAATATTTACGCACCATTCACAAACTCAAATGATTAGGAAAGAAAAAGATCAACATGACCGAGAAAGGAAGGAGATCACATCTAAGTTACCGCTTTATGAAGCATTACACGTCTCATGCCATAACTTGTTCAATTTTTTAAACTTTCAACATTATGTTAAACTTAGATGCGAACTATGAACGTTTCGCTACTATTGGTGTAGCCTCCGTCCACAGCTTTGTTTAACTTGTTTTATAACCAGATAAACAAATATACAAATGTACAATGCGTCATTTTAATTTTCCGATTTTCGTGTGAATGAGAAAAAAACGGAAATCCACGTGCTTTTCCGATTTTTGTCTTCAAATGGCTAATTGATATAGAAATTAAACCAAAACCAGAAACCTACTTGTTTTTCACCTTTATTGTTATATCTATATTATCTGAACCTACTGCATCTCAAAACATTGGCATCGGCTATGCTTATGGCCTGGATAGACAAACAGACAGACAGACAGACAGAGAGATAGAGAGATAGATAGATAGATAGATAGATAGAATCAAGAGTATTGTCTAGACCTGCTCTATGTGTAAAGTGCCCTGAGATGACTGTTGTTGTGATTTGGCAATATATAAATAAAACTGAATCTAAAAAAATAGATATAGATGGATAATCAATGAAGTAATGTTGCTGTGTCTCGTGCGTAAATGCGCATATACTTGGCGTATCTGGAGATTTAAATAATCAGTGAAGTTACTGCTTCCCACTTTTTATTCCCCTGCACAGTGTGTCCCTGCAGAGCTACAGTGGAAGGATCATAACAAAAAATACAAAAGACCGTAACGTTAAAAGATTAACTGCCTGAGGTTATTAAATACCTGCAGCGAACACCTCACCCCGCAGCAGAAACAATAAGCGCGTTGCCCCATAAAGAGAGACGCACGAGGCACAGCAGCGTCCCTTTTATTATTAATATTATTATTATTTATTATTTATCTGTGCAGTAGGGGCACATAATGTTGATTTAACAATAAAGGCCAAACACAAGTTAATTACTGGTCGTGGTCTGATTTCGCCTCCAGCTGCCCATTTGAAGAAGAAAATGGAAAAAGTACGTGGATTTCCATTTTTTTTTTATTCACACGGAAAAACAAAATAATGCATTTAATATCTGTTTATCCTGTTATAAAACAAACCAGTTGGGGCTTGCTGTGGACGGAGCGGACACGCACCATATGCTCACTTTGCATCAGACATTTATTCATTGAGCCTTGTTGTATTGCCAGACTTTACTAATATCATTAATTCATTTAATTACTTTGGACTCAGTGTGAGCAAACACTCTCAGTGTGGCTGGTAGCTTATATTCCTTTTTTAATTCAGTTCCGACCTTAGTAACAATATCTTTCACCGTGTTGTCCACGTTTATAAATCCTGCATGAAGCAGCACGATGTAACATTCACCCCACACGTTCTCATCGTGCATTTTGTAGTCCATCTTCAGAACATTGTAGTTTCACCACAGCAGACTCACGTCACTAACGTCCGCCGTCGCATGATGACGTAGCGCAGCGTCAGTGCGGTCGGATTCTCTCAGCTCGGCGGTTTTCGTTTCCTAAATCCTTATTAACCCTCCTGCTCACCTTTCCTTGACCTCGTGACGTTTCACACCGGGGTCAAGGAAAGGTGAGCAGGAATAACGTCAGACGATACACACACACACACACACACACACACACACACACACAGAGTTTATATAGTCAGATGAAAATAATGACGTCATCCTGTTGGGGGCAGTGTGTGTGTGTGTGTGTGTGTGTGTGTGTGTGTGTGTGTGTGTGTGTGTGTGTGTGGCTGCCGGAAGTTGACAGGAAGCTGCAGCAGCAGAAGAAGAGCAGCTAGCTGTTAGCTGTTAGCTGTTAGCTGTTAGCTTCCTCCGTCATGGCGGAACTGAACCGACAGCTGCAGGAGTATCTGGCTCAGTCTAAAGGCGGCGGCGGCGCTAAGACCATCTCCCAGTCCAGCTCCAGCTGTGCGGTGGACCTGGATGAGCCGGAGCCGGTACCGGGGAGCTGGTTCGGGCGGTGGTCGAGCCCGTGGTCCGGGAGCCGCGGCGGCAGTCCGTCCGGCCAGAGCTCCGGCGGAAACAGCGGCTTTTCTTGGCCGTGGTCGGCCGAGCCGGACCCCTGCCTGCCGGGCATGAGCCGCCGGCAGCGGCTGGTGGCCTTCGGGGTGTGCGTGTGTTTCTCGGCGCTGTGTTTCGGGCTGTCGGCCCTTTACGCGCCGCTGCTGCTGCTCTACGCCCGCAAGTTCGCGCTGCTCTGGTCGCTCGGCTCGCTGTTCGCCATCGCGGCGGCGGCGGTGCTGCGCGGCCCCAGCAGGCTCCTCGCCGGCCTGCCCACGTCTCCCGGAGCCGCCGTGTACCTGTGCGCCCTCGGAGGGACTCTGTACGCGGCGCTGAGCCTCCACAGCACCGTGCTGACCGCGCTGGGTGCCGCCCTGCAGGTCGCCGCCATCGTCGGGTACGTGGTGTCGCTGCTGCCCGGAGGCAGCGCCGGGATCCGCTTCATGGGAGGGATGGCGGCTTCCGCCATCAAAAGGACCGTCACCGGGAAAAGCATGCCGATCTGACCGGAGACCGAGCGTCAGAGGCCGGCACATCTCGCAGACAGGGTCCGGGGCCCCCAGGGGCCGCTGAGGGGCCCCGTCAGGAAGTGACTGTCGGTACATTCCCCTGCAGGCCGAGGCTCACTGACTGATCATTGATTATTGACACATGCTGCTGCTCACAGGACCAAATAAAGTTTAACATGTTCAAAGTGTCAGATGTTTCTGTGCTGCAGGAAACAGACAGACTGTGTGACCTCTGACCTCTGAGCTCACTGCAGACACTGACTGCAGGAAACTTTCTCTCTTTGTTTGTTTGTTTGTTTATTTGTCTCCACTGAATTCTGGGATTCACCAGTGTTTCTTATTTCTGCTCCTCTGAGGTCACAGAACATTTTACTGAAGCTCCAGATGAGACGAAACGTCTGTTCGTCTGTCAGCAGGAAACACGAGTTTATATTTGAACATTTAAAAAATACATGAATTTCAAATAATTTAATTTAATTTTGATTTAAAGTAATTCAGCTGATTACATCATTAAATCTGAAGATTATGAAATAAAACTACTGTTTGACGCAGTTACTGAGCGTCACTCTGCTGCAGTGTAACTGAGTAAATAAGTACTGGAGTATTTTAATGTCACGCAGCAGCGTCGACTCGTCCACACCTCAGAGGGAACACCGTGCGTTTGACTCCTGTGATTTAAAATGAAGATTTTTGCACACAAACCAAATGTAAATATAAAAGTGCAGCTGAGACCATCTGTCGATCGATCAGAACATTAATTGATTACTGGTTTGATCTGTTTGTCATTTTAATACAGACACATTTCAAAGCTTCTCAAATATCACAACTTACTTTTTTCCTTGGAAAAATTTCATTATTTTTACTGATTAAAATTTGTTAAATCTTTCCTGTGTGGAGAACTTTTACTTTGAAACATTTCCTGATCGTACGTGAGTAACATTCTTACTGCAGGACTTTAATTAGTAATGGAGTATTTGTACAGGGTGGTATGAGTACTTATACTGCAGTAAAGATGTGAACACTTCATCACTGCAGCTGAGACACAAATATTAAGTCATTTCCTGTTCTTTAAATTTCCGGCACCACACCTGTCCTTCAACAGTGTTCAGGGGGCGTTACCTGTGCTGACAGGTTAAGGCCCATTTATGCTCAACATTAAATACAGATCTGGATACGGCTTAACATCCACCAACATAAAGGGCGCGTGGAAGTATGTGGGCAGTGATGGTAACATCGTTTGAAACGGACGTACACATTTTCCTACGTAAAGGGAGCATAAACGAGCCCAGACCCCGTCCACCAGTCCACCCTGTGGTTGTGTGACTCCGCCCACCAGTCCACCCTGTGGTTGTATGACTCCGCCCACCAGTCCAGTGTCTCTGACAGTCTCCATCATGTCAGTGAAAACATGGAGGCTTCACACACAGAAGATCTATACAATCAGCACAGTTTCAAGATTAGAGTCACCAATTCAGTATGTGACCAAATGTCTCCCCTTCTGTTCCTGAGATATGACGTTAAAACATGATGATGTCACAGTCAAGCTGACCTTTGACCTTTGACCTTCATTATTTTATCCTGTTAGACATTTGTGTCAAGTTCGGTCAGAATTAGTGAATGAATTCTTCAGTTATGGACAAAAACTTGTTCTGTGAGGTCACACTGACCTTTGACCTTCAACCACCAAATGCTAATCAGTTTATTCTTCAGTCCAGGTGGACGTTTGTGCCAAATTTGAAAAAAAAAAAAAAAAATTAAGAAAGAAAGGTGTTCTTGAGATATCAGGTTCATGAGGATGGGACAGACAGACGGACGACCTGCGAACATAATGCCTCTGGTCTTGGCTGTCACCAGCACCGACACCGCAACATTGAGTAATTATTTTTTTACACTGATATTTCCTGAGACAATCGAACTGTGAAAATGTGAAACATGTTTCTTCTGGTGTTAAAGTGTCAGAACTGCCAGACGTAATAAAACAAACTGACGTCAGGCTGTCAGGGACGATGTTTCCAATCCAGCACAGAAACATCTGCACATGATTCCAGGATGTTCAGTGATACTAATGTTTGGTCAGGTGACCCGCGGTGACGACTGCGGGTCACCTGACTAAAGAAGCGTCCACATGTGGCAGCAAGGGAGTTGAAGTGTGAATCTTTATTGTCCACCTCAGTGAAAACACAAAAACATAGAAATCTTTTACAAAAAGCAACAAGACGAAGTGACTGAAATAAAAGAGACGGCTGATGATTCTCTACAATATTTTACATTAAAATGATCTGAGTCGCGGTGAGACGTTCACTTCCTGTCCGTCCTCGCAGCGCCACAGATCTCAATGTGTCACATGACCAAAAGTTCGTCTAGGGGGAGTCTCAGGATCGGGACTTGGTCTCAGGTCTGTGGGGGAACCAGCAGGGACCAGACGGCTGGAGGAGGGGACTACCGGCCCCGGACGCCCCCCCTCGGTGGTCCTCTGGGCGCTGGTCCTCCTCTCCTCGGACCCGGTCCAGGTCCAGGTCCTCCTCCAGGTCCTCCTCCAGGACCCCAGCCGCCTCGTCCCCCCCGACCAGACGGACCGTAACCCCCGTCATCCCTCTGGGCGGGGCGACCTGCAAGGAGGTGACGTGAGGGGAACAAAGTCAGTTCACTCTTCAGATGGACTTTGATCTGATTGTTAAAACTCTTCATACAAACACAGCGCAGAGCTCCACATGAAACAACAACAAAACAACAAAGTGACTGGGTAACGCCCCCACACTGTGACATCACTCCAAATTAAAGCAACACAATGGAGTTTTTGAGCCCTCAAAACATAAACATATAAACATATATCCAAGATCCTTGTGATGGTTCAGCTCAGTAGGTTGGATGATTCCGCCGTCACTGCTCGAGAGTCTGTTTCACTTGTACTGGCTCGATGCAGTGTCAGAGTTCAGGTACGAACCCAGACACAAAAACGACAAAAGATTTGGCTGCGTTACAGCAGACGTCATGTCCCCCTCCTCCTCCTCAGGTCCCCCTCCTCCTCCTCAGGTCCCCCCCCTCCTCCTCATCATGTCCCCCTCCTCCTCCTCCTCCTCATGTCCCCCTCCTCCTCATGTCCCCCCTCCTCCTCATGTCCCCCTCCTCCTCAGGTCCCCCCCCTCCTCCTCATCATGTCCCCCTCCTCCTCCTCCTCATGATGTCCCCCTCCTCCTCATGTCCCCCTCCTCCTCATGTCCCCCTCCTCCTCCTCATGTCCCCCTCCTCCTCATCATGTCCCCCTCCTCCTCCTCATGTCCCCCTCCTCCTCATCATGTCCCCCCTCCTCATGTCCCCCTCCTCCTCATGTCCCCCTCCTCCTCATCATGTCCCCCTCCTCCTCATGTCCCCCTCCTCCTCCTCCTCAGGTCCCCCCCCCCTCCTCCTCATCATGTCCCCCTCCTCCTCCTCCTCATCATGTCCCCCTCCTCCTCATGTCCCCCTCCTCCTCCTCCTCATGTCCCCCTCCTCCTCATGTCCCCCTCCTCCTCATCATGTCCCCCTCCTCCTCCTCATGTCCCCCTCCTCCTCCTCATGTCCCCCTCCTCCTCCTCCTCAGGTCCCCCCCCCCTCCTCCTCATCATGTCCCCCTCCTCCTCCTCCTCATCATGTCCCCCTCCTCCTCATGTCCCCCTCCTCCTCCTCCTCATGTCCCCCTCCTCCTCATGTCCCCCTCCTCCTCATCATGTCCCCCTCCTCCTCCTCATGTCCCCCTCCTCCTCCTCAGGTCCCCCCCCTCCTCCTCCTCAGGTCCTCCCCCTCCCCTCCTCAGGTCCCCCCCTCCTCTCTTTAGAGTAGCGTAGCCTACATACAGATGGCTTTCATTTAGTTTGTCTTTAACACTTTGCTGTGAGCACCGTGTGCTTGTGTCGACCGTGATCATAAATTATAACAGTGGTGAATAAGAGACTGTGGACAGAGCAGACTGAAATATGGCTTTCTACATGCTGATCACATGTATTGATAAAGTATTAACTTTCTACATGCTGATCACATGTATTGATAAAGTATTGTCTTGGCTGGCAGAGGTTTTATCGCACCTACTCACAGTAACAGGTGTAGCTGTTGTCAACTAGAGTAAACTCAAAGTTAAAGTGTGTGTGTGTGTGTGTGTGTGTGTTGTGAGGAGGAGGTCAGCCCTGACATGCAGCGAGCATCTCGTGTGTGTGTCAGCCTCATCATGTATGTACAAAATGCTGTGAGGCTGCTTTACCTGTGCTGAAGACATGATGATGGCGCTTTACACGACCAGCTTCTGAAAGTTCACCGGCATCGTCGGCTTGTCAACAAATGCACGCGCAGAAAGATTTTTGCGACAGTTGTAAGAGACAATACCGTTTTTCGTCTGTAGGGGAGCCGTGAGGTAAAAAGTGCAATCCCCCACTGTGTTGCTTTAAAGGCAGATTAAAAAGACGTAGCTTTAACTCATTACAGTGTTTGTGTTTTGTCCTGTTGGTGACGCCGTAGTGACGGACGTCCCTCCGATGTTGGTTCACTGTGTTCTCACCTCCGTCAGCTCCAGGGGACTCTCGCTCTCGGAGGTCTCCAGCTCCCGGTCCGTCCTGCCATGGACGCTTCCGTGGGGGCAGAGACGCCATGTCCATCCCTTGCAGAGAGGAGGAGCGCTCACGCCCCGCCGGAGACGAGCCATCATGCATCTGCTGACTGTCCCGATAACCATCGTGACCTACAGATAGGAGCAAAACAGACTTTACTGTCAACGTGGCAACGAGATGAGGAACAGAGAGTGAGACAGTGAGATAGAGAGTGAGACAGTGAAACAGAGAGTGAGATAGAGAGTGAGACAGTGAAACAGAGAGTGAGACAGAGAGAGAGTGAGATAGAGAGTGAGACAGTGAAACAGAGTGAGACAGAGAGTATATACATATATATGTATGTATATGTTTATGTATAAAATTATATATTATATTTTGAAAACACAGGACACTCAGGGGACAGTCAGAGGACAGTCAGAGGACACATGGAGGACACACAGAGGACAGGAGCTCTCACCTCCTCCTCTGGGTGGACCTCCTCCTCGAGGCGGCCTCCCTCTGCCTCCGTTGTCCCAGCCTCGGCCCATCTCCTCCGGGCCGTCGAAGCCCTCCTCCTGGCCGCCATATTCTTCAGGGTAACCTCGACCTCCGGGCCGGCCGGGGCCTCCTCCTCTGAACCTGAAACACCCAGTGAATCCAGTTCAGACCAGTCCAGTCCAGTTCAGGCCTCTGAGGGTCAGGAGGTTTCAGTATATCAGCAGAGTGCGTCTCACCTGTCGTCTCTCCGTCCTCTGAACTCTCCTCCGGTGAATCTCTCATCAGGGCCCCAGTTCCCTCCGTTCCCTCCTCCTCCTCCTCCTCGGTGTCCTCCCCCCCTGTGTCCTCCTCCTCCTCCTCCTCCTCCTCCCTGGTATCCTGGTCCAGGTCCTGGCCTCCAGCCCTCCTCTCCTCTGCTGTGGAAGTCCTGGCCTCCGTCAAAGTCCTGCTGTCCACGTCGACCCTGCTGGTTGTCCCCCCAGTAAGGACCTGAGCCCTGATCCGGTCCTCCAGGACCCTGCCGGTCAGGAGGGCCCATGTGGTGGTTGGGCGGCGGCCCCCGAGGGTCTGAAACGAGTCAACAGTGATAATCAGGACCTGATGTGAACCAGGACACAGCTCTAACTTCAGACCGAAGCCAGAGAACATTTCAACTCATCGTCTGTAAAGACGGTTTGTAGGAGCAGAGAATGAAGGGATGAGGGACGGAGGAGGAACATAGAGAGCAGATAAACACTGGGCCCACAGTGGAACCCTGAGGAACATCACATCATCTCAACCCCTAGAAACGCGGATTCAAACCTCTGCTCAGGACTCAGGATTCAAGTCTTACCTTTGTTGTTGGGCCCCTGCTGCCCCATCCCATGCATCATGGGCCCCGAGTTCTGACCCTGCAAAGACCAGATCAGATTTATAGACCTCCTTCACACAGCTGCATTAAAACTGAACCAGACACTCAGAACATCAACTCACCTGGTGCTGCATGTATGAAGGCCCCTGCATGTTTCCTGGGGGGCCCTGCATGTTACCATGGGGTCCTTGCATGTTTCCATGAGGCCCTTGCATGTTTCCTGGGGGCCCCTGCATGTTTCCATGGGGTCCTTGCATGCTACCAGGTGGCCCCTGCATGTTCCCATGAGGTCCTTGCATGTTACCTGGGGGGCCCTGCATATTTCCTGGAGGCCCATGCAACCCTCCCGGGGGCCCCTGCATGTTGCCCATTCCATAGTTGTTTGGCATGTTGCCGTGTGTCCTTGGTGGGGGCCCCATCATCCCACCCTGCGGGCCCATCCCCTGAGGTGGCATCATGCCACCTTGGGGAGGAGGCCCCTGAGGGTCCCTTGGACCCATTCCTCGAGGAGGGGGCCCCATCATCCCACCAGGGGGCCCCTGCATCCCTCTGGGTCCCATACTGTGAGGTCCTTGGGGGCCCACATTTCTGGGCGGGCCGGGGTGTCTCTGCATACCTTGGGGTCCCTGCATGTCTGGTGGTCCCATCATGCCCTGAGGGGGCCCCTGGTGAGGCTGGGGTCCAGAGGGTGGCCCCATCTGCCCAGGGGGCATGAAAGAAGGCTGCATGCCTCCGGGGCCCATGGGAGGCCCCATGTTGTTGGGCATCTGCTGAGGAGGCATGTTTGGAGGAAAGCCCTGTTGACCAGGAGGCATCGAGGCCCCTGGACCTCCAGGGCCAGGGAAGGGGGGCAAAGGGCCCTGTCCCTGTGGGGGCCCCATGTTCCCGTCCGTGCTCATGTTCATCCGGTCCATCTTCATTTGCTGCAGCGAGAACCAAAGACAAGTTTATGATGACATCACACTGGAAACGTCCACATGACTGTCACTGGGTGTTGTTACAGGACTACACGTCCTCACCAGGGACATTAGGACACTGAGGGACAGACAGTGTCCTGTATAATAATGAGTGTCATTGGTCCTGAACCAACCTGAAGCTGACTTCAGTAATGAGGGCTCACCTCCAGCAGCAGGGGGTTGGTGTACTGTAACGCCGCCATTTCCTGTTCGATCTCTGCCTGAGTCTTCTTCTTCCCGTCTACTTTCTGCTCCACCTTCCGGTCTTTGGACAGATCTCCACCAGGAGGCATCATGGGTACTTTATTCTCCGCCCAGGCCTGTGGAGAGGAGGCGGAGCTCAGAGTCAACGTCTGACACTAACATGGTTCATGGCGTTTGTACAACGACGCCATCTTTATCGCTTCAGCAGGACGTTTTACAGCAGCTTCCTGACAGACGCCAGGTGAGTGCTCGGCGTCAGCTGTTTACCTGTTGGAACTGCGCTGGGATCGGTTTGGCGTACGGGACTTTCTTCTGTGGGACCTTCTTGGTGTCTTTCCCCATGACCTCGTCCATGCCCCAGTCCAGACCTGGAATGGACATCTCCACCTCAGGAGCCGCCTCCTTACCTGGAGACAAGAGTTATTATATTGTTCACAGCAGCCTTGAAACACTCAGACAGTTCCAGGATGTTCCAGGATGACACTTACTGTTCTGCTCCTGCTCCATGGCTGCCTTCAGCTGCTCAGGGATGCCCATACCAGGGATGGAGGCCACACTGTTCAGGTCCACGTCATCTGAGACACAGAGACAGAGACAGAGACACACAAAGACAGAGAGACAGAGACACACAGAGACAGAGACACACAGAGACAGACCGACAGACAGACTGATCAGCAGCTGATTGAAACATAAACTCAAAGCTCAGTGTGTCATTTGTCCTCCTGCGGCTCACCGTACTCCATGCCGTCCTCTGACATCCCCGGCAGCAGGTTCAGATTGTATCTGTCCCTCATCTTGTCTCCCGGTCGATTCCTCGTCCAGAACTTACTGAAACATTCCAACAACACAGAGGGACCGTTTAAAGAACAGAGCCGCTCAGCTGCAGGCGGGCGTCTCCACCTGTCACTACATGTACCTGGTGTGGTCGTTGGAGCCTGAGCACAGGATGTGACCCAGCGGGTGCCACGCCAGGCTCCAGATCATCCCCTCATGAGCCATCTCCATCCCTCCAACCTCCTTCTCCACCCTGGACACAGAACACCAGTCAAACCAGCACACCCAGCACACAACAGCCCCCCCTGCAGGCTGGTGACGGGTGGCGTCCACTCAGCCCCTTAATGTTACACTGGCTGTGTCATCATTACCCCGTGTGCCAGAAGAGCAGAGAGCCGTCAGAGCCGCCGCTGGCAAACAGACCCTCGTGGACGGGATGCCATGCTACAGCTGGAGACACACAGCAGGAGACAGACAGCAGGAGACAGAGTCAGAGTGTGTGTGTGACAGTGTGTGTGTGTGACAGTGTGTGTGGACGAGTGCAGGTGTGAGCTGAGCTCTGACTCACCTGTCGCCTCCTTCTTGTGTCCTCTGAACACCTGCAGCTCCTCCTTCAGGTTTCTGATGTCAAACAGTTTACACAGGTGGTCACGTGACGCCGTCAGCAGCCAGTTACCATTCAGGTTCCACTTCACCTCCATCACTGTGTTCTTGTGGGCGTGGCTAAACAGAGACACTCAGTGACATGAATAAGTGGTGACCATCAACGTCTCCATTTTCAGCCTTTACAAAACCATTTGAACTCTTACTTTAAAGCTACACACACACACACACTCACACACACACACACACACACACACACTGATGAACTCACAGTGTCGCCAGACTCTGTCCGGTCTTTGGGTCCCAGAATTTGATTGGCTGCTGGCTGTCTTTACTGCCGGACACCACCAGACCTTTGGTAGGATGCCAGTCGACACACTTCACATCAGCACCGTGACCTGCGCGCGCACACACACACACAAACACACACACACACACACACACACACACACACACACACATTATATTAAACATCACATTACATCATACTGTAAAAATCTTATTTTCCTGGTCTCTGCACTTCCTGCTATTTTAATTTCAATGTTCGACATTTTAAAGATTTCTTGTGTTGATTTATTTTCTATTTATTAAGGGGCCAAAGCAGTTATATTTTTTATTGAGTGTTAATGTTCAAGTTTAAAGTTTTTTTATTTAACCCTGTTAACAATAAACAGGTCAGTTTCTCATACAAACTGTTGTGGATCATTCTAACTGACCCGATTAAGTAGTTGTTCTTGTTAGAGTAATATCGCTTGATCAAACCTTTTCTAACATGACTGATAACAAAATAAGTGAATATGTATAATACGCGCTTGGATCAGATCGGTATCAGCCAAAACTCAAGGCTATAATATCAGTGTCAGATCGGAAGTGAAACAGCTGCATCGGGACATCCCTAGTTAGCAGTTAGCGGCTAACTCAAACAGTGAGGTCCAGGAGCTCCTTACCCTCCGAGCAGAGGACGAGATCAGCCGCCATATAACAGGGACGCTAAATGATTGTTATTGACATGTGATGTCATTGTTATTGTTTATAAAGAGCTGACACATATGTTATAGGTCACACTAGAGGCTGATGCTGTTGTGTTGTGTCACGCCTCCGTGATGTCATCATGCTGTCTGTAATCACACACTGGAACAACATGATGATGTTATCGTTTGGTTCTGTGCAAATGTAAAGACGGGCGCCATCTGTGTGTAAAAAGGGCTGATGCTAAAGAGGGGGCATGTCTCTGTGGTTGAAGCTCACTGATTGGTCAGAGGTGTTCATGTGCAGCTGCAGGTGTTGTTTTAAAGGCTGTGTTCAGACTCATCAAAGTCCCACTGACTGAGGAAGGTAAATGACGCAGTGGGTGGAGTTTAGCTCTGAGGGGAGCGGAGGTACGTTTCACTTCCTGTTAAAGAGAAAAGTTTTCCAGGTAAAATCATGTGTCAGAAGTTTGCTGTTGTCACACTCTGTTCACCATGGAGACTCTTTTTTATTTTAACTGATTAAAGATGAGGATGGAAATTAATTTAAATGTTTTCAATGTGATTAGTTCATTGTACTTTGCCCTGACATTTGTCCTGAGTCTCTGTAAAAAAAAAAAAAAAAGCTTATCATTTCTGTGAAGCTGCAGTTTGATATTAATGAACATGTTTCATGGATTTAATCAGACAAGTCTGACACTTTGTTTCAGAGTATTTTATATTTTATTTTTTAATGTTTAACTTTATTTATGGTGTGATCACAGCGTCATGTTTTCTTTATTAAATCACACATGACAAAGGATTGATTAATTCAGTCTGCCCTCAGTGTGACCTCAGGTCAGGTTAAGCTCGACGTACCTCGGAGGATTCTCTCCTCGTGGCAGCGCAGGAAGTCCCAGATCCGAACGGTGCCGTCGTCTGAGCAGGTGGCAAATTTATTATCTGTTGGAGAAAAACTGGAGAGCACAAGCAGAGCGTCACCATGGTGACAGAAACATCTGGACCGCTGAGGAAGGTCATGTGATTTGATCAAAAGCTCCAGAAGAGACTCGTCCAAACACGTCACACTGGACCATTATGATCATCTGATTCAATAAGCTCGTCATAATCAGTGTCGCTTCGTCCAGTCATATGACTCTATATTTGGTGTTCTCTCTCTTTACAGGTTCTGAGCTGCTGGATCATTATCCCCCGTTTCCCAGCATGCACTGCTATAGCTCAGCTGACCGACCATTGAAAACACTGTGTTGTTGTGTGAAGGTGAAAATCAGAGATGTTCCTCAGGGTTCTACTGTGGGAACACTGATATTAATGATCTGTTCCAACATTTAAAATACTCCCATCATTCTGTGTGTTGGCCCAGTGCTGGGCCAGTGCTGGGCCAGTGCTGGGCCAACACTGGGCCAACCATCTCTGCACTCATGTCCCAATTCAGACCTAAAGTCAAGACTGACAAGTCCAGAGTCAGGTCCCAAGTCCTAAACTCTGAGTTTGGAATTCTAACTCGCTCCTCACTGAACACAAAGCCTTTTAAACAGCAGTTTGTTTGTTGTTGACCACCATGTCACTGATCTGTGGATCTAACTGGTGCCTAGTAACAGAACTTCTTCATGGTTCTCTCCTGTCATTTGATTGGCTGCTGTCAGATTGGTTGAATGAATATTGTTAGTGAGCTTTTTAAAATAAAACTTTTTTTATAATCAAATAAAATTTTAATCTTCGAGGGAGGTAGCAAGTATTTTAAGTCCAAAAGTACAAGTCTTGGTGAAGTCACCAGTCTTTGGTGTAAAAGTCTAAGTTGAGTTTCAAGTCTCTTTACGATTTGGCGAGTCTGAAGTCATTAACATTGTGACGCGAGTCCAAGTCATGTGACTGGAGTCCACAACTCTTGTTTCTTGGTCATGTCTGTAGATTTAACTTCCTGCTGAATGAGGTCAGTTTCCTCTGACGTTCCTGATTGGACGGTTTCTCTCTGCAGGTGAAACAGACTGGATCCACAAACAGAAGAGAAACATCTCATCTGATGAAGTAAAATATGTCCCATCAAAGTTTTCACATCTGATGTTTGCAAACCTGATTCAGGATCAGATCTCGTCCCATCTGACTGAACATTCAAATACAGTCAAATGGTTTCAGTGACGGTGTCTGAAACCACTTCCTGTTTACATCATGTTGATTTACGGTCACTGTCCAGCATTTTATCTGAGTGTAGCTTAACGCTCTGTTTCCATGCTGACAGGGTCCAAACATGAATCTGGAGGGCCACGAGATGCAGAAACATCCTGAACACTTCCTATTCAGGCCGCCATCAAAAATACACTGGCACCGATTCTTCTTCTACTGCTCTTCTAAACATCGTCTGTACAGCAGACACATCCAGGAACAACTCCTCCACTGTGTCACTGTCCGTCAGTCTGTCAGACACAGAACATGTGAGACAGTGAAGGAACCAGAACATCATGGTGTCACACTAATAAACATCAAAGTGGTGACTGATTAATTTCTATTGACTAATCAATAAATCGATTCCAGCTGCAGATGTCTCAGGCCTCAAACAGTCACGCATTAGAGACAACAACAATCCCATAATGCAATATGTCACATTGTACAGAGGTCATGTGACTGATCAATTGTCAGAGCTTCTCCTTTAATAACCTCAAACTGAGTCAACGTCTCACTGTCTCCACGTGCTGGACGATCACTGTAATGACACTACAACACATGTGACACATGACAGTCACCAGCCTCCCGTCATACAGTCAGCTGTGAGACATTATTAGGGTTCAAGGACCCTTTTGTTTTTGTGCTGTTTTATCATCATTATTATTATTATTATTATTATTAATATTAATATTATTATTATTATTATTCAGAAATGTTTTCGCAGATTCCCGTGAGATGGTACATCGGGACACATGAAATTTTCACCAATGATTGTAAGTTGTGTGCACACAATTTTATGTATTTTTTTATTTATTTTATATACTTTATTAATGAATTCAATTTTTTCCACTCTTTTTGTCATTAACACACAGGTCTGAAAGACACACACATGCACAAAACTGGACCTATACATGCACAAAGTGTGAGGGGGCTGCCCTTGGTCAGGCGCCCCGAGCTGTTGGGGGGTTCGGTGCCTTGCTCGAGGACACCTCGGCAGTGCCCAGCAGGTGAACTGGCACCTCTCCAGCCACCAGTCCACACTCCATATTTGGTCTGGACGGGGACTCGAACAGGCGACCACATTCCCAACCCAAGTCCCTATTGACTGAGCTACTGGTGCACAAAATATCAAAATGGCCACAGGCCAGATGGTGGCGCTATAATTTAGGGGAGGGAAAATGTTGATCTGACAGGCCACCACCCTGCACCATGTGTCACACTGACCTGAAACTTGTTACACAGCGTCAGGTGAAGGTTTTCTGCAAAAGCCTAAACACCCCTAAAGGTCCGCCCACTAGACTGTCCACCATATTGTATTCTCTGAAAAACACCATTTTTCCATCTCCTCCAAAGGCCTACGTCCAATTTGCACCAAACGTTGTGTGAGTCGTCACGGGATGAAGCTTTGTAAAACTTATCACAGACTAACTGATATGTCACTGTGTTTTGATGATATTAACCAATGAACTTTAGAGGGGGCGTGGCTCTGCACATAAATGGATTTTACTCCTTTACCGTTGAGCCAATTGTCACAAAACTTGTTGAAAATGTCGACATAAGTATCTAAATGACACTATAAGAGTTGATTCAAATCAACCAATAGGGGGCGCTATCCATGCAACAAGTTGATATCTCATAATCAGCCAGAGATATTTGTACGAACCTTGGTTTGCACCATCTAAGGTCATGACTCACACGATGCAGAACATCTGAAAATGACTACTTAAAGGGGGCGTGGCCTACTGCATTAAAACTACATATCAAGACATTTCACAGTCCACACTTCCAAAAATCATAATAAATCACCAGTGTGTCCGACACTGCTCAAAGTTTTTTTCTGCGCATCCACTGAATGGTGACAAAACTTTGTCGCGCTGCAACCTACAGTCAGAAGTCCATCACTCTATATTTTCAAGAATATGCAAAATCAATTAACATCTATATCTCCAAAAGTCTTCATCTAAATGCAACCACCACTGGCACAAACATTCTTCGGATACTAGATGACACACGTTTCATGTGGTGTTCAGATCGGTTTGACGTTAGCTCGCAGTGATGTTCATGATCTTGTAAGTTGTTCTGTACGCACAACATTTTCTATTTCATCTCATTATGAACCAAATGTCACCAAAATATTTGACAATATGAAATCAGCAGAATGATGTGTGATTATTTTATCACCAACACTTTAAGTCATTGATATCTCACTGAGTTTTAAAGATGACTAATGAACTTTATGGGGGCGTGGCTTAGCAAATGACTCCACAAAGTTTGGACCAATCAAGCAATGTCTTAGCAGGTACCAGGCACAAGTTTCATTCAAACTGACCACTAAGGGCGCCACAAATACAAAGACTGGGCATGCAGTAACACCAATCAGACTGGAAATCAGAAACTGATCGTCCAGTCATTACAAAACTTGCAGACTATGTTAAATAATAATTATGAAACACGTACTGTTTTAGAATCGGTCAATAGGGGGCGCCACAAGTTCCAAACTAGTGCAATAGCCTTTCACAAAATTCAGCCATAAATAAATGAGGGTTTTTTTCAAACATCTCCAAACTCGGTGGACTTTTTTTTAAATTGAGCCATTAAAGCATGTCCCCAAAATGTTTTTGCAGCTGACCAACAGGAGGCGACACTGCTTCTAAAGAAGAGTGTGGCCCAATAAAGACTGGACATAAATGCACGAGCATCTGTCTGATTGTCATCAAAGCTGTGGGTAATCTTTTATTCAGGTGCCCTGAACTGTCAAAGTTCTTTATTCTGCTCAGCTCTCAAGTGTTGCCGCTAACAGCTACATTGATTATTATTATTATTATTTAATCATCAACGATCCTGAAAGCTACGACACTTCTCTGGGAAACAAGTGAAAACTAGAATCACCACCCTGTGGTTGTATGACTCCGCCCACCAGTCCACCCTGTGGTTGTATGACTCCGCCCACCAGTCCACCCTGTGGTTGTATGACTCCGCCCACCAGTCCAGTGTCTCTGACAGTCTCCATCATGTCAGTGAAAACATGGAGGCTTCACACACAGAAGATCTATACAATCAGCACAGTTTCAAGATTAGAGTCACCAATTCAGTATCTGACCAAATGTCTCCCCTTCTGTTCCTGAGATATGACGTTACAACATGATGATGTCACAGTCAAGCTGACCTTTGACCTTTGACCTTCATTTTATCCTGTTAGACATTTGTGTCGAGTTTGGTTAGTTGATTAATTAGTGAATGAATTCTTCAGTTATGGACCAAAACATATTTTGTGAGGTCACACTGACCTTTGAAAAATTAATTATTCTGGATTATTTTTCAGTCCAAGTGGACGTTTGTGCCAAATTCAAAGAAATTAGAGTTAGACATAACAAGTTAAGGACACTGAGACAGACACAAGGTCACAGTCACCTTTGACATCAGTTCATCGTTAAGCCCAAGTTAGACATTAGTGCCAAATTAGAAGAAATTCTCTCAAGACCTCCTGGTAATATTGTGTTCGTACGGCACAGACACAAGGTCACAGTGACGTTTGACCACCTACTTTGAATCACTTAATTTGTGACTCAAAGCGGACGTTTGTGCCAAATATAAAAAAAAATTCCTCAAGGTGTTTTTGAGATGATACATTAAGGAGAATAAGACGGACGCAAGGTCACAGTGACCTTTGACCACCACATTCTAATCAGTTCATCATTGAGACCAATTTAGAGGTTTAAGCCAAATTTGTGGAAACTTCCTCGAGACCTTCTAGAGATGTTGCGTTTACAAGAATCCCACAGACTCAAGGTCACAGCAACCTTGACCTTTGACTACAAACTTTTAATCACTTTGTCTGTGACTTGAAGCAGATGTTTGTGCCAGATGTGAAGCAAGTCCCTAAAGGCCTTCTTGAGATACTGTGTTCACCAGAACGGGACAGACGGACAGTGGCAGCCTCCAACAAAACTACGTTTATTCTCCGCAAACACTAAAAACTTTATTAAATATTTTTTCTTCTTTTATTTTGGTTTTGTTATAAACATCTACGATGATGACAGCAGAGTGACGTTTATGTTGTCCAATAGAAAGTCTCTATTTCATCACATGACCAAACAATGTGACACACAGCAGCTTGTAGTTGAACAGTGACTCCATGATGAATCCTGAATAACTAACGTAGTAATGATACTTCAGAGTACTCCAACGCAGTAATACTTCAGAGTACTCCAACGCAGTAATGATACTTCAGAGTACTCCAACGCAGTAATACTTCAGAGTACTCCAACGCAGTAATGATACTTCAGAGTACTCCAACGCAGTAATACTTCAGAGTACTCCAACGCAGTAATGATACTTCAGAGTACTCCAACGCAATAATGATACTTCAAAGTAGTCTAACACAGTAATGATACTTCAAAGTACTCCAACGCAGTAATGATACTTCAGAGTACTCCAACGCAGTAATGATACTTCAAAGTAGTCTAACACAGTAATGATACTTCAAAGTACTCCAACGCAGTAATGATACTTCAGAGTACTCCAACGCAGTAATGATACTTCAAAGTAGTCTAATGCAGTAATGATACTTCAAAGTAGTCTAATGCAGTAATGATACTTCAAAGTACTCCAACACAATAATGATACTTCAAAGTAGTCTAACACAGTAATAATACTTCGTTACAGTACTTAAGTATTTTTTTGGAGTATCTGGAGCTGTTGCACAAAGTTTTCTCCTTAAATACGACACTTAATTTCTCCTTAGCTGAGGGACTTACTGAGGGTTATTGCAAAAAATCCATTTAAGGCATTTACAGAATTCAAAGACATTTTTACAGCAGTTAAGTTTCCATGGTGATCAGTCACTTCCTTAAACTCGACCTTGCTGTACCTTAAGTCTTATTCACAATGGCTTAACTAAATTTAAGGGATTCCTTATGATAAAAAGGAAAACACCTTAAATACTTAAAGGGAGGGGAGGAAGGAAGGAAGGAAGGAAGGAAGGAGGGAGGGTGGGAGGGAGGAAGGAAGGAAAGAAGGAAGGAGGGAGGGAGGGGGGGAGGGAGGAAGGAAGGAAGGAAGGAAGGAAGGAAGGAAGGAGGGAGGGAGGAAGGAAAAGCTGGATTTCGTTCTTTAAATCCTTTAAATGATGAAGCAGAACTGTGTTTTCTCTAAGTGTAATTTAGGCTCCATTTAATGGACATTCAGAAGAAATAAACAATCTTCATAATCCTCAAAATTCTGACCTCTTAATTTGATCAAAAACACTTACTTAACTTTTACTGTAATACTTTATTACATTTAATATGATAAAATTAATTTTCGTATGTGGGAACAGTAAATCTCTGCAGCCAGTTACACACAGTTATGATAAAGTCTGAGTTTCAAAATAAAATGTTGCACAGAACACCCTTAAGTCTTAAAGTTTCCATTGAACGTTCACCTAAGTATTTATTGCTTTCTCCTTATCTTGGTCTTACAATGAAATCAGCCTGACGCTGCAAACTAAAATGAGGAGCGTTCTGTTTCTACATGAATGAATTAATGATGAAGTAAATCACACACACTGTGCTGCTTCGCCTCCTCACAGTCCAGAGCGCGCTCTGCTGTGGAGTGTCACGTTCTGATTCACTCAGCGGTGCAGCTTGTGGCAGACTGCGCTCATGCACTCAGTCTAAGTGTTTCTGAACGCACCCTCAGTTTAACTGCTCTGGATCCAGCAGTGAAGCTTCACCACACGATGAAGAGGAGACGTACGGGTACAGTGTGTCTGATCTGTAGTTTACTGACGTCAGGAACTCTGTTAACTGGCTGCTGCACTCACTCACAGGAAGGTGAGAGAGCTTCACGCACGTTTCCATGACGAGCTGCAGGTCAGACAATAAATACTGTTCACCACACACGGACTCTGAGTGTGGACATCTGCATTCGTATGGAGAGATAAACGTGACAGGACGAAGACGACCTCTCTTCATGGTTCGTATTAGAGAGCTGCATATTGACTGTGGGAGACACCATCATCATCATCATCATCACCATCATCATCATCACCATGAGTGAGACAGAGCAGCTGGTGGATCCTCACTGCAGGAACAACTCTTTAAATGCACACAAACAGTATCGATTGATAAAACTACAAACCAGGAGTCGTAGTCATCTACAACTTAAGGCGAAAGACCTGTTAGCTGAGAGACGGACCGAGGACAGTCCAACATTTACTGAGAGATAACTAGAATAGACTTTCAGCTCTTTTCTCATCTGCCTGTAACTGCTCAGTCTGAGACAGCTCATTGCTAACAGTGTTAGCCTCTGCAGCATGGCTAACAGTGTTAGCCTCTGCAGCATGGCTAACAGTGTTAGCTTCTGCAGCATGGCTAACAGTGTTAGCCTCTGCAGCATGGCTAACAGTGTTAGCTTCTGCAGCATGGCTAACAGTGTTAGCTTCTGCAGCATGGCTAGCCGTAGCACGCTAGAACCTAACACGTCAGAACTGAACCGGACACACTAGAACCTGACCCATTAGAACCAAACTGGACATGCTACAACCGAACGTGACACAATATAACAGGAAACACTAGAACTTAACACATTAAGCCTGATTTATGGTCCTGCGTTGAATCAACGGTGTCGCTATGTCGTAGGGTACGTGGCTATGCAGAAGGCTTCTTAGACATCCAACAACTCCAACTCCAGCAAGATTCTCTCTCTCTCTCTGTCGCCATTGTTCACTGTGACCAGAAAAGCCGGAAGCTAAACAAAGAATCAACGAGAGACGACGATAACCACTCAGGAAAGGGACGCAGCCTCCTACCACTCTGGCGGGGAATTGCACCGTGACGAAACGGAGTGACGCAGAAGTTCGAAGGGTTCACGATGGCGTCACGGCAATGACGCCGTTGATTCAACGCAGGACCATAAATCAGGCTTTAGAACCGAACCTGACACATTAGAACCAAACTGGACATACTAGAACCGAACATGACACAATATAACAGGAAACACTAGAGCCTGACACATTAGAACCGAACCGGACACACTGGAACCAAACCTCTTGGTTTTGCGTGTTCTCGTGAGGGGAAGTGGTGTCCCAATTCTCTGTCAGGTTAGCTCTTAACTTGACAGACAAGGGTCAAGACAAGGGCTACGGGAAAGAAATGGAATTCGTCCTAGATCTGTAAGGGCTTGAGTCAACAAATCTGTAAGGGATCCATTTGGAATTGGGGGACTGTTAGTCTGGTTTCTACTGCTCAATGTCCTCCCAGTGTCCCCCAGTGTCCCCACAGTGTCCCCACAGTGTCGCCTCAGTGTCCCCACAGTGTCCCCACAGTGTCGCCTCAGTGTCCCCACAGTGTTCCTACAGTGTCCCCACAGTGTCGCCTCAGTGTCCCCACAGTGTTCCTACAGTGTCCCCACAGTGTCCTGTGACTGCGTTAGTCCAGTCTCTACTGGTCGACGATGTCATCAGTAAACTGAACTGTCGGCGGCTTGAACTAAACATTTTAAACTTTAAACAATCAGTTTTAAAACGGATTAATATTTGATTAAAGATAATTGATCGTTCACAGGTCAGCTGTTCATTAACTCTTTAACGACCATGACAGTGGACTCTGATCAGTTAAAAACTGCATGTGATACTAACTACAGACAAACTTCTGGATGTAACTTTACACCTAATGTTTCTAATACAGAGAGATCAGCCCTTGTGGGCTTCTGTAGAAACATGGCAGTGCTCTGAGGACATGAACCCACTTAACCCACTCCCTCTGCAGATATAAACACGTCATTCATCATCAGGTCATTATAAACAAATGAAACCATGATTATAGATATCATGTTCCATTTCTGCCAAAATAAGCACCTAAATCCTAATAACTGGACCTTGAAAATAGAGCTATGCTAAAAGTTTCCTGTGTGCTAAGCTAGGCTAGCACTTAACCCCTGCTTCCAGTCTTTGTGCTAAGCTAGGCTAACACTTAACCCCTGCTTCCGGTCTTTGTGCTAAGCTAGGCTAACACTTAACCCCTGCTTCCGGTCTTTGTGCTAAGCTAGGCTAACACTTAACCCCTGCTTCCGGTCTTTGTGCTAAGCTAGGCTAACACTTAACCCCTGCTTCCAGTCTTTAAGCTGGGCTAGCAGTCCTCAGGCCTCACAGAGAAGAAGACAGACGGGTTATTTTGGGAGTCGACAGGTTCTGATATCAAGAAATCAAGTGGTCAGAATGAAGCTTGATGTTCTAATTGTGAAGACGTCCCAGGCCACATTCTGATGGCTGTAAACACAAAATGTCCGCTGGTCTGATTCCTGCTCTGGATCTTTGTCTCGTGTCCGTCCCTACATGTCCTGTCTTGAAAGTCTGAAAAATCAAAGTCTGATCGGTCGTCAACTCGAGTGCAAAGAGAAATAGGTGCCCTGGACATGATGACATCACACTGTAGTATTTGTACCAGTTTACTGGATCAACCAGGACCAGTAAGCTGAACTAACCGTCGCATGATGTCATCTGTAGCCTGATGATGTCACTACAGGAGAATCTAACATGCCGTGTGCGTTACAAACTGGGGGTGCGGAGTCCGACAGACGTGGCTGTTCACCAGGTGGGGAGGCTCTAATGAAAGACACTATCCAGGTGCATGATGGGAGGTGTAGGCTCCGTGTTTGTGGACTACGGGTCAGAACCTGTGTTCTGTAATCTTTACCAGTTAACAGCAGAAGAAGAAGATGGGGGATTTACCTCTGAGGCCTCGCTATGTTTAAAGTGTAGGTGTTGAATTCAAACCTTTATTTAAAACATCTACAGCTGCCTGTTGCATGAGGTTCAGACCAGCAGTGTGAGCTTCTCTTTATTCACTTTATTTTAAAACTTTATTGATCCATGCTAAAACTTTATTGTTGGTGTATTTTCCAGCGGGCCGCCCCAAACCAGTTAGAGATCAATGATTGATGACTTTATTCAACAGAACAGAGATAAACAGCTCATCAGCCACATCAGGAAGAACATCAACAACAGATCACTGCAGTGTTGCAACAGCACACACTTACATCTGTCATGAATCAACCACAACAACAACAACATGTGGCAGGAGGCGAGGCTGCGCCCCCGCCTGGCTGCAGCGTGGCACTGCAGCGCTGACAGCAAGACTACAGAAAATGGTAGATTGGGTATAAACCTGGCTTCTCTAATGGCCTCCTTGTGAGCCTGGAACATCTTGACGTTGTTCATGTTGGACTGCCAGTATTTGACGTAGCCGCCGTGGTCCGCCGTCAGCATCCACATGTCATTATGAGACCAGGTCATTGCTCGCACGGGACTGTCGTGAGCCTGCAGAAGACAGAAGAGATGAGGACAGCGCGTGAGGAGACCTACAGGGAGACATTCAGCTGTGCAGTGTTGTTTATGTTATGACAGTAAATAAAACTTCATTTATTTTCTGTAACCGCTTATCCTGTGGAGGTCACAGGGGGTGGAGCCTATCCCAGCTGACACTGTGTGAGAGGCAGGTTCACCCTGGACAGGTCACCCGACTATCATAGGACTGACACATAGAGACAGACAACCATTCACACTCACATTCACACCTACGGACAATTTAGAGTCACCAGTTAACCTGCATGTCTTGGACTGTGGGAGGAAGCTGGAGCACCTGGAGGAAAACCCACACTGACACAGGGAGAACATGTCAGAGCACCTGGAGGAAACCCACACTGACACAGGGAGAACATGTCAGAGCACCTGGAGGAAACCCACACTGACACAGGGAGAACATGTCGGAGCACCTGGAGGAAACCCACGCTGACACAGGGAGAACATGTCAGAGCACCTGGAGGAAACCCACGCTGACACAGGGAGAACATGTCAGAGCACCTGGAGGAAACCCACACTGACACAGGGAGAACATGTCAGAGCACCTGGAGGAAACCCATGCTGACACAGGAGAGAATGTCGGAGCACCTGGAGGAAACCCACGCTGACACAGGGAGAACATGTCAGAGCACCTGGAGGAAACCCACGCTGACACAGGGAGAACATGTCGGAGCACCTGGAGGAAACCCACGCTGACACAGGGAGAACATGTCGGAGCACCTGGAGGAAACCCACGCTGACACAGGGAGAACATGTCGGAGCACCTGGAGGAAACCCACGCTGACACAGGGAGAACATGTCAGAGCACCTGGAGGAAACCCACGCTGACACGGGGAGAACATGTCAGTGCACCTGGAGGAAACCCACGCTGACACAGGGAGAACATGTCAGAGCCTGGAGGAAACCCACGCTGACACAGGGAGAACATGTCGGAGCACCTGGAGGAAACCCACGCTGACACAAGGAGAACATGTCAGAGCACCTGGAGGAAACCCACGCTGACACAGGGAGAACATGTCAGAGCACCTGGAGGAAACCCACGCTGACACAGGGAGAACATGTCAGAGCACCTGAAGGAAACCCACACTGACACAGGGAGAACATGTCAGAGCACCTGAAGGAAACCCACGCTGACACAGGGAGAACATGTCGGAGCACCTGGAGGAAACCCACGCTGACACAGGGAGAACATGTCAGAGCACCTGGAGGAAACCCACGCTGACACAGCCAAACAGACAGTGTTTATTGGACGTGGTGGAAGGTGACCGCAGTCATTATTTCAGTCACCAGTCATGTGACCAGATGAAACCGTTTTAGAACGTCACAGAGAAAAGTGTCAGCGGTGTGTCGAGCTCAGACCAGCCAGCTCGACTTTGGCTGATGGTGTCACCTGACACTCAGCTGGTCAAATGGCTGGTGCCTGGTTTTAAAGCACGTCACCTGTTTCAACAGCCAATCAGCTTGTAGTGAAGTCAGCTGGTCAAGTCACAATGACCACAGACGGCGTGTTGGCTTGCTGCAGCAGGTGCTCCGTCCCCACAGAGCCTCTGTTTCTGTCCTCACGGTGTGCCAGTGTCAGACGGTGGGTCACTGCTGGCTGTATGTGCTTATGCCCCGCCCACACACACATTCTCACTGACTGATGAATTGGTGCTGGTTCTTTATATTATTGTGGCGTATTGATTATGAACACAGTCCATCTGATGCTGGTTTCGTTTCATCACTGATAGTAATTTCTGTGTAAGAGCTCAGTGGGTAAAGGAAAATAATGTGACCTCGTGGCACAGGCTCATTTTGGTCTCACTTCCTCTGGACTTTATCTCTTTGTTTGCTGAACTCACTGACGTCTCTCTTCTCGTGCGCTGAGCTGAACGACGATCAGCGGTGTGAGACACTGCTGTGATCAGAGTGGCAGACGCTCACTGTTAGCACCACACAATCAACAGGTGTAACAACAGCGTGGTGCTGGGTGTTAGCTGCAGCTGTGTAGCTTGTGTTTAGCGGGCAGACGGTGAGCTGGCTGTTTGCTGGGAGGATCGTGGCTCTGAAGACCGCTGTAATAGAAAGTCTGCTGATCAGCGGGGGGACAGGATGGTCCAGGATCAGATCGCCGGCGCTTAGAGGACTGACTGTAGGTGTCGCTCCTTCATCCTGCTTGGTACCAAGTGACTTCTGTCGATACCTTACAGGTACAGAGTTCTGACATCCAGTCCCACTCATGACGGGAGAATACTGTGTGAACATGAATGCTGAATTTGTTTTCAGTGACCTTCGATCATTTGTAACTTTTGTTTCATTTGCTTTTGTTGTGTTTTTGTGTCTGTACTTACACACTGTTCTTAAATACTGTCATGTGATTTTACATTTCTTTATATTTTCATGCACTTTGTGGACCTCTGTTACCTTGTTCATACAATGAAATCATTATCATTATATTATTATAATTGCTGAAGCACAGCGGAGCAGCTGGGCTCCAAATACTGAGTTGGTCCTCCTGCAGTGGACTCAGCTGTCAGACTGGTTTAAACTGGGATCAGGTTGCTGGTATTCAAACACTGGACTGACCTTCTGTTTCTGAACTTCACTTGATTTCAGCTTGTTAGAAACATGATCAGAACCTGTTCCTGTTTAAACACATTTAATGTGAAGCTTCCAGTTAGTTTCACCAGTGGCTGCTGGTTTCTTGTTCAGCTGCTGCTCAGACGGATCTTTGTGTCTTTGTGTAGAACCATCGCACAGCGTTTGTTCTCATGTGCACAGCTAAATAACAGACGAGTCTCTACAACCTGACCGGATCAGAGACACTCAGACACACAGGAGTCCTCTCACACAGCAGCTCTGTAACACCTGATTGGTCACTGTACTACACAGGAGTACAGGTGGATGTACGGGTGGATGTTTACCTGTAGAATGGTCTCAAAGTTGAAAGTGAGTCCGTTCCACAGAGTGAACTCTCCACTGGAAGCTCCAGTGACCAGGCGACGACCTTCAGGAGTCCACTAGAGACAAACAGGAAGTCCAGAGAACAACAGGTCATCTCAGAGCAACACAGTGACAGCGTCCTCTCAGATATACATTCATATCAGTGTCTCTAAATGGCCCTCTGACATCATCATCTTCATCACCCTGAGAGGAATATTGTTGAATATGAATTTTATTTTCTTACCCTGATCACAAACACGGGACACTTTACTTTGTTGGTGGAGGTTCGGACAAACTTTGTGGTGACGGCGTTCATCGGGTTGTTCAACATGCCCACAGGAGGAACCAGCTGACAGACAGACAGACAGACAGAGACAGATGATGAGTTCCTGTCAGTATTATCCCGCCCAGTATAACTGATTCATGATTCCATCCAATGAGAGGAGTTGGTACTCACATCATTGTAACATCCTGCGTCGGGCTGCACGGCTCTGAAGTCTCGATGGTCTCGCTGCCACAAACGATTCTACAAACACAGAACAGTCAGACTGACTCGGTCCTGCTCGACTGGCCCCAGAGAGGGCTCGTTGACACTCAGCCTTAGAGACAGTGTTTCAGTAAATGTTTAAATGAAATATTTTGGTTTTCATGTTGTTTAAGTTGCTCATTGATCAAATCATCAAAAACTAATCAATAATCGATAATACTAGCACATTTTATACTATATAGAATACAGTATCAGACAGCTGACGGCTGACCTCAGAGTGACACTGAACACATGACCACCATCCTGACACAAGACTAACAGATTAAAGGGACACTGTGCTGATATTCAACCACCTGTGTGACATCACAGTGTGTGTAGATGGGCTCCAGGTGAACACCGTCCATCTCCACACACTGTGATGTCACACAGCTGGTTGAATATCAGCACAGTTTCCCTTCACTGGTTCCTGAGGTCGCTCTTTATTCACTCAGTCAGTCGAAGGCAAGCAGCAGGAGAATAAAATGGGCCGACTGCCGGCAACTTTTAAGGTGGAACGTTAACTTGTAATGTTACTCAATGCATGAGTTGATGACGTGAATCCATCAGCACACCTTAAATTTCACTGTGACAACTTTGACCATCACTTTAGTTTTTATATGACACACACTTTTAGCAATGACTTTAAAAATATAGATGAATTTGGAGCGGATTATGTGAAGGTCATATATTCTAATCCTCACTTCCTGTGGGCTACAGCAACACTAAACCCCTGAGCTTGCCTGAGAAAGACTAAATGCACAAAGCTGCTATTTTTAAATATCCCATGGAGAGAGACTCTCACTGCAGCCTGTTCTATTTTGTTCTGAAAATGTGGGTGTGCAGCCTCGTTCTGTGGACGATAAACCAGGTGCAGACTTCCATCTGTGTCACCGCTGATGAGGAAATACAGCGAGTGCTGGACGGAGCAGTGAGTGACAACAACCCCGCCCACATTTAAGAGACTGTCTGAACACACCGAGGGTCTAGGTATATGTCGTACAGGTTGTTTGTGGTTCTCAAGGTACTGTACCCAATATTTTCAGTGCAAACACAGCTTCACTGCAACGAGCAGACTTTAATTCATTTTATAAACGTCGCACTAATTGATGTGTCTGTGAACGCAACACACACACACACACACACACACACACACACACACACACACACACACACATCATCATCAACAAGCTGTTTCCACATCCAGCAACTACTCAGACACATCTATTATTATTATCATTATTATATTAATAATCATCATAGTACTACATCAACACTAAGAGGCTTTGTGTTTGGTGTGTTTCAGAGTGAACAGAGGCGTCCAGGTGTGTTTACCTCCAGGTATCTGATGACAGACGGGTTGTAGTCGATGGTTTTGCGGTTCACAGCCTTCCTCATGCGCTTCCCGTCGAAGGTGAGCTGCTGCATGGCCTGCTGCTGGGCGAAGTCCGGCCTCTTGTAGAACACCTGCCGTGGTGCTTGGTGCTGGAAGCGCGGCATGTGGAAGAACCGCTGCGGCGAGCCGATGTCTGTCGCCATGGTGACCCGCTATACCTGCAGGATGGGAGACCAGAGGATGAGTGTGCTTTGTGACACTGAGTGAAGATATGAAGACAACAGGCACCGTCAACACACACACACACACACACACACACACACACACACACACACACACACACACACAATTCTCCTTGTTGACTGTCATCAGCCATCATTAATAACCAGATGACATCACTCATGACAGTGATCAGTGTCTTTCTGTTGTGTCTCAGGATAAAAAGCAGCTCCAGACTAACAGCGTCCCGTCGTCCTGGCAACATAAGAACACATGTTCGCATGTTTGGGACACCATCAGGACGCAGTAATCTATGGACAAATCAGAGGACGCAGCCTTTCTGATAATGCTCAACAAATTTGTGTTGACATCAGTAGAGCTAGTTAACATTGGCTGTTAATTAGTGGAGGCTCCACAGTTTCTGAATCAGAGGAGAAAATGGCGGCATCAATGAAAACGCTACAGATGGTTTGTGCAGGAAGATGTTTGTGGTCCATCTCATTTGGGATACACACCCATTTCACACCTGACCAAAACGCTATAACACCAGAAATAAAATGATCACAATATTAAGACATTTGAAAAACTGTAAAAACCCATCAGAGCAGCAGTGATGACTTTTGTCTGTCTCAACCTTCATCAGCAGTGATCACACTAAGGGCCCATTTATGCTCAACGTTAAATATGGATATGGACGGAGCCTTGTGTCTGTGCTCTACGTTCATTTCGTCTGTATTTCTGCACATTCCATAAAGCTTACGGATACGGGCCAAACGGAGCAGTACCCGGGAACCCTGGGGGCAGTGTTGCTGTCACTACCCGATATGTAGCTCTAGTGAGACACGAAGAAGAAATAATTACTCTCATCGGCAGTACTAGAGAAAAGAATTCTCCGTCCTCCAGTTGTGATGTATTTAACGGCCTCACCGACCACCGCCTCCTACAACGCTGCCTCTGCTTGTGTCTTTTATGCAAGAGGTACATCATCAATATCTCCTCCACAGTCGCCATGTTTGTCTTTGAGTTTGTTGTTGTCATAAACTTTTGGCGCTGGGCTGCCTCCTGGTGGATATATTGGTTAACATCCATGCCAACGTAAAGGTCGTATGGAAGTATGTGGGCAGTGACGGTAACATCGCTTGAAAACGGACGTATACATTTTCATATGTAAAGGGAGCATAAATGAGCCCTAACACTGACAACACTCATAAAGGGGCGTGTCTGTGGCAAACCAATCACACCTGTTAAAAGAAAGCATCACACCTAACAACAGGGTCGACCACACCTCCTCAGTGAGGTCAAAGTTTCTGTCCCTTCCTCGCTCAGTCACTCCGAGAACTTTCCTAAATCTCACACAACACGTTCAGACCTGAAGCAGGTGAAATAATGACTAGAAACTTTGAATGAGAAATGTCAGTTAATCCTGAAACAGCACACTGTGGGACACATGGTCAGAAAAAAAAAAAACAGTGTAGAAAAAATGCAAATAAAGTGAGACCAAACGCTGAGAGGACGGAGCTGAGACCGGTGACTAGGGCTGTCAACGAATATTCTAAATTCGAATTTAAAAATTTGAGGAAAAAATAAAAAATAAAATAAAATAAAAAAAAATGGACCTTCAAATGTGAAAATTGATATTCGGTTGTGGAGAAAAAAAAACACCACTGCAGGTGTCCTCTTTGGGAGTGGGGCGTTCACATCAGACATGCACTTCTCCCAGCTGTTGTCTCCGTCACCCGGCTCGAGACATTTCATTGCACCGCGAGCCGGTCACGGTCTGGCGCTTTGAGGCTATTCTCAGCGCTCCCACAGGCGGTGTGGCCACAGGTCAGAGAGGGGGGGGCAAGCGAGAGGTCCGCGGTCGGTTATGACGTAATGTTATGGGTAATTGTTTTATGTGTTTTAATGTGTAGGTATGTAAATGTTTTCAAAGACGTTTATGTTGAAATAAAAATACCTACAAGTAGTTATGTTTCCTTGTATTAATACATATACAAGTATGTTTCCTTGTATTAGTTTGCCCTCTTGTGGACAGAATGCGAATTTTTTTTTTTTTTTTTTTAAATGGTTCGAACCTATGAGTTATTTTTTGAAGGAATATTCGAACGTCATTTTTGAGCAATTTTGACAGCCCTACTGGTGACACTGAACAGACATCGACCTGAACCACACTTTTAACTCTCACACTCAGGTGTCCTGCTGCTACAGAGAGGATAAAACAGAAACACCCGGAAACATGAGCCATGAACTCCTCACACTGCCTCCTCAGGGTGGGAATTTAACTCCGTTACTCCACCTCACTGTGCTGTATGTAAGGTAAATCACAGAATGGGGGACAGAAGGGTCTCGCCCATAAGGCAGCAGCAGAGGTCGTGACGTCACTGAAAGGACGCCTGTGTAGAAGTGACGGTTGGCAGGACTGTGTGTGGGGGTTGATGACGTGTTATGTGTTTGACCCACCACGGGACCTTTAAAAAGCTGCTGTGAGCTCCTCTTTGAGTTAGCAGCTAGAAGAAGGCTGACGCAAAGAAGAGGAACAGTAGCAGTTAGCAGCTAACACAAAGAAGAAGAGCAGCAGCTGGATATCTGGCATGCTAGAACACTGGAGAGGTGTGACACGACTGACAAAGAGCATGAGCCAATGAGAGGCAGGATACATCTCACGTCAAAACGCAGGAGGACGGAAGAAATGTGAGGAGGACAAGCTGCAGGGTGGGCACTGGCCAGGTCCGCTCATTAGCCAAGACTTTGGGCTTGTTTCTAAAGTGGAGTTGCTTATTTGGGTTTGCTCTCTAAACGTTACCTTCCTCTACGTATATCCATCTAATAAGTTATTTAAACGCATGATAGTCGCTTCTTTTGGACTTGTTTCCATCCCAAAATCTGGCAACACTGACAAGCCAGCCAGCAAACAACAACCATAATGGTGGTGTCCACAGGATCACAGGGAGTGCGATGTGTTTGGACCCAGGCTGTGGAGGCAGACCTGATTCAACACTGGGAAGAATATCCACGCCTTTATGATGCGTCGTCTTCAAGTTAAAAATGTAGTTTGGTGACGTCACCACATTATCCGGGGCTCTGTCGGCGAGGGCTCGGTAGAGAAATCTTGTGGTGTGCACACAGGTCGTAACACAGTTGGCGAGACTCCCGCTGACAGAAACACGTCGACAGGTGTGAACACTCAAAAGATTACGATCGTCTCCACCACACAAAATCAGGGTGAAAGTCATGTAATGTGAACTAGGCCTTAAGAGAAGGTGACTAGAGCCTGTTTGGATGTCTCCCTGGAGGAGTGTCTATATGAAAGATACTGTTTGACCTCACACTCTATCATTTATCTAACAATCTGTTCCCACATATATCACATATTACACATCCTGGATTTACATTATCATCACAGCACATTTTATGCATCGTCCTTTGATTCTTTTCTTTATAACATCAGAGACACTGAACACATCAGAGAGACAGCGGTTTGTCGGCCTGTAACAAAAGTGTCTCTCTGGCTCTGAAAAGACTTTGGACCCTTGTTGTGGTTTTCCCTGGACATAAATCACAATCCATTATTAAAGTAATTACCACGGAGCAGCGGTGGCTCAGTGGATGGAGCGGCCGTGGGTTCAAACCCAGCCTGCTGTCCTGTGCTACATGTCGTTCCCTCTCTCCCCATAACGTTATGCTGTCCTGACATTAGAGGCAACAAAAGCCCAAAATAATGTTTAAAAAAAGAAGTGCAGGTTTGTCAGTGTTAATGAGAAATGAATCTACGTGGATACATGATGCAGTGACTCATGAATACTTTTCATATATTCAAAGACTCTGCAGTGTAACTGGCTCATTGATGGGACTCAACATCCCATAATAGCTCCATGTGAGAATAAAGGAGATTACATGAAGTCATTTCACAGCAGCTAAATGAATCTAAGCCTAATATTGACAGAATTAAGTCAGTAGAAACAAAACTTTTACCAGTGTGTTTAATATGTGTGTGTTTGATGTTGAGTTTGTGCCCAGTGTGTTTGGACTCCATCACATTACAGCTGAATGAATTATATTCAATATATGAACACTGTTAAGATAGAAACATGTTTCTGTATGTTAGACACATGACCTCATCACGTGACATCAATCATGAATCATGTTATCTGCACTCTACTGATGATGTCTGTTGGTGCCCACTGTGAACGCACCTCTCTCAGGCTGAACATACTCACAGCTGACTGAACTGATCCTGATCAGCTGTTCTGTTTCTCAGCTCAGGCTCAGTCAGCTCAGAGATCAGGATCAGAGTTTGTTGAGCCTGATGTCTGACATAGGCCCTGGATTTCAGGTTAACGTCACACTTCAATTCAGCATCTCTCACACACACTGTTTCTACGTCTCATTATGTTCCTCACACTCAGTCTGAGCCTCTGACAGATGAACACGTCCTGCTGACAGGTATCTGAGACACTCTGCTGTTCGTCTGGATCAAAACATCACACACTCATTGTAATGATTAAACATTTGCTGCTGTTCTGCTTCTGAGATGTGAGAGCTGGGTGCTTTTCTTTGTCAGGTGATATTACAGTGAACAGCTGTGGATTATTGGACAGCTGGTCAGATAAATCAACCTGAAGACGTCACACAGCAGGACATGTTTCACTGTTTTCTGACCGTTTATTAGTGAGACCATGAACAGTGAAATGATGGTTAGTTGTAGCCCCTCAATGTGAACAACATGAAGTTAAACTATCCATCATGTTTTACAAAATTTTCAATTACATTATATTATTTAATTCTAATTGTCGTAACAAACAGGCACGAGGACGACAATATTTTGACCCAGATGGACAGAAGAGTCAAAACAGCAATGTTGTGTCTCAAATCGTACTTCTGTACTTACACTGAATATTTTGGGTGCATAAGTGCGTTGACACTGAGAAGTATGGAAAATGCAGTGCGCTATGAGTATCAGGATGGTGCACTCAAAATGGTCAAGAAGTTGAGTGTGGAACTATGGACACTTATCACACTCAATGGTCGCCATCTTGGCTACGTAGCAGAAGGGGAAGGACCACTTATCAAACAGGAAATAGCGGCCAAGGACTGTGCGACCGTGAACGTTGCTGCATTGTACAAATACATGTTTTTGCACTAAGCACCACTATACTGTTGTCAGGTATAAGCCAGCAGTGTGTTTGTTGGATTCATTTAGCAGCCTGTAATGATTTGGTACAGCGAACGACAACGTGAATGCTAATGCTAGTTTGCTAACTAGCTAATTTGATGTCGTCATTTCCGTTGAGTGCACAACGGCCGTGTTTGGTTTGAGACAACATTACCCTGTCGAACTTGGCCAGTAAAGGCCCGAAACATACTCGGTGTACTATAAGAGGAGCGCACTTCCACGTTGTAGTTTCCTGTAAGAATGTCTGTGAAAAACCCTGTGATGGGAAAAATACATGCCGAGCAGTCACTGTACAGGGCTTGCGGACGTCCACTTTGAGTCTGCGTGGACCTCTGTGGAGTTCGTTCCGCGTATTTTTAGTATTTATTTAGATATTTTTACGTTATTTCAGATATTTAAATGTTTGCATTCGTAAATATTCTTGTTAAATAAATGTTTATTTCTCTTTAAAAGGGTGCACTTGCATCAATATGTCTTTATTATCATTATATAAGTTTAAAATAGTCTAAAAACAGCAAAATTACAACAATAATAAAAATGGTCTTAAAAGCACAATATTACGCAATATTATCGCTTATCGCAATAATTTCTGATGCAATTAATCACCCAGCAAAATCTGTTATCGTGACAGGCCTATGTAGAAGGAAGCGTAAGCGTCACACCACCAACTACTGGCCTGGCATGTAAACTGCAGCATTTTAGTCATTTGAGGATCTGTGCGCAAGGTGACTTTTACCAAAACATTGTCGTCTAAAGCCGGAACTTTTTTCAAAACGAAAATGAGAAATGATTTTGTTTTCAGTGGATTGTTTTGTGTAGACATGGCCTGAGACAGAAACCAGGTGCTGAACTCTACACGAGGAGCAGGAGAGAGCAGGAGAAAGGAGAAAGAAGGAGAAAGAAGAAGAGAGCAGGAGAAAGGAGGAGAGAGCAGGAGAAAGGAGAAAGAAGGAGAGAGCAGGAGAAAAGCCTGATTTATGGTCGTGCGTTGAATCGACGACGTCGCTACGTGGCTGCCGTGACGCCGTCGTGAACCCTTCGAACTTCTCCGCCACTCAGTTTCGTCACGGTGCAATTCACCGCCAGAGCGGTAGGAGGCTACATGCATTTCCTGAGTGGTTATCGTCGTCTCTAGTTGATTCTTCGTTTAGCTTCCGGCTTTTCCGGTCACAGAGAAATGAACGCGGAGCATGGACAGACGGCTCCGACCGGGTATCCATATCCGTATTGAACATTGAGCATAATGGCATATATATATGAGCCTTAAAACACTGGAACATCTACATCGCAACAGAAGATGTTTAAAGACGGCGGGGCTGCCGGAATCTGGAAATACGAAACCGGAAATGTGTTGCTACCAAGCAAACCAATCACAGCCGTGCCGGTCTGCGCTGGGTCTGCGTCGCCGCGACGCGTAGTTACATTTTTGGGGAGGTGCACGTCAGGTTACGCCGGGGGCTACGGCGAGCCTTCTACGTAGCCCCGTACCCTACGACGTCGATTCAACGCACGACCATAAATCAGGCTAAAGAAGGAGAGAGCAGGAGAAAGAAGAAGAGAGCAGGAGAAAGGGGAGAGAGCAGGAGAAAGAAGGAGAGCAGGGAAAGGAGGAGAGAGCAGGAGAAAGGAGGAGAGCAGGAGAAAGGAGGAGAGAGCAGGAGAAAGGAGAGAGCAGGAGAAAGGAGGAGAGAGCAGGAGAAAGAAGAAGAGAGCAGGAGAAAGAAGGAGAGAGCAGGAGAAAGAAGGAGACAGCAGGAGAAAAAAGGAGAGCAGGAGAAAGGAGGAGAGCAGGAGAAAGGAGGAGAGAGCAGGAGAAAGGAGGAGAGAGCAGGAGAAAGGAGAGAGCAGGAGAAAGGAGAGAGCAGGAGAAAGAAGGAGAGAGGGGCAGTGTGACGTTATCTCAAGTTATTTGTGTTGAGCGACAGCGACACATCACACACTCTGTGTACCTGCATTATAGAGGACACACTCAAACCAAACTAACACACACGTCATTAACACAGTCCTGACGTCACTGACGAAACAAGACAACATGTCATAACACGGACTGACGTGTGCTTTAACAGCCAGCCCCCACATATCAACTCAGATCAGTGTCAGACACAACTTATTACACATCATCAAGAATCAGCACCAAATCAACACACAGCATCACAGACTGCTGAGCTGTCAAACTGAATCAAAAGTTCATCCTTCAGAATTAAACCTTTACTGCAGCACGAGGTGTGAGTATGATCGCTAAAATGTGGTTACGGTACTGAAACTGTGACTCCTCCATTATAACATATGATCTCGTTAAATGTTTCAGACTCAAAGTGTTTTGGCAACATAAACCTGACTTGAACAAACAAACAAATAATCACAAATAAAAAGAACACTGCATAAAATACAAATGTGCAATCACAGAAACTGAGATTCACAAATATCTGTTTGAAAGTCATAAATGTAAGAAATGCTTTTCATGTATTTGTAAATCAATTAAATGTGTTCAGTATTTTCTGTATTTGCAGACCTGTATTAAAAAAACTGATAACTTACAATTTTCTTCTTGTACTTGATGAAGTTATAAAACACACACACACACAGTCGATCTGTTGTAATACTGAGACAAATCTAACCCACACTGGAACTGTCAGTATATAATATATATACTGGGCTCTGCTGGCAACGATAGTGTAAATCTATGTACTAGTGTAATTGTTTTGTGCAGTTTAGTGATATTTCTTATTTCTTGTTTATTTTTATAATATTTCTGGAGCTGCTGTTTTGTTGCCTTGTTTTTAACCTTCAATGCACTGAAGGTGACAGTTATCATAACGTGCACATTTGCTTATCTACAAATCAGCTGCACAGAGCATCTCTCCTGTATTTGACTTTTTCAGCAAACTTCCATTAACAAAATGTTTCAATGTCTGTTCGATCAACAAAACCTTTCTGCTTTCATTTCTTTAAGAAACATCCTGACTGAGATTCATTTAAATTCTAAAACATGAACCTGTGATATTTTCTGAGGCGGATATCGCACCATGAAAATCTCATACAATTACAACACTGCTGAACAGCAGACTGTTAAAAACTCTTCATGTGTTTGAGTGTAAAACTCTGAATCAGTAAAGTCTGTAGAGCTGGCAGGTAAATGTAGTGGAGTAAAATGAAGGAGGGCCTTAGCTTAAGCACAAGTTGTTAACATCGTAGAAAAGTACAGTAGTAGAGTAAATGTACTTCGTTACATTCATCGCTGTAATTCAACCTTTACTGTAAAGTAACGGCTGAAATCAGTTGTTTTAACTGAAACAATCAAAAGCTGATTGTTTGTTACAGGGTGTAACTACACTGCTGCTTCAGCTTACACACACACACACACACACACACACACACTTTAATCCTTTCTGTTGTCTCTGTGAATCAGAGACAACAGAAACTTAAGTGTGTGACACGAGGTTTCTGTTGTCTCTGCTGGGGTTAGCCACACGGCAGGCTAACACGCAGCTAACAGGCTGTGAGCTCCAACAGTCGGAGTGGTGACAGAGCTCAGTGTGTAAGAGCCAGTCGGTGTTAGAGCTTCTTCGTCTGACTGTCACAACAGACTTGTGTCTAAACTGTAACGTGCTCTGAAACACCGGGCTGCTGCTAACACCGTTAGCTTGTGCGACTAACTTTGCTAACAGGCTAACCGTTAGCAGCTGGTACAACCCTGCGGCTCCGCGCCGATATATTCTGACTGTAAGATGCCTTGAATTCAGGATTATAGATCCAACAACACATCAGCTGCGCTGAGCTGGTTTTTCAGGCTCTTCTGTTGTGTTTGGTGTCCGGAGTTAAATGGCGGCGGCCCGGTTAACGTTACAACAACAACGCGCTGCAGCTAAAATAAAAACTCACCGACAGTCTCCGCTGCAGAGTTAGCTATCTAGCTGTCATTAACGGGCTAGAATCCTCCGTAAAGATTTCCTCTGAAGAAACATGAACGTCTCAAACTTTATTCAACTGAACTTTAAGAAGGTTTGTCACTTCAGCCTCCAGCGGACTCCATCATGACGCTTCTTCTTCTCGGCCTTCAGAAAAGCATGCTGGGAAATTCTCACAACGGGCGGGAGAGCGCGCGCCGTCATCACGCAAAGGATTATGGGAAAGAGTTCTACGGTTTCAATATACTGTTTATACTGTGTACTAAAGCCTACTGCTGCCACCAGGAAATATATAACGTGTCAGTATCACGTTAGAACGGGCTCAAAGTTCTAACAAGAAGTTTTTCACATTATAACAATATATTTCGACGTTATAACAATATATTTCACATTATAACAATATATTTCACATTATAACAATATAACGTTATTTTCACGTTATAACAATATACTTTCACGTTGTAACAATATATTTCACATTATAACAATATACTTTCGCGTTATAACAATATATTTCACTTTATAACAATATACTTTCGCGTTATAACAATATATTTCACATTATAACAATATAACGTTATTTTCACGTTATAACAATATACTTTCGTGTTATAACAATATATTTCATATTATAACAATATACTTTCGCGTTATAACAATATATTTCACATTATAACAATATATTTTCACATTATAATAATATATATCACATTATAACAATATATTTTCACGTCATAACAATATATTTCACATTATAACAATATATTTTCGTCATAACAATAGATTTCACATTATAACAATATATTTTTCACATTACAACAATAGATTTTCACATTACAACAATATATTTTCACGTTATAACAATATATTTCACATTATAACAATATTTTCACGTCATAACAATATATTTCACATTATAACAATATATTTTCACGTTATAACAATATATTTCACATTATAACAATATATTTTCACGTCATAACAATATATTTCACATATAACAATATATTTTCACGTTAACAATATATTTCACATTATAACAATAGATTTCACATTATAACAATAGATTTTCACGTTATAACAATAGATTTCACATTATAACAATATATTTCACATTATAACAATAGATTTTCACGTTATAACAATAGATTTCACATTATAACAATATATTTTCACGTTATAACAATAGATTTCACATTATAACAATAGATTTTCACATTATAACAATATATTTCACATTATAACAATATATTTTCACGTCATAACAATATATTTCACATTATAACAATATATTTTCACGTTATAACAATATATTTCACATTATAACAATATATTTTCACGTCATAACAATATATTTCACATTATAACAATATATTTTCACATTATAACAATATATTTCACATTATAACAATATATTTTCACGTCATAACAATATATTTCACATTATAACAATATATTTTCACGTTATAACAATATATTTCACATTATAACAATAGATTTTCACATTATAACAATATATTTCACATTATAACAATATATTTTCACGTCATAACAATATATTTCACATTATAACAATAGATTTCACATTATAACAATAGATTTCACATTATAACAATAGATTTTCACGTTATAACAATAGATTTTCACATTATAACAATAGATTTCACATTATAACAATATATTTTCATGTCATAACAATATATTTCACATTATAACAATATATTTTCACGTTATAACAATAGATTTCACATTATAACAATAGATTTCACATTATAACAATAGATTTTCACATTATAACAATAGATTTTCACATTATAACAATAGATTTCACATTATAACAATAGATTTTCACGTTATAACAATAGATTTTCACATTATAACAATAGATTTCACATTATAACAATAGATTTTCACGTTATAACAATAGATTTTTCACATTATAACAATAGATTTCACATTATAACAATATATTTTCACGTTATAACAATATATTTCACATTATAACAATATATTTTCACGTCATAACAATATATTTCACATTATAACAATATATTTTCACGTTATAACAATATATTTCACATTATAACAATAGATTTCCACGTTATAACAATAGATTTCACATTATAACAATAGATTTCACATTATAACAATATATTTTCACGTTATAACAATATATTTCACATTATAACAATATATTTCACGTTATAACAATATATTTCACATTATAACAATATATTTCACATTATAACAATAGATTTTCACGTTATAACAATATATTTCACATTATAACAATAGATTTCCACGTTATAACAATAGATTTCACATTATAACAATAGATTTCACATTATAACAATATATTTCCACGTTATAACAATAGATTTTCACGTTATAACAATATATTTCACATTATAACAATATATTTCACATTATAACAATAGATTTCCACGTTATAACAATAGATTTCACATTATAACAATAGATTTTCACATTACAACAATATATTTCACATTATAACAATATATTTTCACGTTATAACAATATATTTCACATTATAACAATATATTTTCACGTTATAACAATATATTTCACATTATAACAATAGATTTCACATTATAACAATAGATTTTCACGTTATAACAATAGATTTCACATTATAACAATAGATTTCACATTATAACAATAGATTTTCACGTTATAACAATAGATTTTCACATTACAACAATAGATTTTCACGTTATAACGTAATACTGACACATTATTTTTTCCTGATGTGGCAGAAATACGCTTTCATAACCTCAAGCTCAGATTTATTTATTTGTTCTGTCAGAAGCCTTCCTCTCATATATGTACACAGACTGTCAGAAATGTGAAAATCCAACAATAATTTCTGTTTCACAGCTTCCTGCTGTGATAACTGCTGTAACTTTTGGTGATTTACATAAATGATCAAATGGGTGTATTTTTTTTATCAAAGTATTTCTGATTCTGATTTAAATAGATAAAGTGAAGTTGGTCAGATTTTGCTTCAAAATGTGTCTGTTTTTTTTATTTATTTTGATAAATAAATAGATAAATAGATAAATAAATAGATAAATAGAAAAATAAATAAATAAATAGATAGATAAATGAATGAATGAATGAATAAATGAAGTGAGTGAGTTGTGAACACATACGTCATCACCGGGTCTGTCCAGTCAGAGCAGAGCACCAGAGGACAGTGTCACAGAGCACGAGCCGTGTCGAGCCGTGTCGAGCCCTTCCTCCTGCTCTCAGCCGTTACCGGTAAGTCCGCTGATCTCCGGCGGTTTACACGGTGAACCGGAGGATAAGCAGCCGGTGATGTAACGGGACACTCACAACAGTCTCTCACCGGGATAAAGTCCCGTTTCGATCTTTGTTTGTCACTTTCACACGTTTTTAATCGTCTCCGTTTAGCGGCCAGCTGCCCGGCTAATGCTAACTGGCTCATGCTAACTGGCTCATGCTAACTAGCTAATGCTAACTAGCTCAGCGTCGGTTGGAAGTTGAAGCGGTGCGTTCTGTCAGTTCTTCGTGACGTCATCAGAGACTCAGCTGCTGCTGCAGGGTCAGTTTCATGCAGCTGACTGACTGGGAGCTAACGGCTAACACGCGCGGCTGTTAATGTGCTGTCCTCACATCAGTGACACATTTATCATGATCACCTATTAGTTACTGCTGATTGTCTTCTGGATTAATGCAGATATTGATTATCCTGTGACAAGTGATAAAATGATGTTACCACAGTTAGAGTGTGTCTGACTGACGCTGTGTTTCCTCCAGCAGCACTTCACTGTGTCACGGGTCATATGAGCAGCAGTGATGAGCCGCCGCAGGTCCTGGTGAGAGCTGAGTACACACCGCTACCTGTCACACCTGTCACACACCTGTCACACAGGTGACACACTGCTACCTGTCACACACCTGTCACACAGGTGACACACTGCTATCTGTCACACACCTGTAACACAGGTGACACACCGCTACCTGTCACACACCTGTCACACACCTGTCACACAGGTGACACACCGCTACCTGTCACACAGCTGTCACAAGGATCTATTGCAGTTTATGTCATGGCAATCCTCAGCACATGGTGACACATTTAAGATGGCGGACGTAGAGTCAGCAGTGCTCGGAATCGGGCCGGTTTTCAGGTGATCGGCCATGACCTGCGACCGGCCGTCAGTCTAAAATATGCTGATTTAAACCGCTGGTCAAATTCCCGCCACGCCGCATGATTGACATCGCGTAACATCAGCAGTGCACACACACACGCACATGTGCAACACACAGCTCACTGCTGCACTGGGCTGCTTGAAACTGACGGGGCGTGTGTCCACACGCGTACTGGCGGGCGCGTCCTCAGCGCTAAAGGCTTTCGTACAGGCGACCAACACCATGTCAGCCGTGTGGAATTTTTGTCTATTCAAGAAATTACCCACAAATACTATACAGCAAGAATTATTATTTATTTATCCATGTTTTTATTTATGTATGCCTTTTTAACGTATTTATTTTACACTGTACCTGAAGTTATATTTGAGCAAAAAGGAAAATGTTTATTAACCTGTATCACTGTTGTTGTTTGTGTTTGTTTGTTTGTTTGTTTGAGATGATTGTTTAAGAGCTGCTTGTATCCTGGTTAAAATGTTCTGATAAAGCAAAGATAGAAATATTGCAATATCTTGTGAGCTGTAAAGTGGTTTGAAAAAAATGAAATCGGTAGTGGCCAAAATCATAATCGGCCGTCCAAACACTGCAAATCAGAGATCAAGATCGGCCCAAAAAATTGTAATCAATGCAAGTCTCGTGGTAATAATTTATCTTGGCGTCAGTGTTGTGGCGACATGGTACGTGGGGCCTCTAAGCCGTGTGTCGTCTCCTGTCTCAGCACAAAGAGTCACTCCACCTGTTTTGGACGTAACAGGCGATTTTGCAGAGGGACTCTACAGAAGCCTGGATGGACAAAAGATGAGGTAACGCTCATTGTGTTAGTATTCAAACAGTGTGTATGTCCTGTGTGTCCAGGTCCTTCACAGTAAAAGTCCTCCGTATGGAGTAGCAGGCTTTTATTGTGAAGTAGCTGCAGGTACAGGATGTACACAGATAATATCTGAGTCAGGATATTTACACATCAGTCTTTAGTGCAGAAACTGCAGCTCAGTGTGATGATGATGATGATGATGATCTTCCTCTTCAGGATGAGAAGCTGCGTGGACTGGTGAAGGAGTTTGGATGCAACACCTGGTCTTCAGTTTCTCTGCAGTTTAAAGTGAGTGGTTTCTTCCGCAGGAACAGGACAGCAGAGACACAGAAACAGGATGTTTAGTATTTAAGGTTTGAAACGACCAGCAAACAGCAGATAGTTGCTGTCTGACTCTTCGACCACAACATGTGACGTCTCAGCTGCAACACAGCAGGGGCAGCAGGAACTGGACCCCCATACAGGTCTTTGTCAATCTGAAGCACACTGACTGGACCCAGTTTGTTTGTGGACATGAGTGTGTTCTTAAATTTTCAGTTGTTGCTCAAGACTTTGAACACGTCAGTCCACAACATGCAGGACGCATCCTAACTGTCTGTGTTGTGTGTCAGGGTCAGAGGTCAGATGTGGAGTGTCAGCGGAGGTGGCAGCAGATAAAGAATCCAGATCTGGTCAAAGGTCCCTGGATCAGGAGGAGGACGAGAGGGTAAACTCTTGATTGATGTGACTCTGGACTTGCAGGAGTGTCTCTGAACTTGCTGGACGTAACTTAAGACTTGTTGGATGTGTCTCTGGACTTGCAGGACATGTCTCTGAACTTGCTGGACGTAACTTAAGACTTGTTGGATGTGTCTCTGGACTTGCAGGACGTGTCTCTGAACTTGCTGGACGTAACTAAAGACTTGTTGGATGTGTCTCTGGACTTGCAGACGTGTCTCTGAACTTGCTGGACGTAACTAAAGACTTGTTGGATGTGTCTCTGGACTTGCAGGACATGTCTCTGGACTTGCAGATGTATAGCAGATCTCCTTTATAAACTAAGAGCATGTTGTGATTTCACTTCCTGTGAAGGTCATTGAGCTGGTTCAGAAGTACGGCGTGAAGCGCTGGTCGCTCATCGCCAAGCACCTGCGGAGTCGTAACGGGAAGCAGTGCCGCGAGCGCTGGCACAACCACCTGAACCCGACGGTGAAGAAGAGCAGCTGGACGCTGGAGGAGGATGGCGTCATCTGTCAGGCCCACAGGCTGCTGGGAAACCGCTGGGCCGACATCTCCAAGCTGCTGCCGGGCAGGTACATAGAGCCGTGGTTATCTCTGTTACTGACCGTTCAGAAACCATTCAGCAGCTTCAGTCAGACAGGATGTGATGTCATCCATGTTAGAGTCACAGACTGTATAAATAATAGACAAAGCTCCTGTGACGTCACCCGACAGTCTGTGGACTCATGTTCAGCATTTAGGCTGCTGCCATCTTGTTTTTTAAGTCTTAATAAAGTATTAACAGATGAGTTGTATGAAAAGGTAGAAATGATCTCCAGAGTAGGGATCCGCTCCAAATGAATCTATATTTTCAAAGTCATTACTAAAAGTGTGTGTCATATAAAAACTAAAGTGATGGTCAAAGTTGTCACAGTGAAATTTAAGGTGTGCTGATGGATTCACGTCATCAACTCATGCATTGAGTAACATTACAAGTTAACGTTCCACCTTAAAAGTTGCCGGCAGTCGGCCCAGTGAATGAAGTTATTTTGTTCTCTTTCATTTTATAGTTGTAGTTTACTGATGTATGAACAGAGGTTACATAAAACCAGAGTGACCGTCCTCTACTGACCAATCAGACTGCAGGGTTTCTAGCTCCACCTTTTAGTAGCAGATCTGTGTGCTAGGTGCCCCAACAGAGGGGGGACCAAACATGGGGACGCTAAGGACGCTGCTGTTGGGACCATCCACAACTTTACTGTGGAGACAGAAACTAAGAACAGCTAATATCAGCACAGTGTCCCTTTAACCTGTTGGTCTTATGTCAGGACGGCGGTGATGTGTTCAGTGTCACTGAGGTTGAACGTCAGCTGTCTGATTCATCCTTCAACACAAACTGCAGAGCCTCTGTCTGCTTCTCCTTCCATCAGTGTGATAACATGTCTTCAGGGGCTGCAGTCAGTGACAGTCGCAAAGGGGTGGGGCTTAGCAAAGGGTCATCTGTGTCAGATTGAGTCACCGCAGTAACATTTGTCTCGGGGACGACTCTTCTCAGGACAGATAACGCCATCAAAAACCACTGGAACTCCACCCTGAAGAGGAGGGTGGAGAAGGAGGGATACCTGCAGGTCCTACACCTCAACAACTCCTGCACCAGCTCCTCCAACACCTCCTCCAACTCCTCCTACTCCACCACGCCAGCATCCAGGACCCGCGGACCCCCCGGCGCAGCCAATATCTCCACCAAGGTCAGCATCCACCCACCATCCCATCATCCACCCATGATACCAGCAGTGATGATGATAATAATAATCCTTCCTCCGGCAGGCTGAAGCTGTGTCCGCTGTGAAGGACAAGTCCAGATGCATTTCCTGTGGTCAGAGCGTGTGTGGGTGCCATGGCAACCAAGCCCACCTGTGCTCCATCTGTGTCCCCGCCCCCTCCACCTCAGGTTACAGCTCCTCTCTGAGCATGTGCAAGCTGACAGCGCCCATGGACCTGATGGAGACGGTACATTAGCTTTTTCTCTCACTGGAACACAGCTGAGGCTTTTATTTTGAAATGAAGCTGTAAGTGTGGTTTTAGAGCCCTCGGCGCCGTCTCTCAGGCTCTACACAAACTTATCAGTCATTTCTCTTCAGGATGACCTCAACAACAGACCAGGTGACTCAAACAGGTCAAAACACTGAGTAAAGCAGGGTCACGTTAAAAATCAGTGTTTCTCTGAAGCTGTGTCGGTGTGTGTGCGCGCTCCTACACCACCTGCTAATAAGCACTCACCTGTTTTCTCTGAGAACTTGAGATCCAGACGCTCAGGAGGTTTTTACCAGGACCTGAATTATTGTCTCAGAGCAGCTGATTTACACCAGGATATATGTATCACTATTATATCATGTATAGCAAGATATCATCATCGAACAAACAGACTCATCGACTTCAAACAGAGGATCTAATCACAGCTTTCCCACGGTCATGGAAAATGGTCAGGGAATGTCACAGTCACTTTTTCCAGGCCTGGAATAGTCCTGGACTTTCGTTGTGTGTAATGACACTAATCCTTAGGTGGATGATCTTCCACATGATGTAACGACACCCTGATATTTCCTCCCTGCGGTCTGTACTGAGCTGACGTCATGACATCATGACTAAACAGAGTTTGAGTCTGGCGTGTTTTAAACCACTGCACAAGAAAAACAAATCTTTACTTCAGGTCCTTGAATAGTCCTGGAAAAGTGAAACTGTGAGGGGTAAATATGACATTGAGACGTCTGACCTGATTTCATCACAGAACCCAGAGACCTGTAGCTGTGGCCCAGAGGAAGTGACATCATCGATGTCCACCTGCCTGTACAGAGAGGACGCCGACCTGTCAGTCATCAATCTGAGCACCAGTTATGTAAGACAACAAACACTGTGACATCATATCTGTGACATCATAACCCTTCAAACATTTTGTCCCTTCACACAATGACACAATCATCAGGTGACACTCTGCCTTCATCACGTCATCACTCAGTGTCTCCAGAAAATGTGTCATGTCCATCATGTTTGTTCCTCAGATTATTAATCTAATCACAGGTTATTAAATTAATCACGTGTCCTCCACAGTGACATCAGTGTGTTGTATGAAGGTTACAGGTTTGAAGGAGCAGCTGGTGAACAGTGAGGATGGAGCCTCCTTGTTGGACTCCTCCTCCTGGAGCAGAGGCAGCAGGGCGGGGCCTCTGACATTCTCCCCCTCTGAGGTGAAGACACGACGCTGCTGCTGCTGCTGTTGGTCTTTAACTGTCCGTCTGATGTCTGATTGTCTTTCTGTCTGTCTGTTCTCTCTGTCTTCAGCTCTTCAGTCTGTACGGTGTCGATGATCTGAAGTTGCAGCATCCAGCTCTCACCTCCACCCCCATGTGTTCCCATAAACACTCCACACCAACCAGGGCGACTCCTGCAGCCACAGGTAGTTTCATATGTCTTACATCAGCCATTCTCACACATAGGTGGCGCTGTTTACACAGAACCAAACAATGACATCATCATGTTGTTCCAGTGTGTGATTACAGACAGCATGATGACATCACAGAATCAAAAGAGGTGTGACCTGTAACACAACAGTGTCAGCCTCTAGTGTGACCTATAAACACGTGTCAGCAGCTCTTTATAACAATAAAATTACATTACATGTCAAAAACAACCATTCAGCGTCCCTGTTATATGGCAGCTGATCTCGTCCTCTGCTCGGAGGGTAAGGAGCTCCTGTTAGCTGCTAACTGCTAACAGCTGCTGTTGTTCTTTGAGTTAGCTGCTAACTGCTAACAGCTGCTGTTGTTCTTCTTTGAGTTAGCTGCTAACTGCTAACAGCTGCTGTTGTTCTTCTTTGAGTTAGCTGCTAACTGCTAACAGCTGCTTTTTAAATCTCCCACGGTGGGTCACACACATGACACATCATCAAAACGTCACACCCGTCCATAATCCGTCCTGCAGCTGTCTCTGTCTTACAGACATTGTTTCGATGCTGCTAAATCTTCTGTTGCTGAGTTAATGGTGAGACAACTCCGACTTCTGATTCTTAGATCGGAACTTTTATGCAGAATGGCGAGGCGACATGACGGCATTAAATTCCTGCGTTGAACAGCAAGTGTAACAGGGGCTTCTGTCTCTTGTTCCACAGCGCCTGAGACACACTGTCATGTCAAAGTGTAAATTTATTGTTGATCAGTTTGAAATGTTTTGTAGAGAAACTTCCAGTTTTCTTGCACAGCACTGGTTGAAGATCAGCACAGTTTCGATCTAACTGCTGTGTTCAGGACGCCCTCAGAGACCAGAGAGAGGGTCAGAGCGCTGTGGACGGCAGCGCCTCAAACACCAACGCCACTTAAGATCATCAAGAGAGAAGATGAGGTGAGAGGAGATGTCCTGCTGTCACACTGTAAACACTCACCTGTCCCCTCGGTCCTGAAGCTGTCTGTTCTGTGGTGTGTGTGTGTGTGTGTGTGTTTCAGGTTCCAGTTTGTTCAAGCAGGATGAACGTGACGTGGGAGGAGCCAAGTGTGGATCCTGACAGTCAGCAGTCCAGCAGCAGCTATGAGGTCAGACACACAAACACATCTGCTGCACGTCGACAAACTCAGAGCAACCTGAGATCCCTCCCAACATCTCACATGTTCAACACGACTTCGTAAAGTTACCGCAAATGTTTAAATATAGGTGACCACATGAACGGCACGCAGCTCATACCTGAAGTTCATGTGTCCATCAGAACAACAGCACAGTGGTGTCAGCAAAATCCAGGTCAGACCAGAAAGTCATGACAAGATGAAACTATTCATGAAACTATGTGTATTTAACTTGTACTGATGATTTATTTATGATGTCTGTCTTTTATGTTAAGGACTACAGATGGAAATTAGCTTTCCTGCTAAATCTGGTGCAGCCATCTTTTTATTTCCCTGGAATAATTAATGCCACTGCACGCTGTCCTGTTATAAATTAAATAAACTAAACTAAACTAAACGGAGAGAAGTTTCAGTAGACTGACCCGTCTCAGCCAGCAGATGATGTCACCTGGTTTTATAATGTAAGGCACGTCAGCCAATCAGCTTGTAGCAAAGTCAGCTGGTCAGGTGAGTTACGAGCTGTCAGCAGATGGCGCGTTCGCCGCTGTAACTGACAACAGCCCTCCATCCTCACCGACCCAGAGTCCGTCTCCTTTCAGTCCCCGTAGTTGTGGACACGTGTCTCGATGTGTCGTGTTGGACGGTTGGTCGCTGCTGCTTGCTGTGTGTGCGTCACACACACACACTGACTGACTGATCTGCGCTGGTTATTTCAGTGACTGTGAATACCGTCCATCTGAAGCTCAGGTCATTTGATTTCTGTGTTGGGAATTGGGACTTTGCAGAGTGTTGTGACGTATTAGGCTTTCAAATTCAGCCTTTGAAGGATGCAGACCCTGAATTGGGACACAGCTACGGTGTATCATCTCTAGTCAACAACTCTCTGTGCTTTGTTCTGATTTGCAGCTTTTCAGACTTATTTTGTGGCTGAATATAATTTGTAGCTTCTTAAAATCTGAATGAGGATAGTGATAGTGAGATACTGGCTACAGTGATGAAACAAAACCAGCATCAGATGGACTGTATTCATAATCAATACGCCACAATAATATAAATAACCAGCGTCAATTCATCAGTCAGTGAGAATGTGTGTGTGGGCGGGGCATAAGCACATACAGCCAGCAGCAGCAGTGACCCACCGTGTGACACCGTGAGGACAGAAACAGAGGCTCTGTGGGGATGGAGCACCTGCTGCAGCAAGCCAACATGCCATCTGTGGCCATTTTGACTTGACCAGCTGACTTCACTACAAGCTGATTGGCTGTTGAAACAGGTGACGTGCTTTAAAACCAGACACCAGCCATTTGACCAGCTGAGTGTCAGGTGACACCATCAGCCGGCTTGAGTCGAGCTCAGATCGGCCAGTTCACACCGCTGATATTTTTCTCTGTGACGCTCTGAAATGGTTTTGTCTGGTCGTAAATTTTTGGTCCGTTTAAAAAGAAGAACCTAAACAGGTGATCGTCTCGCCACACACAGAAACATTAAATTTAGAACAAGTGTGTCACACTCTTGAGGACGTCTCCTCTGAGGAGACATGTGGACTTCTGTCCTCCAGGTCCAGGGAGAGAGTCTGCTGAGCTCCATCCTGCAGGTCCAGAGAGAGTCCAGCTGTGTCTCACAGGTCCAACAAGAGTCCAGCTCCATCTCAAAGGTCCAGAGACAATCCAGCTGTGTCCCACAAGTCCAGAGAGAGTCCAGGTTTGTCTCCAGCTGTGAGGAGTTTGGCTGCTTCCCGTTGGACGGACGGACAGAGGTGTGGTGGTGTCAGCAGTCGGTCACTTACCTGCACTCTCCTGAATGTCCCGCGTACAGACTGAACCCCTTTGAGGTGAGGACTGACCGCAAACATTCTTACTCCTTTTCCACCAACATGGAGCCAGTTCTGTTACGGTTCTTGCTCCTGGTTTTAAACCGTTCAGAGCATTAAGAGTAAAAATAAACCGGTTCAGAACATGAAGAGTGGGTTCTCAGCTGGAACCAAACAATGACAGATTCTTCTTTAACCTCAAGTATAAATGGTGATGACGTCAGTGGGCGTGTCATATTTGACAGGTTGGACAGAGAGGACAGGTGAGAGATCATCAGACAGAAAAGGTTTAGTGTTCTCATGAATTTTGGAGGTTAAAACAGAACCAAAGTTTGCAGGTTATCAGTTTGATCTGAATTTGAATTTTTCCCTCTGCTGTTTACCTCTGTTGGCCACGCCCTCTGCTGATGACACATCCTTAATTAATATAAAACTGCTTCACTGGATCGCATCAAAGTTCCAAGAGTCCTGAACAGAACCGGTTTAAGAACTGGAGCTGGTTTGATGGAAACAGGGTTTTATAATGTTCTGTCAAGAGTGCTCTCAGGTTCCTCTGCTGATCTTCATGTTGAGACTCAGTCCATCAGTGAATATATCTGCTGACAAGTACCGCCTGACACGTCCTCTTCCTCCATTGTTAGCACAAACACACACATCCTGCTGACACAAACACCCACCAGAGAACATGTGGATTAATCCACCATTGAAAATAGTCCCCAGAGTCACTGTGTGCTCCTGTTAGTTTGATACAGACGCCAGCTGTGAGCAGCTGTTTGAGGAAATCACTCATCAAACTATAGATCTGTGTTTTTTAAGATCTTCAGGGGGAGCCAATGAGCTCAGAGCTGAGAGACAGACAGGAAGTCAGACAGGAAGTCAGACAGGACAGAGGTGGATCCCACTGCTTTTCCTTGTCCTGCCCTCCTGTGCTGTGATTGGCCAGTACTCGTCACGTCAACATGTTGAGGGTGGAGATGGTTAGTGTAAGGACAAAGAGATCATGGTAAGGGTGGGACATACCATCCATCCATCCATCCATCCATCCATCTTCATCCTCTATCTGAGGTCAGGTCTCAGGGGCAGCAGGCCGATCAAAGCACCCCAGACGTCCCTCTCCTCAGCTCCTTCCTTCAGCTCCTCCTGGAGGACCTGAGGTGTTCACAGACCAGATGAGATCTATAATCCCTCCAGTGTGTTCTGGCTCTGCCCCGGGGCCTCCTACCAGCTGGACCAGGAGGATCCTGATCAGATGTTGAACCACCTCAACATGAAGGAGCAGCGGCTCTACTCCGAGCTCCCTCCAGATGTCTGACTCCTCCCTCTATCGCTAAGGCTGAGCCCAGACACCCTACAGAGGAAACTCATTTCACACGCTTGTATCTGTGACCTCATTCTTTCAGTCACTACCCAGAGCTCATGACCACAGGTGAGGGTTGGGACGCAGATGGACCAGGAAATGGAAAGCTTTGCCTTTCAGCACACCTCCCTCTGAACTGTGATGGTCGGCGAAGCTCTTGTGTCACTGAAGCCGCACCAAACCACCGAACCATCTCACGCTCCATTCCACCCTCACTGTGAACAAGACCCTGAGATACCTGACCTCCTTCTCTTGGGGCAGTAACTCTCCATGACCTCAGACCAAACAGCATCATCTGAGGCTGTAACCCGAAGCCAAAACCTGCAGTTCCTCTAACGTCCACGAGAGTGTGTCCCCTCCATGTTCACATGTCGACATCAACATGTTTAGCCTGTCTGGTCTCTGGAGATCATTTCTACCTTTTATATACAACTCACCTGTTCACACTTTATTAAGGCTTAAAGTTACACATCATTAAGGGGGCGGGGCCTCTTTGAGTGACAGGCTGACAGTAGATAGATCCACCCCTCCCCCTCCACAGCTCCACCCTCTCACCCAAATATGGCCACTTCTGGCTCCAAAAAAAACCAAGATGGCAGCAGCAGCAGCCTAAATGTTGAACGTGAGTCTACAGACCGACGGGTGACGTCACAGGAGCTTCGTCCATTATTTATACAGTGAATGGACCTGCACGTGTACAGCGCCTTTCTAGCCCTCTGACCACTCAAAGCCTTTTTCACACTACATGTCACATTCACCCATTCACACACAGTCACACTGGTGGCCAAGGCCACCATACAAGGTGCCGACTGCTTCTCAGTAACCATTCACACACTCAGCCGTCAGGAGAGATTTTGGGGTTTAGTATCTTACCCAAGGATACTTCAGCATGTGGACTGGACGAGCCGGGATCGGACCCCTGATCTTGGGCTCTACCCTCTGAGCCACAGCCGGCCACAGTCTGTGCCTCAGACCAGGCGGTGCTGACTCTCATCCGGATGGCTTCACACTCGCCCACATCATCTGCTAACAGAAGAGATGTGGTTCTGTTTCTTTGGTGTAAAACCTGTGATGATGTAAACTGAGCCTTCATGTGTTGGTGTCATGTCCACAGCAAAGCGGGGACTTACAGGTGCTGATGTTCGGGAAAACAGACGACCAGATGAGTCTGACAGAGCAGCCCCAACTCTACGTGGAGCCCTGATCCTCCTCGACCATCAGCACCATCAGCACCATCTGCTGGTGAGTCACAGTCATCCTGCGGTTTGATACTCCTCCCTCTGAGGAGAGGACGCCTTTACAGTACCAGGAAATACCTGCTGAGACAACGGCCCTCTGTCCATCTGTCCCTCTGTTCCTCTGTCCTCTGTTCTCTCTTCTCTGTCCTCTGTTCCTCTGTCCTCTTGTCCCTCTGTCCGTCTGTCCCTCTGTTCCTCTGTCCTCTTGTCCCTCTGTCCCTCTGTCCTCTTGTCCCTCTGTCCTCTTGTCCCTCTGTCCGTCTGTCCCTCTGGTCCTCTGTTTCTCTGTCCCTTTGTCCCTCTGTCCTCTGTCCCTCTGTCCTCCTGTCCCTCTGTTCCTCTGTCCTCTTGTCCCTCTGTCCTCTTGTCCCTCTGTTCCTCTGTCCTCTGTTCCTCTGTCCCTCTGTTCTCTGTCCTCCTGTCCTTGTCCCTTTGTCCCTCTGTCCTCTGTTCTCTGTCCCTCTGTCCTCTGTTCTCTCTTCTCTGTCCTCCTGTCCCTCTGTCCTTCTGTCCTCTTATTCCTCTGTCCTCCTGTCCCTGTCCCTCTGTCCTCTGTTCTCTGTCCCTCTGTCATTTGGACTGTTACAGTTGATCAGGAAAAACCCTTTAACCTCAGGAAGAGACAATGAGGACAGATGTGTCCTCAGGATGGACAGATGCACAGATGGACAGAGGGACAGTAGCTACAGTGATGACATGATGAGACATAAAGAGAGACAGAGACACAGGACAGACAGTGATGACAGCACATGTTGTTAGTACACACACACACACATGGATGAACGTGGATCATTTCATTATAGTACAATGTTCTGCAGGGAAACCTTTGGTCCTGGTCTTGCTGTGGATGCCTCTTTATGGACTTTATGTCTCTTCTGTGTGACTGATCTCTGATTGGTTGGAGACTCATTCCACATGATCAGTAATCATTTCTCTTTGTGCTGTGACAGAAAAACAAACTGGAATCATCCATTAATGAGTTTCACCTTTTTATTTTAGGCAGGTATCATCCTCATCTTCACCCTCATCCTCACCCTCATCCTCATCCTCATCTTCATCCTCATCCTCATCCTCATCCTCATCTTCACCCTCACCCTCATCCTCATCCTCATCCTCATCCTCACCCTCATCCTCATCCTCATCCTCATCCATACTGTTCTCAGCTTCGGAGCATCTTGTCTCTCTGCTGAGTCGACGTGTCAATCATGAGTCAGCAGTTTCAGCAGCCTCACAGTTTTTATTTATTTATTGATTTATTTAGCAGTTTCATGTTTAATGATTTTATTTGATGTATTTTTGTTCAATTTTAACAAAAATATTTTAAAACAAACTTTTTAACTTTTTCCCTTAGTTTTATTGACAATGAATTATTTTATAGATTTTAGATTTTTAAATGAATTTTGATGAAACTATATTTACGCATTTATTTTATTAATGTATTTATTTCTTGAAATAATCGATAAATCTTTTTTCACACCAAGACACTGGATTTAAACAAGAACAAACGTGAATTTATTGAATGTTTGCACATGAACTCTGAATATTGATCTAATTTATTGTTTTATTTATATGTTTTTGTCATTATATTTTATTTATATTATTTATTAATCTTTGAAATATTCCTTTATTATTTTTTTTAAAGGTGTGAAAATAAATAAATAAATAAAATAAACACCCGGTGAGGACGACTCAGGGTTAAAACTGAACCACTTATTAAAACAGCTGTGCAGTAAAAACCAGCAACTCGTTTCATTTCCTGTTGAGAATCAATTAATGACCTCATCAGACGTGTCACAGCTGCGAGACGCCGTCGACCCTTCACACAGTTTATAACATTCAGCCGGTTCTGATCAGACAGAACACAGACCGCAGCTTCCTCGTGTCATCGTCAGGTCAGAGGACTCGACCTGCCGAGTCACTTGGATTTGACCTGACGTCAGTCCACTTGATGAGGGCGGTGTTTACCCAGGAACAGCGGCACGCTTTGAAGCCACTTTGACAAAATGGCCGAACAGTGGAGTTACAACTTCCTGCTGTCATGATGATGTCATGGCGCAGAAAATCCACTCAGTCCAGGAACACCGGGAACGTCACGCCGCAACACGACATTATTTTATCATTCAACTTAGCGGAGCACTAAACAGGAAGTTAGCCACTCGACCGGAGGAATTCTGTGGTGCAGCTGCTCTGTGGGCCCCATGATGTGGAAGATCCACGAAATTTTACCTCGGGAGGTCGAACTATTTTTGCTGTTTTGGCTTCATGTTGCGCCGAGCCACAGGCCTCCAGGAACGCCGCTCAGCCTCACTGCGGCCACGCGCCATGTTGCGGTGAAAAAATCCCTGCAGCCTAGAAATCATTTCCCCCAAAAACCTCTGTCTTGAAGAGACGTCTGAACTCTGGGCGGGACGAAGTTTTGATACAGGGAGGGTTTATATTTTTAAATATTTTTTAAAAATCTGTGACATCATCACGGTGTAAAGTCTGAGCTGAGCAGGAACTGGTGGGCGGGGCCAGCCGGAGAGACACACTGCACATGTTCAGTGGGCCGCACACTACAGAGGTAAACCTGGAAGCTACAAACGTTTCAGCGCCAGGCGAGCGGTGTCATTGGGATGAACAGAAGCCATGTTGGATCATGTGTCCAGGTGTTTTTATACACCGAGCAACAATGATAAGAACGTGGCCCCGCCTCCGATGAGACTTTGCAGATCCCAGGATAGGGAAGGAACAGTCCGGATTACTCTGCTTCTGATTGGCTCACCCTGACATTCTTACTCTGACCAATCCAACCAACGAAGGCAACGCATGCGAGCCAATCAGAGGGAGAGGGGGGCGGGTTGTTCCTGCACTGTATCCAGGTCTCATTAAACATCCGGGCACTTTGTATGTGCGAGAAGAATTTGACAAAAATAGAATTACTGTTGTTTCAAAGGAAACGAGTGGAAGACTGTCAGTGACTGAAACAGCAGGAGTATGAGAGCGATCCTGTCTGCAGCTTCCTGACCCGTATCAGCCGTCAGTCACTATCAGCTGTTTCCATGACGATCTGAACGTGTCCGGGTGTCAGAGACCTGTGACTCCTCACGTCAGTGTTCAGTTTAGTCTGGTTGGAAGGCGACATTGACGGAGCCGGTGTCCAGGGGAGGGTGGGGGAGTTGGGGGCAGCTCTTCCTCCTGGACTTAGCCAGGACCCGGTGGAGTAGGCTGGGGGAGCCGTGAGGAGGAGCTGCCGACCCCCCCGCCGCCGCCGAGGGCCCGTCGAGTCCCAGCGGCCGGCGGATGCTGCTTTTCCTCAGCAGCTTGGGAGTGCTGCGACCACTGCAGGAAAAACAGAATAAATCCATTTGAGCTTGGACGTGATCCACACACAGGAAGTACTGAAATCAGCTGATCATATGACTGAAGAATGACGAGTCTGAACATCCCAACATGATGCAGTCCTCTGCAATTAGGTAAAATATAAATAATTTTAAAGTTCAGTACAGATTTGTCAGGATGTGTTGAAGAATATTGGAACAGTTAAAACATGACACAGTGAAAAAAGGAAAATCTGCAAGAAGCAGAAATCTGTTAAAAACAACCTGAAACTGAACCAAGAAAAAAAAAACTGTCGTCTTGAACATTAAAGCTGCTGTTTCCAGAACGGTCCGTGACGTCACACTGATCAAAGAATGCTATATAATTATCAATGAAACATTTCTCAGCAGTGACGACGAAGAGCCGCTCCGCTGTTTGTTTTAATTCAGCTCAAACTCAGCTACGAGTTTGTTTTTTTATTTTGTCAGTTTAACAGTTTAAAGGAGCCTGAAGTACGAGACAAATGACACAGCGACTGAAAACCGTCAGTGTTGATGACTCCAAACACGAACAACAGGAGAAGAACTTCCAGTTCTGTTAATGTTGTCATGCAGGTGGGCGGAGTTACCTCGTGCAGCCACAGGGGGCGCCTGCTGTCATCACAACTGGCACTGACCCCCTCCTCAGCAGTGTGGGCGTGGCTCTGGGTGAAACTCCGCCCTGCAGCACAAAGACGGTGTTATATCAGAGCCAACCAGCTGCTGAGTCAGTGCAGGACCAGTGGACAGAGGTTACCTGGAGCGGCTGCACGCAGGCTGCAGGGAAGAAACCCTCGCTTCCATTGGTCAGCCGCCCGAACCACCAGGTCTCGTCCTCCTTAAACAGAACCAGGATCAGGTCTCCCTGGTTCAGGTCCAGCTCCCTCTGCCAGCAGGAGCGGTGCTGCGTCACCGCCACCACCACCTGCCAACCACAGTGCACACCTGTTCACCTCCGCCAACACACTGAGCCCCGCCCACCTGCATCACCTGCATCACAGAACACTGCTGCTGACTGGTTCATTAAAGGTGTGTGTGTGTTTAGGTGTGTGTGTGCATGTTAACCGTTCATCAGTGTGTCGCCTTTAATCTGCCTTAAATAGCTGCTGCTCAGCTCAGCAGGCTGTAAATACACAGAGGTCAGAGGTCGCAGTGATGTAACACTGATGAACACACACACACACACACTCACACACACACACACACGCCAGGTCCGTTCAGGTGAACCGACACTGATCAGCTGTGTTGTCGGATGTTTCTGAATCTTTATTTCTCTTCATTCTTCAGAGTGACATCATCCTTATTTATTAACCAATCACAGGTGATGAATCATCGGACTCATTTCAGTCAGACTGACCCGTGAGGACCTGAACCAAAAACCACCACCAAGAGACTCAAAACATAAAATGACACAGAGATTCAAAATGTCCACAAATTCAAACGTATGACAAAAAGATACCAAACAACTACAAGACACGCAAAATCAGAGAGATCCACAACCACCACTAAGACGGACCACAGAAAGAATTTTTAAAATCCTTTAACCTTAAAAACACCTGAACTCGTCAGTAATTTATTTTTCACATTCATCTGTAATTTAAGGGAAAAGTCATGAAGCTCTTAAAATCGACTTCATGTGCTCTTTAAGGGCTTTTTAAATTAAGGACTTTTAAGGTGTTTAGATTTTTTTATTGAAGGATCTCTGGACACAAACACACTGCTGCAGATGAAGACGTTACAAAGATGCTAAGGGTTATTTAAGGGAACTTTAAGGGATGGATGTTTCATTGTTTTCAGTCACCTGCTGATAAAAAATAAACAGTGACCTTTGACCTCACTTTACCTTTTCTGCCTCCACATGTCTCGTCCTCGTCCTCGACCTGCAGACTGACACACACACACACACACACAGAGGACAGACACCGGTCACCTCATTAATACGTCCACAGTGACAGAGTGAGGACTACAGGTGTGTCATCACCTGAGTGAGGATGAACTCACCTTGTGGGGAGAAGATGGTGGTATAAACTTCAAGCTGCTGGTCGCTCTGTCTGTAGATCTGCTGCATGCTGCTCTCACACACTGACACTCACTGACACACACTGAGCTTAAATACCTGCTGCACTAATCCTGATGAGTGTGTGTGTGTGTGTCTCTGTAACACACACACATGCTGAGGACATCAGTGGTTCAGCACTTCCTATTGGCTGACAGGATTTAGTGAATTTACTTGTACCCTTCGTGTTCGTGCAACAACCAACAGAATTGTTCTGAATTTTCAATTTTTCGATTGAATTTTACTCTGAGACACAAGTCCTCTACCTGCTCAGGTACACTGTCCTCTACCTGCTCAGGTACTCTGTCCTCTACCTGCTCAGGTACACTGTCCTCTACCTGCTCAGGTACTCTGTCCTCTGCCTGCTCAGGTACTCTGTCCTCTACCTGCTCAGGTACTCTGTCCTCTACCTGCTCAGGTACTCTGTCCTCTACCTGCTCAGGTGCACTGTCCTCTACCTGCTCAGGTACACTGTCCTCTACCTGCTCAGGTACTCTGTCCTCTGCCTGCTCAGGTACACTGTCCTCTACCTGCTCAGGTACACTGTCCTCTGCCTGCTCAGGTACACTGTCCTCTACCTGCTCAGGTACTCTGTCCTCTGCCTGCTCAGGTACACTGTCCTCTACCTGCTCAGGTACACTGTCCTCTACCTGCTCAGGTACTCTGTCCTCTGCCTGCTCAGGTACACTGTCCTCTACCTGCTCAGGTACACTGTCCTCTACCTGCTCAGGTACTCTGTCCTCTGCCTGCTCAGGTACTCTGTCCTCTACCTGCTCAGGTTGTGTTAGATTTGTTACAGTAATTCAGTCTCAGTAACTAAAAGGAGATCAACACGTATATAAATGATTATTGAGCGTCTCAGCTTTGGTCTGTAAACATTCTGTGCTCGTATTGATCTGTTGGAGGTGATTACATTTATTAATGAGTAAAAACTGAAACTGAAATAAACTGATGAAAGAGTTTGTTACAGGTGAGGTCAGGTGTGTGTGTGTGTGTGTGTGTGTGTGTGTGTGTGTGACTGTGTGCTCTGTGGTGCGTTCAGGGTCAGTCTGTGTTTAGCTCATGTGCTGATCTCAGGGTTAAACCAGTTAAACACACTCAGATCAGGTTTATATAACAACTGTTCCTGAATCAGATTAAACTGGATTAAGACAACAAGAGGACACACGCAATCTCACACACACACACACACACACACACACACACACACACACACACACACAGACGCGCGCTTTCAGGTGACATTAATTTCAGATGTTCTGAATCTGAATAATCAGAAGTCGAGACTGATGTGTAAATGTTTGTTTTATTTTAGATTTGTGTGTAAATATAAAATCAATATCTGATTATTAATAAAATGACACTGATGTGAACACGCTGAGGAACAGCTACATCTAGTGGCTGTTAGACGAACTGCAGCTCAACACAAAACAGACCCGAGATCAGTTCACACACAGTGATGAATAGAGTGTTGAGTTAAATTGTCCTCTCAGCGCACTCGGTCCTCACAGAGACATTAAGTATCAGTGTGAGTTCAGTAGAGCTTCATGGAGGCTGCGAACAGCTGGCTCAGGTCCTCCTCAGTGTGCTCTCTGGGAGACAGTTTGGTCACTCGCTCCTGAAACACAACAACAAGATCCCTCAAAAAAACACCACATGAAAGTGAAATATTTTACAAACCAATGAAAGATTTAAAATGTTTTTAAGGTTCAGGGATTGTTTTTTATCATTAAAGTGTGCACACCATTTACTCTTTAATGTCTTAAAGTGGCCTTAACTATTCAATTAAAGGTAAAAATTCAATAAACAAAAATAAATAAGCAGTTTCTCTGTTTCATCATTTTGATGTGAAAATTTAAAACATTAAATGAACACAGGAAGTGTGACGATGAAAACTGAACTAACACAAACGACCGGTTTGGTCATCTGAAGCATTTACACATGAATCAAAACTTTCCCACTCTTCTGAGGGTCAGTGAAGTGACATACCTGAGGAATGGTCCCTTTCACCAGTGCTGGGATGTCGTCTTTACTGTATCCCACAGCTCCCAGTCCGTCCTCCACCTGCAGGTCAAACAGGAACTGACGTAGCGTGTCGGCCAGAACAGCACCCGCATCCTCTCTCTTCACCTGCCGAATGTCTGCACCTGAATGCAACACAGACTCTGTTACTGCACCTGAACACAACACAGAGAGTCTGTTACTGCACCTGGACACAACAGTCTGTTACTGCACCTGAACGCAACACAGACTCTGTTACTGCACCTGAACACAACAGTCTGTTACTGCACCTGAACACCTTTTGGTTGCCGGGTAACAAACTCCGCACACTGACCGAATCACATGTGAAGTTCTGATTCAGGTTAAATCCATCTGTGCCAGATTTCACTATCAGAGCATCTGTGTGAGAACGACGTGTTAAGATGAAGGTTAGCGTCCATAACGTTGGACGCCACCACGCTGGAGCCCCACCGCTGCTGTGCCAGTTGCTATGGCTACTGGTGGAGCTCTGCTTGAGTCGTGTCATTTATTGTGAACTGTATCATACTGTGTTGTTTTATACTGAATGAACTGTCAGGTGAACAGGTACCAAGGATCTCTGCAGCCTCCAGGTGGCGCTCTGGACACATTGGGGCTGTGAAGTTGAAGACGGCCGGAGATGTGAGGACCACTGAGAGACCATGAGGCTGTGGACACACACACACACACACACACACACACACACACACACACACACACAGTCTGTCACTGTTGATTATTGACCTGTTTGGTTTTAAAGCTTCAGAGTTAATGAGGTGGATTTTATAAACTTCATACCAGCAAATCTCTGCAAACAAACATTTTAATATTTGATAATAATCATTAAATAAAATCTGCAGTTTTCTTTTTTCTGAAACTCTTCTTCTTTAATGTTTTATAATATAAATCTTTAACATTTTCTGTTTTTCATGAGTTTGATAAAAACTGTCACATGGACACACCAACTTTAAAAAAATTTGTCCAGAAATGAGTCAAACTCATTTATTTATTTGTAAGCTGGAAGAACAGCAGCTCTGGTTTTATGAAGTCCTTAGTGGAGTTCCTCAGGGAACCAGTTCGGGTCCTCTGTGGTTTTCCGGTTTAACTGTTCAGGTTTAACTTTTCATGGTATCGTCTCATTTTCTTGAAACCAAAAAACAAACAGTCAATGGACTGAGAACATTTTCTGTTTTTGTCTTTCATTGATTTTCTACACCTGAGCCTCATTTCTTATTTCTGATTGTGTTTGTCCACTAACGCTGAGGAGCAATGATCTATCTAAATAGGAGTTTTAAGAAATATGATTTTTTTGAATGTAAACATTTTTTATTTCAGTGACTTCGTAAGACAGATTTTAACTAATATCTGAGAACCACAAGTGTGGGACTGTTAAGATGTAACACTCAGGCAGCTCAGTGTAGTTCCATCACTCACCACCAGAGGGTGCTCCACACTGTAACCCTTCGCTGAATGAGTCTTCACGCTACCAGCGATTGGATACGACATCCCATGACTGCAGAGAGACAACAACACAACAAAACATTTCTATTCAGCCTTCAGTGCTAAAATGTATCCCTTAATTGTTTTTAAATGAATTTACCAATTAAAAATGATGTAATTTAGGTGTCCCTGTCGGGGTTAAGGAGTTAACTACTTAAATGCATTTAAGTATTCTTGAATGGATAATCTGCACAGGTTAGGGACTTTTATTTGTTTTTGTTTTAACCATTTAAAAATCCCCTAAACCATGAACCTGATAAAATAGGGTTCACTCCAAATTTGGGAACAATTAATCGACAAATTAAAGGCTTATTATATTTAAGGGTTTTGTTAACGTACTATCACCTCAGTTGATGGTTTTTTAAAAAGGTAAACACCCTTAAAAATGACAAAATAACAAAACGTTGGAGGTTTGTGGTTTTGTTTCTCACCACAGATGGACTCCGGCGTTTCCGAAACCGATGCCGGCAAACACGCTGGCCAGGTGCATGCTGGACCGAGCCTCCAGATCCTCAGGGTCTCGCACCGCTCTGTAAACAACCAACCAACCAACCAACCAACCAATCAATCAATCAATCAATCGATCAGTCAGTCAACCAACCGACCAATCGATCGATCAGTCAGTCAACCAACCGACCAATCGATCGATCAGTCAGACATCTTGCTCCTTTTTTCTGCTTTACAATTTTAATATGTACCACAAAGTTTTTACAGACCAAAAAGTTTTATTTAAAGTAAAAACTCTGAATGTACGTTATTTTATTTTTCTCCTTTTTAAATTTCACATTTTGATATTTGTTTTTATTTATATATTTTTTAAAGTGTCACTTAAATCTTTATTTAGACATAACTGTTTTAATTTAATTGAGTTTGTTTTATTTAAATTAAATCTAACATTTTAAGTTAGTTTTAACAACATTTCAGACCAAATGTTAATAAAGTTAAGTTAATCAATCTCTGTAACTTTTGAGTATTTAAACTCTTTCTAAATTAATCAAGATGCTGGTTTGAATTTATTTCATGACCTACAGTCTGCAAACGCACTGGGTCTCATTCATGAAACGTGAGTAAATCTGTGTGTAGATTTGCACATAAAAGCCTACTCTACTAAAAACCTACTCCAGATTCAGTAACGCCGCGGGAAACTCAGATTGGATCGTATGCACGTGTATGTGCTGGAGTTCCTCAGGGATTATGTTCGGTCATCTCCACAATTCACAATCACCTCCAGTTAAACTTTACTCACCGCTTCATGTACTTAGCGACCACATTGAGGGCGTGGCGGGACCAGACATCACTGATGGGGTTGCTGCCCTGGTAGGCGGGGCGGTTGATGGGGTTGGGGGGCAGGGGCTCCTCTGGTTGTAGGGCAGCGCAGTGTACGACTCCAGAGCATGACTGAGGGAATAAAACACAGATTATTATCTGGGTTATTTTGTGACTTATCATCTGATAACAACTCATTACATCACCACCATGAAAACAACGAGCAACTACCAGCCTGAAATACTCACATCTTTGTTAAAGCCCCACACTCTCAAAAATACAAACACATATACAACATCTTACGCAAATAGAAATTAAGGAATAATAATAAATGACATGATAAAAACAATCTTCTAATTAACTGACAGAAGATGAAATTGTTCAAAAGTTCAAATAAAGATTTAAACTGTCCTTGGTGTATCATGAGTCTCATGTAATCATTAACACGCTGTGAACACATCACTGAGACGCTCCGAAACTGTCTGTAGGTGAAATGTTGCTCTGATCTGAAAACACTCTGCAGGGTCAAAGGTCACGGCTGCTCCACAGCGAGTCCACGAGCCCACATTCAAACCAGAGAGTAAAAACTTCAGATAGTTTGAAAACCTTTGAACGTCGACAGAATCAGACTCTGCTTGTCGACAGTAAAATGATCTGAACATAAAACAATCAAAACAAATAAAAATAATAAAAAATAACGTCATGCTGGACGGACAGACCAGAGCACGTCGAAGCCGCTGTTGGCAGCGACTCTCTCGGGCATGCTCAGTGTGTGCCTCGGGTCCACGATGCCCAGTGTGGGTCTGATGGCTCTGCTGGCGATACCTGAACACAAACAACCAATCACAGCTCAGACTGATGCTGTGATGTCACTGTTCAGACTTCATTTAATGAACTGGGAGTTTTTGGAGCACAGAGACTTTAATTATCACAAACGTCTTCAAACAGCAAAGTTTTCACGCTGAAAACAAAAGTGTCACTTTCACCTGTTTTAGCTTTGAGAGGCTCGTAGTCAAAGATGGCGACGCCAGTGGTCTCACTGCCGGTGCCGGCGGTCGTAGGAACTGAGGGACAAAGTACAGATCAGAGAAAACACATTAACGAGGAGACTCTTCACCTCTGACATCTTCGCTGTGTGAGGAGCCTTGAACCCACGCTGCCAGATAAGACAAGAAAACACCAGCAGGTTCTAGTTTCAGACTGTCTGAAGGATCTGAAACGAAACGCTGTGAAGAATCGTTTGTTCTTCAGTCTCACGTCTGATCATTAATGAACTTTAGTTTAATCCATGTTTTCATTCACTGCTGTTTGGATTTTTGCATCAGTGGAAGACGTAATGTGACCTATAAACAAACAGAGGAAATTATTTTAAATAAATAAAAAATGAACAAAAACAAACTCAATAAAAATGAACAATTAAATTTGGATGAGTTCAGAGGTGAGACTGAAATCCTCACATTCATGAACATTTTGCATTTTTTTTTGTTCAGCAGGGAAGAAAAGAAAATAATTCACTTTACTAAACTGAACTAAACTCAACTCAAACTTTATTTATAGAGCATATTTAAAACAACCCGGGCTGACCAAAGTGCTGTACAGATTAAAAAAACTAATAAAAATGATTAAAGTCAGAGGTGAAAATGACTTGTAAATATCAATTTGATAAATGTTTATATTTGACCAGACTGGAAGAAATGAATCTGAAATAATACATTTAAAAAAAGTCAGTTAATTAACCATTTTGATGTTATTATTTATTATTTCACAACTCAGACAAAAGCTGCAGTCACCGTATTTATATTATGTATACAGGAAAAGTGATTAAACAAATATTCAGCAGGAGGGACAAAAATTGTTTCATTAATTTACATAAATATATTTTATTTAACTGATTAAAAAATAAGAATCAAAGGTAGAAAGTGAAAAAAAACCCTCAAAATGTTCATGACGAGGACAGGAAGCAGAAGTAACAGGGAAAAATCTAGTCAAGTAAAAAAAAGTAATAATCTGCATTGTTGTTAATATTATTCAGTATTAGTCATCTCACCAACACCAGATGTTGTATCTTATATGAACTAAATAATAATAATAATATGTAATCAAATTAAACATAAATATAAAAAGGTATTAATGGCTTTCTTTTCTTCAACGTTTGGCTAAAAAGACAGAAGTGGTTTTATCAATATATTAATTATATAGGTGTTATTCAGGAAGGTCTGAGGAAAAAAGAAAAATATAAAACAACTGAATAATTTTAATTTTTTAATGTTTAATTAAATATTAATAAATGGTTAGTTTTAAATCTGATAAATATTTAAAACATTAAATGTATAAATTGTATTTGAAATAAAGATGAAAGTAGTTGTAGTTATGTTGGTGTTTCTGTTCCTTATCAATAACCAAATGTTTTTTTAATTCATTTTCAGTATCTGATCAGCTGTTACCTGCTATGAGTGGCTTCAGAGCTCCGGTGATCGGCTTCCCTTTGCCGATCGGAGCGTTGACAAAGTCCAGGAAGTCGGCATCAGGGTGACACGCGTACAGATTGGCTGCCTTACACGTGTCAATCACAGAGCCACCGCCCACCGCCACAAACACGTCGAAGGAACCGTTTTTAGCAAACGAGATGGCGTCTTTAAAACTGCAACACACACACACACACACACACACACACACACACACACACACACACACACACACACACAGAGCATGACACTGTTGTTTTTACAGTGTAAATATTAACTGACTAAAGTTACACTGTAAAAAATGTCCACACCAAAATTACAACAAAACTTTTACTGACCTCGTCTGTTCACTCTTCTTTTATTTTTTCTAATATATTTTATTTGTTGTGTCATTAAAAAGTCTTTTTTATGTTCTTTTACTTCTATTTTTTGTGAAACAAATATATAGATCTATTTTTTAAGATTTTTTGGTGCATTTTTTGCTTTTAATGGACAGTTGAGTGTGAAGGGAGAGAGAGAGGGGTGACATGCAGCAAAGGGCCACAGGCTGGACTCGAACCCTGGCCGCTGCGGCAACAGCCTTGTGCATGAGGCGCCTGCTCTACCCACTAAGCCACCGACGCCCCGAAACAAGTATTTAATAATAGTTATAATATTATTTTCTAAATGTCAGGGATCTGATTCTGTCCTAATTTAAGGAACTGAAATAATCTCAGTTTTCAGTTATTTAACATTTCAACAATGCAACAAATAAGACTTCATAATGTCACCTTACTTTTATAAACGTTTACTCACTGTGTTACTTCCTGTTTACATCTTTCTATACTAACGACTGCTTGTCTGTAATGGTCGTGCACGATAATAAATAACTAGGAAACTTTTCAGATCCAAAAAGAACTGCAGATAAATGTGACATAAAGCAAAACTCCTTAACTAAATAAAAAAATGAGAAACAACGTCTAAACTCTGAAATCAATGGGAAGAATTGTAGGACCAGTGAGTCCTCATAGTGCAGGATCACCAGATTAAATAACAAAGAGTCAGACACACTCTAAAGTGTCCTGATGAAAATGAATCGTTTGTTGCCTCTACATGGAAACATGGGAGCCCATTACTGTTGATTTTTACTTTAAAAAGTGAGTCCTCACGTTGACAGTGTGCAAACAGGTGTGAGTCCTCATAGTGCAGGAACATGAGATAAAAACCATGGCGTTAAATATAACCTGAAGTGTCCCCGTAGAGCAGGGTGTCCAAACTATGGCCCGCGAGCCATTTTTAACTGGCCCGCAGGAAATCTAGAAATACAGTGGAACATGGCCCACACTGGAGACGTGAGCGTGACTCTATTGTACTTCTTAGTTTTAACACTAGGGGGAGCTACTGTTGAACAAGGCAGCTCCTCCACCAAAAAAGGGGCAATCAAAGAAAAAGTTTACCACGGCTGAAGATGCAGAGTGACGATTCTCTGCAGAACCAACATCAGCGTCTCTCTGACTGCTACGGGAGCTTGGAAAAGGAAACGTCTCCTCTGATGAGACGCCACACACAGAATGATGAGTCCGTTCGGCTCAACATACGCGAGCAAACACTTTCTCTGTTAACGCTGAACAAAAGCAGACTGAGAACCAAAATGGCCGACAGCCATCTTCTCGTCTTTTGCTTCTCAACCACCAAGTTTACACCTGACCTGCCAGCCTTCAGCCCAAAGCATGTTTCCCCATGTTAAAATATATCACACAGTATTCATGTGTTAATCAGCAGGGCTGCACAGAGCCGGTGTGCAGGTACGCCGTGAGGGGCACCACCACCCTGACTGAGGACAAATCTGAGGCTGCTGTTCTGAGAATGAGCTGTCGACCCTGTGTTGAATAAATAACGTGAAGTTGTGATGAAGGTTGTTTTTTTCTTAAAGCATATTTGATCAACTTTCTAACTTTAATACACGACAGGTGAGACTTCACAGCTCAGCTCGAGTCAGCGGCCCCCCCCACAGATATCTGTCTGTGTGGCCCTCAGTGCAAAAAGTTTGGCCCGCCTGCTGTTCAGAGTACAATAGACTGCCTCACTGTCTCTACACCTGACAGCCAATCAGAGAACAGCAGGTGTCTCACCTGGTGTCGGTGGGCTCCACCCGCACGTTGTCGTACACTTTGTAATTGACTCCGTTCTTGGCCAGAGACTCCAGGACGGCCTTCACCGGCGGGAGACGGGATAAGTTCTTGTCTGTCATCAGACAGACGTTCCGAGCTCCGAGGTTCTGCAGGTCCTGCAGGAGAACCGAAAAAAAAACTTTATTCATATCTAATGAACAGACGGAGAACTGTTTAACAAACTGCGTTTAATGTTTCACAGACTTTATTTTATCAACACACACTTCCTGTCCTGGATTAACTGCTCGCTCACACCACAGTGTCACAGCGACCTCACAAGCTGGTGACCCTGCGATCAGGACGTCTGATCAGGTCAACATGTGTAACTGCAGAATCAAGCCAGAGATTTTGTCCCTTTAATTCTGTCTTACCTGACACAGACCGGCTCCTGCTGCTCGCCACAGGAAGGAAACAATCATGTTAAAATCAGAGACAAATGGAAAAAGGTCGATCATAGAAAGACGTTACTGATTGAGAAATGGTCGTCAGCTGAGCTCTGCAGAGGAAGACATGATCAACAGGTTTGATTTCTGACAGACCGACCTGTGAGACTTCGCATTCAATGATTTCAGACAAAACTGTGTACAACATAATAATGATGATGATGATGATGATGTTTGGTTACCATGCCGATCTCCCTGCTGACTCCGTCTCCATATCTGATGTTGGAACTCGCCATCTGACAGAAACACACAGCACGTCACTGATGTGATCCGAGGACCAGGATATAAATACATCACAAACATTTAAGAGTTTTAATTCAGCGAGTCAAAAACTACGATGTGACATTGATCACTGGGTCACAGCTAGTCGCTTCATCTTGATGTTGATAGCAACACACCTGTTAACTGGAAACTAGTCGCTTCATCTTATAAGGAAAAAATGTTAATGAGGTGAAACACAAAGAAACTTCTTCTCTGAGTGCGGCACTCACTGACTCAGTGAACTGTTAAGTCACATTTCAAACATCAGACGTTTCAATGTTCTGTGATGTGAATGTCTTTATTTTACTTCACGGTGGCGTTGCTGTTTTTCTGTCTCCACAGTAAAGTTGTGGATGGTCCCAACAGCAGCGTCCTTAGCGTCCCCATGTTTGGTCCCCCCTCTGTTGGGGCACCTAGCACACAGATCTGGTGCTAAAAGGTGGAGCTAGAAACCCTGCAGTCTGATTGGTCAGTAGAGGACGGTCACTCTGGTTTTATGTAACCTCTGTTCATACATCAGTAAACTACAACTATAAAATGAGAGAGAAAAAATCACTTCATTCACTGGGCCGACTGCCGGCAACTTTTAAGGTGGAACGTTAACTTGTAATGTTACTCAATGCATGAGTTGATGACGTGAATCCATCAGCACACCTTAAATTTCACTGTGACAACTTTGAGCATCACTTTAGTTTTTATATGACACACACTTTTAGTAATGACTTTAAAAATATAGATGAATTTGGAGCGGATTATGTGAAGGTCATATATTCTAATCCTCACTTCCTGTGGGCTACAGCAACACTAAACCCCTGAGCTTGCCTGAGAAAGACTAAATGCACAAAGCTGCTATTTTTAAATATCCCATGGAGAGAGACTCTCACTGCAGCCTGTTCTATTTTGTTCTGAAAATGTGGGTGTGCAGCCTCGTTCTGTGGACGATAAACCAGGTGCAGACTTCCATCTGTGTCACCGCTGATGAGGAAATACAGCGAGTGCTGGACGGAGCAGTGAGTGACAACAACCCCGCCCACATTTAAGAGACTGTCTGAACACACCGAGGGTCTAGGTACCATGTCTGAAGGCTCACTGCTGGTTCCACAGGTGCTGGACTGAAAGGGTTTGGAGGAGACGGGGCTTTATTTGTCAGTGTGGTCACACCAGGTTCACATCAGAGATGTTTTACAGTAGATTAACTTTGTTTAACTCCGTCATGAGGGTGGAATGCTTGAAATATGATAAAGTTTAAAATATTGATTCCATTTAAAGTTTTTCACTAAATTCTCAGAAAACCTTCAAACGCCTCAATCGTTCTGACATCTGAGACACTGACAAATAAAATATAAAATATTAATGAGCTGAATGTTTGATCTCTGCTGTGACTTTACTGCTGCCAACGAGTTTCTATGAACCATTTTGTTGAGTTACCTCGAAGGCATAGTCAGTCTTACGGACGGTGCAGGTCGCAGCTCCGGCACCTGCAGGAGGATAATAACAATAATTATATGATCAGCAGATTATTGATGGACGGATGGAAGATATCAGTTATTGATCCAGATCAATCAGAATCTGGGTTTTGATGATTGAAACATGTGGTGATCAATATCAGTTCAGAGAAACAAAACTGCCTCTGTGTTGTCCTGAGTCAAGGTTTTCATTCAGTCAATCAATAACACTAGTCGATCAGCAGAAGTTACTTATTGATAAACCCACCACGTGTGTGTGTGTGTGTGTGTGTGTGTGTGTGTGTGTGTGTGTGCGCGTTACCTTGGTGGAAGGTGTTGGAGTGAGCAGGACATCTGCACCTGTTCACACAGAGCAGAACTCCAGTCAAACCTCTGCACAGTCTGAATGAAGGGAACCTTTAAAACTTCATCAGACTGACGACGTTCTGTCAGTGAATAAACTCTAACCGTCGTCTCTGCTCAGAGTCTGACGGCTGTTAAATCAGAGTTCTGCTCAGAAGGTTTCAATTTAATCTTTGATGGTAAACACAAGATGAAAAAGTAAAGACACACCTGAGGCAGCCTCAATCATCTTAAAGGGATAGTGCACCCAGAAATGAAAGTTCAGCCATTATCTACTCAGCCATATCGAGGGAGGCTCAGGTGAAGTGTTAGAGTCCTCACATCACTTGCAGAGGTCCAAGGGGAGAGCAGGTAGCAACACAACTCCACCTAATGGAGGCTGACGGCGCCCCAGATTTTTTTTTTTTTTTAATTTTCATTTTGGGTGCAGTAACCCTTTAAGCCCAGTTAGATTTAGACTTTCTTAATATCACTCAGAATGAAATTTAACACCAATTTTACAATGAGCAAAACTGAACAGCAACTAGAATCACTATCAAAACATGATGATGTCACAGTCAAGCTGACCTTTGACCTTTTGACCTTCATTATTTTATCCTGTCAGACATTTGTGTCAAGTTTGGTCAGAATTAGTGAATGAATTCTTCAGTTATGGACAAAAACATGTTCTGTGAGGTCACACTGACCTTTGACCTTTGACCTTTGACTGCCACATTCTAATCAGCTCATTCGTCAGTGCGGCTGCACGTTTGTGCCAAATTTGATGAAAATCTCAAGTTATCATGTTCATTAGAATGAGAAAGACGAGGTCACTGTGACCTTTGACCTTTGACCAGCATATTCTAATCACTTCATCGTTAGATGCCCTGCAGGAGCCAGACACTGTTTTAATTAAGGGATAAATTAAAGTCTAATTAATTATCTCACAGAAGTTCTGTTACATCACCATCCAACACTGAAGGAGGTCACGCAGAGGTCACTGATCAAAGTCTCTGTGACGTCTGATATAAATAAATTCACAGCCTGGTTTCAGCTCAGCCGACACTGATCAGGTCCAGTCTGCTGTTACTGAAGCAGAGACCTGACACATGTTCAGGTCAGGAGACTAGGAGACTTTGTAGAGACCTGACACATGTTCTGGTCAGGAGACTAGGAGACTTTGTAGAGACCTGACACATGTTCTGGTCAGGAGACTAGGAGACTTTGTAGAGACCTGACACATGTTCAGGTCAGGAGACTAGGAGACTTTGTAGAGACCTGACACATGTTCAGGTCAGGAGACTAGGAGACTTTGTAGAGACCTGACACATGTTCAGGTCAGGAGACTAGGAGACTTTGTAGAGACCTGACACATGTTCTGGTCAGGAGACTAGGAGACTTTGTAGAGACCTGTTTAAAAGCAGAAATGAAGGTGTACAGAGAGCCAGACTTGGAGCCGAATCATCAGAGACTCGGACCTGATGTAGAAAGTGACCTGATCTGAACTCTGAGCTGAGCGGAACCGGAACTTTCAGGCGAAGACATTTTAAAACAGCAGATTTCTGAGCGGACTCCGCACAGACACACAGCACATGGAGCTTCTGCAGGCTGTTACGTCACGGCGGGTTGTTTACGTGTTTTCAGGTGACCTCAGGTTTAGATCAGGTGTCTGTCAGGTGTGTGCGTCAAACTTACGCCGCGCGCTCGAGCTGTCTGAGCAGGTGAACGACTCGGTCTCGTCCCGCCATCTCTGCAGAGTCGGTGTGAAATGATCCGCACGAGCTGCTCCTCGAGATCAAAATACTGTGACGTCAAGTTAACGACACGACACGACTCACTGCTTCCGCCTCCGCATTTCAGAATAAAAGTCATGTGTCTCATATTAAAATGTCACTAAGGGATTTTAATTAGATTTCAAGGGTGTGGTTAATGGATGAATGATTTTAATTAAAAATATATTTATAAGAGGTTTTAAATGGACAGAATTCTCATCAGAAATCATTCACACAGACTTATTCTATGAAAACAGGATCAACCTGATAAAGTGGGACACGCAGACCTGCTGTGTGTCTCTGTGAGCTGAAACCATTTCCCTCAGTGGACACAAAGCTTTGATTTACTTTAATTTCACAGATAAGAAACAATAAATAGTGAAGACAATAAAGCCTCCACACACTGTGTGTGTGATTTATCCTGGCTGAAATATGAGCAGAGCAAATCTCTGCTAGCTGCTAGGCCAGTGTGTGTTTACTGTGTGTTTAATGTGTGTTTAATGTGTGATTAATGTGTGATTAATGTGTGTTTACTGTGTGTTTAATGTGTGTTTAATGTGTGATTAATGTGTGATTAATGTGTGATTAATGTGTGTTTAATGTGTGATTAATGTGTGTTTAATGTGTGTTTAATGTGTGATTAATGTGTGATTAATGTGTGTTTAATGTGTGATTAATGTGTGATTAATGTGTGTTTACTGTGTGTTTAATGTGTGTTTAATGTGTGATTAATGTGTGATTAATGTGTGTTTACTGTGTGTTTAATGTGTGATTAATGTGTGATTAATGTGTGTTTAATGTGTGTTTAATGTGTGATTAATGTCTGTTTAATGTGTGTTTTGAATCAACTAAACTTTACAGCACTTCACAGAAACCTCTGCTGCTGCCTAGTGTTTTGTAGGTGTCACTGCAGAGTGACACACACACACACCACCACAAGTGTAAATTCTGCTTAAGCGTCATCATTTATGTCTGACATGTCATCTAAAAGAAAAACTGTGGTTATGACATCACTTCCGGGGGTGTGACACACACACATTCTTTTTTCTATCACACATTAGTAGAACATACAAGAACACACAACATCTCGCAGAGGTCGTTACTTTTTTAGAGATACAGAGTCAGATAAGTGTCCATCTCGACGAAGAAACAAAACAAGAATAAAGAAAGTAACATCGACTCAGGGAGGAAGTTAAATGTAATTAAATAAGAAGACACGCCATGTTCAACCGCCGTGTCAATACATGGTGTCAGTCATGTTTATGTGAGTCACACATGCATGAAAAAGTCCACCATCTTGAACCTTTTACCTACGGCTACACCTCCTGGACAAACTCAACACTCACTGACCTAATGTTGAGAACACAGAATCATAACTTTTGACTGCACGACTGAAGGTTTGTTAAATAAAGCCAGTCCAACAAGTCACCACGCAGCCAAGTTTAAAAGTCTTAACATCTGTATTCATAAAAACACAATGACGTCACAGTGTGCTGGGGTTCGTACGGTCAGTTAGAGAAAACAATTCTCTGCTCTGCAGCGTCTGACTCACTGCAGCGTTCAGCACCATCAACACAACGACTGAAAGTGAAACAGCTGCAGGTGTGACTGACCGACCGTCTGTGTGCTGAGGAAGAATCCTGTTCAAGGAGATGAAGGCCACAGCAGCCATTTTGAACAGTAATATTATGGGATATTTTAATGATATAAATACTGTTGGGCAGGTTTCTGTCCTGTCTTACATGTGACCATGAAATAACTTGAATGAACCAGCAGAGTTTTAGGCAAAGACACACTCAGGCTGCTGCAAAAAAAGAGAGTGAGTTAAACACACACAAAAATAATAAAACAATCTGATTTGTCAATAAACACAAAATTTCATGAGTTTGAATGTTTCATAAACTGATGACCTGCAGAAATAAATCAAATGTGTTCAAACAGCAAAATATAAGTTTCACAGATCTGAAAAAGAGACTGTGTGTTCATGCAGTCCAGGGCAGACTGGTCAGACTGGGCAGACTGGGCAGAATGTGGTGGTTCAGGTTCAGATCTGATCTAACTCGGTCTCTATCGGAGAATTAAAGACAAATGACATGTTTAGTTATTCAGAGTGTGTACAGGAAGTTCATCAGCACAAACTAAATGAAGCTGTTTGGTTTTTCAAATTAAAAGTCAGCTGAAGAGTCAGCTTACAGACGGAGGACGATGTTCAGTCGTGTAAACACTGAGAGGTCAAAGGTCACAGCAGAGACACAGAACACACCTCAGAGCTGCAGCGTGGCGACACATCGACCTTTAAACAAACCTGCGACTGTCCACACGCCTCAGCCTTTTATTCTATTCTGTTTATTTCTGCGTCCGAGGGAAGTCAACGAGTCGACTTCGGTTTATAAAACACTTTGATCAGACTGACGTTATTTTCAGTTTGCTCTTTCCTTTCGTTTCCTTTGCTCACATCTATTTATGGAGGCTGTTTCAAATCAATCGACGAGTCAAGAGTTCAGTCAGAAACAGTTTAGAGTCAAAGCTGTGATATTTTCAGACCCAGTCAGGCCGTCTTCATGTCTCACGATGTCCAAAAAAACAGAATAAATTAAATTATGACTTTTTAATCTCATCATGAGATTCTGATTCACTTAATTGATTATTGATTTAATTAATGTGGATTTTAAGGGCTGATGAACAAGAAGTAGATTCATTACATTTTAAATTAAAGGAAGGGTCCAACATACACACCAACAGTAACCTCGGCTCACCGGACGTCGTGAAGCTGACCTATCACAGATCAGGTTTTTATGGAACGCTGCGGTTCAGTTTGACATCTGACGTAAATCATGTTTAAACATTCAGAAACAAATGAGACCATACGACTGATTTATGATGTCAGAGATCAGATCGTCTGCATCAGGTGCTGAATACAGGACACAGCTCTGTCTCACTCCCAACTTCTCAAATACTGCCACATCCTTAATGACCTCAGCGTCAGACACCGGCACACACAGAGGCGCCTTTCACACCGACTCACTGAGCAGCAGCTATCCTGACGCTGCCGGCAACAGACAAACTCATCAAATACTGCTGCTTTGTCAGTGGATGGTGGAGTCAGACACTGACGGACTCACCTGATCACTGACACACCTGATGTCACCGTCCTACACTCGTCCCCTTAAGTCATATCTGGTCTGGTGTCTCCTGTCTGCCTGATTCAGTGTGAAAGCAGCAGCAGCTGGACAAAGACCACAGGACAAAACCTGGTGACCAGACAACTCTGCTAAAGACAACCGTGAGACGTGTCTGTAGGAGGACACTGATGAAGACAACCGTGAGACGTGTCTGTAGGAGGACACTGATGAAGACAACCATGAGACGTGTCTGTAGGAGGACACTGATGAAGACAACCGTGAGACGTGTCTGTAGGAGGACACTGATGAAGACAACCGTGAGACGTGTCTGTAGGAGGACACTGATGAAGACAACCATGAGACGTGTCTGTAGGAGGACACTGGACAGCAGCGGAGACACCTTCAGAGTCACAAACCTCTGAACTTCCTACTGAGTGTCACAGTGTTTCCTCTCTCTGCTGGAGATGAAGGTCAAAGAGTCTGTCTGCAGTCGAGCTGAGAAAGGTCACTTCATCTTCATCATCATCATCATCATGGAAGTCACCTGCCTGCTTCCAGCAAGGAGGAAGTCAGCTCCCGTCTGCAGTGTGACATCATCACAGAAAGTTTAAATATGTGCCAATGACGTGTGTCGATGATGATGATGATGATGATGATGATGATGGTGATGATCACCATCATCATCATCATCGCCAGTCCCATTCACATGGAGGCGTGCAGAGCCCCCCCCCCCCCAACGCTCTCACTGATATAAAATGTAGAAACAGTTCCAGTGTTTCAGTTTGACTGAAGAGACGCATCAGAGCTGAGGTGGATGAAGACAGACATAGGGACAGACAGACAGACAGACAGACAGAGGGACAGACAGACAGACAGACAGACAGACAGAGGGACAGACAGACAGACAGACAGACAGACAGAGGAACAGAAGGACAGAGGGACAAAAGGACAGCAGCTCTGCAGAACGACCAGGTAAGTGAATACTTTATAATCTCAGTTTAAAACTGTTGAGATGAAACTTTATTGATCTGACATGAGAGGACAAACAGCAGCAGAATGTACGGAGACACATTTGTCTCAGCATCATGAGTGGACAGACGGACAGTCTGAGTGTAAACCTGTTATTGGTTCTTAGTTTCACATAAATCAAAAACAAAAGGGAATAAAAGTTGCAGAGTGATGTAAACCTGCACAGCTTCATATTAGAGATGATGTCATGTTTAACATGTTAAAGCTCAGAGCTGAGCTCCGGCTCAGAGTCACACGGTGCTGTGAAGCAAATGATTTTCACAGCACAACTTTTCTACGTCTGTTTTTACACAAAGAAGAATCCAGTAAATGAATATTTATATTCCATAAAATAACTCCAGGGTATTTATTAGAAAACTGACCACAGGATGTTTTATACAGAGGAAGATGAGGGAAGATGAAGATACTGAGCCTGTCCAGCTGTGCCTATCTGGAAATGTGAGTTATAAACAAAATAATGTCTAAAAATACAAAATAAATCTGTTATGTCATATTTTACTGTCAAAAAAAGTTACAACAACAACAACAAAGATAAGTGAACTCAGCACAACATTTCTGCAAACATGAAACAGATGTGGAGACACACAAACTCCACAAATCTCTGTCCGTCTCTAATGTAGTTTAGGTACGTGAGGTTGCCGTGGTTACATTTAGGACAACAAACACGGTGACGACGCATCTTAAAACGTCTCAAAGTTCACACGGTGTCGCACAGCGGCGTCCCGAGGAAAAGTCCTGTGTTTTACCAACATGGCTGCTTCCTGCTTTAATCTTGGTCACATGATCACAGGCTTCCAATAAACATGGACTCTGCACAAAGTACTGGCTCATCATTACGTGAGATATGTACAAATTTTGATGCTTTACTTTTCGTTGTAAAACGTATGAACAGGCTGCACTGTGACAAAATTTTCCCATAACGTTATGGTAGAGATAAAACTTTAATAAGTTGGGTAAGACATCATTATGATCTATTTATGTATGTGATGTTGCGTTCACACCAAACATGATTTTCATGTTGCGTTACTTGTGCGAGTTTGAACACCAGAATATTTTGTGTTGACTCGCTTCAAATGTGCAAATAACTCATGTCACACTCACGTGAAATCACTCAAACGATGAATGAACTTCTGCCGGCATTTCCTCAGTGTCATACATCCCCAGAGGATCTCAACACTGACTGACTATTACGGTGCAATTTGGTCACTGAAGTTCAGATTTTACAACTCTTGTGAAGAAGCATATGACGGGAAATCACGCTGCTCGCTTCATTCGCACCACTTAATTCACGTACTTGGCATCATTCACGCCATGTCCATTGTAGGAATTTGCGTCTATTCGCATCTTTACTTTGACTTTACATGTAATTCATTAGCATGAATTGTTTTCTTGGCGCCTGGTGTGAACACAACGTTATCAGATAACAGCAAAGTCTCTCAAGCGTCTCTGGGGTTTTCTAATCTCACAGGTCATCCTCACAGGCGTCTGATGAAGCCTCTTGTTTGTCCTCAGGTTGGATCTGTGAGCGGAGATGAAGCTGAATGTGTTGTTGTGGGTCATGGCTCTGCTCAGTGCTTTCCTCCCTCGATCTGCTGACTGTCGACCCGGTGACGCCCCCGCCGGCCGCCGCCCGCTCCTCCCCCGACCGCTGCTGCTCCACCTGGGGGAGGAGTTCTCCCTCCGTCTGGGTGGAGGTGGAGGATTCTCTTCTGCTGCAGCTCCAGACCTCCTCTCCTCCTCTTCCTCCTACTCGATGGCAAACCGGGCTGTGCTGCAGCTCACACAGCGCCTCCTGCAGGCCCGGGCGGAGCACTGGCGGCAGCAGGAGGTGGAGGAGGAGGAGGAGGCCAGGGAGAAGTGGAAGAGATCTGAGGAGCCCCCCATCTCTCTGGATCTGACTTTCCACCTGCTCAGGGAGGTCCTGGAGATGGCCCGAGCCGAGCAGATCGCCCAGCAGGCCGACAGCAACCGCAAGATGATGGACGACTTTGGAAAATAGTTCACATCCACGAACTGTTCACTCCCCGTCCAGTTTTATAGTCTGACATCAGTCTCATGTTTGATCCTCAAATCTGCTAATGCTCTCACTCTGACTCTTCTGTGCACACTTCAGCTACAGTCAGCGTTCACACACAGTCACTTCAGCTACAGTCAGCGTTCACACACAATCACTTCAGCTACAGTCAGCGTTCACACACAATCACTTCAGCTACAGTCAGCGTTCACACACAGTCACTTCAGCTACAGTCAGCGTTCACACACAATCACTTCAGCTACAGTCAGCGTTCACACACAATCACTTCAGCTACAGTCAACGTTCACACACAGTCACTTCAGCTACAGTCAGCGTTCACACACAAACACTTCAGCTACAGTCAACGTTCACACACAGTCACTTCAGCTACAGTCAGCGTTCACACACAGTCACTTCAGCTACAGTCAGCGTTCACACACAATCACTTCAGCTACAGTCAGCGTTCACACACAATCACTTCAGCTACAGTCAGCGTTCACACACAGTCACTTCAGCTACAGTCAGCGTTCACACACAATCACTTCAGCTACAGTCAGCGTTCACACACAATCACTTCAGCTACAGTCAGCGTTCACACACAGTCACTTCAGCTACAGTCAGCGTTCACACACAATCACTTCAGCTACAGTCAGCGTTCACACACAATCACTTCAGCTACAGTCAGCGTTCACACACAATCACTTCAGCTACAGTCAACGTTCACACACAGTCACTTCAGCTACAGTCAGCGTTCACACACAAACACTTCAGCTACAGTCAACGTTCACACACAGTCACTTCAGCTACAGTCAACGTTCACACAGTCACTTCAGCTACAGTCAGCGTTCACACACAGTCACTTCAGCTACAGTCAGCGTTCACACACAATCACTTCAGCTACAGTCAACGTTCACACACAGTCACTTCAGCTACAGTCAGCGTTCACACACAGTCACTTCAGCTACAGTCAGCGTTCACACACAAACACTTCAGCTACAGTCAGCGTTCACACACAGTCACTTCAGCTACAGTCAACGTTCACACACAGTCACTTCAGCTACAGTCAGCGTTCACACACAGTCACCTCAGCTACAGTCAACATTCACACACAGTCACCTCAGCTACAGTCAGCGTTCACACACAATCACTTCAGCTACAGTCAACGTTCACACACAGTCACCTCAGCTACAGTCAGCGTTCACACACAAACACTTCAGCTACAGTCAGCGTTCACACACAATCACTTCAGCTACAGTCAGCGTTCACACACAGTCACTTCAGCTACAGTCAGCGTTCACACACAAACACTTCAGCTACAGTCAGCGTTCACACACAAACACTTCAGCTACAGTCAGCGTTCACACACAGTCACTTCAGCTACAGTCAGCGTTCACATTAAAACCTGACAGAAATTCAAACTGCTAATTTCAATATTTGATCTATGAAAGATGAAAATGACATTAACCCTCGAGGTGCCTTCGGACAAAAATGAAAAAAAAGAAATAAATGCTGAAATAATCAAATCAAGTTACCAACGATCAGTGAATCTCTGCACTGTAAGAAAAACTGTCTAAATAAAGCTGACTGAACTTTTGTTGACGGTTTGTGTTGTTTACATTCGAGTCGAGCGACAGTCTGACCGGTCACATGATGCTCTGGATGTTTGTTGGTAATAAAATCAGTGGTCACTTTAGATTCACAATAAAACCTCTCAAAGTCACGTCTGCAGGTCGCCTGGGTCCAAACCTTTGACTCCGCCCACTCCACTGAGGACAAGTTGATTGATTCTGGTCGGTCATCTTGACATCAAACAGCAGTTTGTCAGTTGAAATAAAAAACAACCAATGAGCACCACAGGTGGCTAACTATTAACCAATCAGTGCCATGGACAGGACTCACCCCGCTGTCAGGCTGTTTTCAAGCTGCACCACAACCAGCCGGCTGATCCACGCATGGCTGAAGGTCACACAGCGGGGGCAGGTGACAGACGTTCACCTGTTCACCTGTAAGCCGTTCCTGCTTTGACTCCTCCTCTCTGGAGGGAAGGACTCGGACACAAGTCTCTTTGACTTAATAAGAAAACTGACTCTCACTGATTTCAACCCATTTCAGACATAAAATGTTTTCAGGACATTTGAATGAGAAATATTTGATTGAACATCATCACGTGTGACGGGATGAAGATTTCAGATGACTCTCTACACTGAGCCTGATGTCACCTGACAGAAACACAGTCAGTTTCAGCAGAAGAAGAAAATCAGGATTCATAATAAAAACATGATCATTTATTTGACACATGAACAGAAAATATTTGACCTGAAGAAACAAACTGAGATTTTGAGTTTAAACCACAAAATGTTTCACATTTTTAAATATTGATTTACATTTGTTGGATTCAGAACAAACTCAGCAAACATCCTGTAACAGTGATGTCACAGTGATGTCACAGTGACAATAAAAACACGTGTGAACATTACTGACGTTAAATAAAAGACCGATCGAGGTCCTGATCTGATGTCACTTCTGGTTCAGCCAGCTGAAGGAGAAGACGTGTTTGGGTCCATCTTTGTCCTCCGACTCATTCTGCTGATCAGACTGGACCTGCAGCAGCTGAGGAAGACCAGGAAGAGGAAGAACAGGGAGAGGAAGAAGAGGAAGTAGGAGAGAAGATAAAGAGATGGAAGGAGAGAAGAAAAAAGAAGAAGAGGGATTATTTTGTAAAGTAACTGTGTTGGGAATATGTACAAAAAAAAAAAAAAAAAAAGAATATATTTTCTCCATAAATGAGATCATTTAAAGAGGCAACAGGCAGTATCTTCTCCTAAATATGTCATGATGAAAATAATGTGTGTTGCACAGGGTAGTGTCCACAGTAAAACCACACTATCAGTGTTTACATAGGTTACTTAGTGGCTTTGCAATCTTTGCAATAAGCTTCTGCCACAGGGGCCGAAATGTTGCATAAAAAATCTGCTTTACGGCAGGAAACGCGTCATGTATTGTGAAACTGGTCGGTCAGCCAATCAGGGCCTGGAGCTGGTCCTTATGAGGAGTTGGGCATGAGATAGTTGAGTCACGAGCACAATGGCAGACGGACAAAGTTTGGAGACAAGTGAAAAACGGCCTAGCAAAAGAAAAGGAGCGCCTCTGTGTGAGGAGGCAAAGAAGAGCAAAAAGGAGAGTGTACATATTTGTATGTACATTTACTGTGAGCTGTTTGTACTGATACTGTACATATTGGTATCATTTACTGTGAGCTGTTTGTACTGGTACTGTGCATTCTGCTATAATTATTTGCATTACTATTTGTTTTTTCTTCAGATAAATCTGATAATTGTTGCTCGGTCTCTTTACTCATTTATTTAGCAGAGTGTCCACACACCTTCTCATTTTACATATACATAGAGGTAAACTGGTGGCTTTACAGCCTACATTTGATTCATTATCTCTGATCCACACGCTCAGTTTGGTCGTTGCCACAGTGTGACGCAACACCACTGACACTAGGTGGCGCCAAGCTAAAAAACAAATGAATCCTATCTGTTGCCTCTTTAATTAAATAATATTTAAATTTCTTAACAGATTAAAACGTTATATATATATATATATATATATATATATATATATATATATATATAATACATTAATGTGATACATAAAGATATGTAACGAATCTAAATCATGTTGAAGAATTGACTTCATGTTCCTGAATGCACCATGTGATGTCATACCGAAGGGGCGGGGCCTTGAGCGGGGAGGGGTGGAGGAGGAGGGGCCTGTGTGGAGGGGTGGGGCTTTTGACTGTGTTGGTGTCTGTGTCGCGGTGGGCGGAGCCTCTGGGGGTCTCTGAGGGGGCGGGGCTGAGAGCTGAACACCTGCAGGCTGAACAGGAGGCGGCGCAGGCTGCTGATTGGCTGAGGTCATCCCTCTGACCTCCACTGCTTCATCTTCATCGTCTTCATCGTCTTCATCAACTGAGGAGGCAGCAGAGGGTTAATGTGAGAGCCAATAAGCTGCTGAGGTCACCTGTGAGGACTTCCTGTTTCTTACGTTTGATGAAGTCGACGCTCGTCAGCGCTCTCCTCTGACGCTCAAAGTTAGCCGTGAAGTGATCCATCTTCTCGTAGCCATGTTGGACTTTATCCATGTGAGACGTGTTGGTTCCCTCCACAATCCTGAACACAGGTCATTGTTAATAACCAATATTATCTGATCAATATTATCGTTACCATCAATCAAAGACTGCGGCTGTTAGACTCACTTCTGTAGCAGAGGTTTGGTCGTCTGTGGGAGAACAAAATAATGTTACTGCTGACACATTCACATTCATTCAAGTGTTGCCTTTCAAAATAAGACACATCTCAAAGTAAGAGGCTTTTACATGAAAATAAGAGCCCTTTATTTCAGAGTAAGAGCCCTTTATTCCAAAATAAGAGCCCTTTATTTCAGAGTAAGAGCCCTTTATTTCAGAATAAGAGGCCTTTATTTCAGAGTAAGAGCCCTTTATTTCAAAATAAGAGGCACACCCTCCTGTCAGTCTGGGTGCGTTCAGGTTCACTGCAGAACACAGCCATCTCGGACTCATCCATGGTCTGGATGGCGGTCTCCAGCAGCTTGGCGGTGCTCTCCAGGTGTTCGGTGTACTTCCTCCTCAGACCTCTGATGTAGTCGAGTTTCTCCTCCTGCTCGGAGTTGATCCTCAGAGTCATCTCGCCTTTCCTCTCCTCCATCAGAGCGTACAGGTGATCGAACGTCTCGCACACCTTCGACTTCTGCCTGCGACCATTCTCCTGAAAACACTCAGAGTCAGTAGCGTCAGCACAAACCTGTGTGAACGCTGCTCCAAACACTGAAATCATTATATAATCAGAAATAATCATTGAAGCTGTTGGGATGCAGCAGAGTGACTCTGTCTGTTTCCATGGAAACAGTGAAGTGTAGCTACAGTCCCAGCTGGACGAGGACATCTAACTGGCCTACTGTCCTTGTCCCAGTACACAAGCACGGGAGGGGAATCCATTTATTGAGCCAAGTGTGTGCGACTCCTCTACGATAGGTGGAGATATGCCCCTTTCAGCTTGTTAGTATTGGACCTTTTTCCTGTTGACCTATTACGTCACAGACCAAACAATGGACAAACAAGTTAGCTACGGTTAGCTAGCTGCTAACTGCTACCATGGTGGACAACTTTACAGCTCTGTACATTTGGTCCGTCCAAAAAGTCACGGCTCTGGATGTAGATTTCTCCATGTTGTTACCGGCTTCTTCTTCTCTTACACATTTAATGCTATTGGACTTCCGGGTCAAAGCCGGGGCGGAAACTGTGGAGCATGCTCAGAGCGCCTCGGCCAGTTTGGCTCTGACTGACTGTATACATGCAGGAGTCACATGATCTGGGTGTGTTAGTCCCACTGTGACACATTCACTGCAGGACCATTTCACTCACACTGACATTTTCACAGGGATTTATATACATCTGTTTTCTCTGTCGTCATGGAAACAGACTAAGGTCAGCTGAGTCAGTAAAGTCAGAACTGTGATGAGTCAGCAGGTGGATGAACTCACGTCCACAGCTCTGCAGGTTTCCTCCAGCTGACTGATGATGGCCTGCGTCCTCTCGTTGTTCCCGACTAACATGGAGATACAGTCAGTCAGCTCGGCCTGCGCACACACACACACACACACACACACACACACACACACACACACACACAGGTGATGTAGAGATGACAGTCATGTTTCAGAGCAGCTGATTGGCTGATGTCTGAGTGCCCTCTGCTGGTCACATGATGTTACCTGCACTGTGACGTCTGCTGAGGTAAACTGAGTGTCATGTGCTCACTGTGTTCATGTACAGGTGTGTCGTGTCACCTTCTGCTTGTGGAAGACGGCGTCCAGCGGAGCGACCTCACAGTCTTTGTGAACTCCAAACACTTTACACAGAGAACAGGTGGGGGCGCTGCAGGTGACGCAGTAGATGTTGATCTTCTCGTCTTCATGAGTCTCACACATCGGCTGCTCCACCTTCACCTCCAGGACTGGCTTGCTGCTCAGAGGGACACACAGACATGGTGATGATGATGATGATGATGATGATGATGATGATGGTGATGGTGATATATGTCAGTGTTTGTTTACAGTAACGTCTGGGTAATAATAATAATTCACTCAGAGACACCTGACAAGACACAGTTAGAAAACAAGCAGCAGTGTGTCCATGGATCAGGACAGTCAAACTATTCAGTAATATACGATAAAAACAAATAAAATGACGAGACAAAAATCATAGTCATAAATATTAGGTATAAAGTTATCATCAGCGCAAGTCACCGTGTGTGTGTGTGTGTGTGTGTGTGTGTGTGTGTGTGTGTGTGTGTGACCATTAAATCAGACCAAATACGCCAGCTTGAAAAGGAGTGAACCCACAGTGGTGCAGCAGGCAGATGGTGAAGACCTGAAGATATGAAGGAGTTCAGACACGCAGGAAAGGCCGTGGTTAATGGGGGTGTGGTTAATAGGGCCGTGGTTAATATGGGGTGTGGCTATGAAGGGCCTTAAAAAGGAGGAGCAGACTCTTGAAATCGATATCGTGATATTTAACAGTAAGTCAGTGAAGCTGCAGGAGAACAGGACTGGCGTGATCTATGGAGGAGGTTCTGGTGATGATACCGGCGGCTGAATTCTGGACCAACTGGAGTTCATGAAGACAGAGGTCGGAGCTGTGATGATCAGTGTGAGATGTAACCAAAGAGTGAGCGAGGACAGCAGCACTCTGAGGTGTTACGGGCGAAAACGAAGACGTAGGCCTACATTAAAGACAAGGAGGCAGGCGTACGCCTTAGCGCCGCACCACCTGGACAGCCGCTCCTCGTCGCCACTGTAGGCCGATTCATCCCGCCAGAGATGAGTCCGAACACTGTGGTGTCATCAGCAAACTTTATAAAAGTATTGCTGGGGTGGGTGGGGACGCAGTAATGATGATGTCACATCACACTGAACAGTGATCATGATACTGAAGAATAATATTTCACAACATATTGAAAAGTAGTGATGTGCTGTTGGTGTCAGTGTCCTTTGAGTCAGCTGCTCCCGACAGGAGGGGGCGGAGTTATACAGGTAGAAAAGCTCTCCTGTGGCGTGCTGCGGCCTCAGTCTGCGGCTGAGTGTGAGAGGAAGTGAGAGGCAGAGTCTTCAATACATCCTCCAGCTGCACTGTCAGGACATACAGTCTATGGTCAGGACATACAGTCTATGGTCAGGACACACAGTCTATGGTCAGGACACACAGTCTATGGTCAGGACACACAGTCTGGTCAGGACACACAGTCTATGGTCAGGACACACAGTCTATTGTCAGGACATACAGTCTATGGTCAGGACACACAGTCTATGGTCAGGACACACAGTCTATGGTCAGGACACACAGTCTATGGTCAGGACACACAGTCTATGGTCAGGACACACAGTCTATGGTCAGGACATACAGTCTATGGTCAGGACATACAGTCTATGGTCAGGACACACAGTCTATGGTCAGGACATACAGTCTATGGTCAGGACACACAGTCTATGGTCAGGACACACAGTCTATTGTCAGGACACACAGTCTATGGTCAGGACACACAGTCTATGGTCAGGACATACAGTCTATGGTCAGGACACACAGTCTATGGTCAGGACACACAGTCTATTGTCAGGACATACAGTCTATGGTCAGGACACACAGTCTATGGTCAGGACATACAGTCTATGGTCAGGACACACAGTCTATGGTCAGGACACACAGTCTATTGTCAGGACACACAGTCTATGGTCAGGACACACAGTCTATGGTCAGGACATACAGTCTATGGTCAGGACACACAGTCTATGGTCAGGACACACAGTCTATGGTCAGGACACACAGTCTATGGTCAGGACATACAGTCTATGGTCAGGACACACAGTCTATGGTCAGGACATACAGTCTATGGTCAGGACACACAGTCTATGGTCAGGACACACAGTCTATGGTCAGGACACACAGTCTATGGTCAGGACATACAGTCTATGGTCAGGACACACAGTCTATGGTCAGGACACACAGTCTATGGTCAGGACACACAGTCTATGGTCAGGACACAGCCAGTGTTCCTGATGAGCTCACTGTTGTTCCATCAGTCAGTGTGTGAGGTCACATGTTTCACACACAGTGTACTCAAACTGATTTTGATATGTCGGGCGTCTGAAACACTTTTAGCTCCGACCGGCTCACAGCAGGACACTGTTCAGCTTATTGAATAAAGGACGACAGCAGAAACAACACAGAGCTTCAACGATCCTTCTTGAAATGTTCCAGCAGAAACAAGAGAAATCGACACCTTCACAGATTTCCCTGCAGTAATCTGTGTGACGTCACAGTGTCTCATTACACTGACATGATTATTTGATTTTAAACGTGTTGTCATGATAAACAGGAAGCTTCCAGCTGAGGTGTTTGTCCTGAACATGTTTATCAGCTCGTCGTCCTGCCGTCCAAAGAATGTCGACCACTGAAATAGAGGAGCTGCTGTCTCACTGACCCACATTTAAAAATAGAGCCAGAGTCTGTCTGAGTGTCACAGCTAACGGCTAACGGCTAACACACACCTGTCACCTTCAGCTGAGTCCTGACTCACTGTAAACATCCTGTTGACCAACTGTCACACATGGAGATCACCTTCATCTCTGTGGTCACTTAGCATAGCTTAGCACAAACACTGGGAGACACTCAGAGCTAGACTGAGACGAGTAAGCTAACAGGACCTCTGAGCTAAAACTGCACTGGGAAGCTAAGCTAGCAGGACTCATAGCTGAAGACAGAGAGCGTTACATTCTAAATGCAGTAACAAACTTTTAAGTTTATCACAGTGCCTGACGCTCTGCTGCTCCGTCTCGTGAGAGCGTCACCCTCAGTCTGAACTAATTGGACCTTAAAAGTTGGAAACAAAACAGCATTTTGTGTTGAGGTGATATTTCAGACTGAAGCTCTGCGATGGTACGAAAATTCCTTCCTGTGAGTAACGCTGCTGCTGTCAACAGCTCAGTCTGGGCAAATGTTTCGCTCACGGGGCTGAACAGTGACGTCTCGTCTTCCTCCATCATGTGACAAACACACTGTGGCCTTTAATGACGCAAAGGGCACCACGGAGCGCCTTTAATGACAGTTAATTCTTTTACAGCAATATTTTCTCAGTGATGGCTTATTGACATGAACTTGTTATTTCAACAGGCCTATTTTCAACTTTTCTGCACGTCTACAAACTGCTACAAAAACACAAGACGCTGCGCAGGAGAGAAACACACTTACACACGGCAAGACGGGGGGATGTTGGTGACGTGTTACTCATGATGTGTCTCAGTGGGTCGAGGCCTTAGTGAGGAACCACAGACTCTCTGCTCAGTGAAAACATGTTGTTGTCGTCGTTGTGAAAACATCTCAGGTCACATGATCCACCTGTTTTTCATTCAAAACAGAGGTGTGTGCTTGAGTCACAAGACTTGGACTCTAATCAGACTCGAGTCACAAATGTAATGATTTAGATAAAATCAAAGGAGACCTGCAGCTCCACTTGGACTTTAACAGCAAAGACTCGTGACTGGACTTGAAGACACCTGACACCTTCCTCCAAAAATTAGAAAGAGTGTTAAAGTGTGACAGGTCTCAGGTCACAGTGATGCTCTTCACTCTCAGCGAGTCGACACCTCAGTCCTCACGTCCGTTTTGTTTGAACCAGTCTGACATCATCCAATCACGTTACAGGAGAGACCATGAGGAACTAACGTTACGTTACTGAGCACCAGTTTGGAAAATGATGACACCAAAGATCATTTTGTTCACGTACAAAAACAGATAAATAACAGACGGCAGTCTGCAAAATGTGCAGGTGGAAAATAACTGAAGACACAACAACTTCCAACTTTATTCAACACCTGATGTTTCACAAAGGAAACAGTCAACAGGCTACTTCAGCATTTTCTTCACCAGCACCGCCCACACAAAGCCTCAAACTCAGACCTTAATCTGATCAAACAGTAAACTAATCAGCACTAGTCAATATAAACTGACTCTGTCACCAAGTTGCCAAGTCAGTGTGTCAAGTCACACACTACTAAACACTTTCATATTCTGAGTGCTGTCACACTAGTACAGGAAAATGCAGTGAACAGTCCAAAAGTTGAGTGTAGAATGACGGACACTCGGCCGGACACACGGCCATCTTGTTAACTGTCGACAAGGCTGCTGGGGACGACACGGAGCCTGTTAGTAAGACATGTTTTCACACTAAACACCAAAACTGTTGTCGAATAGAAGCCGACAGTGATGTTTGTTGGGTCTGTAATGATTTGGTACCAGCAACAATATGAGACTGCTAACTTGTTCCAAACTACGGCCGCGCATTTTAATCAGTACTGACGTTTTGGCATAAGTTCAGTTTATGTGTGGGCGGAGATAGAGGTCAAATTTTTGGTGATAATGCTCACGGTCCATCATCATCATCATCATCCTCACTGTGACCTCGTCACATGTCCACGTTTGGTCATGGACTCTCCTCGTCCACATATGGCGTCCGAGGTACCCTGGGTGTGTTGGTTGTTGATGTTCTGGGACGCCGTGTCAACTTCAGCCTGTTACATGCATTGTCTGTTTTCAAAATACACTTCTGTTTTCACAGGAAATGTACAGTTTGATTCAGTCTCTTTCAAAATAAAAGCACTACGTCGGGACAACACCACCAACTGATGTTTTTTTCCTTCAACACGTAACACATGATTACTTTTAACTGACACACACACGTGGTTACATTTAGCTAACACACACACACACACCTGGTTATGTTTAGCCAACACACACACACCTGCTTACGTTTAGCTGACACACACACACACACGTGGTTACGTTTAGCTAACACACACACACACACACGTGGTTACGTTTAGCCAACACGTAATTATGTTTAGGAGAAAAGAACAGGGTTTGACTTTACAATCCTACAGGAAGTTAACACCGGCCTCCAGTGTTTGTTGGACCCTCCCACCTGCCTCAGTCAGACTTTTGTCTGACCCTACCAAAATAAAAGCCTGCCCTGTCCAGGTGTGTGTTACCTGCTGCTGCCCTGTTTGTACATGTCGATGATGTTCTCCACCAGCAGGTTCCTCTGCAGCCCGTACACACCGTGCCGATCCAGAACCACCTCATGTCGACAGGACGGGCAGCGGAAACGACCACCTGACGTCACCGTGGAGCCGCTCCTCGTCGACAGGTAGGGATTGGACGCCTGCAGGGGGCGGGGCATCACACAGGTAGAGTGGATAACACCAGGAACACTGACAGGAAGTGACTCATAAACTTCCTGATTTGATGTCAGTAGAATGATGACATGAGACAACTCAAATGCTCCGAGACGTTTTCTGTGTTACTGTGTGTATATGTGTCTGTTAGTGTGTGTGTGCGTGTTGTTACCTGGAACACGTCATTGGCACACTTCCTGCAGAGGTTGTGTGTGTGTGTGTGTGTGTGTGTGTGTGTGTGTGTGTGTGTGTGTGTGTGTTACTGACCTGGAACACGTCATTGGCACACTTCCTGCAGAGGTTGTGTTGGCAGGGCAAGATGACCACCGGCTTGGTGAACATCTCCAGACAGATGGGGCAGATGAGCTGCTTCTCCAGACTCTCCATGGCGTCTCAGTGGGTGAGGAACTCAGGCGAGACGGCCGTCGCCCGGACAGGATGGGGGGAGGACGTTAGATGAAATAAAGAAGTGAAGGAGAAGAAGAAGAAGAAGAAGAAGAAGGAGCGGAGCAGTGAAGGCCTGCAGACTGCAGACAGAGCAGCACTCAGTCTGTTTTTAGACTGACAGACGTCAGGTGTTGCCATGCCGACATGCCCTTATATGTCAAAGGTCACGAGGAGACATGACAGAGCAGTGTGTGTGTGTGTGTGTGTGTGTGTGTGTGTGGGGGGGGGTGTTAAAGGGACAGTCCACAGTATGAAGCAGCAGGAGGAGCTGAGGAGGCTGCAGCGCCTCCTGCTGCTGGACTCTTCACATCTGAAACATCTGACGCTGCAGAATCTGTGACGTCTTTCAATCACCTCTCAGAAATCATCATTTTAATGTAAATTTCTTTTTAAAGTTGGTAACTTGTCTGCTGTTGTGGTCGTCACCTTAAAGCCAGAGCCACTGTGACAGTTTACTATCAGAGTGAAACACTGTCTGTCAGCATTACCAGTGTTGGCCCGTGACGTGGCCAGTGTGGCTGAATGCTAAGAGCGCCGTCATCCACATGGAGGCGCCACAAAAAAGGGAAAGAAAAAAGAATCTAAATGTTTATCGTTGTGTTACTGCTGTTATTCTGAAATATGACAGAAGGACAACCACACAACACAACAAAGAGACCCCCCCCCCCCAACACGCTGCAGCATTATCCTGTCAAAACCACTTAACTACCACGACCCACTGACAGGATCAGCAGAGATCGTTGAGTTAGCTGTTAGCAGCTAGCTGTCAGCAGTTGTCAGCATTAGCAGCTATTAGTTAGCAGTTAGTTGTTAGCAGTTAGCTTTTAACTGTTAGCAATTAGCTGTTAGTGGTTAGCTTTTATGAGCAGTTAGCTTTTAGTGGTTAGCAGTTAGCAGCTGGCTGTTTGCTCTTAGTGGTTAGCTATTAGCTTTTAGCTGGTAGCTGTTAATGGTTAGTTGTCAGCAGTTAGCTGTGAGCAGATAGCAGCTAGTTGTTAGCAGCTGCCAGCTAGCAGTTAGCTGTTCACTTGTAGCTGTTAGTAGTTAGCTTTTAGCTGTTAGCTGATAGTGGTTAGCAGTTAGCAGCTAGTTGTTATATGTTAGCAGTTAGCTGTTAGTGGTTAGCTTTTAGCTGTTAGCAGTTAGCTTAGAGCTGGTAGTCGTTATTGGTTAACAGTTAGCTGTTAGCAGCTAGCTGTCGGCATTTAGCAACTAGCTGTTAGCAGTTAGCAGTCCGTCTAAGCAGTTAGCTGTTAGCAGTTAGCAGCTAATTATCATTACTTCTTAGCAGCTGGTGAACACAACCAGCAGCTGACAGAGATTGCATTGATTTACACTGTGAAGCATTCAGGCTCTGGTCAGTAAAAATAAGTACCAGGTGAAGGTAAATAATAATGTATAATATAATGTTCTCATGATGTGTTCAGTGTAATTTCATAAATTGTAGCCTTTGGTGGTAAACGTGAATAAATCAACTGTTTGAAGGTGAAATGTGTCGATGTTTTCACAAGAATATAAAGCAGATATTAGAGATTATTTTTCATGTGAATGAAGGTTATGTTAAAGGTTCTTTCATAAATGTGTATTATTGAACTCGTTCTCATTCAAAGGCGTGAGGACTGAATGACTTTATTTTTTATAGTGTAGATTTCTGTGTTCCCCTGGAAACAACGAAGAATAAATAACAACAACAAACACTTTTGTAAAATAAGTATCAGCTGTTGGTGAAATTATTTTAAACACTGGTATCAGGGCACCAAACGACAAGTTTGTCTTTATTAATTAATAGCTGATGTAACGATGCTTCATTGATGATTAATAAGAAACATCTGATCGTACATTTATAAAACACACAATGAGCTGAAAGGAAGAAACCAGGTGTTTGATTTAAACGCTTGTTTGATTCAATGATCCGAAACTATCAAGAAAAATCATGCTACATGCTACATGCTACACGTTTGGTTTTTGTGACCAATCAGTGAAGACGTCATCAGCTGTGACTCATCCGATCACCAGGGATCATTAACATGACAAAGAAAGGTGTGAGGAGGTGACATCATCCATGACATCACTACAGGTGTCACCTGTTTCATCTTCCAAACCAAAACTTCATTTACATCAACAACACTGATGAATGTTATCGTGATTATAGTTTATAAAATATTAACGACTGAATGAGTCTGCTGTTTGAAGCTCCGCCCCTCCGTCAGCACTCAAACCATCAAACAACCAATCAGAGCATCAGTTTAATAAAAGCCTCGCTGCACTGCAACTTACATCAACAACAGTGGGACATGTGATTATTTGAATGACGCACACACAACATAAAGGTTAATAACCATGAAGACGACACGATGAGAGGAAATGGTTCTGTTTATCGTCTGAGTCACAGCAGGACAGCAGTATGTGGACGTCAGTGTCCACATACTGATGTCCTGCTGTGTTTCTCTGTTGCTTCAGTTTGTATTGACTAACAGCTGTTACACAGAGCGAGGGGACGTTTTGATGCAGTGACATCATGCACCTGCAGTGATGCGTTTCCTGTCCTGGTTCATGTGTAGGTGTCTCCATATCTGCGGTGTCCGTCACTGATGAGCTGAGTTTTCTCGCTGGCGTTCGTTGGCTGCTGAACAATCGGAGTTTCAACGTCTGCAGAGAAACAAACAGGAAACAAACATCACATTTAAAAATACAGGAGTGTGTTGTTGATGTTCAGCTGTTAATTCATCAGGTTTTAATTTAACTCTGAGTCAGTGTTCAGATATGAAACTTTTATGTTAATCTAACAATGAAAGGCTCTAAGGTATAAATTAAGGGACGTCTTTCATGCTTAAAATAATTTGAAATCCCTTAAACAGCAGATGACTGCAGATAATTACCTTAAGGTGAGACGTGACAGGCAAAAACATTGATTTTTTATGCAGTGGTCAATTTTGAGATTTTGGGCTAGTTTACTCCTTAATTATGTTTTCTTTCAAACTGCTATAAAGAAACATTCAAATTATACATTTAGATGTTTATTTTATTACATTTTGTCTCCTTGTATTATGTATTATGGTATATTATTATGTCATCATGTCACTATGTCACTAAGTCATTATTTCATTATGTTATTATGTAAATCTTTGAATGCTGTTTTACTCAAAATGATTTTTTTGTCATATTCCAAGTCGAACATCTTGGCCTCTGTAGCACATATGTACACCAAACTGTCCAGTTTATTCTCCTAGCTATATTCTGGAGATATTTACAAAGGGATTTGTTAATAAATCATTGCTAACTGGATTTATGTGACATCTTATTCCCAAAATATGATTTTTTTTAAGGCTATGGACAGTATATTTTGATTTTCTAGGTAATAAAAGCAGATATCCTTAAATCCCTCTGTAATTTTTTTTTTCATCATATACGTAAACAAAATGAAAGAAGAATTTTGCACCTGGCTTTATCAGATGTTCAGATTTATCTTCATCAAATCTTTGCAGATTAGCACATATTTAATGACTCAATGCCCAATTTGCATAATTAAACATTAAAATTTTAAAAACTTGTAATAAATTTTTGTTTCACACCATTGTAAGTAATCAGCTGGGAAAGTTTCATGATGATGATTAAAATGTTACCCTGTTCACCTGCAGCGTCTCACCTTAATGACATCATCACTGGTCAGTATGTTTTAAGGTCAGCAGGTGACATCAGGTCGATACTGCCTCAGAAATTAATCAATAAATGTTCAATAACAAATCACCTGACTGATTTAACTCTCTGAAGCTGTTTGTGATGATGATGATGATGATGATGATGATAATGAAGCTCAGTTTAAAGAGACGTTAAACACTGATGTGTGTGACTGTCAAAATAAAACCCCCAAGTTTCCTGTCGTCTCACCGTTGTCGGGGTCGTTGCGTATGTCCTCCTCCAGGTCGTCGGGGGAGACGTATTCTGGCCCCGCCCCCTCACCTGTGGGCGTCGGCTTCAGTTTCCCACAACAACAGTTACAGCAGCAGCAGAGACAGCAGCAGCAGTAACATCCTGTCAGGACGCCGCAGACCAGGAACAGACCCTGGGAGACAGACATATGACACAAACAAACACGGTGATGCGACGCTGAAAAAACACACAGCTTTGATGTTTGTCGGTCTACAGCTTGGCAGCCGTCTCGCTGAGGTGTCACGCCATCCCCTGCCCCTCCCCCTCCAGGTTACAGCTCACGTACATGTAATCATCTATGTTACAAGTGTTGATATGAAACGTATTGGTGGTTTGCAGAAACGCACAATGACATTTTTGACGCGAGACCTGATGGACCTACAGAAGCAGGTGGAACAGCAGCTACATGCTTCCTGTTTGGTCACACACACACACAGAGGCAGTGTAAGCCCCGCCCACCTTGGCCCACCAGGTGGACAGCATGAAGTAGGTGTTGACGTTGTCCTCTCCGAACTGCTGGGCGACGTAGAGCCCCAGAGATCCGTACGAGTCGTAGATGTTCCTCTTGGTGAGGTCGGACAGGACGGCGTGAGCATTGTTCAGCTCCTTAAACTTCTCCGCCGCCTCTGGGTTGTCGGGGTTCTTATCGGTGGTAGCGCAGCGCCAGCTTCCTGACATCACACACACGCTCTCATGTTAACACTTTATAAATCCATTCTACATCAAACATCCATCAGTGATCGGCTGATCGATCACCTGGTGCATGTCAGTGGGCGGGGCTGCAGTCGTCTTACCTGTAGGACTTCTTGATATCGTCATGGCAACAGCCTTTCTCCAGACCCAGGACCTGATACAGAGACTCTCCAGAGGTGGACAAAGTTCGCTGCCTCCCGTCAGACATCCTGAGCGCATCACCTGTTGCAGGCGGACACACAAACCATTCATGCACATTCAATCATTCTTTATCAACACTGAACACAGAACTGAGCAACACGCTACATGAACACAGCAGCACTTTGTTACTATAATGAAGATAAAGGTGAGTCATTACATCACTTTTAAATATTAGTTTATTTAATCAGGAGGTAAAAATGAATAAATCATCATCATGTCAGTCACTGTGAGCGCCAGTAAATCCATCTGGTGTCTAAGACACAGATTCATTGTGACATTTATTGATCAGTTCATTTTGTCTTTATAATAATAAACAGTAATAAAATATAAATCTGTTTCATATGTTTTATAGCACGTAAGAGTTTCCACAGTGTTGGATGGTCTCTGTAGGAACTCGTACTGTAATGATTTAAATGTAAGAAAACCATGAGTGCATCACGGAGCAACAAGTGTGTGTGTGTGTGTGTGTGTGTGTGTGTGTGTGTGTGTGTGTAATGTAATAATTTATTACATATTTAGGATAATTATTCAAACCACATGTGTGTTGTTGAATGAAAAAAAACATCAGTTGGTGTTGTTTTACCGACGTAGTGCTTTTATTTTGAAAGAGACTGTATCAAACTGTACATTTCCTGTGAAAACAGAAGTGTATTTTGAAAACAGACAATGCATGTAACAGGTTGACACGGCGTCCCAGAACGTCAACAACCAACACACCCAGGGTACCTTGGACGCCATATGTGGACGTGGACAGTCCATGACCAAACGTGGACACGTGACGAGGTCACAGTGAGGACGTGATGTTCAACATGGTCTCTAATCAATCAATAAATGAATATATTGACTGTTTTCATGGAGGACTGAGAGAACGACACAGTTTTGTTCTCTGACTGATGAACACGTGGTGGTGACGGGTTCCTGTCGAGCAGAGGAACCTGCTGTCAGAGATCAGACACTTTATATCAGCTGCTCGGAGGTTGATGATGATTCTCTGACAGAAACAGTCTGCAGACTGACATGTGGTGATGGGTTCCTGCTTCAGTCAGTTATAATGTAAAGAAACTGTTCCACTGATGTTTGGAACAATTAGTTCACCTGCTCAGAATCCATCCATCTGTTTTCATCCTCGTATCTGAGGCCAGGTCACAGAGCCAGCCGGCCCAGCAAAGCTTCCCAGTCATCTCACTCCTCAGCGACACTTTCCAGCTCCTCCTGGAGGACCCCGTGGCGTCCCCAGACCACATGACACATGACACACACACCAGTGTGTTTTGGCCTCCTTCCAGTTGGACAACACCTGACGTGCTCAGAATCATTCAGCATATTAGACCCAGCATCATCCCATCAAAGGTTCTCATTGGTCCACGTCACCGGACATCTGTTCGTCCTCATGTCTCAGAGAGACGTCATCTCTTCAGGAAGTGACTGATGGAAATGTCCGAACAGACCAAGTCCAGTGTGTCGGAGTGTCGGACTGAAAGTGAATCTCATATAAGCAATATCATATATTTAATATGAGCAATATTGGGCAGAAATGAGAAGAGAGATAGACAGCATCATTCAGGGCTCTTTCATTTTGAGGCTCAAACACCACATCCCTAACCTCAACAAACTCATCAGTATCTTCACTGAACTGTAAGAGCAGCCGCACGTCAACAGACTGAAAAAAGACAAATCAGGTTACAACAGGAAGAGCTGAGCACAGAGAGGGATGTGACTAATGAGACCTGTAAAATGGAGATGACAAACCACAGAGTAGCTGAATGATCTGACACAAGATGGAAGAGAATACAGAAAACAGGTGTAATAAGTAATAAGGTTGGAGGAGATGAAGGTAGGAGGAAGAGGAGAAAGGACGAAAGAAATGACGGAAAAACAGTCGGCTGCACTTCAGAGTTTGTCATCTTTGTTCAGTCAGTTTAATAATAAATAAATGACTTCACTGCTGAAAAGCTTTTGACTCAGAGTGTAGTGATGTCAGCACGACGCTTCGCTTCTTGTGATGATGCCACTGTCCAACACTGACCCACACACACAACACACGTTTGTCCAGAATCCTGCGTTACACAAACATTAAACCAAATTATAAACCGCTGTAATAACACTGTTATAACACCACCTGCATCGACCTGGACGTTGTCCCATTGGACAGCTGAGGTTCGCAGCAGAATGTCAGTCAGTCTTTGTTTCTGACACTGTGAGTGATTCTTTGCTGAGTGCGTGAGAGTTGTGTTCTCGTACCTCGCGTGAGACTTTCATATCTATACAGGAAGCAGGTCCTCTTCTACACAGATCACCATGTTGCACCGCCATGTTTTCTACAGTAGCCCAGAACAGACAAACCAAACACTGACCCTTTTAAATAGGAGTTGTGCAAATTTACAGGAAAGCCCAATCAAGCTCCGCCCCTGACAGTGACCGTGCAGAAATGACATCATGTTATTGATCTTGATATTAGTGATACATGTGTGAATAACACAAACATCAGCCACAACAACCATCAGAACAGACGCTCTGCACCACGATCAATATGATGTTTTATTTCAATCATCGCACATTTATATTACAAGTACACGTCATACATATACTCTTATTTATATATATGTATATATATATATATATATATATATATATATATATATAGATAGATAGATAGATAGATAGATAGATAGATAGATAGATGGATAGATAGATAGATAGATAGATAGATAGATATGTGTGTGTGTGTGTGTGTGTGTGTGTGTGTGTGTGTGTATACTGTAGATTGAAAAGCAAAAGGCTGAAGCGTGATGATCCACATCTTTACAGCCACTTTACAAAAAGAGACACAAGAACCAAACTGCTGATCTGAGCTCAGCCACTGAAACTCTGTCCACTCTATTCAAATCACACAGCTGACAAACGTGTCAGAGGATCCCATCTGACAGAGTCATCCTGTAGAAACCGCATGAAGAATATTAACATGATATTTTACCTTCAAGCCTTTGCTGTCTCTTTAGACAAGTAACACATGATACACCTGATGATGTCACACTCATTCTACCTGTAAAGAAAAAGAAAGGCTGAAGCTGAGAGTTAAAGAGCAGAGTGATGGAGCTGGTACCTGCTGCTGGAGCCTCAGAGCGTCCCGACCAAGCCTCTGCCTGTCCTCTGCCTGTCCTCTGCCTGTCTACCTGTTCAGGTGTTTGTGGTCCGCCTGTGGCTGAGAGGATCTCTGACGCCTCCATCAAACATTCAGCAGCTGCTCGGCTCAGGTGACCACGAGCCGCCACGCCTGCTCAGGTTTCTCAGAGACGCTCCAATGGATGCATTGTGACAGGGAGGAGGGAAGGTCGCCGTGACAACCAGGTGAGTCAAGAAGGGGGTGCAGACAGACAGACAGACAGACGGACGGACGGACAGGCAGACAGACAGACAGATGACAGACAGACAGACAGACAGACGGACGGACGGACGGACGGACGGACAGACAGACAGACAGACAGCGTCCAGTCATGAGAAGCAGCAGAAACAGTGACAATACTTCAGATATAAAGTTACTGGGTTGTTAGTGTGTGTGTTGTGTCTGTCCATGAGGACACTGATCAGAAACTTGTTCTTCTGTTACTAAAGAATAAAAACATCAGATCAGTGGAATGTGTTCGTCTTTATTTTTATTTAATCACAGAAAATCAGATATTCAGTTTTTTTTCTTTCACTGTTTGTGAGAAGATGACTGAGATCATGTGACGTTCAATGAGCTTCATTAGAAAACACAGACTGTCTTGTGGTGATGAGAAATACTGAAGATTGAGTCAGAAGCAGGAAGTCGGATCCCCAGCAGGAACGTCCTCTGATCCGTCCCCAGATCAGTTTATGACCCTGAACACAACACCAGGATCAGAACACGGCGGAACTGAGTGTTTGTTTTATTCTGTGACGTCATTCAAGGGTATACTCACAGCTGATTGGTCCAACAGTCACAGGAAGCTGACTGGGGTGAGGCCACAGCGACTGACCGAGCCCGTCGTCCAGAACAGTTCTACAGAGAAGGAATCAAAAGAACATTAATTAAACACAGAAAAATAGATTAAAGACCCCTGGACCTCCTGGAATCCCTGAAGTACCCCTCTGACCTCATTAGGAAGCCCCAGAGCGTCTTTAAGAACCCCAGTACCCACTTATGAACCTCTAGAACCTTTTTTAAGGACCTGTGGGTTCCCTTCTAGAACTTCTAGAGCAGGGCTCGTGAACCTCCTCCTGACATCTATAGCCTTGACCTCTGACCCGGACCTATGAGAATCCCTTAAGAACCTCTAGAACCTGTATACAGTAAGAACCCATGCTACTCTCTTACAGAACCTGCGGGAACTCTGAAGAACCATTATAACCCATAAAATCCCCTTAAGGATGTCTGGAACCTAATTAAAAAAACTAAGGAACCTCTTCAGGAATCATGACATCACTTAAGAACATCTAGAACCTCTTTAATAGCCCATAGTAACCCTTAACCCTTGATTTTAAGACTTTATAGGCCCCCCTTAAGAATTTCTAGAACCTTTAGAACCTGGATAAAAGCCATGCAACCTGCTTAAGAAGCTCTGGAATCTTATAGACCTCTAGAACACTTTAAGGACTCATGGACTCCTGACATCTATAACCTTGACCTGGACCTATGAGAAAACCGTAAGAACCTCTAGAACCTGTCTAGAGTGAGAAGAACCCATGCTACTCTCTTACAGAACCTGTGGGAACTCATTAAGGACTCTGAATCCTCTGAAGGGTTTTTAGAACTTATCTAAAGAAGTGAGAGAACTCCTGAATCCTGTCAAGGAACCACGACACCCGCTGTAGAACCTGTAGAACCAGACCCAGGTGTTCCTGAGTGTGGAGCAGTTGCAGTACACTCACAGGGCTGCAGGGGGCGCTGTCCCCGTCACACAAGCTGATCCTGCAGTGCAGGTAAACGTCCTCATAAGTGCCGTGGAACAGAAAGAACAGCACCGAGAAACGAGCGCGCTGTGACACACCGCTTTCCTCCACCCTCACGTGACGGCGGTCCACTGGACACCTGCAGGAGACAACCAATCACACCACGACGTCAACACGGCTGCTGAGCTGAACTTTTATTGTGAAAATCTGTCTTCCTGTGGGATGTGTGTGACATTCAGGGGACAAACAGAGATTCAGTTTGTCTTCAAAAATCATTAAAAAAAAAGTTCCTAATTAGTTTTGAGACGATCGAAGAATCGATCGTTCCTCAAACGACTGATCGCTGCAGCTCCGTCAGTCAAGCTGTTGGTCAGGACTCGTCACCTGTTCTGGATCAGGACGTATCTGGCAGGATCGTCGGCGCTGGGGGAGTTTGTGACGTAGCAGTTTTCCAGGAGAAGCTTGAAGAGGTTGTTGTCGTAGTTTTCCACGGAGACGCCAATGTGCAGGGGGGCGCCCAGCGGCAGTCTGACCGGGCCGGCGGGGAACGGCTCGCTGTAGTCCGGTCTCTGGTACAGAGTCATCCCTGCTCTGGTGGGCGCACCTGAACGCACCACTCCGACTCTCCGACTCCTGCCAAGAGACGAGACACGTGACTGACAAATACCTGAGGACACGACACACGGGTGAACTGAGAAAAACCTGACACACAGAGACTTTGCACACAAACTGGATTCTTTATTTTTCATCTTAAAATACCCTTAACCCATTAATAATGATGCCATTAAAGTATTCTATTTGTTAATGGGTTGTTGGATTGAAGGGAATTTTAAAGAGTAGAAACCCCCTTAGAACTGACCAAGTAGCCAAAAGGCCCTTAATTTAAACCTTTAAAGGGACTTACAGTTTTTAATTAGGTAAAAAATAAGGTGAAAATTAAGGGATGCATTTCATGTATTTGTTTTGTATGTGTGCAGATAATCATTACAAACCCCTTAATATTTTAAAATCCATTTATTTATCCATGAATTAGCCTTAAATATGGGGTGAACGCCAGAATCTGATCCTCTTAACCTGAATTTGAGGTGTACGTGAATACATGAATTTACTACATTTGTTTCACCCTTTAAGAACTCCTTAGTCCATGCCAAAAAATAAAAATAAATAGACAAACATTTAAAAGCCCTTAACTTATTCTATTAGTGTAAGGCAAAGCAACTTTATATGAATGACACGTTATTAACAAATGCACAAACAGTGCAAAAACATTAAAATACAAATGTAAAAAAGAGGAACATTTTAAAGGGAAATCCTAAAGTTAAGATTGGAAACATAAGGGTAGAGATTTAAGGGCATTATGGTATGTAACACATGTTCTAAATGTTCACCAAATCTGGTGAACATGTTCAGCAGCAGAATGATATTTAAGACTTAAATAGATTTAAGAGGTTAAAAAAATGTAACACAAATAACAATAAGACTATATGTCCATTTATTTATACCTCAAAATGCCTTAATGTTTTATTTAATGGTAAAAAACTGATATTAATTTCATAATGTTTAGTAAATGGTCTATCGTAATCTAAAGGTTTTTAAAGATACAAATTAAGGGGTACTAGTACTGAGATTCCCCTTTAAATAACCTTAATCCTGCAGCCTTAAAACTAAAATATCTGAATACTGAATAGAACAAAATCTCATTGATTAGCACCTAAAAAAATATTGAAACCAAAAACTCTTAATCTTAAAAATGCCTTAAACTTATAATTCATAGATTTCTCAAATATTTCACATACATGTGGAAACTAAGGAAAAAGTCATGAAGCCCTTAAAATCTACTTAATGTGTTCATTAAGCACTTGTTTTTTTATGTTTTTAATAAGGTGATTTTCAGGGGAAAAGCGCAAACACACTGGTTTAGATTAAGATGTCTGTGTGTTTTCAGGGGAAATTAAGGACTAATTAAGGGTTAATTGATGAGGTTTTAAGGGATCTACAGTCATGGAAAAAATTATTAGACCACCCTTGTTTTCTTCAATTTCTTGTTAATTTTAATGCCTGGCTCAACTAAAGGTACATTTGTTTGGACAATTATAATGATAACAACAAAAATAGCTCATGAGAGTTTAATTTAAGAACTAAGAACTATTCATTTTCCATGGTTTTCTTGATAATAACCAAAATTACTTAAATTCTTACATCAATAGCTATGGCATTGTACCGCCAAAAACACTACTTTTAAGCATTCCATGTTTTCTTTTCTGTTTGCTTTAAACACATGATACACACAAGAGTTAATACTTGATTGCATAACCATTGTTTTTGATGACTGCAGCCATGCGTCTTGGCATGCTCTCCACCAGCTTCTGACATTGTTCTGCTGTCACAGCAGCTCATTCCTGTTGGACAAATTCAAACAAATTTTCTTTGTTTTTGGGCTTGTGGTTCTCCATTTTGAGTTTGATGATTTTCCACAGGTTTTCAATTGGATTAAGATCTGGTGATTGAGCAGGCCAAGGCATGGTGCGAATGTTGTGGTTCTCCATCCAGGCTTTAACTGACCTTGCCGTGTGGCAAGGGGCATTGTCTTGTTGGAAAATCCAGTCATTCGAGGCAGGAAAGAGTTTTCCAGCTGATGAAAGAAGACTGTTTTCAAGGGTAGTCCTGTACATGACCTGGTTCATTCGGCCTTCACACAATTGCATTTGCCCTGTTCCACTCAGACTGAAACAACCCCAGATCATGACTGATCCACCCCCATGTTTTACTGTAGGGCAAGACAGTCTGGGTTGTAAGCTTCTCCAGGCTTCCTCCTAACCAGTAAGTTGGCTGGAGTGGGCATCAATTCAAAATTGGATTCATCACTGAAGAGAACCTTAGCCCAATCATCAACAGTCCAATCCTTGTGGTCTCGAGCAAAGAGTAACCGGGCCTTCCTCTGCCTTTCATTGATGAAGGGCTTCTTGCGTGCTCTGTGTGACTTCAAACCAGCTTCAACAAGTCGGTTTCGAACTGTCCTTGCCGAACAAGTCACATTTCTCGACAGTGCCCACTCATTTTTAAGGTCCCTGGAGGTCTGACGACGATTCCTGACACAGGAACGGATGAGTGCACGGTCATCTCGTGGGGTAGAAAGACGTTTCCTGCCACGGCCAGGTAGCAATTTGGTAGTGCCATGTTCAGCTTGTTTTTTTTTGTTGTAATGAACGGCTGTCTTGGAGATCTTCAGTTTTTTCGCTACCTGTCTCTCACTCATGCCAATTTCCAGCAGTGCCAAGATGGCTGCCTTTGTGGCTTCACATAATTCTTTTGTTTTAGGCATTATGTGAGAGCTGACAACTTCTGAGTTGTGCTACGGCTTGAATGTAAGCAGGAAACCACTCTAGGCCTTTGCATGTGCAGTGCTGCTTGTGACATGAAATGGCCTCTTATATACCCTGGGAATCAATTAAGCTTAAGAATGTCAAATAGGACATAAAGTATTATGTGACCAGCTGCATTTTTTGTTGTGTTCATTGTATTATACGTTTAGTGGTACCAGATATTAGAATGAACAAGAAATTGAAGACAACAAGGGTGGTCTAATAATTTTTTCCATGACTGTATGCTAGTCGGAGAAGTCTTGCTCTGTGATTGGCTGACAGGTGTGTGTTTGCTGCAGGTAAGCAACAGCACTGATGCTTCAGTTAACTGAAGACCGTCACACTTTAAACTTAGCGACGCGCTGGTGATGAACTCACGGAGGCTGGTATCGAAGGGGGGCGTCTAAGCTGGTGATGTCATCCAGCGGGAAGACGCAGGAGAAAGGGATGCTCATCGGGGGCGTGGCGTGAGTCTGACCGGATGGGTACAAAAACAAAACGTTGGTGTACGTGATGTGGGAGCCATTTGTCTGGAACAAATAAAAACAGATAAAACGATGAAAACGGTAAAACATGATTTTAACTTTTGTTTTGTCAACAAGATAAAACGTCATCATGACGTCGTCATCACTGCTGGATGAGGAAATAAACAACTTCAGCTTCAATAACCTGATAACATGCCTGATGTTCTGTTTAAAGCAACAAAATAATGCAGCTTTAACCAAATTTAAAATATAAAGGACCAACAGTAGAACCCTGAGGACCTCCATGACACTGATCTTTAACAGGATGATCATGTCACTCCATGTTTGCTGTTCACTAACATGAGCCACATGCTATAACTGTCAGTTTAATGTGGAGTTCCTCTGCTACCTAGTGGTCAGAAGGTATGAAATATCCAGATATGAAGCTGAACAGATATGGAGAACATCAAACCAAACGCGCCTCCACCACGTTTCCACAGATGCCCTTCCTTCGCTCCACCAGGTACCACATGGTCTCCTGGTGTTCGACCTGCTGGTGGCAGCGCGGGTCGATCAGGTGAGCGGACGACCCGTTCAGCCCTCGTTCCTCCAGCAGCCTCTTCTGGACCGTCAGACGCAGGTGATCCCGTCCACACTCCAGCTCCGGCTCTTGAAAACCACCAGGTTCATCTGAAGCAAACACAACACAGCAGGAACAAGGCATTGTGGGTACGTGAGTCTTTGTTATCACAATGCAGGATTAACATGAGGAAATTTCACGGGCTGCACATTTATATTGACAAAGTTTCAAAACAATTTGTGACTTTTAAAGGACCCATCATAAAATTTCAGTGACCAGTTGGGGTCCATGGAGGAGAGACGGACTGTGACGTAAACAGTACCCTAAATTCTAACACGCTCAATGTCACAATGATGTGATGTGACTGTCATTCGTTCTGACCTGAGCAGATGACTCCAGCATCTTCAGCGTGGCCACAGTTATGAGTACCAAATCCTGGATGGCCACATTCTGTTAATGAAGACTCACTGCCTGTACAGGCAACGTCATCCATCCAGATCTGTCCGAGGCCCTGTCCAAAGTGGGCGGAACTAGTTGCAGACTGGGCGGGGCCACACCGCAGCTGTCTGCAGACCACCTGGGCGTCGTTTATGTCCCAATAATCATCACACACTGTTCCCCACTGGGAGTTATGGAGAACCTCCACTCTACCAGAGCACGGTGTGTTACCATTGACCAACCTCAGCCGAAATTCAGAAGCTAAACATTAAAACAGAGAAACAGTGAACAAGGAATAACTTTTCATACATTTAATTATTTAGACAAACTGTGAATTTATCAGAATTTATTTTAATTAGTAGAAATTGGATGAAACCGAACTGTGACACAAACATTCAGGCAAAAACAGAAAATATAAAATTCCATTTTTGTCACAACTGATTAATTGTTTTAATTCATTGTTTTTTCTTTAAAACCTATCTGAAGATCTATCCCCCGAGTAAAAAAAGATTCCCTCTTAAGGGTCCATGAAATGTAAACAATAATATCTGAAATATAGCTCCTGAATTCAGGGATTCCTGGAACTTTTTCAAGGACCAATGGGGAAGTGTTAGGAACCTCTAGAACCATTTTAAAGTCATGTGAACAGCCTGGACCACCACTAGAACCTCACTGAGTAAGTAAAAATATTGGAACCCCTGAAAGGAATCTGTAATTTCTTCAGGAACCATGGAAAACCCTTCAAGGACATTTTTTAAAAGAAGTACATCCAGAGCTCTGCTGCCCATCTGCTCACCCATTTCCGATCCCACGATCACATCACCCCTGTCCTCCAGAACCTCCACTGGCTCCCTGTTCCACAGCGCATCCAATTCAGGGTCCTTCATCACTCATAAAGCCCTTCATAACCAGGCCCCCTCCTACGTCACCGACTTGCTCCACCACCACACTCCTTCCTGCAGCCTCCGCTCCTCTGATGCTCCACCACTCAGGACAAACCTGGGGCGACAGGGCTTCTCCATAGCTGCCCCCTCCCTCTGGAACACTCTCTCAAAACACATTCAGACTGCACCGACCTCTCCCAGTTCAAATCACTTCCCAAAATACATCCTTTCAAAACGGCTTTAAATGTGTGAATGATGTGTGTATTTTATTGTAGTCTACTTTGTGATTGTTTTTCACCAATGTAAAGTGTCTCTGAGTACCATGAAAAGACACTTTACATAAAAAATATAAATAAATAAATAAAATGGATTATTATTATTATTATTATTATTATTATTATTATTATTATCATTATTATTATCTCAAGGGATCTGCAAGACCTGTTTAAAGACTTGTGGGAGGACTTATGGAAACTAACTGGGACCAGCTGACCTCCCCAAATGACCCCAGAATCTATAGAGTCTCCTAATGTAACCTCTACAACCTCTTTAAGAACTCATTAAAGACATATGGAAACCCTTTAAAAATGTCTGGGCCTCAGAAATGCAGTTGTTGATCCTCTTTAGGACATGTGGAATCCCTTGAAGGACATTTTTAAAGGATCTCAAGAAATCTGCCGGAAACTCTACAATCTCTCAAGGGAACCATGGAACTCCCGTTTAAGGACCTCAAAAACCTCTCAAAGAACATGTGCGACCTGACTCTGAAGGAGCCCTGCAATCTCTTTAGGGACTTATGTAATACCCTGGGAAACCACTAAAACCTGTTTAAACCAATGGAAGACATGTGGAACCTCTTCAGAGACACAGTGTAACCTCTACAACCTCTTAAAGAATGTGCGAGTAGAAACTCTTTAAGGACTTATAGAAACCCTTGAAGAACACCTGAGTCAGGGGTGACCAACCATGAGTCTCAGAGAGGCAGTTCCAGATCCTCTTTTGGACACTCAGAACCCTTTGAAGACAAGTTATGTGTCAGTGGTCACTAACCTGGACGTCCACAACTCCAGTTGATCTTGTCATTGCTCACACAGGTCTCACCTTCAGCGCAGGTATTACACACCATGGTATTGACATCTGAGAACAGAACAACAAAGTCCACTAAAGATTCTGATGGTCTAAGCCCTGAATTGTCCTTTAAGACATAATAACCTTCAAGGACACATTTCAAGGACACTGTGGCACTAACTCTCACGTCAGATGTCCGATATAATCACATATAATAATAATAATATAATCATATTTCAGGTCCTGAACCACTGATCTACATCTTACAGTGAAATAAAGAGGATTGCACCGGATGTTGGAGTGTTCCTTTGAGACTCTTCAGGATCAGGATCCTGGTGTTTAGCTCAACCTTGACTCCACAGTGTGACTCCATATCATGAACGCTTGTTTCTTACCTGCGCAGTAAGCTAGCCGACACAAGTTGGGGCTCACAAACTTGTAGACGTAGTAGTTTCTTGGGCAGGCTTTCACATGGATGATGTTGGACTGAAACTGGCAGCAGCCTCCCTCCCAGCTGCCACAGACCTCCGCCCGGATGATGCCCTCAGAATCCAGTGGGTGGGGACTCCTCAGCCACAGCGGAGCGTCAGTCCCACACATGTGACTCTCAATGCACCTTTCTGGCATCTGAACACTACTGTTACCAATGAACAGGCGGTACCAGCCCTGCCAATCAGTACGGCTGTCGCAGGCCACGGACTCCGGGTCCACCCTGAAGTCTGTGGCTCGCCAGGCGTCTTGTAGTGGAGTGTAGTGCTGACACGGGTCAATGCAGCGAGATGTGCCATCCACCTGGAGGCAGTCCTGACCGAAAGGGCACTGTGTGCCGCCGCAGGCAAACGTCACTGAGCGGGGTTTGGTTTTGGTGTTGGTGTGAGGTTGTAGATCAGGGGTCAGCAGGCAGGTGAAGGAGCCTGGTGTGTTTTCACAGATCAGGCCAGGACCGCACGAGGACGGGGCAGCGAACACTCATCTATGTCCATGCAGCCCTGCGGTGGCAACCAGCGGTACCCTTTGCCGCAGCAGTCATCGTTGCAGGTGGTTTTGTTGTAGCAGGTGAAGCCGTCTCCCACCAAACCATCTTCACAGTAGCACAACACGCCCACAGTCTCCACACTGTTGTCATGGAGGGAGGTGCGGCATCGAGCCAGTCTGTGACACGCCTCACAGCTGGTGGCCACAGACCCTGAGGACAAGCAAGGGTTCATTACAAAACATCAACATTATATAGTGAACAGATTGAACTGTGAATAACACTGTGGCGCTAACTCCCACGTCAGATGTCCGATATAATCAGCAACAGTATATATTTATCCTGCTGACTGACACGTGTTGATTAATGTGTGTGTCTTTATACGTTAATAAATTCAGTTAAAATACCAGGTAGACACTGTCTGTGGATACACAGCTCAGTTAATATTTTGTGTTTCTGGGGTTTTCCAGTATTTTGTGGCTCTGAGTCCACAGGTGAGTCCACAGGTGAGTCTTTCGGCAGCCACAAAAATATCGTAGTCTGTAGACTCAAACTGTTGACTCACCTGTGGAAAGTTCATTTATACTTCTGCGTTGAATCGATGCCGTAGCTACGGCATAGGCTCTAGGTCAAGCCCACGGTGTAGCCTGTAGCCACAGTGACACAGACCTGCTGTGTGTCTCTGTGAGCTGAAACCATTTCCCTCAGTGGAAACAAAGCTTTGATTTAATTTCACAGATAAGAAACAATAAATAGTGAAGACAATAAAGCCTCCACACACTGTGTGTGATTTATCCTGGCTGAAATATGAGCAGAGCAAATCTCTGCTAGCTGCTAGGCTCATTTATACAATGTAAAATGCCATAGACTTGTGCTAATAACGTTAGCATGTTGTATTTGTGGGGAAAATGTGTCCAGATAAAGACAAGTGTTTGTCTGTGAATGCTGCCAGTTATAGTGAAGCTGATTTGTGTTTGACACTGTCTCTACTGCAGAGTGACACTGACACACCACCGCAGAAATAAAAATGCTCACAACAGCAAAGGCAGCGTGCGTAGGGTCTACGCACAACCATAAATCCCCTTTTACCTGTGGACTCACCTGTGCTCTGAGCTGAATAGGCCATAAGGAGCAGAAACAGCGGAGTGATGAACCGCTGGAACATTTTTAATCACCAGTCTGTTACAGAGAGAATTTTTAGTTTTGTAGAAGATGTTTTGCACTGGTTTATTTTACAGAAACAGGAAGTACAATTAGGGTCAGCTGATCAGGTGACTACGTTATTAAAAAGCTAACTGAAGGTACTTCTGTTTATATTCTGAGTCATTACCTCACTCTCTGATTCCACTGATTCCACACGTCTTTATACAAACTGTGATCAGTAATAAAAACACATTTTGTTTGTCGACGTTCTGCCCAAAAAAATTATCACAATCTTGGATCCAGGCAGAATTTTGTTTCTTTGCTTCAAACGTTTTGCTAAAGTAAAGTTTATTGATTCATAAATACATGTTTGGGTATAAACTGAGTTATCTTAATATTCTCATTAGAATAAAATGCAACAAGACGTGCTGTATTATGTGTCAGTGTCCAGTTTATTAAGTACACCGAGCTAAATGAATGCAGCAGCCCTGCGATGAAGTCTGTCCTCACTGTGGATAAAAACATCAAAAACATAGCAGCTCATACTGAACATTACGACTTCATGAAGTTTGTTACTGACTGAATAAAACACTCATGAGCAGACTTTACCTTCGCTGTAGCTCTGAGTGCACGTTTCTTCTTCAGGTTGACAGACTTCCGTCAGTACTGAGGACGTGTTTCTGGGAAAGGGCTGTTTAACAACAGCTTGATCATCAGAGCTGATTATTGTTGTAAAGTTATAAATTAAAAGTGCTGCGTCAGACAAATAATAATGAGGGTGGAGAAAAAGTGCTCTCACTTTTCTCTCCTTTCATTTCACGTCTTGTAGAAAGTTCTTCAAACAAAGTTTTTCTTTTGAGGTTCCTGATCAGCTGAGATTTTATAGAAATCTTTATAAAGGACATGTTGTTTAAAATGTCTAAAATCATAATGAGCAGCTGGTATCTGATCAGAGCTGCTTGTTTTATTGGGAACAAAGGTTTTATCCCACTGACTCACACGCTGGAACAAAACAGGTTATCAAAAACTGAAGAGGTCAAAGTCTGGTGGGATGTTTCAGGACAGTCTGGCAGTCTGAGTGTTATAATGAGGGAGTTTTGATTTGTTGACATCTGTGTTTTTGTCTCCTCTGAAGTTTATACGTCATAGTGAACGTTGCATTCATGTAGTGTCTGTAGAATGAAAAACAATCCACATGAACACACCTCAAGTCAAAACGACAACTCAGAAAATGTTTTACGAGTTGCAGAGTTTGACGTCACGTACGCAGGAACACTGCAGATGAAAGGTCACCTTTGGTTGATGGTAACAAACTTTTTTATTAATTCATGTATTACATATCATATTTTCAATCCCGCCATAATTTCGCAAGATGTTTTTAGGATTGTTGCTGCCTGAAATGTCTGAATTGTTTTTGCGATAAAATTTGGGAGCACGTGAAAATCAGCAACAGCTGATTGCTAGTGTTGTTGTTGTTGTTTGAGTTCTGAAGCTGCTTTTTGGATCCATCAGTTATCGTGAAGGTGAAGAACTTCCTGCGGGGGCGAAGACATCAATAAAGTTAAAGTCCCACTGATTGTCACACACCTGAGTGTGTGAAATTTGTTCTCCACATTTGACCCATCCCCTGAGGGAGCGGTGAGCAGCAGCGGTGTTGCGCTCGGGAATCATGTGGTGATCTAACCCCCCAAATCCGTCCCCTGATGCTGAGTGCCAAGCAGGGAGGCAACGGGTCTCATTTTTATAGTCTGAGCCGGGGATCAAACCTACGACCTCCCAGTCTCAGGGCGGACACTCTACTGCTAGGCCACTGAGCTGGTAAGATGGAGTTATATAGCAGCTAATGATGAAGCGGCAGACAGGCAGATGTAACGATATGATCTGTTCAGGGGAAGTGAGTCAACATATTTAGGTAAAAACCACGTGGTTTTGGCTTAAAAGAACTGCTTTTGGTGGAGCAGTTGGAAACACTGCAGCTGTCTTGCTAAAAAACACCTGGTTTTAGAGACACGATCACCGTTTGAAGTCCTGCCAACGTCTTGCTTCGTTGTTTGCTGGTCTCAAACCGTGATCTGCAGCTGGCAGCCATCTCTCCTGAGCGTGTGCGCATACAGTCATGTGAGCATGTTTATACTGCGCCTCACCCCTCAGTGAATGTGACATAACCTGATGGGCGGAGCTTACACAATGACTACCTCCTAATGTGCAAGTAAAACTGCAAAGATCTGTGTTTAAAGATAAAATGTGCATTTTAATGACAGACAGAGAAACAACAGGGCATGTTTCAGTCAGCGTGATCTTTAAAACAGAAGGTGAGTTACAGACGAGCAGACAGACACCAGGAGACAGACTTCAGCTCTCAGCAGCACAAACAAACTCCCCAAAAACACACAGTCAGGTCTATAAAAACAGATTTCAGACGTGTTCAGTCCACCTGCCCAGCGCTGCTACAGGATACATGTCAGATATGCTAATGAAGAAGGTGGATCGACCAATGAGAAGGCTGCTACTGGGTCACACGGGCATCTGTAGCTGTGAGTACTCGTCCTGCCCCTCCTTCTCCTCCAGGTGAGGCTCCGCATCATCAGCGTCCAACTATAGGTCACAGGTCAGAGACCAGAGGTCAGACAACAGTACAGTTTATTTCAGTCAGCTAACTGTTACCAGCTAACTGTTACTGGCTAACTTTCATCAGCTAACTGTAACCAGCTAACTTTCACCAGCTAACTGTTACCAGCTAATTGTTACCAGCTAACTGTTACTGGCTAACTGTAACCAGCTAACTGTAACAAGCTAACTGTAACCAGCTAACTGTTACCAGCTAATTGTTACCAGCTAACTGTTACTGGCTAACTTTCACCAGCTAACTGTAACAAGCTAACTGTAACCAGCTAACTGTTACCAGCTGTTACCAGCTAACTGTTACTGGCTAACTGTAACCAGCTAACTGTAACAAGCTAACTGTAACCAGCTAACTGTTACCAGCTAATTGTTACCAGCTAACTGTTACTGGCTAACTGTAACCAGCTAACTGTAACAAGCTAACTGTAACCAGCTAACTGTTACCAGCTAATTGTTACCAGCTAACTGTTACTGGCTAACTTTCACCAGCTAACTGTAATCAACTAATTGTTACCAGCTAACTGTTACCAGCTGTTACCAGCTAACTGTAACAAGCTAACTGTTACCAGCTAACTGTAACAAGCTAACTTTTACCAGCTAACTTTTACCAGCCATGTTAGCAGACCCGTTCACCCTGTGGATGGATTTGTGAAGGAGGCGTGACTCACACTCTGCAGCTCTCTCCGGCTGAAGAGGCGGGGCAGCAGCAGCATCCTCACTGGGATGGTCAGCAGCAGCATGAAGGGAAACGCCAGCGCTGCCGCCGTCGCCATGACGACCCACAGGACAGACAGACAGGTCAGCTGAACGACAGTGAACAGGTGCATCCTCAATGTCCGCACCTGTGGGACAGACAGGTGAGACAGACAGGTGAAACAGAGACAGACAGGTGAAACAGACAGACAGACAGGTGAGACAGACAGGTGAAACAGAGACAGACAGGTGAGACAGACAGACAGGTGAGACAAACAGGTGAGACAGACAGGTGAGACAGACAGGTGCGGCAGACATACAGGTGAGACAGAGAAGTGAAACAGAGACAGGTGAGACAGACAGGTGAGACAGAGACAGACAGGTAAGACAGACAGGCGAGATGGAGACAGACAGGTGAGACAGACAAGTAGGACAAAGACAAACAGGTAAGACAGACAGACAGGTGAGACAGACAGATGAGACAAAGACAGGCACATAAGTAAGAGTGACAGACAAATCAAGAGACACAAGTCCTGAGTCTTTGTTCTAAGTCACGCCCAAAAAGTCTACATCATTTGTCCGTCTGCTGGTCTGCTCTGTCTCACCTGTCCCTCCTGTCTCACCTGTCTCTCCTGTCTCACCTGTCCCTCCTGTCTCACCTGTCCCTCCTGTCTCACCTGTCTCTCCTGTCTCACCTGTCCCTCCTGTCTCACCTGTCCCTTCTGTCTCACCTGTCCCTTCTGTCTCCTGACAGCTGCTGTCAGCATCAGTCATAGTACTGTAGTACAGATAATCTGTTGTCTGGAAAATGAAGAATAAAGTCACTGGAGCTGTGAGTCAAGTCCTCGTCACACAACTCAAGTCAACACCTCTGGAACTGGTTGATGTGTATGTTCAAGGTCAGAGGGCGGAGCTAACCTTGCGGACGTAGTTGTGGTCGGGGTGGTACTTCGGGGGCATCAGCAGCAGGATGAGTCGCTCGGTGAGCTGGATCCCGTTCAGTGACATCACACCCATGTAGAGGAAGATCCCAAACAACACCGCCAGAGGGATCTGACGCAGGACGTCCCCGATCACGATGGACAGACCTGAGGACAGACGGAGACCATGTCAGAGGAAACTAAATCCTGCACAGCTCCATCCAACCAGGTGACTCTGTTTCTATCAGCTGATCTGATGGAGCAGAGGATTCTGGGAGACATGCAGAGGGGATGTGGCTTTAATAAGGCCTGGTGTGACGGTGTGAATGTGAGCTGCTGTCCTGTTCCTGCTGTGGATCACTACTGTCCACAGCTCAGAAGTGTCTGCAGAACGCTGCCCGTGTTCAGGAGGAGCGACCATGAGGCTGTCTTGTTGGAGTCGGGATGTGTGGACAGTAACCATGGATATCAGACCCATCCAGAAAGACGGAGGGTAAAACAGCAGCAGCATTGACGGAAGAAGACGATAAAAAGGACTGAACTACAGTGAGGAAGTTAAAGGAGCTGATGGATGACAGCTTGAGGTGAACCTTGTCTAATTTAGTGTGATGAATAAATGAGGGTTGATAGTAAAACTCTACAATGACAGTCGTACCCACTAAAACAGCCACCAGGAAACCTGTCACCCTCTGCTCCTTGACCTCCTGGATGCGGGGCTTGTCTCCGGGGGCGACGGCTTTGCTCATGACAGTGAGGGCGTTGGTATGGGTGACGGAGCGAACCGTGGCAGCTGATAACCAGGGCAAACCAAACAGCGCTGAGACTCCACCCACCACCACGATGATGAGGAGGTCAAGGTGAAAACCAGTTCCCTTCACCAGCATCCTCTCCTTCTTACTGACAATCAGCCTGACAGACAGAGGGCAGGGAAAATATTACATTAATGCTCTGTGGGTTACATCACTGCGCCCCCCTCTTAAAGAAGCCCTTTGTACATCCCTCCGTTTTAACTAATTTTAGGCCTAGTTCTAAGCTGCCTGTTTTCATATCTAGGATTTTAGAAACATTAGTCTCTCATCAACCGAATTCTTTTGTGAACAACAGACACATGTTTGAAAATGTCAGATCAGGTTTCTGCTCTCAACTCAGTACTGACACTGCTCTGCTCAAGATCTCCAATGATTTACTGCTCACTGTCAAGTCACGCCTTGTTTCCACTTACGTATGTGTACAAAGACGAGGCAACAGGAAGTCCATTCATTCCTATGGGAATCTCCATGATATCTGATGTGCCTGCAAATCTCCCCTCTGTAATATTTTGGTTTGGAATTTACCAAACGTTAAAATACGTTTGAAAAAAAATGAGAAAAATGAGACCTTATGACTATGTGCTAGCTTAGCTAATTCAGTTCAATTCAATTTTATTTATAAAGCCCAATATCGCAAATCACAATTTGCCTCAGAGGCTTTACAGCCGACGACATTCCTCACAGCTGATCAGGAAAAACTCCCCAAAAAAACCTTCAACAGGGGAAATTAAAAATATCTGTAAAATCCAGCTAACAGGCTGCTACCTGGCTAACAGGCTGTTTCCTTCAGATCATTTTCCTGTTGATCATCAGTTGAGTTTGTCTGATTGTAAAGAAACTTGTTTACCTCATTTGAACGCTCTGTGAATCTGAGGAATGTTATTCTGATAAAATATTGGTCCTGTTTTAGTGCCAGTAATGTTCCAAGCTCATGACCCAAACAACTGCATGGTGAAAATCAGACAAAATCAGCCCCTCCCCATAGCTAAAGGTGTTTCTATCCATCTATATTGAAATGCACTTCCTTGTGTTGCACACTAGAGGCACCATCCATACCAGTCACATACGTAAGTGGAAACCAGGCGTCAGGCCTGTTCTCCATTTTCAAACTCTGTGACTTGAGCTCAGCCTTTGACACCACATGTCTTCATCAGCCCCCAACAAACGTTATTGGTATCAATGATGTGGCTCTGGATTGGTTCATCTGTGTCCTGTCAGTTATACAGGTCCCTCTCTGTCATCCTTGGAGATACCTGCTCCTCCCATGTGCCTCTCTTCTGTGGCGTTCCCCAGGGGTCTATCTTGGGTCCCCGCCTATTTACTATATCCATGCTACCCCTGGGGTAAACCATGGGAAACACAGTAAAGATTTTCACTGTTAACACAATGATACACAGCTTTATGTCCTGTTAAAGCCTGGAACCACAAATCTTTTTTATGTGCTGCTTAACTGAAATGAAGAACTGAACACATAAAGTTATTATAATAATTATGATTTTAGGTCAGTGCCTTCGGACAGGAAACACAAAACCACAGAACAAACAGAAAGAAAAGAAGAACGTGTTGTACGCTGTGATCTGGGACTCCATGAAGATGAGGATGAAGACGAGGATGGCTGGCAGGATGCTGGCAGCCATCATCCAAACAGGAAACTGCCCGTCCGACCCCAGAGGAGAAATCAACCAACCACGCTTCTCCGGAGTGGACACTGAGAATCCGCTGGGTACGCTCAGTTTCTGTCAGTCAATAGGAAGAGAGGAATTTAACCTGTCGCAGTGTTTCATGTCATCACAGGACTCACTGTGAGTTAATAAAATCTGACCTGGGTGTAGGTGTCCTCCACACTGTAGTCCACAAGCACCATGATGAGGATGGCAATGGGGACTCCAAAGTCTCCAATGATCCTACGGAGCTGAAACACACAGAACATCAGCTTATCGATCAGCAGACGCCGTTCTGAAGTGCTGCTACTCAGTCGAGGGCACTCCAAAACTACAGGTGTCAGGCCAAGGGGGAGACCTGGGATTGGACTTGGGACCCAAAAATGTCTCCTCAAGGTGCATCAAACATAACATGTACCTGTACCTGTACCCATATATATTCTTGTGTTTACTGACCCTGCCGGGGAAGAAGGAGCTGTTCTTGAACTTGCGCAGGTAGAAAGCGATGAAATACGTTCCCATCATGAGAACAAAGGACAGCAGTGCTGTGTTTGGTTCTCCAATAACCTTCCCAGTATTCCCAGCAGCTACAGTGAAGTTGCACAGAGGTCGAGACACTGTGTTGTTTCCATGGTAACAGTTTTGGAGAGGATGCTCCTGAAAGATCTGGAAAAGACCAACACAAAGAAGAAAAAGTCAGAGAAGCTCTGTTGATGTTTGTTGATATGTTTTTAATGTTCCCAAGGCATTTGTTGAATTTTCAGGGTGAAGGAAATTCAACCAAACCCTGGGGTTGAAAAGTCCGCCTGTCATTCATTAAAACATCACAGATGCTTCATGACCTCTGTCCTCACCTTGATCAGTTTGGCGAAGGTCTCGTAGATGAAAATGAGGGAGATGAGGAAGGAGAAGATCTCCTGAGTAAAACGGGAGACAAAGCGAACCAAGATGCTTCCCTCGAAGGCCACGGTGAGGAGAACAATGAGCACCAGCCAGAAACCGATCCACAGCCGACCCGTCAGATACTCCACCCCATTATCTTTACAAAACTACACACAGACACACACCAGGTAGGTTTCAGGTGATAGGTTAACTAACAGGAGACTTTGCTTTGCAGCAGCACTCCGGACCACTTGCAGGAAATAAGAGAGAAGAGGGAATGAACCTTGTGCTGAGAACTGTTTTCATCAAACACTATAAGTCAAGAATGAACCTTCAGATACTTACATTTAGTCCCTCCAGGACTTCACAGGCTGTTTGGGAGACTGTTGCAGCCTGAAATGTCTGATTTCACAGCAGCTTTTCTAAAAAATTGCAATGCATGTTGTGAATGTTTATAGTTTTTTCACAATGAAATTGCGGGGACAGTGGAAACTGCGAAATAGTTGTTACACTTTGTCAAATTCAGAACCTTTTATTATGAGATCAGTGTTTCCCAAAGACTTAGAATCAATTTGTGATGGTCGGGGGTGGGCAGGTGGGGGAAAGGGGCATCACCAGCAAGCAGCTGAAGGATCGTTTCCCTGAGCCACTCCCTCTGCTCTCTCTGCCCAGTTAGCACAAGCTAATAAAACAGCAGCTGCTAAACATCCAACACCAAGTCCCGAGTAACCAGTCCCAACAAACTCACACCAACACCACAACGGCTGCACTTATTGTTACACTCTGTAACAACAGTTAGCTCTGTCACTGTGTGTGTGACTCTGTCCCAGGTGCAGCGCTCCTGTTCTGCAGCAGCAGTCTCCTGATAAACAGACTGGCTGAGTGAATCAATGCGCTGCACGTAGCTCTATGATAAAATAAGATTTTACCTGTTTTAAAACAAATTTGTGGTAAAGATGCAGTGGTTGGATAAAATTGCAAAGTTACGCAGAATTCACAGACACTGGCTGAATTTGCAACATCCTGGAGGAGCTGTATGTTCTAAATATTATAAATACTATATTATAAATACTATAAATATTATAAATACTTACTAAATACTCATGTGTTAAAGGGGAAACATGTACAAGGCGAACAAAAGAGGACCGAAGATAGAACCCTGAGGAACACCATATATGTTTCACACGGTTTAAGACGAGGAGGCAGAGATACCAGAGTAATGGTGATGGTGCTGCCGAAATAAGATTATGGGATAATGAATAGAGAACACAGAAAATGGTTCTCTGGTGTGTTCAGTAGATTTACCAGAGTAACAGGAACTCTGTTTCTAAACAGACATGTTGCTGTTATTTGTGTCTTGGCTGACACAGGTGTGTAGGTTCTCTCTCAGGTGAGCTTACAGTGTAGAAGGCCTCTTCAAACACCAGCAGTGGTCCAGAGAATCCAATCACCAGCAGAGGCTGAGCGCCTAGCACACTGAATATTATGCCCTGCATCGCCGTGGCAACTATCAGCTCAGACACACCAATCAAACCCTCTGTCTTCTCACCTGTGTCACAGGAGAAGAGAACATTGCTATAGATGTAATGATCAAAGAAGAGTCTGAGGATCCAGGATCCCTCTGGATCAGTCAGCTTGCAGTGATTTGAAACATCACCCAAACCTCATCAGGTAGTTTGTTCCCATCAGACTCACCCAGAAGACCACCAAAGGTGATAGCAGGCGACAGTGCAGCAAAGTAGATGAAGATGATGGCTGCCATGCACTGAGGGTTCAGAGCATCTCGGATATCACTGAGGTACTGGGGGTAGCGCCGAGTCACGTCTTTGATCAGACCTCCAAAGAGACGCCCTGTGCGCCTCAGAGGCTCTTCACCCGGTTTGGAGGGAACGAGGGAGTCTGGTAGATAAGAACAGAGCTCTGTTACTGTCTGATGAAGAGCTGACATCACAACATGACATCAGAACATCAGCACATGGACTCTGGATACCACACCTAGATATTAATTTACAAAACATGAGAGAAACATTCAGTGTTCTGCTGACGACATGCTGATTTACCTTCCTAAGAAGACGAAGTCTTCCACTAGATGTAAGCTTCAAACTGAGCTTCTGCCAAAAGGCCCTCTTTGAGTCTTTATTCTACTTTTACCCTGACTAAATGTTGCTCTGAAGTCTGTTACATAATGCTTTCAAAGAACGCAGAAGGCATCATGGGAAAGCTCAAACTTGGCAGCAACAAGAGCAGGTACTTTTGTAATGACATGTCGGGACATTTCCAGCTGTTTGTAGTGACAAAGCAGGTATTTTAAAAAGCTCATACATTTCCATTTTTTAAACAAGACTTTCGGACATTTCCAGCCACATTTGGTGCAACCAAGCAGGTATTTTTACCAACAAATTGGGATATTTCCAATTGTTTGTAGCAAACAAAAATGTGTTTTTAACAAGCCTTTGGGATGTTTCCAGCCATATTTGTAGTGACAAAAGCAGATATTTTTTTTAACAAGAGACAGATATCTCCAGCCATGGTTTTAGCAATAAAGTGTGTATTTTTTTTAACCTAAAAAATCTGGGACATTTCCAGCTGTGGTTGTTGCAACCAAGTAGGCATCTTTTAAAGAGCTCAGACATTTTTTATTTATTTATTTTTTTAAACAAGACTTTGGGACAGCCACATTTGAAGCGACCATGCTGGTATTTTTTACCAACATGTCAGAAAATTTCTAATTGTGACAAAAGAGCAGCGGCAACAAAGCAGATATTTTTAACAAGAATCTGAGACATTTCCAGCCCTGTTTGCAGTAGCATAAGCAGGTACTATTTAATGAAAGGTCAGGATATATACAGCTGCATTTACTGCAACGAAAGCAGGTAAGAAGTCAGGATACAGTTACAATGTTGATTCAGCAACACACAGAAGCTCAGCGACTATGACTGGGATATTGAATGACATACTCAGCTGAGAGCACTGATAGAAAGGTATGTTAGTAAAAATGGAGAAAAACCCCAAAATACTCAGACAGTTTGAATCTCCTCTCGGGCAGTGTTTGACAGTAAACAGCTTAGTGTTAAACTCTCAACTCATAAAGATGCAAGCAATAGTTTTTGGACAAATTTAAAACTTTAAAGTGGACACTTTCTTGTATGGTTGCGCAAACTTTGTAACAAAACATCATCGATACCAGAGGAGTACCGATTCAAAAGGATTGCTTAACTGACCTTCATCCTGCTGAATGCTGGGCTGTTTCTCCTGCAGTTTGCCGCTCTGCTCCTCCCTCTTTCGCAACATTTCTCGTTGGAAACGAGCGACTGAGTGGAGCAGTTCATCACCACCGACGTCAGAGGGAGGGAGGACGATACTACAGTCCAAAAACCGGTTAATGGCTGTCAGCAGGTCCTGGCGGTCGTCGGCCTGGTATGCCGCCTCGTGGAAGTGCTGAGGAAGCAGACAAAGGTAGAGATGAGCCATTGTGTGGCGCCCTCTGGTGGTCATATCCAAAACAGCGACACATATTTTTAACACTAGAGGGACTCACCTTGTCTGACATCAGCGTGGAGATTGAGCGTCCGATCTGGTGGTAGTCGATGTTGGCTGTAGGCGGGCCCAGCAGGAGAAAGAGGAACCTAACTGGGACAGGAACCTCCAGGACGGACTCCAGCAGGACCGCCTCCTGCAGCCGCACAAACGCCATGGAAGGCTGCTCCAGGAAGTCCACGCTGCCTGCAGACACAGCAGAGGGACACAATGAATCCACTGAAGCTCACAAACTACAGACTGACACAGGGATGAAGGTGATGATGTGACGCGTACCCACGAGGACGACGGTGGCCTCGGCTCTCTCGGGAATCTTCTCCATCAGCTTCACTTCATGTTTGGATCTGGAGTGACCGATGGGCTGGGCATCTTTCTGAACACAAGTACACACATCAGATTAATGGACGTCCTGACACTCACATGACTTCTCCTCCCACACTGCTACGCTGATGACACTCTGCTGTTCTTTCATAGTGTTTATCTGACAGGTGTCTCACAATGGGTGTAGAGGCACCACCCAAGCTCCACCTGGACAAGACTGAGCAGGTGTGAGGAGGATGCCTCAGCAATCACCACTGACAATAATGTGGTGGTGCCAACCTGTACAATGAAACAAAAATCCCTTTCAAACACCTACATTAATCTTTAATTTACCCCCAAAAAACACAACAAACACCTTCTTTTGAAAAGAAGCAGATTTTAAGGGCTTTATGATTTCCCTCTTAGTTTCCACATGAATGTGAAATACTTAACAAATCCATGAGTGATAAGTTTAAGGTGTTTTTAAGGTTCAGCGTTTGGGGATTTTAATTTCTATTCAGAATTCAGACATTTACCAGCTTTATCAGATTTGGGACGAATTTATGGAAACAGTCTGGGACCGGATTTAAAATTTGAGGTAAATGGATAAATTAAGAGATGACGTGTTAGTTAGTCACTTAACCCTTAAAGCTTGTAGCTCATTTATAATGTTTGGTTGAAGGACACACTCAGAGTCTGGTGACATTAAATCTAAATGAAAGTCACGTGAACTTCAGATTGTTCTCAGACTTGAACAGGCGACAGGTTTCTTTGTACCTTGTTCTTCTCTCCGTCAGCGTCTTTGTGATTGGTCTGAGTGACGGAGGGCTCTGATTGGCCATTGTGTCTGTCCATCAGGGCAGCCATGTTGGCTGCAGAGATGTTCTTGCTGAACAAGCTGTGATCTTTCTCATCGCTGGGGTGACTAACAAACAAACAAACAAAACTATATTAATGAAAGAAATGTTCCTGTTGCTTTTGTGAGCTGCAGTGAATGGATGAATGATCAGGTGGATTATTAAATAACTGGATGGACGGATGAATCATTGGGTGGATAAATGAATCACTGAATGGATGAATCACTGAATGGATGAACCATTAGATGGAAGAATGAATCATTAGATGCATGGCTAGATTAGTGAGTGAATGTATGAATCACTGGATGGATAAATCATTAAATGGATGAATCAGTGGATAATGAATCACCAAATGGATGAGTCATTGGATGGATGGATGGATGGATGGATGGATGGATGGACGGACATGAACCTGTGTTTAAGCAGCAGAGCTCGGAGGACGTTAGCTCGGTCTTCAGCTTTGATCTGATCTGAGATCACCATCTGCTCCACCACCTGCTGAGCGATTCCCGGCAGAGTCCTCTGCTTCAGATCCAGGAGCACTGCCCCTGAAAACACAACACCATGACATCACACACTTACATAATCATTTTCTCATGTAAAGAATGGTGTTCCTCAAGGGTCAGTTTGAGGACCAGTTGTATTTTTGATTGCTGTTTTTCATTGTATGCTGACTACACTCTGTTCTCTGTAACATATCTCTACACTGCCCTCGATGTGCTGCAGATGATTGAAGACAACATCCAGACCACATCAGTCCGCTGGTTTATAGGACGTCCATCATGCAGATGTCTGTATCTGTCCTACAGAGGATACAGGACTTTTCCCTTAAATTACAAAACCTCTCTTGTCTCCAGTGGATCCCTCCAGTCAGATGAATGAGTGAATTGTAACATATGGGAGAGAAACCCAACATGAAAGCATCCCTTAATTTTTCTCTTAAAAACATTGTTCATTCTTCAATTAAGGTGAAAACCCAGAGATGGTTGTCATGTTACTAGATAAACATTAAGGATTTTTACCCCTATGAGAAAACCCTTAAATTGTGACAGTAATAGTTCAAAAACCAATGTGCTACAATCCAATACTTCATCCAATGATTAACCTTTAACCTTTGAGTCTTATTATTAACATCTCAAAAATATTGAAACTAGAATCCCTGAACCGTAAAAACACCTTAAAGGCTCTCTAATTCTTCCTAAGCTTGAAAAGTTTTGTCACATACAGCAAACATCATTTTTGTCAAATATTTCACTTATGGAAAGTCATTAAATCCTTAAAATCTGATGATTAAAGACTTCTCAAATTAAGATGTTTTTAATTAGATTTTTTAATTAAAACAAAATTAAAGAGTTTTGACCACACAGACACTGATTTAGATAAAGATGCCTGTGTGTTTTCAGTGGAAATTAAAGGTGAATTAATGGGAGTTTTAAGGGGAGTTTAACCTGTGGTTGTGTGCAGTGTAAGTGTTTGTTCACCAGGGGGAGCAGAGAGCCTCCTTACCGTGGGAGATGGTTTTTCGGAGCTCCAGCAGGGAGCGGAAGGACAGGGAGGCGACGTGAGGTCTCCCCCAGCGCTCCGTCTCCTCCTCCACCTCCTCCTCAAACTTGATCCATCGAGCCGTCTCCCTCCACTGCAGCTCCTGGTTCCTGTCGATCACCAGCTCGTTCAGCTCCACAAACACCTGGACACACACACAAACTTGTTTCTGTCACTTATGGGGACATGTAACGACTCACTTCATTCCCAGGACACTTTCCACAACCTTTACCATCACCACCACAGCTCAGATTCCTCAGCACTTATCTTCACTCAGAGCACTCATATATTTGTATTTTAATACCGTTAACTCTTGTTCTATATTGTTATTCACAGAAATTATATTTTTTGATATATTTAAAGTTATTCTAACATTGTTCTCTGTTCCTGCTGAGTGAGTGGACCAAAATCATTTTAACCCTTCGAGACCCACACAGACGTATTTCTGTCTTTTAAGGAGGAACAGCAGGTCGACAACATAACACACAGACGTGCTTTACATCATCTGAAAGCTGAGAACCTGAAGATTAATTGGAGATTCAGCTCAGAGCTGTGTGTTGAGTTTTCTAGTCATAAATCTATAATAAATATTGTTTGGTCAGACGCCTGTTTGGATTTTTAAAGTGCACAGAGGCTGAGAACATTATGATGGAAGTCAATGACGGACATGTTCCTGACCAGTTAAGTTGGAGAAGGAGATAGTCATGTGCTCGAGGACCGTCTTTATCATATGATACTCAAGAAAAAATGCAGGCGCGCTTGAAGAAAAGGGTCAGCACATGGGAAGAAAAATAAAGTTCAGGCACTAATGTGTGGAGCAGGAACAGATGATTTGATTTCAGTTAAAAAGCCTATTCCAAAACATGGCTGCTTACATTAAAACACTGACTGGTTTCGACCCTAAGGTCTTTCTCAGGGTTGTCTGTTTGTTTTTTTGTCCCCTGACACTTACAGACTCAGCACAGTGAAAACATATATTTTATTCTTTAATATCTGAAGTACTAACTTTAGCATAATGCACATTTTTACTTCTGTTTTTTTAATTTATACTTACATAGTTCTATCTCATAGTCTTATTCTTATAATCCTCTGTTCTTTACATCACAGTGACTGTAATGAATCACAGCTTCCCTTCAGTGATCAATAAAATTTTCTGATTCTGAACCTGTTATCATTCACATATCTTGAGGTCGGAGGTCAAGGGACCCCTGTGAAAGTGGCCACGCTATCCAAAATTTAAAAGGGGGTCTGACCAACAAACCTTTAAACCTACAGCGACCAGAGCGTCCTCACACTGAGACAAACACACACTGAGTGGACACATGAACCACGTCCACATCAGGCTCAATCCAGATTAACAAAGACAGAACCAGGTCACATTAACCAGTTCTAACTGAGGTAAAGTCAAAATACAATGATCCAGATTTTATTCTGTTTTTCTTCCTGTCCACAGATCCAACAAACCCACTCCCACACGAGCTCCGTTCATACTGAACCTCAACATGAAACCTCAGAGACAAATTCAATTAGGCTGAATCCCACAGCGCCATAAAACAGGACCGAAGCAGACTGAGGTCGACCCCAGAGGTTAAACCAGGCTGAGCAAACACAACCTTACACTTCTCTCAATCTGACAAAAATCATTAAAATGAAAATACAGATTTCAGGATGAACTGTCAGAAATTAAATTGAGTGATTTGGTTTAACCAGAACCAACCGGGCCGAACATGGAAACAAGACAAAGTTAAACTGAGTAAAGAAAAACAAATCCAGTCTGAAGCAGGACGAATCTGTGTGTACCTTACTGTGTCCACTCCTCAGGTCCAAACCCACCATCCTGGAGACCACAACGAACTGAGCCCCCAGAGACTCTCACCTCTGAGGTTACCTCCCTCCACCTGTCTGACTCTACCTGTCTGACTCTACCTGTCTGACCCTACCTGTCTGAATCTACCTGTCTGACTCTACCTGTCTGACTCTACCTGTCTGCATCTACCTGTCTGCATCTACCTGTCTGACTCTACCTGTCTGACCCTACCTGTCTGAATCTACCTGTCTGACTCTACCTGTCTGACTCTACCTGTCTGACTCTACCTGTCTGAATCTACCTGTCTGACTCTACCTGTCTGACTCTACCTGTCTGAATCTGCCTGCCTGACTCTACCTGTCTGACTCTACCTGTCTGAATCTACCTGCCTGACTCTACCTGTCTGAATCTACCTGTCTGAATCTACCTGTCTGACTCTACCTGTCTGACTCTACCTGCCTGAATCTGCCTGCCTGACTCTACCTGTCTGACTCTACCTGTCTGAATCTACCTGTCTGAATCTACCTTTCTGACTCTACCTGTCTGACTCTACCTGCCTGACTCTACCTGCCTGACTCTACCTGTCTGAATCTACCTGCCTGACTCTACCTGTCTGAATCTACCTGCCTGACTCTACCTGTCTGACTCTACCTGTCTGAATCTGCCTGCCTGACTCTACCTGTCTGACTCTACCTGCCTGACTCTACCTGTCTGAATCTACCTGCCTGACTCTACCTGTCTGAATCTACCTGTCTGACTCTACCTGCCTGACTCTACCTGCCTGACTCTACCTGTCTGAATCTACCTGCCTGACTCTACCTGTCTGAATCTACCTGCCTGACTCTACCTGTCTGACTCTACCTGTCTGAATCTACCTGTCTGACTCTACCTGTCTGACTCTACCTGTCTGAATCTACCTGTCTGACTCTACCTGTCTGAATCTACCTGTCTGAATCTGCCTGCCTGACTTTACCTGCCTGACTCTACCTGTCTGAATCTACCTGTCTGAATCTACCTGTCTGAATCTACCTGTCTGACTCTGCCTGCCTGACTCTACCTGTCTGAATCTACCTGCCTGACCCTACCTGTCTGAATCTACCTGTCTGACTCTGTCTGTCTCATTAAGTCCAGTTTGTCACCAGTTGACAACAGTTTGAGCATGACGTCATGCTCCGCTCAGCGGGCTGCTGCTAAAACACTGAACACCTCTGAGTTAAACTGACGTCTAAACACTGTGAACTGTTGAACCGTCGGCGTGTGTGAGCACCTCATGAGGGGTGCGGTCCGGCTGCAGGTGCTGCAGGTGCTGCAGGTGTGACTGTGTTCGACCACTGATCTGATCTTTGGTGACGTGGACAATCGGCCCTCTGGAGCTCCGCCTCACCAGGTGACGCCGCACCGCAGGAACATCGTCCAACCGGTGACCTGAAGGGGCAGAGCATGAGGGTGGGATGGAGTTAGAGGTCAGAGGTTAAAACCTGACACACACACACACACACACACACACACACACACACACACACACACACACTCAGAGTCTCTGTGGTCTCATGGGAACTTTCTGCAGTCTAACTGAGTTTCAAGCGTGACTGAACTTCAGTGACAAATCTGTAAGGTGAGATTGTCTGAATTATCCAATCAGCTCTCTCTCTCTCTCTCTCTCTCTCTCTCTCTCTCTCTCTCTCTCTCTCTCACACACACACACACACACACACACACACACACACACACACACACACACACACAGGTGTCTTGACACTTTGCAGTAATCAGCAGGTGAGTCTCAGGTTTCTGTGAACATTAGATTTTCTCTGAAAGAGGACGTTTTCACATCTTTTCTTTGTTTCCTGGAAACATCAACACAAACAGCCAATCACGTTCCAGCACTTAGAGTGAGCTAACCGGCACCCTTCACCTGGCTTATCTTTTGTATGTGTGTTGTTATTTATATATGTGTGTATGTGTACATGAACTTGTAGGTATTTATGCATGTTTGTACATGTACACTGTTTCACATTGGTCTTTTATATTGTAATGTGCTGACAGTTTTTTTTATGTTTATTGTTTGGGGACTGCGGATGAAATTTAGCATGCATGCTAACTCTGGCATATTTACATTAAATCATGTATGTACTGTTCATTAATATGCATTGTCCCACGAAATAAACCAATAAATGAAAATGAAATGTGGTGAACCAAGCTTCAACATCCTGCCGTGAATCACAGTGTGAACCAGAACATTCTCAACCCCAACACATCAAATACCATCACTTTCTCAGTTTATCACAGACACCGACACATAAAGGAACACTTCATCCTTCAGTTTATCACAGACACCGACACATCTGGAGATACATGGTTTTCAGTGGACAGGATGATGTAGAACAGTAAAATGTACAAGACTTTCTCTGAGATTGATTCGATTTAACAGGTAAGTACTCTGTAAGTAGTTAGACTCCACCTGTGGGCGTGTCTCTATGAGTTCGTCCAGCAGGTAAACAAACACGTCAGGTAGATCAGAAACAGGTGAGTACTCACTGAGATCAGCCTTCAGTCTGTCAACAACAAACTGTTCAAATATTTGATCACAACCAGAGCAGAGACTGACTTCATGTCCATCTGAAAACTGACAGTCCTCCACAACCAGGACCAGACTCAGAATCAGAACCACACACACACACACACACACACACACACACACACACACACACACACACACACACACACACACACAGTAACAATAGATAGAGGCCGTGGGCTCGGCCCGTAGGGTGACAGCATTGTGTTCAGGTCACATGATAAAGATGATGTTTTGACAGAAAGCTCTTTCATGTTGGGAAACATTCCTTCACTTTGTCTTCACAACACGTCAAAGAGTCTGAGTTTGTTGTTCTGTTTTCTGACTTTCACGCAGAGCCCCAGTGCATGCTGGGAGATGCTCCAGTCCACCATGACAGCCTACAGACACACCAGCAGCTCTGTGTGCCTGGACTGATGATGACTATGCTACAAGGAGTCACTTGGTCTTTCCTAACCATGACTGTCAACAAGAGGCCGTGGGGACAGCTGTCTCACAGATCAAATGTCTCGCGGTGTGACGGTGCTCCTTTCATTTTTTTCACTTTAAAATTGTACAAAACAAAATGAATGCACTGTTCTGCTGAAAATGTTGAAAATCATGTTTCATCTTTAAATTCCTGTCTTTGGGAGATCAGCTCATCTTCTACTCACTGAACCACTTACAATAAAAGAAAGTTTGACCGGGCGACCCAAACTCCTGCATGCCACTGTAAGCTAACCATCAGTAAACACAGGGTCCAGTTTAGGATGAGTATTGTTGACCTGATGATGGCGTCAGATGAAAAGTCAAAGTTATTACAGTTCAGATCACAGCTATATTTACAGTGTTTAAGTTGTTGATAAATAAATATGTATAAAGCATTAAATTAAATGTTAAGTGTTATATGTTTTTATTTAGTTTAATCTAACGTGTGTATTAAACGTGAGGTTATATATAAAGTCTGAAGGTTAAAGAAAGGTCACTGACTCTTGATTCCCTCCAGGTCAACAGACGTCAGCGTTTCAGCCTCCTCAGCATCGTCAGCGGCAGCACTCAATATAATGCATCCAGGTGAGAGGCCGTTGTGATTGGACGATATGGTGGGTGGGTCACTGTGAGGGGGAGGAGTTACACATTAAGAGGACTTAAATCCAGGAAGGTGTGTTTTTGTTACCAAAGTCATCAGATGTGTTACTCACCTGGTGGGTGTTGTTGTCCGCCCCTCCTCTCCCTCATTCTGACTGGAGGACTCTTCCTCACCTCCTCTTCCTCCTGGTCTTCTTCTATGGTGGCCGCAGAATTGGGGCGGAGCCTCGCCTCGCCTCCTTCCTCCCCTCATTGGTCCTCTTCCTCCTGCTGTCAGTGGGCGGTTTGGACAGAGGGTGATGGACATGGGGAGAAAAGTGACGGTGATCTGCAGCAGGAAACATGACGACAGAAAGATTACTAAACAAAGCTATTCAGTGATGATGACATCACAGTAATAATAGTGAGGACCAACCCACGATCTGTTCCACCTCAGTCTCCTGGAGACACTTTCTGACTCGACAAAAACCTGGAACCTCTTCAGGACCAGCAGAACTCCTCATAGATCCAGGAGCCTCTCTCACGGTGTTTTCACATACAGTCCTTTTTAAACAAATCGAACTCAGTCCTCTTAAAGTGCATCGAAAAGTGGACCGACAGAAAAGGGCCTCAGTCCTCTCTCTGTTCACACCAGATATAATATACTGTATATTGACATAGTTTTGTTTTTACTGTGATGTGGCGCTGCAGGGAGGGTATGAATCTGGAGGAGAACTCAGCGTGTCTGTGTTGCTATTTGATGTGTTCTACGTTCCACATCTGGAGACGCGCAGTATCTTCTGTGGACCAAACTGCTCCTCGTCCTGCGTCCTTGCAGTCGTTACAGGCCGACGTGGTTTCGTCTGTATTTCCTAACGTCCCAGGTCAACATTATGTGAATACAACGGCAGAGAGCAACGTGAACCTGGAGCACTTTGTGCTCACAGGTCACTGGTTAAGTGAACCGTAGGACTTGCAGCGAACCAAACTCAGACCACTTCCTGAAGTGGTCTGAGTTTGGTTCGTTTCAGAGGGGTCTGAGTTCTCTTGGAGTGTTCACATATGCCCAAAAATGCTGCGTCACCGCTCTGATGTCTGTTTGAAAAGGACTGAAAAGGACCAAGTGTGAAAACACCCTGAGAGTCCACGAGGGTTCCTCAAAGATCTCCAGATTTCAGCAGGAAAAATTCTCAGGATCTTTTTTTTCCCAACTAGAACCTTGTCAAACATTTCCTTCAACTTCCTTATAAATCCACTGTTCCTGTCTGTAACCGCTTCAAGGTCCTGAGAACTCTGTAAAAAGATCCTGAACCAGGAACCATCAGAGCCATCTCCTGTTGACATCATGTCCTGACAGGATGTGATGCGAGCGTCACTCAGTAAATCAGTTTGACTGCATTGTTTTCTGTTAGACTGTCCCTAACTGCCCACTGGTGACGTGAATTGACACGGCACGATGCGGCATGTTTTTTGAGCTGGACTTTTGTTTCTATTTTTATTCTGTCGTTCATGTTGGAAGCGCCACAGTGGAACAAGGAACGGCTGATTGATTAGGTTTAACCAGGTGCATCCCGCTGAGATCAACCATCTCTTTGGCCAAGACAGCTGCGTCTGAAAAAGTTACAGCCAAACAACAACACTATAAAAACAGAACAGATCTACAGGAACATGTAGAAATATTAGAGCACCTGCACACAATGACAAGAACCAACAGATTAATTTGTCCTTGAACTTATGAGAGCTTTTTAATCAGGCAGAGACAGTTCACGTAGTTTCAACTCTTCCTGTAGGTTATTCCAGGTGAGAGCAGCAGAGCACAGAAAAACGTTTTGTCCAGCTCAGTCCGAGAACCAGGACAGACAACAGAAACTAAGTGTTGAGATCTCAGACTGTAGCTACAGTCAGATCTCTGTAACCTCCAGGACACCTCCTGCTGTCACTACAGAAACCTGAACAAGTCGTCATCAGGCTGGAGGGAGATCAGCAGGAAGGTTTCTGATGAGAACTGTGACAGCAGACACATGTTATACAAGGTAAAGAATCCTTGAAACTGTATGGGATCCCAAACACCCAAAAATGACCAAGAAGAACAACAAACTCTAGAACCTCCACACAGATGGTTCGACTCTCTGAATCTTCATCAGTGTCCCATTAAACCTCTTCAGAGAACACGGAGCCTCCTAGATTCCCTGCTGGAACCATCTCAATACCTGCTGGTACCTGACAGCGCCTACAGGTGTTTGACGAACCACCTTAAAAACCCCCAGAACCCTTTCAGAATCTCTTAAAACCCTGTTATGGACCCCAAGAACTCCCAAACAGATCATGTGCAGAATCCTAAGAAATCTGTCTTGAGGAATACTTTAAGTGTCTCCGGAGACCTGCCAGGAACTTTACAACCTCCTAAATGTGCTTCAAGTCAATCAAAGATTAATGAAATTCTTTAAAAAAACCTGTGACCTCCTCAATGTACCCTGAGTCTGTACCAGTACCCTCTCAGACCCCTGGCGCACCTGAAGAGAATCTGTAGAGAACCTCTAGAAACTCCTTAAACTCATGAATCACTGCCAGAACATTTAAAAAGTCCAAAAGATGCTCGAACAAAGATTACAGAAGAAAGATAAGAAACTTTAAGGCTGCTGTCAGTCCTAGAGTGTCCTCTGGTCTGAATCAGGGACTCATGTTGTCCCAAGTTGTATAATTGCCTAGAGTTGGTTCGTGTTCTCACGGCAGCATTTACAAGAGGACCAGATCAAATGCCTTGTGTGAGAAAGCTGCTCTTGATTGGTCAGAATTTCCATGTGGGAAAAATCCAGGAAGTAAAGCAAACGTTGAAGAAGAGAAACACTTGCAAGATAGATGTGACACTTTCTAATGTCACAATGGAGGGACAACTACGCAGGTTGATTTTAGCGCTGCTCATCGTGGACTATATTGCCGTCATTGTTCATTTTAGTCAAACCATACAGTTTGAAAACGAGGCGCGGCTCCAACTAGAAAACAATGTTTTGATGCATTGGATGTGCTGAATGTGCGACTCAAGCCGGGTGATGTGTCAGCAGACACTCAGCTGATCAAATGGTCAGCAGCTGGTTTAAGAAAGTAAAGCCCAGTTCAGACCAAAGATTGGTGACGAGACAAGTTGAAATGGCAGTGGGTCGCTGCTGCTGCTGGCTGTATGTGCTTATGCCCCGCCCACACACACATTCTCACTGACTGATGAATTGGCGCTGGTTATTTATATTATTGTGGCGTATTGATTATGAATACAGTCCATCTGATGCTGGTTTTGTTTCATCACTGTAGCCAGTATCTCACTATCACTATCCTCATTCAGATTTTAAGAAGCTACAAATTATATTCAGCCACAAAATAAGTCTGAAAAGCTGCAAATCAGAAAGAAGCACAGAGAGTTGTTGACTAGAGATGATACGCCGTTCATGGTGGTCACTTCCTGTCAGCGTTACAGATCAGAAGCACAGAGAGTCGTTGACTAGAGATGATACGCCGTCTCATGGTGGTCACTTCCTGTCAGCGTTACAGATCAGAAGCACAGAGAGTCGTTGACTAGAGATGATACGCCGTTCATGGTGGTCACTTCCTGTCAACGTTACAGATCAGAAGCACAGAGAGTCGTTGACTAGAGATGATACGCCGTCTCATGGTGGTCACTTCCTGTCAACGTTACAGATCAGAAGCACAGAGAGTTGTTGACTAGAGATGATACGCCGGCTCATGGTGGTCACTTCCTGTTTGATAGTAGCTTCCTGCTTGAACTCGTCTGATCATGAATCTTTGGTCTGAACTGGACTCCCCAAAAGATCATGAGTTAGAAACTTTAGGAACCCTCTCAGTAACTTGTAGATTGTCCTGAAGATGTTCTGTCTCAGGAGTTGAGCGGCTGTCTACCAATGAGAGGGTTGGCGGTTTGATCCCGCCAGCTCGAGTCTACATGCCAAAGTGTTGTTGGAAGAGCCGATCGGGGCTTTGAGTGGCTGTACAGTAGAGTAACAGTAACAGTAGAGATGGGTCATATAAATACAGTCCATTTTACCGACCTGGTGAACCCTCTCAAGAACCTGTGAAACTCTGAGGGTCTCTAGAACCTCTGGAACCTCTGACAGAACCTTCAGAACCTCCTGAAGATGTCTGGACCTCATCAAAGAGTGAAACCAGTAACGTTTTGGAGTCACACCTTCAAAGTCCTGCTCATCACAGACTCTGTGTTTCTCCGGCGGACTGCGAGCTGCAGGACAGAGGATCTGCTGAAACCCTGAAGATCAAGGCCTTGTTCAGGTCCTCCTCTTCTTCATCGCTATGGCAACGTGGAGGGGGAGGAGGAGGAGGAGGAGGAGGAGGAGGAGGAGGAGGAGGAGACAGAGGCTGGAGAAAGACAGAAGAGGATCAATGACTGTTATGCCGTCAGATGTAAAGTGTCACTGAACTTTAAAACAACATCTCTGGTGTTTGATGACATGGTGCTGTTTCTGCTTCACTCTATTTACACACAGGGAAACAGGCTCATGTCAGAGATCACAACAACCCCACACTCCTTTTAGTTCCTGAATGCCCCGCGTTTATGTTAATCTGACCAAGACATACTGATGACATCATGTGTGCTGTTACCATGGTAATGACATTATGTAATCTGAGTAAGAGCTCAGCCTCATTATGAGCTCACAACATCATGTCTTCACCCAGGTTAACGAGATGAATATGACTCACTGCGTCACCGGGACCCAGACAGTTCTGATGATGACTCATCGCTCCTTCAGAGGTCAGCAGGTCAGAGGTCAGCAGGTCAGAGGTCAGGCAGCAGAACCTGGAGCAGGAACCAGTGGAAGTTATCAGGTCTGTGAATAAAAGTGAAGCTGAAATGATTTACTGCTGCGGAGGAGGGAGGAGCCAGAGGGGTGAGTGATGAATGATGAATGAGAGAGCGACCCTGATCTGATCAGGACAGGTCAAAGGTCACACAGACAGTTTTTAATAATGTGAGCATGCTCACAGTGAGGACATCCAGAGGACAGTGAGTCAGCACATCAGGAAACACTGAGAGAGACACACAGAGACACAGACAGACAGACAGACAGACAGACAGGCAGACAGGCAGACAGACAGACAGAGGGACAGACAGACAGACAGACAGACAGGCAGACAGACAGACAGACAGAGGGACAGACAGAGGGACAGAAAGACAGAGAGAGACAGACAGACAAAGGGACAGACAGACAGACAGACAGACAGAGACAGACAGACAGAGGGACAGACAGACAGAGAGACAGACAAACAGACAGACGTGCCATGGTCGCAGTGAGAATGTTGTTGATGTGACGGTTGTTTTCAAAGGTGAAATAAAAATAAAGTTCTTTATTGTTTTTATTTATATTTGTTTATTAAATTCACAGATTTTTTTCATTTGTGGAATTTATTTATTTATTTTATTATTATTAGCTTTTTAATATTTCTGTCAGTTTACAAATTGGTTTTGTATTTATGGAAGTTGTTTTAAATTTCCAGATGACACACAGTCTGTCCGTCTGCCTCTCTGTATAAAACCCGTCTGAGCATCGAACACTTGAGGAACTCTCAGCTGGTTATACTGTGCAGTCCCAAGACGTTCTCATGGTGAGTCAACACTGACGCCACCTCATCAGAGGACTCTCACGTCTACATATGAAGCACGAGGTGTCCTCCTGCGTCCGCTGCAGAAGCTCCGGACGCCACAACCAACGCCGAGACGTCAACAAAAGCACATGGTTAGGTTTAGAAACAAACATTATGGTTTGGCTCAACGTTCACAGACCTTGAAAATGTCCAATCACAGAGCAGGTGAGAGGAGACAGGAAGTTGTCTCCAGGAAGTTGATGTGTGAAGGTCAGAGTTCACAGCGACATCACAAACATCAACATCAACGCCTGCGTCTGTTTGACTCAGTGAGACACAAGATTTAACAGCGTGCTGTCTGTCCCTCTGTCTGTCCCTCTGTCTGTCCCTCTGCTGTCTGTCCCTCTGCTGTCTGTCCCTCTGTCTGTCCCTCTGCTGTCTGTCCCTCTGTCTGTCCCTCTGTCTGTCCCTCTGTCTGTCCCTCTGCTGTCTGTCCCTCTGTCTGTCACAGAGAACTAAAATCATCTGTAACAAACTTTGTCATCAAACATCACGCTGGCCTTGAAAACAGGTTCGTCCACTCAGCGAGGACATGATGTCTCTATAGAGAAACAGCTGATCTGAGTACTGCTCTTAATGTCACTGTGTGTGTGTGTGTGTGTGTGTGTGTGTGTGTGTGTGTGTGTGTGTGAAACAGGAAGAGAGTTGGAGCCTACCTCAGCGTCCTCGCAGCACTGAAAGAGAGAGATTATAATGCAAAGACTGAAACCAACAGAGGGGGAGACAGAGGGAGACAGAGGGAGACAGAGGGGGGGGACGAGGGAGACAGAGGGGGGGGACGAGGGAGACAGAGGGGGTGAGAGGGGGAAGGAGGGGGGAGAGAAGGAAGTGAGAAGAAAAAGAGATGAAAAGAGAACGAGAGCAGACACAGAGAGGGAGAAGAAAAGGTCTAATTCTTTCTACAGAAACCTGATTGGCTGAAGGTCACCGTGGCAACCAGGCTGTCAGTCAAGGTTAGTCCCACCCCCTGACTGTCCACACACACACACACACACACAACAGACACAGACACACACAGACACACACACACACACACACACACACACACAGTTGCAGACGGACTGTTGGTTTGGTCTGATGATGTCCATGACCCACCTGACTGCATCATCATCATCACCTGACTGCATCATCATCATCACCTGACTGCATCATCATCATCATCATCATCATCATCATCATCATCATCCTGACTGCATCATCATCATCACCTGACTGCATCATCATCATCATCATCATCATCATCATCATCATCCTGACTGCATCATCATCATCACCTGACTGCATCATCATCATCACCTGACTGCATCATCATCATCATCATCATCATCATCACCTGACTGCATCATCATCATCATCATCATCATCATCATCTGACTGCATCATCATCATCATCATCACCTGACTGCATCATCATCATCATCATCATCATCTGACTGCATCATCATCATCATCATCATCATCACCTGACTGCATCATCATCATCATCATCACCTGACTGCATCATCATCATCATCATCATCATCACCTGACTGCATCATCATTATCATCATCATCATCTGACTGCATCATCATCATCATCATCATAACCTGACTGCATCATCATCATCATCACCTGACTGCATTATCATCATCATCATCATCACCTGACTGCATCATCATCATCATCATCATCATCATCACCTGACTGCATCATCATCATCATCATCATCATCACCTGACTGCATCATCATCATCATCATCATAATAACCTGACTGCATCATCATCATCATCATCATAACCTGACTGCATCATCATCATCATCATCATAATAACCTGACTGCATCATCATCATCATCATCATAACCTGACTGCATCATCATCATCATCATCATAATAACCTGACTGCATCATCATCATCATCATCATCATCATCATAACCTGACTACATCATCATCATCATCATAACCTGACTGCATCATCATCATCATCATCATCATCATCATCTGACTGCATCATCATCATCATCATCATCATCACCTGACTGCATCATCATCATCATCATCATCTGACTGCATCATCATCATCATCTGACTGCATCATCATCATCATCATCTGACTGCATCATCATCATCATCATCTGACTGCATCATCATCATCATCATCATCACCTGACTGCATCATCATCATCACCTGACTGCATCATCATCATCATCATCATCATCATCACCTGACTGCATCATCATCATCATCATCTGACTGCATCATCATCATCACCTGACTGCATCGTCATCATCATCATCTGACTGCATCATCATCATCATCATCATCATCACCTGACTGCATCATCATCATCATCACCTGACTGCATCATCATCATCATCATCATCATCACCTGACTGCATCATCATCATCATCATCATCATCATCGTCATCATCACCTGACTGCATCATCACCATCATCATCATCATCATCACCTGACTGCATCATCATCATCATCATCATCATCATCATCATCACCTGACTGCATCATCATCATCATCATCATCATCATCACCTGTCTCCCAGTTTGTTCTTTTCAAAATGGCCGACAGGCTGCTGATGTCGACTCGTTCCCTCCAGGTGAAAACAGCGTCCTCAGTCTGTCCCTGCCGACGTCTGTCTTCACCCCAACAACTGACATCAGTTTTAGTTCGTTTCTATTCGCTCTGTTTCTACAGCAGTGACGTACCTCAGGTACGGAGACTCTGCTCTCTTCTCATTGGCTCAGAGAACTGATGACCACTCTGCCCTCTGCAGGCTGACAGCAGGAACTACAGGAAGTAGACGTCAAGCTGTAGAACAGATAAACAGGTTGTTTAGCTCAAGGAACTCCTCACCCCCGAGACCTCCTCACGCACCCTCCGTTCTGCAACCACAAACACAAACACCCTCCAAGCCCCCAGAACAAGCTCCGCCCCATGGGTGACCAGGCCTTTTCCTCTGCTGCTCCGGCCTGTGGAACGCCCTCCCTGACCAGCTCAGGGCCCCCACAGACGACTGATGTTTTCAAACGAGACATAAAAACATGTCTTCTTACAAAGGCATTCTGCTAAATGTCTTTTATAGGTTCTCCTTTTAACTTCTTATTGTCTCTAATCATTTTTAATAATTCTTAAATTGTATTAATTCTAACTGTTCATTTTTTTATCCTGCTTTGTAGCACTTTGAGATTGCTAAAATGTAAAGTGCAATACAAATAAAATGTATTAATATTATTATTATTGTTATTATTGAAGAGGTCGTCAGGGAACTACCTGCACCTGAGCATTCAGCCCGACCACACGAAGCAAAACAGTAGGCTTGTTCTAGATGAACCGCACCTGGAAAGTGAACGAGATCAGGCGGCTGCAGCAGCAGGTGGAGACCACGAGCTCAATGAAGTCGGACAGTTTCCTGACAGGAATTCACAGAAACACTCACATCCTGTCCAATAAGATGTTGACTTATTTAAACATGATCAGATTATCAGTTTGTTCTCAGTCTCCAGTTGTTTTAATTATGATATCTTCATTTATGAAAATGTTTTACAGATGATCTGTAGTTTATGTTGATGGTTCATGAACTCTGTAAATCAGCATCAGTTTGACCTGTCGCCACGGCAACAGAGGCCAAATACACTGTCTGACTGTAAACTTCATATTTTATACAAGACTGTGCTGCTGTCTCTCTCTCTCTCCCTCCCTTCTCACGTATCTGTCCTATCAATAAAATGCCCCCAAAAATATCTTTAACAAAAAAAAAAAAAAAGAGGAACATGTCCGAGGAGCGTTCATCAGTATTAGTGAACATCTCAAACTTCTGACATCAGAGAGTCTAAAGATCTGGAGCTGCTCCACAGACACCGAACAGAGACTTAGTTTGATTTTCATTCTGTTGTGAAGTTTTCAGATCTGAAACAGAAAATGTTCCCACACACTCAGAACGTTCCCCTCAGTGTCAGCTACAGCAGTGGTTCCTAACTGGTGGGTCGCAGACCAAAACTGACTGGATTGTAAAGGTGTCAAGTTTGTAAAAACACACTTTATTTTGAAGTACAGTGAATTTCCAGCAGAGAGCTTTTATTTTGAAGTGCTGTTTCCTGCTAACAGAGACAGTTAACTAACTCGACGGCACATCCAAACACAGGTATGACACTGGATCAGTTGTGGGACCATTAAACCAGTGACTGAGGTGAAATCTGAACCAGCTGTGAAACACTGATCCACAACATCTGTCACTGTTCGGTGTCTGTGGAGCAGCTGTGACATCACAGATTTGAGTTTTAGCTCTGTAGTTTTCAGATTTACGAGACAGTTGCTGGTGTGTCTCAGACCTGACGAGTAACACGTAAGAATTTAGAAAAAGGCTGAAGTTCCCTTTAATTCAGTTCAGTTCAAAGAAGCTTTATCGGCATCGTAGGAAACAGATGTTATGAAAGAATCTAGTTCATACACAGGTCGCTGCTGATTGGTTAACACCTCTGACACACCGACCGAACAAGAGCAAACGCACGTCAGAGCCCGTCACACACCGTGTCATGGAAACATGTTGTTCAACACACAAACGGCGCCCACTGTTTTCTGACGACCGTCCTCGTTTGTGCTCAGCTGTTGTTAACTCTCGTCATTTGAAAGTTTACACGTCACTTCCTATTTCACTTCATCAACGTCAAATATCCAACAAGTGTAAAATAAGAAACGCTACATATCATCTCCAGTGAAGACTCATTCACTTCATACTATATAAGATCAGTCGGGAGCAGTCAGCGTCTTTCCACCATTTTACAAACTTTTGTTTTTACCTGACTCCTGCTGGTCCTCTGTGAGACACCGCTTTTTACTTCTGCTCCTTAAAAACACTTCTTATCTTTTACATTTGAATATTTGGACTGATATTTAATATTTCAAATATTAAACACTATGTCGTATCTAGACCTGGACCCAACCAGAGACCCTGAGCCGGGAACCTTGTGCTTGTTACTGGTGCACAACATCTGACTGTTGTCTCTGTGATTTGAGGCGTTCTCTGGAACAACTCTTTCCTTTAGGATAAATAAAGTTCTGCTGAATTGATCACATCCTGTTGCAGACACAAAGTGATCAGCTGATTTGTTCAATAGTTAAATGACTGGCTGTTGAACTTTTTTTTCTTTGTGATCAGGATGAACTGTGACTCAAAGCAGCAGGACGTGTGTTTAATAAGTTATCACGTTTGAAAGATCTGTAACGAATTCAGACACACGTGATCATGCGAAACACGTTGTCACTGAAGGTCATCAGATACTCTGTGTGTGTGTGTGTGTGTGTGTGTGTTCATACCTGGTCAGTGTGTTGAGTCGTCGTCGTCCAGCAGAAAAAGAAACAAACTGCAGCTTCTTTTATATCACAGCATCCCCTGTGTGTGTGTGTGTGTGTGTGTGTGTGTGTTCAAATCAGCACAACAACAATTATCTTCGTACCTTCAGCTTCACCTGAATGTGTGTGTGTTTGTGTTTACATGTAATTATGTGTATCTGTGTGTGTGTGTGTTTTCATTTGTGTGTGTGTGTGTATGGGAATGTATAGATACATATATGTGTGTGTGTGTGTGTGTGTGTGTTTTCATAAGGTCAGCCTCTCGTTCTCATGACATCAGTAACATCTGAAGAAACTGTCCTTCTCATGTGTGTGTGTGTGTGTGTGTGTGTGTGTGTGTGTGTGTGTGTGTCTGTATTTACACATCTATCTTTGCGAGGACCTGAGCTTGACACCGTCGCAGTGAGGACAGTTGGTCCTGTCTTCACCTGTTTAAGGGTTCAGACTGAAGGTTGGGGCCATGAAGGACATCATGTTAATGAGGCTCCTCACCATTACAGAAGTACAGGGTGGTATGTGTGTATGTGTTTATATGCTTGTTCTGGTGATGCTGCATGGTGAGAAAAAAAAACATATTTTAGCAACTGAGTAAGGACATTTTGGAGAGTGAGGACATTTTGTCCAGTCTTCACGTCTTTAAATAGGCCCGTTTCCACTGAAGAAGTTCCTGGTAATATTTGGGGGGGCAGGAACTACTACAGGAACGTCCTCTCGCTCGGCCCTCTCAACCGCCGTGTCTCCGCTGAGAGAGCGGAGTAGGAGGAAGGTTCCTGTGAAGTTACCAGGCTCTGGATGTGACGTAATCGTTGTGCGACCATTGTGACCGGGGCGACGTAGTGGCGTAGGGAACCCGTTAGCTGTTAGCTGATAGTGGTGTCTGTAATAACTCACTAAACTCACAAAGTGGTCCATGAAAAAAATATTTTTTCCAGCGGATTCTTAGTTACACCGTGATTGTTGTCAGCTGATGCTTTCTAGACATCGTGATTTCCCCAAAACTGAATAAATACTACACATAGCAACACAAAACTGCTTTGCTAGCTCAACCATGTGGTAACTAAGATATCCGCTGGAAAAAATATGTTTTTCATGGACCGGTTATTGAGTTTGTTGACATGGCGGTGGAAGCTATGAACGAGCTAACCCTTGTCTGCTGAGTTTTAAAAAATGCTGGCTATTTAGTCGCTTTCTGTTGACGTCACAATCCGCCTTGAGTATCCAATCAGCACCAATTAACCCCCAAGCCCCAGCCAGGAGTTTCTCGGGGCCGTTCTGAGCACCTACTCCGAGGCAGGGACTTGTTTGGCCCCTGTAAAAGTTCTGGAACTCTGTCCTTCTGGGGTGGATCCTGCAGTGGAGACACGCACCAACGGCCCCGGCCCCGTAAATGTACCCTGAAGTTCCTGCGGTGGAAATGGGCCTATTGTCTGTTTTAAGGTTCAGGTTAGAGTCAGATTTAGTTTGGGTTAAAAACACAGCACTCTAAATTACTCTCAGCATTAATGTGGTACTGGCTCAATAAAAATTACATTACACTTGGAAAGTACTCTGGACAGTACTTCAGCTGTGTCTCAGAGAGAATGTGGGTCGAAAAATTGAATAAAATTCTTTCAAACACCTGCAAAAAATAATTTTTTAGATAAAAACCAGTTGTGTTGGAGCTCCTGTGGGATAAAAAGCAAACCATTAGCATGTTCTCTGGCACCGGCCAGAAACGAATTAAAATTGTTATGAAAAAGATGTTTAAAGTTCTGATCCCATTTAGTTTTGTGACGCTGTACCAGCGTCTGAGAGCAAACACTGTTGAGGGACTTTTGTTGTTTGTTTAATATTTTACTGAAAGACTGAAAGCTGTCGTGAGAAAATGGACGCCAACAGAAGCGCCTGCGGCTGAGGACTGAACTGATTTAATAATATTTCTTGATGCTTTGGGGCGGCATTGTGCTTGTTTATACTGCTCAGCTGTGTGCTGCTTTATATGCAGTGATGTTATGCGTAGTTTGTGTTTTTATGTTTTTATGGTGTTCGCTTCATTTCTCCTGTGCTGTTGTTGTAAGGCAGCTCCTCTCATCATGTCCTATCTTATCGTACTGGGTTAAATATGTATCTTAAATTACATCTGTCTTTAACCGGTCATGAATGATAAATTAACAAACCACTCGCCCCAAACTTCATGTTGAGCTTCTCAAATGATCCCTGAACAGTTTACTGGTGATAATACGAGTTCTTTTCTTTAGCAGCACCTGAACGCAGCAAGACCACTTCCTAATGTCTTTATTTATCAACTTTGCTCGCAGTAAGCAGTCGGTCAGCAAGGGCTCTGCTGGTTTAACTCAATATGTCGAGGTATAAGAAATAAGGATTTGTGTAGTGGACTCTCTATTATTACTGCGTTGTTTTTATTTTTAATCATTTCCCCATTTATGTATTTGTATATGCATGTACAAGTATTTATTTATTTTAATTAAGTTTCCTCGAGTTTGAATTATCCTTTAAAAGTTTTTTATTCATCATACCTCTAAAACCATTTCTACACATATGAAGTCATACAACAATCGTTATTTTAATCTGACTTATCACTGTATTAACAAAGAAGGCAAAAAAAACAGAAAACATTGTAATTATTATGATTTATTATAAGATTTGCTTCAACTTGTTCTGAATAAAAATCTTCCTAACAAAGATCAGGAATGATAACTGTAGTTATTTTAATAAATGTGGAATTTACATGTTGTAAATTGTTGTAAAATGCGAAGTGTTAAATAAATGTTAAAACAATAAAAGTATAAACACAGGGTGAAGGTCGGGGCAGAGGAGGACATCATGACGATGATGAGGGTCCTCACAAAGTGTGTGTGTGTGTGTGTGTGTGTGTGTGTGTGTGTGTGTGTGTGTGTGTGTGTGTGTGATAATCCTGTGTTTGGTGGACTCCTGTTTGTGGTGTCTTCTGTTTGTTTACTGTCGTCACTGAGCTTTTATTCTGACATGTTCAGTAAATACAACAGAAAGTTCACCTGCGTCACCTTCTGTGGGAACCAGCAGAAACCTTGTATTTACCACACACACACACACACACACACACACACACACACACACACACACACACACACGTGACCAGAGGGTTATTCCAGGTAGGAGGTTCAACAAACTCTGAGTCTAACCCTGAACTCTGAGCTGATTTACCCTGATATGGGAAACTCCGGTTCCAGAATAGCTGATTTGAGTTAGTTCAGTCAACTCTGAGTATGTTCACTCTGAGTTAAGCCGACAATAAAAAGCCATCAATGGAGCTCTGACTCCACGATTCACCATGGCAACAGGTAAAATAAAAGACAGCGCCTCCATTTTAATCCAGTGGATGTAGAGATATTAATGCATGTGTAGCAGACTGTGCACGTTTATCTTTAAAAGAAGAGCCTGAGTCAGAGCGAGGAAAGTGTAAATAAGTTAACCATAAAGTTAATTAAAAAGTTTGATTCAGTGTTGTCCGTTTATTCATCATTTATCAGACTTACATTCCTTAATGAAGATAAAGTGGTGGAATCTGGCTGTGTATCAGGCTGTAGATACATTACATTATATTAATAATATATAATAATATTTGTTCAGATTTAATCTGATGGGAAAAAACACAGGAGGCAGCAACTGAAAAATAGGAAGATTTAAAACATATAGGCCAGGCTATAGATCAAAGACATAAAGACATGACTGTAAACTCACAGTCTGACCCAGTAATAATATGTTTGGTGATTTGCACTTGAAAAGACGTTGAGGTTAAAATACAGTAGATTTTAAAATGTTGCACATCTATTTGTATCTTGACTCAACAACATTCAGTGTCTTTATTTCAGCTACAAATGTAGTAAATGTAAAGACAGTGAAATGCTGCACCATTGCTCACTCAGAAATATGAACATATAATCCCTAATATTAGGCTATAGAATTATGTTCCATCAGTGCGACCAATGACATCAGTGATGGAGATCATTAGTCATTGATACTACGTGTCTAAAGCTTCATACCGAGTTTTAAAATGTAAATAATTAGACAAACACATTAAGTGCAATAAACATGTGGGAGCTGCTCTGACAGACTGACAGTCTGATCCTTGTGCAGTGATATAAACAATAATAAAAAGGACAGAGGTTTGATTCTGAGCTGAGGGTGAATTCTCGCTGTGTAATATTTGAATGTAAAGACAAAAACTGAGGTTCAAAGAAATGACTGATGTGCATAAATTCAGTAACTTAAGACAGTCCTGAGTAACAAATTAATATGCAGGATTTAGACTGTGACAGACGATAAATCTCCGCTAATTAACACGCTTCATACAAGCTTTGACACGGACTGAATGAATGAGGAAATGACACCACGTGTAAGAGGGAGGAGACAGAGACAAACTCAGGGTTTCATAAAGAAAACCTGCCATCGAGCAGGTTATGTTCACAGAGTCTGTTACCATGGTGACTGACTCAGAGTTTGATCTACTTCTCTTTCTGGAACTGAAAACCCAGAGTTTCCCTCATTTCAGGGTTAACATACTCAGAGTTTTCACTAAACCCGCTTTCTGGAATACCCCTCAGTATCTTTGTAGTCCTGTATAAGCACATACAGTCCTCGCAGTATTACTGCTCTGACAAAGTGTGATTAAATGAAGATGGAAAATGTTGGACATTCCTCTATGGCTGTAGTCAACCAAAGAAAATCTTGGTTGACTATAATTGCACATAATCTTCAACTAATTGATTAGTCCTAAAAAATCTGCATGTTGTTTTTACTTGTGCAGTGGCATATCTGTGTCACTCTGCAGTTACACCTCCAAAACACTAGTTGGTGGTGGAGGACTGTGTTAAGTGCTGTAAAGTTTAGTTCAAATCAAACTTTGTTTATATAGTTGAATAAATACGGCTTAATAGAGACAATTTCAAACACAAGTACACAAATCGGCTTCACTATAAATCGCAGCATGGACACACAAACACTTCATTTCATTTTTCATTTATTTGTTTATTTTTAAAAAATGGAACATATTGATGAACATTAACAATGTAAATATGTAAGAGATTGTAGCTAAGCGCACACGCGCACGTGCGTGTGTGTGTGTGTGTTGGCTAAACGTAACGTGTGTGTGTGTTTGCTAAATGTAACGTGTGTGTGTGTTGGCTAAACGTAACGTGTGTGTGTGTTGGCTAAATGTAACCACGTGCGTGTTGTTGAAGGCAAAAAACATCAGTTGGTGGTGTTGTACCAACGTAGTGCTTTTATTTTGAAAGAGGTCCAGGTCCAGGGGCCTGTTTCACAAAACCAGGATAAGGGATTAAGCCAGGATATCTTGGTTATCCTGGATCAACTTATCCTTGATCCAGTTTCACAAAAGCAGGATAGGGGGAAGTGGGATATGTTTTGACATAAGTTACCATGGAGATTTATTCTGTGGAGCTAGCCTGCTCCAGACCAGGCTAAATTCCAGGATTTATTTAATCTCATCCCTCATCTCAGTCAGCAGTCACCACAAATGGAAACCAATAGTTATTCCACTGCCCACTGCACATTGTTATCACATTCAACCAGACCCACTGTCATTATTTAAACATTTGTGATCATTAATTGCAATCATTTTAGATAAATGATGCTTTTAGATGATTTTGCAATCATTAGATAATTTACAGTTTCCCCATAGACTATATATAAAATAGATATCCCATATAAATATAAATACACATCAAAGAGTAACATGATGTTCCTTTATTGAATAAGGATAAATCAAAGCAAGTAAACCATCAGCTCCTTTCAAAACTGAAGTCACACAGTGACTCTACAAGACAGAAAGCACAGAATCAAAGTATATTATACAACACAAGAATAAATACACATTCAAAGGTCTGTATATGATACACCCGCATGTTTGCACACTGAAATAAATGCAGGACAAATCCATACACAACAAATGAACAGACAAATGAATGGATGCAGTAGCAGCACAGGCCACAGTGATGTCACATGCCCTCAAAGGGCTGACCCTTAAGTGGCGAAGACAGTGGAAGCGTGCCTTCGGGAGGCCAAAGGTCATTTCGATCCTGGCCCTTGTCCTGGCATGGGCATGATTATAGGCCTGCTGTGCTTCCTGAGGGTCTGTGTATGGTGTGAGGAGAAAAGGCCCCCAGCAACACACCAGAGAATTCACCTGTCAATACAAAATCTCATCATCACAACCTCATAAATAGAGTGACATTCTT